>JAPDVR010000025.1:22053348-23253348 GCA_026230005.1 Gila orcuttii
ACCAGGATGGTCCCTTCCTTACCTCCAGGGGGTCGGCTGCGCCCCCGCCTTCATCTCAGGCGGGACATGCAGATTCGGCTAACCTCGCTTTGCTCGCTAAGGACGGGGCCTACACCAAAGAACTCATAAATTTATGCTTGCTGAGCTGTCAATAAATGTATACAGCTTTTCAATTTATCTCCCGAGTCTTTCTGGTAGAAATACTTAAAAGTATAATTAAGTATACTTTTTTAAGTCTAAGTGTACTTGGCTTGTATTGTGTTTACTCTTTTGACTGAGTAGCCTATTAAATCCTTTTTACACATAGTTTTATACATACTATCTTATAAACTTACATTGCTTAAAAATATATATTTAAAAAAACAGATTTGTTACTCTAAAAAATGATTCATTGGCTGAACAACCATCACTTATAAAAGTAATTAGATTAAACACAAAAAACGTAGTATTCGTAACTTTTCAACCTCTACTTAACATATATATTGTGTGTAACACAAAAATATAAGTTACCAGGCGAACTTAAATGTATGCATAAATAAAATTAAACAAACATGTCATGTCATACTATAACAGTTGCGTCAAAATTAAGTAAATCTAGCATATCATTTTAAGTTACTATACGAGCCACGTGATATGCAATTTCTCGTGATGCCTTTCCAGTCAAAAATTTGAGCCATTTTGTTAAGCACATGTGAAGACGGTGAAAAGGTAAGCTTAACTTTCTATAAACTAAGTAAAATATTAGATTTTGACGTTTTAACATTAATAAACACTTTTATTGTGTTTATTGTGTTAGTGGGTGAAGATTTTCTGAAACGCAACGTGATGAAGACGCTGAAAAGAGGTAAGCTTAACTTTTTTAACTTAAGGTACACTCATTTATTGCATTTTTGGTCAAGAAATTAACTTTTAAACTGAATTTCAGAATTGCTACGAAATTTGCTTCAATAATTAGAAACTTGTTACTTACGAATATGTATGAAAACGTTTGTAGCCTACATGTTAGTTAAAGAGTATTTCTAGACATTTTAGTTTTAACATGTAGAAATTACAACATATCTTATACATAGTTACAGACATTTCAGGGCATCAAAAAAATTATGACACAGCAAAAGTATGTAAATTAGCCTTTGCCTTGACTACTCAAGGACTGTGACTCATATCACCAGGTATCTTTTCTGGTGATGCTCTCCCAGGCTTATACTGTAGGCATCTTCAGCTCCCTCTTATTTTGTACTGATTTTATACTGATTCTCACCCTCATGTCGTTCCACATATGTTAGACTTTTGTTTATCTTCAGAACACTATTCTATTGGAATCTCAAAATTCTGGCCAGTTGATAATACCTAGAATATCAAAATCGACTGCTTGCGGTAGATCTTTTTCCTATTTAGCACCAAAACTTTGGAACAATCTTCCTAACATTGTCCGGGAAGCAGACATATTCTGTCAGTTCAAATCTAGACTAAAAACACATCTCTTTGGCTTAGCATACACATAATACATTATAGACTTCTATAATTCAATGTTAGGCTGCATAGTTTAGATCAGCCGGAACCGGGAACACTTCCCATAAATCCTGATGTACTTGGTACATCATAAGAAGGATGGCGTCTCTGTTTTTCCCGAGGTTTACTGTCCGCCGTATCCAGGCCGTATCCAGATCTGATGAGGGACCTGCGCATGGACACGACGACAACACATCCCTGAAGTGCCAGCCTCATCAACACTGTGAAGGCCTCATGGACACCTCAACAAACTCGTCTCCATACCGGCGTGATGACTCCAACCCCCAACCAGATGAACTGGATAAATATTGTGAAAGTTCTGATCCGATCTGACTTCTGACCTATAATGCTGTCGACCTTTTTTGCCTTTCTTCGCCTTTGTCGCCATTGGCTTTTGGCTTGCTTAGTTGAGGACATTTAATTTTATATTTAACAATATTATTACAACATTATTTTCCTGTTATCTCTGTAAAGCTGCTTTGAAACAATCTGTATTGTAAAAAGCGCTATATAAATAAAGGTGACTTGACTTGAACACAAATGAAGATCTTTTTAATGAAATCTGAAAGCTTTTTGTCCCTCCATTGGCAGCTACGCAATTGCAACTTTGATGCTTCAAAAAGTTCATAAATAGATTGTAAAACTAATCCATATAATTTGAGTGGTTTAGTCAAAATTTTCTGAAGAGACTCGATCGCTTTATATGATGAACAGATTTAATTTAGGCTTTTACTTGCATATAAAAACTGGATTAAACCACTCAAATTATATGTATTAGTTTTACAATCTCTTTATGAACTTTTTGAAGCGTCAAAGTTGCAATTGTGCAGCTCCCAATAGAGGGACAAAAAGCTTTTGGATTTCATCAAAAAGATCTTCATTTGTGTTACGAAGATGAACGAAAGGCTTAAGGGTTCTGAATGACATGAGGGTGGGTAATTAATGACAGAATGTTCAGATCATTGTTGTGGTGTATAGAAAATTTCATTTGCCATCAGCAGTCAATGAAGATGAGTTGGTCAAATAATGCCCAAACTCTATGGGATCTCTGTATAATTGTGGTTTTGTGTGTATGCACCATGAAAAGCCACATTTTGTTTTATGTACTTTTCAGACCAGTCCCTTGGAAAAACGCAGAGAAGTTGTAATTCGATGCTTAATTGTCTAACTCTCGGAAAATCCTGAGAGGAGAGGAGAAAAAAAACTTTTTTCCTTTTCCCTGCCATTGAACGAATTTTCTGGCTATCCGTGTTTTCACTGTTATACGGTAGGGGGCGCTATTACACATCTTCTCTCCAGATCAAAACACAGGTGAAGAAAAAGCAGTAACAAGTGACAGAGGATTGCTTACGCAAATGTAAAACATTAAACAGCACATACGTTTAAAACTGTCAGACGTTACAGAATTAAGGGTTGAACCCATGAAGAGGAAACGACTGTGATGGCCTCGATCTTCTCCATCTGTATTTCGATCCTCATTCTACAGGTCCTTCTCAAAAAATTAGCATATTGTGATAAAGTTCATTATTTTCCATAATGTAATGATAAAAATTAAACTTTCATATATTTTAGATTGATTTGACACCAACTGAAATATTTCAGGTCTTTTATTGTTTTAATACTGATGATTTTGGCATACAGCTCATGAAAACCCAAAATTAAAAAAATTAGCATATCATGAAAAGGTTCTCTAAACAAGCTATTAACCTAATCATCTGAATCAACTAATTAACTCTAAACACCTGCAAAAGATTCCTGAGGCTTTTAAAAACTCCCAGCCTGTTTCATTACTCAAAACCGCAATCATGGGTAAGACTGCCGACCTGACTGCTGTCCAGAAGGCCATCATTGACACCCTCAAGCAAGAGGGTAAGACACAGAAAGAAATTGCGGCGTGGCATGGAGGCAATCAGCCTGTGGCACTGCTGAGGTGTTATGGAGGCCCAGGATGCTTCGATAGCGGCCTTCAGCTCATCCAGAGTGTTGGGTCTTGCGTCTCTCAACTTTCTCTTCACAATATCCCACAGATTCTCTATGGGGTTCAGGTCAGGAGAGTTGGCAGGCCAATTGAGCACAGTAATACCATGGTCAGTAAACCATTTACCAGTGGTTTTGGCACTGTGAGCAGGTGCCATGTCGTGCTGAAAAATGAAATCAGATGGAAGCATGAAGTGCTCCAAAATCTCCTGATAGCTAGCTGCATTGACCCTGCCCTTGATAAAACACAGTGGACCAACACCAGCAGCTGACATGGCACCCCAGACCATCACTGACTGTGGGTACTCCAGTGCTGCTTATCTGTAGCCCAGGTCAGGCGCTTCTGCCGCTGTTTCTGGTTCAAAAGTGGCTTGACCTGGGGAATGCGGCACCTGTAGCCCATTTCCTGCACACGCCTGTGCACGGTGGCTCTGGATGTTTCTACTCCAGACTCAGTCCACTGCTTCCGCAGGTCCCCCAAGGTCTGGAATCGGTCCTTCTCAACAATCTTCCTCAGGGTCCGGTCACCTCTTCTCATTGTGCAGCGTTTTTTGCCACACTTTTTCCTTCCCACAGACTTCCCACTGAGGTGCCTTGATACAGCACTCTGGGAACAGCCTATTTGTTCAGAAATTTCTTTCTGTGTCTTACCCTCTTGCTTGAGGGTGTCAATGATGATTAGGTTAATAGCTCGTTTAGAGAACCTTTTCATGATATGCTAATTTTTTGAGATAGGAATTTTGGGTTTTCATGAGCTGTATGCCAAAATCATCAGTATTAAAACAATAAAAGACCTGAAATATTTCAGTTGGTGTGCAATGAATCTAAAATATATGAAAGTTTAATTTTTATCATTACATTATGGAAAATAATGAACTTTATCACAATATGCAATTTTTTTAGAAGGACCTGTAAATCCCATCCGGACGTAGTCCTTGACAAAAATGCTTTTTTAAATTTACCCAATTACCCAAATTCAAGTGTTCCATTCAAAAAAGGAAGCATGAAGCTAGACTAAAATGTAAATTTAGAATGGAAAGAGTTAAAGTACAGTTAACGGTAAGTGCAAAAATAATATATAAATAGTAAACTAAGTATGATGTTACCTTCACTTAAAGAAAACTACTAAACTGGTAGTTTGCTGACAGTATACTTCAAAGTGTACTTTCATAAACTAAAAAATGTGCTACACTAGTAAACTATCATATCTAACTAGTTCACTTGCAGTCAGTGGTGTAGTCTAGTTTTTTGTAGTGGGTATACTGTGATATACCAGCCCCTTTATGAACGATTTACGAATCCTCACGCTTTTTAAAGTGGGTATACGGAGATCTTTGACATTTCCTAGTGGGCATACAGAAATCCTTGACATTTTCTAGTGGGTATACGGCGTATACCTGCGTATCACGTAGACTGCACCACTGCTTGCAGTACAGGAAAAATTAGTAAGGAAAAATTAGTTGTGTACTCAAAGTTTACTACTGTTAAACTTAAAGTATACTTAAAAGTACAATTTTATACAATAAAAAGTGCTCTTGACCTGTGACAGGAGGAGTTTCACAGTTTTCCAAGTTCATGCCACATTAAAGTAGCATCAGGACTCAGGCAATCTGCTACCTTCATTCAAAACTCTCAATAAAAATACCAAGATGACCACAGAATTATTTTCCTGACATTACAATCTTTCAGTGTTTTTGAAGTACCTTTCCAAAGCCTTGATTTCAACATTGTGTATAATGTATCTTCTACACAGGCTTGAATTAAAGGTTTTCCAAAGATTTCCATGCCCTGTTTGGCTGAGGGTAGGTGTCCCAAGTTTTACCATAATTACACAGTGGAAGCATAATTGACTTCTGTTTGAACACAAACAAAACTAGCTTGTTGAAACTCAGGTGGAGCAGGCCAGCAATCAATTTTGAATGTACCCATTCTGTCATTGGAAGAGTGTGTTAAAGTAAGAAAGTAAAAATATATGAGATTTTCCTGAAGCATTTTCTCAAATGTGTTAAACTAAAGTACAATAAACTCACTGCAGAGACAGACATTGTACCACATTCCCAGAGCAATATTCGGTTAACTGCCAGTGGTGACAGTATCGGATTGTCCAGTTCCTGGATCACTGTGTTCTGGCATTAAACTTTGCATCCTTGATCTTGAACAGTTTAAAGGGATAGTTCACCCAAAAATGAAACTTCTGTCATTAATTACTCGCCCACATGTTGTTCCAAACACATAAGACTTTTGTTCATCTTCAGAACACAAGTTAATATATTTTTGATAAAATCTGAGAGATTTCTGTCCCTCCATTGACAGCTACGCAACTACCACTTTGATGTTTCAAAAAGTTCATAAAGAGATCGTAAAACTAATCCATAATTTATTTTTTTTATTTTAAACCTTCTACAAATGATTTTCAAAACATGTTGATGATTTGTCCTTTTTTTCAAACCAGTTTCAAAGTAGGGGTTTGGAATGACTTCTGTCTTTCCAAGTGTGCTTTTTGATCATACGTGGTGCAATATGTTTCTTATTCTCCGTATTTCCTGATATGTGGGAAACTGGACCCCTTTATCTGGAACAAATAGTGCACTGTGCCTCCATCACTAACCGCTTATCCATATCACTCTGTTCTCCATCCCTCCGCGGCCCAGCACTCTCTGTGCGGTTTCCCACAACCTTCTGCACTGCTACTGTTGGTGGATATGGTATCTGTTGATGTCAGGGGCTGAAAAACATGTCTGAAAGAGACAGATTGGGAGATGATGATGAGTGGGGTTTCTTGGAAAGTGATGTAGTTTTGCCCTCTTCAATTTAAGAGGCCTTTAAAACCCGAACGAAGCAGGGCAGTTGCGAGATCACCTGAGTAAAACCACCTGGTATGCTTCCTATTTCCTGTTAAATTTATTCACTGTCTACACTGCCATGGTAACAAGCAGAGGTTAGAAATATGTTTTCATAACTTATGAAATGGATAGTTGAGGTAAACCCCTGTGTGTGCACATCATTGCTTGACAATGCTCCCCAAAAAAATGTTGAATGTTCGTGACAGTCTGAACAGATGCATTAACAGCCGTTCGCTCAAATTAAAATGTTTCTTTTTCATTTTCACAATGAACATTTTTCTTTATCTGAAAAGCCTTTAATGCTTCAAATGCCTATAATGTTAAACCAGGTGTGTTGAAAAAAAAAAAAAAATTGATTCTATAGGGTTGTGATGAAAATAGTAAATTTTACCGTGAGATTTCCCATTGACTATGTGCACTCTGTCCGTTTTTGGGATTGATAACCACATTTACTTACATGTGTGGGTCTTGAAATGTGCCGTTCATACAGCAACAGTACCGTATAGTATACTGCCTGTATGAACGTGCAACGAGAGTCAAGCCATTATTCTCTTACCAATAACCAGACTGTGACCAAAGTAATAACAAAGATGGCGACGTCCATAAAACTGTCGAGCTGCGAGTTTATCTGTCAAATCTTCATTAACCGACAGCAGCTTTTATATGGAGAACGGAGCATTTGAGTTGCGTGCAGAACAGTTCCGGTGGAGAACAGTGACTGTATCTAAAACCTTCAGATGACACACAGCTCATATCTCCGTCGCTGTAAGTTACTGAAAGCGAAACCACACATGAAAACCCGCAACACACTGTAGACACACTTGTGTAGACAACTAGTTGTGCAGTCTGGTTCTGTTCACACAGCGCAGGTTTTCAAAGAATGCGGTTGTGAATCTCGAAAATGTACAGGTGTGAGTTCGGTTATAGAATACGGTTGTCACTTCCGTAAATAACCAAACTGTGTGTGTGAGTGTAACCGTATTGAGGACTCAAATACAGGACTGACGTTGCTGTGTAAATGTGGCTATTTAAATCCCAAAGATCAGTCTTTGGTCTATGCTGTTTTCAGTTGAACTTCACTGCTTCGCATCAGATAAATCACAATAAGCCTTTTGCATTCCCCGACAGCAACATAGTGTCGACCTAGATCCTGGCCACATCTGGTACATATGGAATCCATGCGTACCAGATGTGGGCCGGATCTGGACAAAACTATTTTGCTGTCTGGGTTGTTACATTTGAAATGAAACAAAGTTTTAGGTTCTGTCAATTTTATCATGAAATCCAAACAATACCATTTTCGCTCTCTTTAATGTGGCGCAACAGATCACTGTAGCTCCTCAGTTCAAACATATGAACCGATCAACTCTCGCTTTACTACTAATTATAGAAGCTGAATAAACATCAGAAGGTATGTTAAAAGATTGAGTAGAACTTCGAAATGTATCGTGTCTCATGTAATCGCTTAAACGTGTTTAAACCGTGGAAAGACATAAAAAAACAGCTTAACATGACGTAATGTTACAAAGCCATTCAATAACCGTAGCATGATAGTTAGCTAGAAAAATAAAAATGTTGCTAAATAAATTCACTATAATAGGCTATATATTCATAACTTAACATTTTCTTTGATATTTAATGTATATTTGAATA
Organism: Gila orcuttii; assembly: GCA_026230005.1. Taxonomy (NCBI): domain Eukaryota; kingdom Metazoa; phylum Chordata; class Actinopteri; order Cypriniformes; family Leuciscidae; genus Gila; species Gila orcuttii. The sequence continues at coordinate 22,061,331 of JAPDVR010000025.1, forward strand.
AATCCGTCATGAAAACAAGTTGACAGCCACTGCTCAAATGTTTATTCCAAAAACCGAACTATAGAAACAGAAATATAATTCTAAAAAATTATTACAACCTTGTTATTATTATTAAAAAACAGCCTTGTGCAATTCAAAAGTTTACAGCATTAGTTGAGAGATTTTTTTTCCTTGGCGTAGCCTACTGAACCTACAACTTAATCAAATCATATTGAATCCAGATCAGAATTTAATCTAATTGCAAACTTGTGAATCAAAATCAAATTGGTTGAACTGAATTGCTATAAGAGTTTCTTCAAACTGTAACTCCACCATAAAACAATTGTTGTCCTGAAAGAGAAAAGTAGAAGAAGAGAGTTATACGAATGCGTGCCATAGCGCCCCTTGTGGCAGGACTGAGAATGCAACACTTTTTTTTCTTTTTTCTGCTTTGTGCTATGAATTGCAGTCTGCCACATTTTGGAATGACAACCAAACTTGAGTGCATTTTTACGTTATTAAATATAGGAGACAATACCAAAAAACCAGAGAGAGGGAGAGGAAGAGAGAGAGAGAGAGAGAGAGAGAGAGAGAGAGAGAGGGAGAGGAAGAGAGAGAGAGAGAGAGAGAAAAACATCTCCCATCATAACAATCTGTTTTTCACTAGCGGCTAAGACAGAGAGAGAGAGAGAGAGAGAGAGCTATTCATACCCCTATCTATATGTCTTGAGTCAGAGTCAAAAACATCCAGCTGTTTTGTATTACTTTCCCCTTTGGTTCATTGAGGCATAATTACATTCTGACTTCATCGGAACCTTAGCGTGACCTCTGCTCCTGTCAGACACACACAAACACGCACAGACTTCTCCAAATGAGACGAGAACGCACAGCGCTCACACTGCCACCACAATGAACCTCAGACTCAATCCCAGTCGCCCCTGGAACACAGCGGGGGGACGAAAGGGTGAAAACGAGACCCACGCAAAAAATACACCACTGTTTCCCTTCATTTGGGGAACCCGCTGCGTGCCTCGCTGGAAACCATTGCTAATCAGGCCCAATTTTTTTACCCTTTGCTGTGTTTGCTCCTTCTCATTTCACTCTCCCCCGCTCGATGTCTCTCATTTGGAATGATGTCATGGATTTTCCAGCTACACATTTGGTGGGCTTTTTTTCTTTCTTTCTCTCAATTAACCAACAGGGCTTCCCCACATCAAACCGCTAGAGTCGTTTTCCATTTTTAAACTGCTATAAAATTCATCCCCCAGATGACTAGCTCATTGTTGATTTTTAAGTTTTATTTTTTTTTCTTACACATGGAAGGGCATTGCATCTGTCTATTCACCAATGCGCACGTTACAGACATAAAACTACAAATGTGAGCAATTATGTCTTTTCAAAGCCCATCTGCAACTGGAGGGCCAGTTCCAGAGCTTTCCCAAGACCCTTCACACGACTTTTTTACATTTAATAAATTATACATTTGCTGTGTACTCACAATGTTAATGTGTGTTTGAACTGAGTGTACCGAAGAATAAGTTACGGTGCACTAAAGCCAGTACATTTTCTGGATATATTTCTTTTTGTTGTCATTTGGAAAGAAAGAAGGGTCTATTTTCATTTTCTTCACCACATTTTTCTTCTGTGCTCATTTTGAAGTACTCATAAATAACTCCTCTTTATAGAACACTGCTATTTTTTATTAAAACCTGACTTGACAAATGCGTATTTTAGTTATTTGTCCTTTTTGTGATCTATTTAAGTATTGGACCACGGCTGGCTACATATCAGTGTCAATAAGAAGCCATCAGGTGGGAGGCTATAGGGACCATGTATTATTGTTTCTCGCATTCAACCTTTACTGGCATGTTAAAGCTATTTAAAGAAGATAACAGTGTCCAATCTAAGAGTATATGTGTTTGAATGCAGAAGCTAAGAAAGTCAACTCTCTTAACATTTTAGATTAGGGTCCAATTCTCACTATTATCAACTAGTTGCTTATTTGCCTGAATATTACTAAGATATTGGCTGTTTATCAATACTTAAAGTACATATTAATGCCTTATTCTGAATGACCATATTCTACATCCCTTAACCCATACCCAATTCCTAAATTTAATTAACTTACTAACAACCTCACGCACCATTTTCAACTAAAGACAGAAAACTTTGTATGTGTATTGGCTGTTAATTTACACATTAACAGTGTTTTGGGAGCCTGTAAATGCAAACATTTGAAATAGTTGGGGGCCTTAAGCACATTTTCGCGCAAATTCATCTAAAAGCGCCAAATTGACTATATTATTCTTTTAACAATTTGACATAATATAAATATTGCCTTGCAATAATAATTGTGTAATATTCTTTCTTATATGATTACACTTTGAAATGTATTCACCTGTGGTACACTGAAAAGCATTTCACTTTTATAAGGAAATGAATCAACATTGAAAATAACCTTCAAAGTTGTGGTAAAAAAAGGATTTTCAACCACAGTCTTGAAAAGAATACAGGTTCCAGACTTACACAAGCATAAATATAAATATGCCAATGGACTTCCTGTGGTCAATAAACATAAAATAGACACCACATCCTCATTTGTAGCGCATTTTGTTCAAAATTTGTAGCCAAAACCCTTTTTAGGAGAGCGGCCATATTAAATTTAGGGAATTTGGGGGGGTCCTGATATACCCAATCATAAATGTAAGTATTCCTATGGGTTTCCCATGGTCAAAAAAGGTAAAATAGACATCAAGTTTGTATTTGTATCTCATCTGGCTCAAAAGCTATAGCCGAATCCCTTTCAGGCGGCGGCCATATTGGATTTGGCCGCCATCTTGATCTCAGGGACCATTGGCTCGGGCGCCCTGGCTAAAACATTTCAGTATACCCCCAGCTACATCTGTGTCAAATTTGGTGCGTGTAGATGAATTTGCGCGAACAATGGGGTGTAAGGCCCCATACTACAGCCCAAACTGCTTTTTTGGACAGCGGCCATATTGGAATTGGAGGATCAAGGGGTCCAGATATACTGGGTCATAAATATAATCATTCCTATGTGTTTCCCATGATCAATTAAGCTGAAAAACATATGAAGTTTGTATTTGTAACTCATGTGGTACAAAAGTTATAGCCGGAACCCTTTTCGGGCAGCGGCCATATTGGATTTCGGATCTAAGACTTGGATTTGGCCGCCATCTTGGCCCCGAGGGTCGCTGGCTCTGGCGCCCTAGTTAAATCATTTCGGTATGACCTGAGCTACATCTGTGCCAAATTTGGCGCTTTTAGATAAATTTGCGCGAAATGACCTATTTATGTGCTTAAGGCCCCCAACTAAAAACGGGTTTCAACGTTTTTGAAAGCAATACCGTTATCATCTCCGTGTAAACTACAAAAATGTGAATTTGTGAAAACGGTCACATCATGCAAATGCATATTACGTGTTCAGTCTATAGGCGTGTAGTTTTTCTTTAGAAAGTGATATCACCAACTACTGGCCTGGCAGCATAATACAGCTTTTGTATTGGTTTTCATGCAGTCGTGTGAACCGGGATTGTTTTGAGAATGTTGTCGTCTGTACGTGAAACCTTTCAATAACACAGAGGAAAAACTTTTGCATTTTTAGCATATTGTTGTCATGTAAACGTGCCCTGAGGGGTATATAAGCACACAGGGAAACAAGGAACTGAACAAGACACAGGTGAAAATCATAGGTTACTCAAACAAGGGCATAATCAGTCACTAAGACAACTGAGGGACAACGGCGTTTTGCGGGTCTGAAAATGCAAACATTTGAAAACGGATTTCAAAGTGCAAGTTTTTGAAAACTATACCATTATCGTCTCTGTGTAAACAACAAAAACCCGAGTTTGTGAAAACAGTGACGTCATGCGTATGCGTATTACGTGTTCAGTCAATAGGTGTGTCGTTTTTCTTTACGACATCGCCACCTACTGGCCTGGCATAATACAGCTTTTTTTGTCATTTTTGCACATCACTGTGTGATTAGGGATCATTTTGACAACGTTGTCGTCTGTACACAAAAAATGTGAAGGAAAAATGTTTCTGTTTTTATTACATTGTTGTCATGTAAATGTACCCTAAGGAGACAGGAACTACACAGAGAGAAACAGGGACCAAATTAAATAATCAACAACCCAAATGTCCATCAAACAGAACATAAATGTAACACATACCTTGCATAATAGTATTTTGTGTTGATGAACAAAAAAATGCAGTTCCATGTGCCTTTAATCATTTTAATAAATATTTTGATTTGGAAATTAGGAAAAATGGGGATTTACAAGTGGATGTATGTATGTACATATTAACTTTATTTATTTAGATAAATAAATAATTTGATGTAATAAAGTATTTACAAAAAAAAAATGTTTTTGTAAAAACATTTTTTTTCATTTATTTTAAAACTTTTAATATGAATGACTATTCAAATAAATAAATAAACATTATTTAAACATAACAACACAATAAACATGAGCTTTTTAATTGATTATACATATTTTATATCGCAATCTGAGACCATTTAAAACTGTTTTTTGTTTTTTTTACCATTTACTTTTTTTTCTTTCTTTTTTTTGCAGTAAACACTATTAGACTTTTAGGCCTGGTTTCACAGACAGGGCTTAAATTAAGCTAGGATTAGGCCTTAGTTTAATTTGGGCATTTAACTATCTTTTATAAACATGCATTAGAAAAAAAAAACATAACTGATATGCATCTTGAGACAAAACAATTGCACTGACATATTTTAGGATATGCCAGTGCAAGTTGCTTTCAGTTAATAGCTCAAACATGCATTTTATTCTGGGACTAGGCTTTGTCTGTGAAACTGGGTGTTTATGTGTTTAAATTAAAACCAACTACCCTTCTTGCTACATTAATCTCATGTCAGATTATAGTTTTTCTACCGCATCAAACAGGACTTGTTACTCTAATGCATTAAAAAAAAATTGTCATGGGGCACCAAAGTGTGTCCTGTTCGTGGAAGTGTCATCCACCAGTTAATGTCTACCAGACATTTACTATTATTATTTTCAATGAGCCCACACTGGGAGAAAGTCACAATAGGTGAGGAGGCCAAAAGGTCTAAGACGGCATGTTGGGATTCCTGCTGTTCTGAGCAGTTTGTAAACGCAGTAGAACATGTTCAGAGAGCCGTTTCAGCTGGCCGCGGTGCGTCTCCGAATCATGAGACCAACCTGGGAGCTGTAGTTGAATTGAAATGAATGAGTTGTTATGTAAGTTCTTACGTTATTGCAAACTTATGTAAATGGCTTTGTTGCTACACAACAATAGTCTGCCTGTCAAAACATTAACAACCGTACAAATAGCCCCGTTTTTGTAGAACTCAAAGCTTTTGTTGAGCTTTTTCCCTTTGTGCAGTTTACAGTTACATCTAATAGATACAAATAGTAGAATGTGGAAAAGTTAAACGAAGACTAACCAAAAGCGCATCGAATGGAAATGAATGACGATATTACTCAGTCTACTTGTGGTTGTTATGACCGCTCTAATGTATAAAGCAAATTTCTGCCATGATGAATGGTAAATGTCCATGATGGGAGTCTTGGGGTTTCTTTATGGCCGCTACTCCAGCTGTGTGTTATCATTTCCTTTCTTCAGAGTAGTTCCACTTCAAACTCTTCCCTCAAGCGTCGCTGGCTGCTCAACTGATTCTCATTAGGCCGGGTCGCTAAATATTTTGTCTGAAATAAACACAGCGGTCCCCCGAAAACAACGATGTGCTGGTCTATTTCAGCAACACTTAAAGAGACAAGAGACGTGTCAGTCTATCGAGCTGATTGGTTGAAATTAAATGCCCAAGTGATATTGTTTTAACCTTTGTGTGTCGGGACAATGCGTTTGTTTTTAAACCTGAAGCTTTGCCAAGGCCTTCCTGGATGTGTTGCTCAGTTGTGTTCCCCCTGACGATGCTTTCGCGCTAACCTTCGAACGCCGTGACTCGCCCGGCTGTCTTGCCCTTTCATGCCGGAGGAGTCATATGGGCCCACTTCTACATTAAGATTTACGATCGGCTATTGACGGATAGCAAGAGACCTTGAAACAAAAGATAATATTGGCTCGGGGTTACAGATGCTTCACAGCTTTTTTCCAAGCGAGACAATTTGCGGTGTCTAATTATTCGTGTTTAACCATTATGAATCATTTCCTTTTCTAGAGGGTGATGAAAACTTGAACATCTTTGAAAGAATCCGAGCATTGTGTGTCTGATCGTCCTGCTTCGACTCAGTCATCCACGGCGAATGCTGGCGGACATATTGAATCCCTCTGTGTATCCCACTGATCACGTGCCAAGACGGTTCTCCACTCATCTGCCGACCACATTCAGCTGTTGTTCGGTGCAGATCGAAGCCGAGAGCAACACGAGAGCTCCGTGCCGGAAAAAAAGAAAGACACATCAAAAAGACCTTCCTGGGAGAAGTTTACTACTCAAAGAACATCCTGGAAGACGTCGAGCTTTATGATGGATGAGTAGTGAAAGCAGAAATGCAAAATGGGATGGAGTGAACTACAAAAAGAAAATAGCTGGATGACAGCAATAACAGACGAAAGCGACTGGTGCCCTACTCCTTTAACTTCTTGGTCTGAAATGACAAACTCAACCAAACCACATGATTTCTCATGAGTGTCGGGAGGGAGGAATATCAGAATATCAAGAGATATTTATTATTTATTTATTAAGTGTAGGGTTCGAAATATTAAAGGTTTGACCTAGGGTTATTTTAGTATTATTTATATACTAATTTTTATTAATATTTTAAATTAGCTTTTATTTTTATGTAAATTTTAGAAATGTTCTTATGTGCTTTTGTCATTTTTATTATTATTATTTAAAATATTACTGTTTAGGTTTAATTAATTTCTTATTGTATTTTTATTATAGCTTAGTATTTTTAATGTTTCACATTAAACTTATTTTAGTAAGTTGCCAAGGCAACTAATTTTTTTAGATTTTTATCCAATTATTATGGTTTATTTCAGCTTTATATCAGTTTATAAAAAGGTTTTTAATAGTTTTATTTTGTGCTGTAAAAATAGATTAATTGCGATAAATCACATCTACTGTAACATAGAAATACACACACACACACACACACACACACACACACACACACACACACACATATATATATATATATATATATATATATATATATAGACAAAATTGTATGTGTGATTATATATTAGTGCTGTCAAATCGATTAATCTAACATAAAAGTTTGTAAATATGCAACATAATTGTCACGTTTCAATGTGTTTGAGTTCAGTTTTGTGATCTGGTTTCCCCCTGTCTTTGTGATTTTGGTTTAGTCCTGTTAGTTTTTCCCGCTCCTCGTTTGTGTTCAGTTTCTTCACCTGTGTTCTGTTAATTATCCCATTAGTCCCAGTTCTTTTAAGCCCTGTGTTTTCCCTCAGTGTTTGTTGGTCGTCGTGCTTGAATGGTTGTGTGTTTTCTGAAGTCCTGGAGTTATGTTCTTTTGTCCCTGTATGTTCCAGAAAGTTAAGTTTTGTTTAATAAATCAACTATACTGCTATTCCTGTGTCCTCGTTTTCGGCTACCTGCACACCAACCTGACAGAACGACCAACCGTACCGATAGAAGAATTCACCACACAAGATCCAGCAGTATGTTCGCCAGTGTCTCTTCCCCAACCACCGAGCGGGAGAGATGACATCCATTTGCGGGGACCCGGTTGGCCATATTTCGCGTGACCCGTGGAGGCCGCAGTAGAGGAGGTGATCGAGAAGAAGCCCGACACCACTCTACACTCTGGCCTCTTTTCAACCCTGGGTTGGTGATGTCCAGTCCAGGGCTCCATCCGCCACTGTTTCCGTCTAGCCCAGAGCCCTCGCCGCTGGTCTCATTAGACCTAGAGTTTCCACCGCTGATCCCGTTCAGCCCAGATCTTCATGTCACGCCAGCAAAGCCAGTCTTCGAGCAAGAGGCAGAGCCCGCTGACCCTGCGCCAGAGCCCGCTGACCCTGCGCCAGAGCCCGCTGACCCTGCGCCAGAGCCCGCTGACCCTGCGCCAGAGCCCGCTGACCCTGCGCCAGAGCCCGCTGACCCTGCGCCAGAGCCCGCTGACCCTGCGCCAGAGCCCGCTGACCCTGCGCCAGTCCTGCCCAGCCCAAGACCCTTTCCTGTAAATTTCGCCATTAAAATTTTGGGGGGGGCGGCCATGGCGGTGAGGACCCTTCGGGTGGGCGACATTTTAATGGGGAAATTTTGGGGGGGCGCCCACCCGAAGGGTCCTCACCGCCATGGCCGCCCGAAGGGTCCTCACCACCATGGCCACCCGAAGGGTCACCACCGCCCTGGACGCCCGAGGGTCCGACAGCTCCGCCCTGGACGCCTGAGGGTCCGACAGCTCCGCCCTGGACGCCCGAGGGTCCGACAGCTCCGTCCACAGCCTGTTCCACCCCGGTTCCCCGAGCTACCAGCTCCGCCCTGGAGGCTTCCTGTTCCTGTACCACCACGCCCTCGTCAGCCTCCAGGGCGCCCACCGTCCCACCCCTTTGGATGTTATACGGCGTGAGGACGCGCCTTCAGGGAGGGGGGAGGTACTGTCACGTTTCAATGTGTTTGAGTTCAATTTTGTGATCTGGTTTCCCCCTGTCTTTGTGATTTTTGGTTTAGTCCTGTTAGTTTTTCCCGCTCCTCGTTTGTGTTCAGTTTCCTCACCTGTGTTCTGTTAATTATCCCATTAGTCCCAGTTCTTTTAAGCCCTGTGTTTTCCCTCAGTGTTTGTTGGTCGTCGTCCTTGTATGGTTGTGTTTTCTGAAGTCCTGGAGTTTTGTTCTTTTGTTCCTGTATGTTCCAGAAAGTTAAGTTTTGTTTAATAAATCAACTATACTGCTATTCCTGTGTCCTCGTCTTCGGCTACCTGCACACCAACCTGACAATAATATTTATATATATATATATATATATATATATATTTACAAATTTTTATGTTAGGTGTGATTAATTGCGATTAATCAATGTGTGTATACAGGTCCTTCTCAAAAAATTTGCATATTGTGATTAAAGTTAATTATTTTCCATAATGTAATGATAAAAATTAAACTTTCATATATTTTAGATTCATTGCACACCAACTTAAATATTTCAGGTCTTGTATTGTTTTAATACTGATGATTTTGGCATACAGCTCATGAAAACCCCAAATTCCTGTCTCAAAAAATTAGCATATCATGAAAAAGTTCTCTAAACGAGCTATTAACCTAATCATCTGAATCAACTAATTAACTCTAAACACCTGCAAAAGATTCCTGAGGCTTTTAAAAACTCCCAGCCTGTTTCATTACTCAAAACCGCAATCATGGGTAATCATGGTAAGGCCATCATTGACACCCTCAAGCAAGAGGATAAGACACAGAAAGAAATTTCTGAACAAATAGGCTGTTCCCAGAGTGCTGTATCAAGGCAAGTCTGTGGGAAGGAAAAAGTGTGGCAAAAAACGCTGCACAACGAGAAGAGGTGACCGGACCCTGAGGAAGATTGTGGAGAAGGACCGATTCCAGACGTTGGGGGACCTGCGGAAGCAGTGGACTGAGTCTGGAGTAGAAACATCCAGAGCCACCGTAAAAAGGCGTGTGCAGGAAATGGGCTACAGGTGCCGCATTCCCCACCTGACCTGGGCTACAGATAAGCAGCACTGGAGTATCCACATTCAGTGATGGTCTGGGGTGCCATGTCAGCTGCTGGTGTTGGTCCACTGTGTTTTATCAAGAGCAGGGTCAATGCAGCTAGCTATCAGGAGATTTTGGAGCACTTCATGCTTCCATCTGCTGAAAAGCTTTATGGAGATGAAGATTTCATTTTCCAGCACGACCTGGCACCTGCTCACAGTGCCAAAACCACTGGTAAATGGTTTACTGACCATGGTATTACTGTGTTCAATTGGCCTGCCAACTCTCCTGACCTAAACCCCATAGAGAATCTGTGGGATATTGTGAAGAGAAAGTTGAGAGACGCAAGACCCAACACTCTGGATGAGCTTAAGGCCGCTATCGAAGCATCCTGGGCCTCCATAACACCTCAGCAGTGCCACAGGCTGATTGCCTCCATGCCACGCCGCAATTTCTTTCTGTGTCTTACCCTCTTGCTTGAGGGTGTCAATGATCGCCTTCTGGACAGCAGTCAGGTCGGCAGTCTTACCCATAATTGCGGTTTTGAGTAATGAAACAGGCTGGGAGTTTTTAAAAGCCTCAGGAATCTTTTGCAGGTGTTTAGAGTTAATTAGTTGATTCAGATGATTAGGTTAATAGCTCGTTTAGAGAGCCTTTTCATGATATGCTAATTTTTTGAGATAGGAATTTTGGGTTTTCATGAGCTGTATGCCAAAATCATCAGTATTAAAACAATAAAAGACCTGAAATATTTCAGTTGGTGTGCAATGAATCTAAAATATATGAAAGTTTAATTTTTATCATTACATTATAGAAAATAATTAACTTTATCACAATATGCTAATTTTTTGAGAAGGACCTGTATATATATATGTGTGTTATATATATATATATATATATATATATATATATATATATATATATATATATATATATATATATATATATATATATATATATGTGTGTGTGTGTTTATATGTACATATATGTATATGTGTGTGTGTGACAATAAATATATATACTTTTATACATTATATATATATATATATATATATATATATATGTGTTTTTTTTACAGTTGTACGTATAGCCTTTCATAGTAAACTTGTAAAAAAAAAAACTCGCCATTATGTTCTAGACCGATTCTAGAACGAATAGTTATTTTAAGTGAGTAACCAGTCAAGCAAGATTACAGAATCGAACTGAATTGAACTTTAGTTACAGGTTGATGACGTGAGATGCGCATCCGAAGTTGCACACACACTCCTTGCACAGCACCGAATTAGCCAATGAGCCTTCGAAACAAACTAATCAAACCTAGGCAGAGTTGAAAGTCAGCTTTTTTGGTCATTTCCAACTTTAAAAAGTACCAAGTAAACCAGTTCTAACCATCAATTCAAGTCAAGTCAGCTTTATTTATAGAGCGCTTTATTCAGTACAGATTTACAGTGATAACAGGAAAATTATTCAATGATGCAAACAGAATTCAAACGTTTCAAAGCAGCTCTAAAAAAAACCCAATAGTAATCAGTTATTATTCAGCTGAAATCAGTTCAGTGTTGATTCAGTTCTGTTCAATAACTGTGTAAAGCTGTTCAATTCAGCTATAAAGCAGCTCTGCAGAAAACAGTGATATCATCGTTCAGCTCAGTTCAGTTCTCATCAATAGTGTCAGTGCAGTCAGATCAATAATATTGTTGAATATTAAGTGTCTCCAACTTAGCAAGCCAGAGGCGACGGTGGCAATGAACCGGAACTCCATCAGGTGACAAAAAAAAATAATTAAATTTGGGAGAAACCAGGCTCAGTCTGGGGTCCAGTTTTCCTATGGATAATCTTAGACAACTTTGATAATTAGAACTTGCTTATGCGGTTCTTTTTGAGTCCATTCTTTTTGTATTTGTTAATTTCAAACCGGTACTTTGGTTCAATTACCTGGACATGCTTATTGTATACTGTGTGTAAAAAAAAATAAAAAAAATATATATATATACAAATCTAATAAAAACTTAAAGTCTTATAGTTATTACAAGAGTGCAGGTAGGGGGAGGTGGGCTGATTGTCTGCTCTGCAGGGCGGTATGGGGTGATTGGAGGTGGGGCTTATGTGTGTGAGTGTCCATGGGTGTTGGAAGTTCGTATGGCCCAGGGGAAAAAGCTGTTCGTCAGCCTGCTGGTGTGGGATTTGGTTGACCTGTAGCGTCTCCCCGAGGGCAACAGATCAAACAGGGGGTAGGCAGGGTGTGAGGGGTCTCTTGTGATGGCCTTGGTTCTCCTGAGGCAGCAGGATGTGGAGATGTTTTCCAGGCAGCTTCGTGTCCAGATTGTTCTTCCTGAGGACACCCAGGAAGTGTAGCCGCTGCTGAGCCTTCTTAACCAGGGCCCTGATGTTGTAGGTCCAGGAGTGATCAGCAGAGATGTGGGTGCCCAGAAACCTGAAGGTGGTGACAATTTCCACCCGATCTCCATTTATGAGGAGGGAGGTGTAGTCCTGTCTGTGCTTCCTGAAATCCAAAATTAGTTATTTTGTTTTAAGGATATTCAGGGTCAGGTTATTGTCTGAGCACCAGCGAGACAGATCCTTCACCTCTGCCCTGTACGCTGTCTCGTCCCCGTCGTATATAAATCCAACTACTGTGGTGTAGTCCACATATTTTATAATGTGGTTGGTTGGGTGGGTTGGAGAGCAGTCGTAGGTGTACAGGGCGTAAAGCAGTGGGCTCAGAACGCAGCCTTGAGGGGAACCAGTGCTGAGTGTGAGTGTGGAGGAATGGTGGGGGCCTAGTCTCACAGATTGTGGGTGGCTCGACAGAAAGTTTTTAATCCAGATGCAGGTGGGGAGGGGGATCTGTAGTTGTATCAGTTTACTGTAAAGAATGTCCAGAATAATTGCATTGAACGCTGAGCTGTAGTCCACGAAGAGCAACCTCACATAGCTCTTCATGTTTTCCAGGTGGCTTAGCGCTATGTGGAATGTGAGGGCGATGGCATCCTCCGTGGACCGGTTTGCCCTGTAGGCAAACTGGTGGGGGTCGAAGGAGGGAGGGAGGTAGTCTCTGATGTGCTGGGAGACTGATCGCTCCAGGCACTTCATGATTACAGACGTCAGAGCGATGGGTCTGTAATCGTTCAAGCTGTCTATGGCAGGTTTTTTGGGAATGGGGATGATGGTAGAGGCAGGTGGCATGTGGCATGTGGGGATGGTGGCATGCATCAGGGTGAGGTTGGAAGAGTTTGGTGAGGATCCCTGTCAGCTGGTCTGCACATGCTTTAACCACTGCTCCCGGGATGCCGTCGGGACCAGCAGCTTTCCTGGGGTTCACTGCTCTCAGATTCTTCCTCACCTCGTGCTCCTGAAGAGAGAGAGGTGGAGTGCTGGAGCCAGGGGGAGGCAGTGCTGCAGGTGTGTGGTGGTGGTCTCGAACCGGGCAAAGAAGCTGTTTAGCTCCTCTTCCAGGGTGCTGCTGCTGGAGGATGTGGGAGGGGGGCGGCCTTTGTACTTGGTTATGGCCTGGATACCCCTTCACATCTGTCGCAGGTTGTTGTCAATCAGATGTCCCTCTACTTTCCTCTTGTAGGAGTCCTTGGCCTGTTTAATGCCCCTCCTCAGGTCAGCTCTGGCGGTGCTGTAGAGAGCTCTGTCTCCTGTCCTAAAGGCAGAGTTACGAGCTCTGATCAGGGTCTGGACTTCACTTGTCATCCAGGGCTTCATGTTTGGGAAGATCCGGATGCGTCTCTTCGCTGTGACATTTTCGATACAGCACTTGATGTAGAAGAGGACAGACTCGGTGTGTGTGTCCAGGTCCTGATCTTCAAAAATACTCCACTCTGTGCAGGCGAAGCAGTCTTGCAGCTGGATGAGAGCATTTTCAGGCCAGGCTGTTATGGTCTGTGTGGCTGGTTTTGTTTGCCTCCTGAGGGGGGTGTAGGCCAGGAAGAGGAGCAGGGAGAGGTGGTCTGATTGTCCAAGATGGGGGCATGTAGGCATGTTTAATGTTGGTGTAAACATGATCTAATGTGTTTTCTCCCCTAGTGGCTCACTTGACGTGCTGATGGAATTTGGGGAGAACAATCTTAAGGCGTGCTTTATTAAAGTCCCCCACGATGATGTGAACGCCATCCGGATGAGCCCTCTGTTGTTTAGTTACCATGAGCTGAAGCTGGCAGAGTGTCGTGTTAACGTTAGCATTGGGGTGGATGCAGGACCAGCGAGTGCACTACTGCCGCTCTAGGCGAAAAAACAATTGTGCCGCCCCTCTATTTGCAACGTATACCAGCAACAACACACAAAGACCAATATGCCATATACATATAACGCAAAACCAGCAACAACACACAAAGACCAATAAGCCATATGCCTACATATAACGCAAATAGTGCGCAACGCGCATGTGCCCAAAATGTCAACAATATTAAAGTTTATGCAGGAGGCAAATGCCTGCTGGCATTTTTCTTTAAGCAGTCATGACAGGACTTTTCCAAATAATCGATTTTCACCTCCTCAAATTACTGTTGCAAATCTCTTTACACCACTTTCTTATGTGCGTAAAACACACACAAATTAAATGTCCGCAAGCACATTATATCGTCAGCAGGTTCAGCATCTTAAATAATGACTAAAGAGCAAATAAAGCTTAACTTACGTTTCAGAAGCGCGCACGGCGGGCCTTCATCGCAGCAAAGGTCTTAACTGCATCCTCTATTTCGATTCTCTGTGCCAGTTCATGTTCTATGGAGATTGTTGCCAGTCCATTAAGTCTGTCTTGTTTCATTGTACTGCGAAGGTAGTTTTTTATTAGTTTCAACTTTAAGAAACTGCGTTCTCCTGAAGCCACTGTAATAGGTAGGGTGAGAAGCACTCATAATGCTACAAAAGCATTGTAAAAAACTGATTCCATCCCGTGATCACATGTGAACTTGAGTGCGTCTAGGGGTTTAAATAATTTTTTACTGCATTATGATTTCTTAATTCAGAATATGATCAACATTGCGTAGGTGGATGTGATCGGGGAATTTGGCTGTTAAAAGTATAACATTTTAAGCCACTTTCATAAACGAAATGATTCAAATGACTCAAGAGAGTCAGCAAAATGATCCGAACTTCCCATCAACAGTCATGACTTGTGAGAGCAGGGGCGCGCCAGCGCTGCAGGGCAGCGGCAGCTCAGTAAATCATATAAATAAGCTATTTTGTGAATTATTCATTCCCGGTTGGCACACATTTTGCCGCCCTTACAAAAGTGCCGCTCTAGGCAATTGCCTAGTTCGCCTATATGCGACGCGGCGGCCCTGGGTGGATGTAAACTACAGTCAGAATGGATACCGTTAGCTCCCGTGGCAAGTAGAAGGGTCGGCACTGGACAGACATGGCCTCTAGGTCCGGTGAGCAATAGGTGTCGATTACTCAACTGTCTGAGCACCAATCCTCAAGTATGTAGACACAGAGTCCACTTCCTCTGATCTTACCGGAGGCTTCGGTCCGGTCATGGCGGTGGATGGTGCGGCCTGCTAGCTCCACTGTGGCATCGGGGATTAGCGGGTGTAACCAGGTCTTGCTAACAATCAGCAGACAACACTCACGGATAAGGTGATTGTAGGTGATCCGTGACTGCAACTCATCCACCTTGTTCGCCAGGGATCTGGCGTTCATGAGGAGGATAGATGGTAGCGGAGGTCGGTGCGGCTGTTTCCTTAGCCGGGCTAGCATTTCTCTCCTTGCGCCGCCTCCGGCGCCAACCGGGCCCGATAACAGTACACGGGGCGCCCGGCGGTCTCGCTATCTCCGGCAGGATGTTATGAGTCCGTGAAAAGGCACTTGTAATTTCCATTTTCGCTTGGAATCCGATGCCTATCAGGTTTTGACGGTTGTAGATTGACTTGCTTATGCATGAGTGTGTCAGAAAAAGACAAAACATACATAAAAAACACAAAAAGGTGCAAAGTAGCTGGGAGCCTCGGGCCGCTGCTCCGTGCGGGCTGCCATCTTGGATTTTTGTGACTGAATGTGACTGAATGAAAAAAAAACCTGACAAAATAAAATCACATGGGTACAGTGCATCTTAAATTGCCATCTCAGTGCTTACATGTCTCACAAATGACAACTACACGTTCTTGCACACAGGCCTGGAGCACTCTTCGATTGGCCCTCCTGCTGATGTCCTCCTGTGGCCGGGTGGTGGATGCGTTTTTTTTTTTTTTTTTTTTAATTGTTACATTTATATAGCGCTTTTGTCTGAACTCAAAGTGCTTTACATGGAAGGGGGAATCTCCTCAACCACCACCAATGTGCACCATCACCTGGATGATGCGGCGGCAGCCATTATTGCACCAGAACGCCCTCCACACACCGGCTTATTGGTGGAGAGGAGATGAAGCCAAT
Source organism: Gila orcuttii (assembly GCA_026230005.1). Classification (NCBI taxonomy): domain Eukaryota; kingdom Metazoa; phylum Chordata; class Actinopteri; order Cypriniformes; family Leuciscidae; genus Gila; species Gila orcuttii. The sequence goes on from JAPDVR010000025.1 coordinate 22,077,363, forward strand.
CAGTATATATGGGGATGATTAGGAGGCCTTGATGATGGACAGAGGCCAATGGGCAAATTTGTCCAGGATGCCGGGGTTAAACCCCTACTTTTTTTCCGAATGACATCCTGGGGTTTTTTGAGGTGCCCTTCAAATGCCTCTTCATATGGGGCATGACAAGCTCCTCGACCATGCAGCTCCATGATGAATAGCCGTCGTGCATTGGTCACACCACCCATGTAATCAGGGTACATTGTAGTATTGGATAATTTCTGGTTTCTTAACACTGTTATCATCCACTTTTTTTTTATCATGCATGGTGCTCAGGAGGACAACTGCCTTTCCCTTCTTTGACACGAAGCTTACCATGTTCATGTTACCATTGAATCAAAATTCTGAGCTATGTTTCTCCCTCAATTTCGATGGCTTCATCATGACAGGTGGTATGTCTGGCTTGTTCTGGGGAAGAGTCTACTGACAGACGTAAAGGGTGACCGATAGCATTGATTTATTACAACAAAATAAAAATGACGAAATATGGAAATACAAGGTTTCTGCCCGACAGCGACAATATATACTTGTATATATAATAAGCCTCTATTTCAACTTTTATTTTGTTGACCTAGCTAACATTAGATAGAATAGAATATGTCAACAGCAAGCTAGCTAATAGTATTGGACATGTTTCTCTTTCTCACTAGTAATGGATTTCAAGGTCAAGGTAACGTTAGCCTAAACGTTCAAATATTATATCCTGTTGTCTTTCACAAAATATCAAATATTTTTTGTGACAAAAAAATTATAAAATAAGACTTACATGCATGAAATATACAAAAGCAGGGTGTGTTGAGTTGTGAAATGTGTGGCAGGTGAATAGTTTTCTATTATTTACAAATATCAAAGGTTCCTATATGGGTCATTTTTGACCCATGTGTGTAAAATTGATGTAGAAATACAAAACCTTTGTCTGTTTATAAAGTAAGAAAGGAAAAATAAACATAATGATTTGTGGAAATCAAAAACAAGATATTTAATGTATACCTGGATAAATAAATGATAAAATACATTTCTTTCAAAGATTTAGCAAAGAAATACTCAGCCATGATTGAAATAACATAGGGAATGAATACGGGTCATTTTAGACCCATGTTGTGCATTAGAAGGGTAGTGACACAAACAATTTTATTCGAAAAGTAAGAAAGGAAAATTTAAAATAAGGATTTGTAATGACCTAAAACAAGTTAATTGAGGAATACTTGGAATACTGAATGATGAAATTAATTTCTTGCAAAGGTATAGAAAATGAAAACTCAGTCGGGTCACTTTAGACCCATGTTGTGCATCAAAGGGTTAAAAGTACATACAATAACAATACTCTGTTTAAAAAATTCTTCAATTTCTGCACATATCACATTTAAAATTGCATCTCAAGCTTTCTACTGACACCGTTTTGTCATTGATAAACAAGTAACCTTTAACTTGAATTTATATTTTTGATCTTTATTTTAAAAGGACAGTCAAAAAGAGACAGGAAACAATTGGATAAAAGGGAAGGGGATAGAACCAGGAAAAGATGACGAGTTGGGACTCAAACTCGAGTTGCCCGAAATACTGTTGTTCCTACGTCTCTGACTCACTTTATTACTTGCAGAACTGTTGGTTGTGATGTAAATTATACCACAGTCACTTCTGTTATTATTCATCATTATTTTATGGATGTTTGTTTGAAAAGTCTTCACGTTTGGCTAACTGTGCTCTTGGTGGCAGGCTACATTTTGTACTGCGCAAGACAAACAGTTAGCTTGCTGAAAATAACATAGGCTATACGCAGTGCTGGGTTGTAACTGATTACATGTAATCTGGATTATGTAATCAGATTCCAAAAATTAAAGTCCCCCTGTGGTGAAAATCAAGCTTTTAATGTTGTTTATATGTCTATGTGGTGTTTTTAATATGCTTTAAGGTAAACCATGACTAAATTCATAAGTCAACACCATTGCTGAATATTTTCAGATTATTTTTAAAACTGCAGAACCAAAGACGGTTTGAAATCGCTGGTGTTTCTGACGTCACAAACTACCTTGTAACCAATCAGGTCACCGTGTGATCGTCAACAAATGGATCTCTGAGCTGGTGTGATTGAGTGGAGGTGGGGCTAATTTGCATATTCATAGAACCGCGTATACTAAATTAGGGAAGGGTGTAGATTAACATTCAAGATATTTTAAGGCATGACAAATTTTCTTTCAAGGAAAACATTTTTAAATATGTAATTTTGGTGATCAAAGATGAGTTTTAAGGGATACAATTATTGACTACAGGGGGACTTTAAGTACTTGTAATTAGATTGTTACATTTTTAAATACTCGTAATTAGACCACAGCTACTTTCCCATTGATTACATGATTACCTGGCATTCTTAAAATGGCAGTTAATTATTCATAATTCATTGATTCTACTTCTTTGATGTATTTTCATTTTTCCTTTCTAAAAAAGGTTACTGTTTATATACATTCAGAAGTTCTTGCAGGTTTGTGAAATCACACAGACCAGCCACTAGTCATGTGACTATCACTGAAAACTGAGACCCACAGCATTTGATCACTGGATTTACAGAAATCATTTCATTTTTCAGCAATCAACTTTTCATTAAACTCATGAATCCCCCACAGTTCCATCATGAACCCCAGTCTGGGAAACCCTGAAGTAATATTTTAAGTATATTTATCCTTGATTATGATTTCACTTTTTTAACTTTAGTTAGTGTGTAATATTGCTGTTTGAGCATAAACAACATCTGCAAAGTTATGACGCACAAAGTTCAATGCAAAGGGAGATAATTTATTTTAAAGAAATTGCTTTTTAAGGACTACAACAAATGGCTGGTAGGGACTACAACAAGCTTCTTCCTGGGTTGGTACATCACGAATCCTAAAGTTTACATAAACCCTGCCCCAGGAACACACAACAAAGCGGGTGAGGCCATGTTATTCTGCTTTAGAGAAGAGAAAAAGTTTGTCCTAAGGTTCATGATGGAACTGGGGTTCATGATGGAACTGTGGGGGATTCATGAGTTTAATGAAAAGTTGATGAACTAAGAAGGTTAATTTATTTTTAACACTGTTCCTGAACATTATAACCTCAACGTTTGTCTGTGCGCTGCACATTTGACAGAGAACAGCTTCCAAAAGAGAGTACAATGCAGGCTATACGCACAAAATGTTCTCCTGAAAGAAGTAGCCATTCCCATTTTGTCGGGACAGTCTGTTTGTGATGTGGTTCGGAGTGTGGGTGGAAAGAAGAAGACAGGGATCGGCGTGACTGGGACTTGGGGTTTATTCAAATAAGCCACAAAGACACAAAACAAAAGAAAGGTGCACACAAAGTGCATTCACCATGCCACCTCAGTGACACAGCACAACAGTACACAAAAACAAAACAGACAATAACTTGACGGCTTTCGTCGGTTTGGCAGCAGCACGCGAGTTCCCAGTCCAACTCTCTCTCTCGCTCTCCCGTTCCCGACACAGGTGTTCATCATCTGCACTTGACCTACTTACTCACCGTGCAGCTCCCTCCTCTCTCTCCCGCTACAGACTTCACAAAAACACGCCCCCTAGCCACATACCCCCACCGCCCGACTCAGCCCGGGGAGCCTGTTGTAGCCCGGGGAGCCTGCAGCCCCCCTCCCCCCTCCCCTCCTGGAGAGAAACTCGGCCACAGCCATCTGTGCACCCGGCCTGTGGATCACCTGGAACTTAAAAGACTATAAAGCTAGATACCAACGGGTGATCCACGCGTTGGTATCCTTCATGCGGTGGAGCCACTGCAGGGGAGTGTGGTCCAAACAGAGGGTGAACTCCTGCGCCAAGAGGTAATAGCGGAGGGTGAGAACAGCCCACCTGATGGCCAGACACTCCTTCTCCATGGTGCTGTACATCGTCTCTCTCTCAGAGAGCTTACGACTGATGTACAGCACCGGCCGCTCTTCACCCTCCGCCTCCTGGGACAGGACCACGCCCAGCCCTCTGTCTAACGCGTCTGTCTGTAGGATAAAAGGGAGAGAAAAGTCAGGAGCATGCAAGAGCGGTCCGCCACACAGAGCAGCCTTTATCTGAGTAAAAGCCTGCTGACACTGCTCTGGCCACTGAACCGTATCTGGTACTTCCTTTTTAGTTAGATCAGTCACGGGCTAGTGAGGTCCAAATAATTAGGCACAAACCTTCTGTAATATCCCGCCAGCCCCAGGAACTGTCTAACCTCCTTTTTAGTCTTGCATCTCAGACAGGTCGCAACTGCTGCCGTCTTATCAATTTGGGGACGCACCTGTCCATGACTCAAGTGGAAGTCCAGATATCTAACTTCCACACGCCCAATCGCACACTTCTTCGGGTTGGCCGTGAGCCCAGCCCTTCTCAGCGTCTTCAGGACAGCCCGCAAATGCTGCATATGATGCTGCCAGTTGTTACTATAGATGATGATATCATCCAAGTAGGCAGCGGCATATGCAGCATGCGGCCGGAGAATTTTGTCCATCAGACTCTGAAAGGTCGCCTGAGCCCCGAACAAGCCGAAAGGAAGGGTGACAAATTGGTGTAATCCAAACGGCGTCGTGAAAGCTGTCTTTTCTTTGGACATGGGAGACAAGGGGATCTGCCAATATCCCTTTGTTAAGTCCAGTATCGAATAAAAGCGAGCAGTACCCAGCCGATCAAGCAACTCGTCAATCCTTGGCATTGGATAAGCATCGAACTTTGACACCGCGTTCACCTTTCGATAATCCACACAGAACCGGATCGAGCCGTTGGTTTTAAGGCACTAAAACTATCAGGCTCGCCCAGTCACTGTTGGTCTCTTCTATTACCCCCCATGTCTAGCATTGCCTTTAATTCGCTCTGAACTACCTTTTTTTGTGTTCAGGCAAGCGATACGGCCGGCTGTGCACGACCACGCCCGGCTCTGTCTCAACGTGGTGCTGAATGAGGTCCGTCCGACCAGGCAGGGGCGAGAACACATCAGCAAATTTGGCTTGTAGATTTTTTACATCAGTGAGCTGGGAGGGTGAGAGGTGGTCTCCACCAGGTGCCAGGGCGAGAGATTGAGTTTTTAGACTCGCTTCTGGACCGAGATCCTCCTCTCCACTCACCACCATCGCCAGCATCACTGATTCCGCCTCAGACCATTTTTTGAGGAGGTTGAGGTGGTAAATTTGATGTGTCCCATCCCTATCTGTTCGAACTACCTCATAGTTGAGATCTCCAATTCGCTGTGTGACCTCGAAGGGTCCTTGCCACTTTGCGAGCAATTTTGAACTAGAAGTAGGGAGTAATACAAGCACTTTATCTCCCGGTGCAAATTGACGAAGTCTAGCTCCCCTGTTGTACAGCCGACTCTGTTTGTCCTGTGCCTGTAACAAATTCTCCATCGATAGCTGCACCAAAGTGTGGAGTTTTGGTCGGTGAGAATCTTTTTCGGGATTCCCACCAAGGAGATTAGTTGAAACAGTGCGCCCGCAACGCTTTTGGCGGAAATACTGCGGAGCGGCACTGCTTCAGGGTACCGCGTTGCATAATCCACCAGGACTAAAGCAAAGCGGTGCCCTCGTGCAGACTGTTCTAATGGCCTGATGAGGTCCATGCCAATTCGCTTGAAGGGGACCTGCATTAAGGGAAGTGGGCACAAATGTGCTTTTGGGTTGGCCGGTGGATTCACCAACTGACATTCACGACAAGTGAATTCACGACAAGCACCACTTGCGCACATTCTCGTGAATTCCCGGCCAGAAGAACCGGGAAATGAGATGGTTTAGTGTAGCCGTTTGTCCTAAATGCCCGACCATTGGATTACAGTGAGCCGCCTGGAAAAGCATTTCCCGGCAGCTTTTTGGTACCAACAACTGAGTTGTATCCTGTTTTGACTGGGTGTCTTGGGTCACCCGATACAACTTATCTTTTAAGATAGTAAAATAGGGATAGGAGAGCGGTTGGTCTGGATGGAGCAGCTCCCTCCTCTCTCTCCCGCTACAAACTTCACAAAACCACGCCTCCCTCGCCACACTGTTATTTATGGATCAAAACTTGTAAGTATGTCTTATTATTTGTAGTTGTGTTTTCTATTTACAGTTGATATTGTTAATACATAGCTAACAATGATAGCTATGATGTAAAGGAAGGGCAATGCTTTGCCTCCACTAGCCTGCTAACTAACATTACAGTATTGATTTAGTGTTTACTTTAGCTTTTGTAAGCTCTTGCTTTTGTAAGGTGGTTCAACACCCCTTAGGAAAATTATCTATGATTTTGTGATCGATTACTGTTTGTATTACCATAGTTTTCCAACAAATGTGATTAAATGGTGGATAACATTGTATCTATAAGAAAATTACAACAAAAAAAAAACATACCACTCTGAAACGTCCTTTAAAATCTGTTCTGCAGGATCCTCTTGTTCGTTAACATTGTCAGGGTCTGAATCGGGCTCGAAATGGTTTGAAATTGACTCCATCGTTAATACTTACATTCAGAGGTGTAAAGTCCAGGGGTCAGAAAGTAAAAGTCCTGCCATATGTTTATTCCACCCATGAACTCAGCCAGCTGATTTCACTAATTAGTTTCTCCTGGCTGAAAAACTGTGCTAATTAGCAAATCCAGGTTATTGGAACAAAATACTAAGGAGGACTTTTACTTTCTGAACCTGGACTTTACACCTCTGCTTACATCTGAGTAGAGCTTGCGGTTATGAAGGGATGGGACATGTTCCAAACACACTGCCAATCACAACACTTTGGGCCAGCTAACCAATCACAGCACATTTCATTTTTCGGAAGGAGGGGCTTCATCGAAAATTATGTGTTCAACTGGACTGGGGAGAGATGAGCTGTAATAATGTAAAATATGTGAAAAATACTGCATTTTTTTAACAATCAAACATGAAAACATGTTCTAGTACACCCCAAAAACAAAATTAAGACTTCGTAAAGGGCATAATAGGACCCCTTTAATGCACTTCATGTTGTTGAATAACAAAGAATGGAATATATTATCTTTCTCTTTGTATTTTTAGATCACTATGGTACAAGATTATCCTATTCAAATAAATGTAATAAATGAGTTAAGTCATAAGTAATCTAAAAGGTAATAAAAAGGTAGTCTGAATACATTACCTAAAATTAGTAATCTAGATTACATTACTAACTACAACTGTTGTCATGTAACTTGGAATCAGTAACTAGCTACAATTTGTAAGTAAGCTACCCAGCTATATGCAATCCTGTAGAAAGTCACCGCCCCTGAAAAGTCTCTGAGTAATTCACACGCTGCTAAATCTTGACAAAATAATATGGGGTCAAAGGTTATGGTCATTGGCGCTGGGTACCACACTAGTTTTAATGATGTGTAAGGGGCCACAAGATACAACAATATGATAAAATGAGGAAATTCAGGTAATTTCTCAGGTCATGATTAAGAAAACATATGTCAATCATCTTTATCTCAGATATTTCTCTTAAAATAACAACAGAACAAATTGAGACAATATACATATAGAGCTTTAAATAAAAGCTTATAGCATGGCTCAGACCATTGGTACATTGGCTTGTGTGTTTTTTCGAAGGACCAACATCTGAGAAGCAGGAGAATGTCTGGGAAAAATAACAGAGTTATTGTGATTTTTATTTCTCAAAACGTAATAACTTTCAGAACTAGATTGTGCTTGTTTTTCATCCTAGCCGTGTAGCTGACCTGAGGGAGCATAAAAAAAGCGTAACACGTCAATAACAAACGCAAAAGAGTGCAATCAGCTGCCCCAGAGACGTGGCGAATGCCAAACTGGCTTTATGTTTCCTTGATTATAATCTAGACGCTGAATTATGACAAATACAGATTGCCTTAATAGAAAAGCCATTCAGTGTGTTTTTCTTTCTGCCTTGTTTTCAAGAAATGCTGTTAAAGAGATGGGCTAACTTGTCACATTATGTGTATTGAGCTCTACACGGAGGTCCAGCTTGCTTCAATTAAAAGTCATAAGCGGCTGGTTTTGATCGAGATCCTTGGCAAAGCCAAGGTGATTCCTTTCGTAATGAAAAACAACAGAGGCCTTACACTCTAAACACTGTTAAAGAATAATAGCCCCTCTTGAGGGAAAGTAGCTAGCTCTCACACCACTTCCTCAGGAGTTTTCTTCCTTTTAGATTATATTGCAAACAAATCGGATACATGGATGGAATGAATAAAGGTTGTGTGGCGGAAGAAAAAAGAAACAGCTGTTTGGGTCTGGGAGCAAGATGTCGTTTGTGATGCTGGTCAGGGGAGATTGCAGGGTCTTTGGAGGGTTTCCCTATGAACAACTGTATGATTAACAAAAGAGAAACAAAGACTTATGAGGTCACCTCACAGGGAAACAAATTTTCCTTGATCTTTTTGGCGGAAAAAAGGCTGGTGGAGAAAAATACACTATAACTTTGAGAACTTAAAACTTCCTCCCGAGTCCAAAAAGAGCATCTAATAGGCTGCCAAAACCACTTGTTTTGAACTTCTGCAGCGTCTTGACGTCATATAGATACATCAATGACCATCCATGTTTACACAACAATTAACGTCTATTGCATGATTAGAAACTTGGTCACAGTGAGGTAATATGATTATAAATGTATCCTTGGATCCATCGGCACAAGAGTCTTGCAGTTATATAAATATAACGGAAAGGAATGATGTTATATATTTTTTTTTATCAATACCTTTTAATTTATTTAGCACTGATGCATTAAATTGATCATTAAAAACATTTATAATGATACAGAAGATTTCTATTTCAAATAAATCCTGTTCTTTTGAACTTCCTATCCATCAAAGGGAAAGAAAGTATTACTGTATCCACAAAATATTTAGCAGCACAACTGTTTTCAACATTGATATTAATGAGAAATGTTTGTTGAGCAGCAAATCAGTGTCATGATTCCAGCCGTTGCAATAGACTTTTGTGTTAAAGTGTGTCTGGTCCCTTTGTTTCTGTGTTCTTTTCCTGTGTGCAGTTCCTGTTTGCTTTGGCTGCATCTGAAATCGCATACTTCCCTACTATATAGTAAGTGAAAAACAGTATTTGACAAAAGAAGTATGTCTGAATTCACAGTACTCATAAAAAAGTGGGCGAAAAGTACCCGAATGACCTACTACTTCTGGTGAGATTCCGATAAACACTTTACTATCCCATGAGGCCACGGGAGAGGATTTGTGAATGACAGTGAAGAGACGCAACTGTGGTTGGTCACATAATAATGACAACATGAATGTAGTACGTCCAGATTAATCCATAAAACACACATTCATACTGTATAGAATGTACTTTTTTAGGGGTTGTGAAGTAATTACTTATACAAAATAAGTACCTACTCAAGAGAGTACGCGATCCCATAGTAACCCTTGTTTGTTACCATGGCCACTCATTGCCTACACCTGTCCCTCATTAGCCCCTTGGTTTCCTTGTTTATTTAAACTCATGCATTTCGGTTGTTTTTGTCGGTCGTTGATTCTGTATGTGTGTTCCAAGTTGTTGTTCTCATGACCTCTTTTTGTGTGGATTATGTTCCTGATTCATTCATGTGGATTGTACTCTTGTTCCAGGATTGGATTATCTTTGTTTGTGTTTTTTCAAATAAATTTGAGCTCGCATTTGGATTCTAGCTCCTTCTCGTCCCTTTTCACACATTTAAATCAGAATGATTTCTGAAGGATCATGTGACACTGAAGGCTGGAGTAATGATGCTGAAAATGCAACTTTGCATCACAGGAATACATTTATTTATCTAGAATATATTAAAATATATTTATTTTCAATAATAAAAATATCTCAGAGTTTTTGTTTGTTTTTTACAGATTTTCTGAATTAGTACATACTCTTTGTGTATATACTGTATAGTCAAGTCAAGTCACCTTCATTTATATAGCGCTTTTAACAATATGGACTGTTTCAAAGCAGCTTTACAGTGATAATAGGAAATTAAAGTAACAGAGATTGTTTTGGCTTTACAGCAGCTCTAGAATGAAGTTATTGTCCAGCTAAAGTTAGTTTTGATAGATTCACTTCCGTTGCAAATATCATTTGTTATTAAAGGGTAACTAAACCCTAAAATTAATTGTAAGACTGGGACTTTATTAATGCTGTTCATTGATTCGAGTAAATTTTTTGACATTTGGGTATAAAGTGTTTTAATTCTACAATATATGGTGTAAAAAACGTGCTGCCCTCTTCAGTTTGAACGGTGGCTGCAGTTGAATTTTCCTATTGGATGTTCTGGTACTGCGTGACGTAAGCAGGCACCAGCTAATCACGCCCTTGCTTACAGAGGCTGCGTTTACACTTGGCATTAACATGCGACCTGTATCCGGATGTTGTCCACATACACATTGAAAAGACAAGTGTAAACGCACATCTGATCGGAATGTTATCCGATCAGCGTGTCCAGGTTTGGAGGTAGTCGAGGACGCATTGTGATTGGATCTCAGTGTAATGTAAACGCAATCCAGCCATCGTGTCTGCATTCACAGGTGGACGTAATTTAAATCCCCGCCCAGTCTCCCCGCGTGACTGTCAGAAAATAATGGCCAGACGCAGTTTAGACAAGAAATGAAACTTATTTGAACCTTACAATAAACGTCCATCTTTAAAACAGTTTATTTAGACTTACATGATAGCCTACTATGCGTGTCATTTTTCATTTTAATTTTGCAACATTATCTGAACGAGGCGATCGCCTGTACAATCACAGTCAGTCATGAAGAGCTGCACGCTGTTTTGCCAGAGGAATAATCGGAATCGGAAATTTTTCTAATGTTTTAAATGTTGAATGTTTTTATTGTTTCAGCATGTTTATCAATCTCCCATTTCTGTCAATATAGTCATTGCACGCAATAAGCTTAAACCCAGATGATCGATGTGACTTTAACATTGTTTGTTGTTTGTATGATCAACTCTGGAAGTATTCCTTCGTTCAAAAAAACATTTTTGATCTAATTACTGGAGATTGAAAGTAAAGTGAGTGAGTGAAAGCAAATGGGACATTGTTTAATTTGTATCATCTTTACTCTTAGTGCTACAGACCTAATTTATGCAGGAAACAGAAATCCGATCGGTTATCCAGATACAGAGGCTACTTAATGTGAACAAATGTAAACGCACAATGTTCTGATTGGCTAATGATCCGATCTGCTTGATCGGATCACGGTGATCGCATGTTAATGCCAAGTGTAAACGCAGCCAGAGAGACGCGTGTCTCAGGTACACCCCCCACTAACCCCACCAATCCCCCCCCCCCGCCCCCCCGCCCCAGGACTTCAGAACTGCGTTGTCGTCGTGTCCAGGCGCAGGTCCTTCATCAGATCCAGATACGGCCTGGATTTAGTGCTTTGTAAGTAATCAGATTTTTATGATGTTTAATAGGGAGCCAATGCAGTGTTGACAGAACTGGGCTAATATGGTCGTACTTTCTGGTTCTGGTAAGATCTCTAGCAGCTGCATTTTGAACCAGCTGTAGTTTATGTATTAAACGTGCAGGGCAACCACTCAGTAGAGCATTACAATAATCTAGCCTTGATGTCATGAACGCATGAACCAATTGTTCTGCATTTTTCATTGAGAGCACATGACGTAATATAGATTTATTTTTAAGATGAAAAAATGCAGTTTTACAGATACTAGACACATGACTTTCAAATGAAAGATTGGTATCAAAGAGCACACCCAGGTTCCTAACCGACAACGAAGACTTGACAGAGCAGCCATCAAGTGTTAGACAGTATTCTAGGTTATTACGTAAGGACGTTTTTTTGTCCAATAATTAGAATATCTGTTTTTTCAGAATTAAGTAGTAGGAAATTACTAATCATCCAGTTTTTTATATCAGCTATGCATTCCGTTAATTTTGTGGATTGGTAAGTTTTGTCAGGCCGTGAAGAAATATAGAGCTGAGTATCATCAGCATAACAGTGAAAACTAATGCCATGCTTCCTAATGATATCTCCTAAGGGTAGCATGTACAACATGCTAAACATGGTTCTGTGTTTGATTTGGCTACTGTAGTAAAGGTTGAGTGTTCTTTTTGGGTTAATGTTAATAGTTCTGGCGACAGATATTTGGCTACAATCGTTCTAAAAATACAAAAGTAACGGTGCCATACAGTCAGAAACGATCACTATAGATCCGCAAAAAAAAATCCCTTTGAGGACTGTAGTATAATTTGTTAGACCGATTATATGAAATTCTTGTTTATGAAGCTTATTTTTTTAAATACTATAATAATTAGTACAATTAAATAACAGCATATCTAAAAAGTAATGAGACAACAAAAAACAAACCTTTCTGAAACGTCGTTTAACAGCCGTTCTTGAACAGGTTCTGCTCGATCATCTTCACTAGCATTCTCTGGGTCCGATTCGGGCTCATATTGGTATGGTTTTATTGACGCCATCGTTTATTATACACCAAAGCACAAACTACCGGTAAAGGTAAGGGGTGTGACGTTTCCGGAAAACGTGCACTAGGCGGTTAGCGAATCACAACACACTGCCAGCTAACCAATCTGAGCCCATTGCGTAGTTTTGAGGGACTGGCTTCATCGAACCCGGAAACCATCAGACTGTTTTTACAAGAAGGGACAGAGCAGTGTAGAATAAAGGTAAAATATATGAAAAATAATGCAATTTTTTAAAAAACGAAGCATGAACACATGTTACAGTGCACCCCACAAACACAATCAAGCCTTCAAAAAAATGTGTTTTACCACCCCTTTAAAAGAATGTTGTGGTCGATAGTGTCAAATGCAGCACTAAGATCGGGTAGCACTAATAGAGAGATACAACCACGGTCAGATGATAAGAGCAAATCATTTGTGACTCTAATGAGAGCTGTCTCAGTACTATGATACGGTATAAATCCTGATTGAAAATTATCACAGATACCATTTCTTTCTAGAAAGGAAAATAGTTGTGAAGATACTGCCTTTTCTAGTATCTTTGACAGAAAAGGTAGATTAGAGATCGGCCTGTAATTCACTTATTCTGTAGGATCAAGTTGCGTTTTTTTAACAAGCGGTTTAATCATAGCCAGCTTAAAAGTTTTTGGTACGTATCCTAATGACAAAGATGAATTAATGATATTAAGAAGAGGATCTATGACCTCTGGAAGCATCTCTTTCAATAGTTTAGTCGATATAGGGTCTAACATACATGTTGTTGATTTAGATGATTTAACGAGTTTATAAAATTCACCCTCTCCTATAGTAATGAATGAATCGAATTTTTCGTCAGTGAGACTACATTGCACTGTCTGATGCGATACTGTAGTAGACGGTTGCATAGTTATAATTTTCTCCCTGATATTATCAATCTTGTAAGTAAAAAAGTTCATAAAGTCATTACTGCTGTGCTGTTTGGAAACATCTGGGCTTGAAGCTTTATTTTCCGTTAGTTTAGCCACGGTTTCAAATAAATACCTAGGTTTTGTTTATTTTCTTCTAATAGGGTTGAAAAATAAGCAGATCTAGCAGTTTTTAAGGCCTCTCTGTATGCAATCATGCTCTCTTTCCATGAAATATGAAATACCTCTAGTTTTGTTTTCTTCCAGTTTCGCTCCATTTTTCTGGCTGCTCTCTTAAGGGGCTGAGTGTGCTCGTTGTACCATGGCATTGGAAATTTTTGTTTAATCTTTCTTAAGCGCAAAGGAGCAACTGTGTCTAAAGTGCTGGAAAAGAGAGAGTTAAAAGTTTCTGTCGCAATATCGAGTTCTTCTAAGCTATCTAGGATGCTGAGATGATGAAACTGATCAGGAAGATTATTTATAAAGCAATCCTTAGTGGCAGACGTGATAGGCCTAACATATTTGTAACACGGAGGAGGCTTTGCAGCCCTGACTAAATGAAGTTTACACAAGACTAGATAGTGATCTGAGAGGTCATCGCTCTGCTGCAGAATTTCAACTGCATCAACATTGATCCCATGTGATAATATTAAATCTAGAGTATGATTACGACAATGAGTAGGTCCTGACACATGTTGTCTAACTCCAATTGAGTTAAGAATGTCTTTAAATTGCAATCCCAATGCATCTTTTTCGTTATATACATGTATATTAAAATCACCAACAATTAGGACTTTATCTGTAGATTTTATCCACATATCATTAACGATAAGTACTTTTGAAGTAAGGGATCAAATATTCAGCAACACGAGCTTTATCATTTGTTCATTTGTATTATTTCTGTTTTTATTTGTTGAACATTAATTACATTTTTTATCCTTAGATGGGTTTGGAAGTTTTTTGTATTTCCTAATTCGGGGAAACAGACACAGTCTCTATGTGATGATATCTAGGTGAAAGAGTCTCTATGTGATGGGATTTATCTGACCTCAGTGACATGAGACAGCTAGCAGACAGTCGGTTTAACCAGTTTGTTTGCTTCCTGACCTGAGCCCCAGATTGTCATGTTTGAGCTCTAAGACTATGTGACATATTACTAGAGAGAAGAGCAGCACCATCCCAGGAGGGATGAATACCATCTTTTTTCAATAGGTCAGGTCTGCCCCAAAAACTTTTCCATTTGTCTATGAATTCTATATTATTTTGCGGACACCACTTAGACAGCCAGCCATTGAGTGAGGACAGTCTTCTAACTATGTCATCACTCCTTCGAACAGGAAGAGGGCCAGAGCAAATTACAGTGCCTGACATTGTACTTGCGCGTTCACACACCTCTTTAACGTTAATTTTAGTGATCTCCGACTGGTGAAGTCGAACATCATTAGTGCCGACGTGAATAATAATCTTAGAGAATTTACGATTAGCATTAGCCAGCACTTTTAAATTTGCTTTGATGTCAGGCGCTCTGGCAAACATGTGACTATGGTGGCTGGTGTCTCTATTTTCACGTTCCGTGTTATAGAATCGCCAATAACAAGGGCACATTCAACAGGATTCTCAGTGGGTGTTTCACTGAGTAAGGAGAATCTGTTTGATGTCGTAATCGGAACAGAAGAGCGTTGTTTTTTCCCGCGACTACACCGTCTCACCGTCACCCAATTGCCCTGTTGCACGGGCTCTACTACAACTGGAACCGAACAATGTTCAGTGTTCTCTAAGCTAATCGCATTCAAAGTAGTATCTAAAGCCCTTGCACTCTTACAATTAACCTCAATTAAAGTTTGGATGCATGTCTCTAGTTCTGAAATCTTCTCCGTCAGCCTGACTATCTCCCTGCATTTATCACATGTAAATCCTGTGCTGACAGAGAAGGCTATGCTATACATGTTACATACCCTTAGATGACATGACTCACCGTGTTTGTTTGACTGACTGATTCTCACCTCAGTTGTTTGATGGATTGGTAAAAGGCGCGAGCACGCGAGCAAAATAAATAAATAAATGAGCGCACTGATGGCACGCTAACAGGCTAGCGAATTACAAGCGTGTTGTGCTAGCAACGATTTAGATTGAAGCTAGCGATGTAAAGTTAATATGTGATGTTGAGTAAGTTATTTTTAGCAGTATAAACAACAGGAAATGCTAGTAAATAATGATTCAAAACGATATACGAGGCTTACAGACGCAAACCAACTCAGACAGGAGCAATCGAGCACAGTAGCAATCGAGCAAGGCAGTTTTAACAGAAAACCCTTAACACACTCCGGCCCGCTCATTCGCACAACAACAGTGCTTGGTGGCTCGAGAACGCAAACCTTGAAATAGGTTCCAAGGTGCAAGCCTTGAAGAAAAAAAAATAATATATATATATATATATATATATATATATATATATATATATATATATATATATACACACATATACACAAACATATATACACACACATATATATATATATATATATATATATATATGTGTGTGTGTGTATATGTTTGTGTATATATATATATATACATTTATTTATTTATTATTATTATTTTCCTCTGCGCAAGCTTTAAAAACACAAACCTGTGAAAACGCTGACGGCGTGCACATGCGTATTACGTGTTTAGTCTGTAGGTATGCGAGTTTGAATATATATGTGCGCAGGCATGTAGTCTTTCTTTACAAATTGACCTTAACAAATTACTTGTCTGGCATTAAAAATGTATAATACAGAATTATTTATCGCTTTCGAGTAGCCATGTGAACCGTAACTATTTTGACAACGTTTTATCTGTACAGAGGTAAAGGGAAGGAGAAGGGGGCCTTCATAGGGAAGAGACCAGTTGACACTTCAGGACTGTGTTGTCATCCTGTCCAGGCGCAGGTCTTTAATCAGATCTGGATACGGCGGACTGCAGTAAACCTCGGGATAAACAAAGAGACTAATATTAGCGTAGACGCCATTCTTCTTATGATGTAACGAGTACATCAGGATTTAAGGGGAGTGTTCCCAGTTTTGGCTGACCTAATCTATGCAGCCTAACATTGAATTATAGAAGTTTATAATGTGTTATGTGTATGCTAGGTCAAAGATGTTATGATCCTGTCTCTTTCCTGTCTCTTTCCCTTTCCTCTGTCTCCCTCTACTGGACACACACAGTATTGTACACGCACTTTTACTGATTCGCAGTTACTCTCTCCCAGCTGTTCCTTGTTCCCTTCTGCTTCGCTCTAGTTTCCCCGCACCTGTTCTGTCTTTTCTCTGATTATGCTTGCTACTTCTTCCCTCTCTTTTCCCTGTCTCTTTGTCAGATTGTTTGTTAACCTTTGATGAAAGAAGCTACACAGATTTTCCTCTTTCAGCCTGTTTTTTGGTCCTGTCCTGTCCTGTTCTGTCTGGAGCGGTTTGATCCTTCCGGGAATCCTCAGTCGCAAGTACCGTTTCTTCTGAGCTAAAGATTGTTCTCTGTGTTTGTTCAGTATCCATACTGCCTGAGACAACGACTATTTCCCGCTGACCATCCTCCGGGTGTTTCCCGAGTGACCAGAGGCAAGCCGCCGCCCGTGTTCCTCATCCTCGCTATCAGCCACCCTCACTGTTCCAGAGTGGATTTTTCTGTTGAACTTTATCTGGCCCTAATTCTGGCTGTTTTCTGTTGAACATTTTTCTACAAGAGCTTTCTGTTGCTGGTGGCTTCCTCATTTATTATTCATTAAAGACACTTTGACTGTGGTTCGCTGTTGGGTTTTCTCTTGCCTTATAACAGTAATATCTGACCATGATGGACCCAGCGAATGAGACCCCCTTTCACGTCGCGTTGGAACGCCAGGGAGCGTTGCTCGGCAGGCATGAAGAGGAGTTGACCACCACGAGACGCGTCATGGAGTCTTTGGCTGAGCAGATGTCTGAGCTTTCCACGCAGCTTCGTCAGTTACGCCACAAGCCGCCTTCTCTGTCAGGATCGCCTGAGCCTCCGGAGCCCAGGATCAATAATCCACCTTGCTACTCGGGTGAGCCCACGCAATGCCGTGCGTTTCTTACACAGTGTGAGGTCATTTTTTCTCTTCAACCCTCTACCTACTCTAGAGACCGCGCAAAGGTCGCTTTTGTTATTTCACTCCTTTCTGGAAGAGCTCGTCAGTGGGGAGCGGCTAACTGGGAAGCAGAGGCTGATTTCATGGACTGTTTTTCCCTGTTTAAGGAGGAGATGATCCGCGTTTTTGACCGCTCAGCGCATGGTATTGAGGCTTCCCGTCTGCTTTCATCTCTACGTCAGGGGAGGTTTTCAGTTGCTGACTTCTCTATCGAATTCCGCACCCTAGCGACTACGGCTGGCTGGAACGAACCCGCGCTGGTAGCCCGGTTCCTGGAGGGACTTAACGCGGAGGTCAGGGATGATATCTTCGCCAGGGAGGTTCCCAGTCTCCTTGATCCTCTGGTCGACCTCGCCATTCGAATCGAGAAACGTTTTGACTCACGCCGACGGGCTAGGTTCTCTGATGCTGCTCTACGTTCTCTGCGACCCTCTCCGTCGTCAGTTTCTGTCACTGATGCTGCCCCCGAACCGATGCAGCTGGGAGGCTTGCGCATTTCCTCGAAGGAGCGAGAGCGGAGAATAATGAACCGTTTATGTCTCCTTTGTGGCTCTGATAAGCATTTCGTCTCGACTTGTCAGTTAAAAGCCAACGCTCGCCAGTAGTAGGAGGAGTACTGGCGAGCGCAACTTCTCTGGTCCCTCCACTAAAGGTCTTTACTACCATCCCGGTTCATCTGCACTGGCCAGGTCCCTCAGTGTCTGCTAGTGCAATGTTAGACTCCGGGGCGGAGGGGAATTTCATTGACGAGGCTTGGGCTCTGGAACAAGGTATCCCCCTCATTGATCTAGAACAGACCACACCCCTCTTGGCCTTAGATGGTAGTTCCCTTACTAATATTCATCGAGAGACCATTCCACTGTCTCTCACGGTCTCTGGTAATCATCGCGAGACCACTTCTTTTTTAGTTTTTCACTCTCCTTTCTCCCCCATAGTGTTAGGGCATCCCTGGTTGATCCAGCACAATCCTCTGATAAATTGGCCTAAGGGCACTATTCTGTCTTGGAACCTGTCGTGTCATGTGAAATGTTTAGTGTCTGCTATACCTCCTGTTTCTTCTGTTTCTGTGTTTCAGGAAGAGCCGGGTGATTTAACCGGAGTTCCGGAGATGTATCATGATCTGCGAGCGGTCTTCAGCCGTTCCCGAGCCACTTCTCTTCCTCCTCACCGTCCCTATGATTGCTGTATCGACCTCCTGCCGGGAACCACGCCCCCCCGTGGGTGACTTTATTCCTTGTCGATTCCTGAGCGCAAAGCACTTGAGAACTACCTCTCCGAGGCTCTAAATGCTGGTACTATCGTTCCCTCTTCTTCCCCCGCCGGCGCTGGGTTTTTCTTTGTGAAGAAGAAGGACGGGTCTCTACGACCTTGTATCGATTATCGCGGGCTTAATGACATAACTGTTAAGAACCGTTACCCTCTGCCACTTATGTCATCAGCCTTCGAGATATTACAGGGAGCCAAATTCTTCACAAAGCTAGACCTGCGTAACGCTTACCATTTAGTACGCATAAAGGAGGGGGACGAATGGAAGACCGCGTTTAATACACCCCTCGGGCACTTCGAATATGGGGTCCTTCCTTTCGGCCTGGTAAACGCTCCAGCGGTTTTTCAAGCCCTTGTTAATGACGTCTTGCGTGATATGCTCAACATATTTGTTTTTGTGTATTTGGACGATTTCTGATTCTGATTTTTTCACCCTCTCTTCAAGTACATACTCAGCATGTTCGTCGCGTACTCCAGCGCCTTTTGGAGAACCGTCTTTTTGCCAAGGCAGAGAAGTGCTTATTTCACGCAACCTCGGTAACTTTTCTAGGGTCCGTAATTTCGGGGGAGGGGATCAGTATGGACCCCACTAAGGTCCAGGCCGTCACTACTTGGCCCGTACCTGAGTCTCGCACTGCACTCCAACGATTTCTCGGCTTCGCAAATTTTTACCGCCGGTTCATCCGAAATTTTAGTCAGGTGGCAGCTCCTTTAACCGCTCTAACCTCGTCCAAGTCTAGTTTTTTATGGACCGACTCCGCCCAGAGAGCTTTCGACTGTTTAAAGACACTCTTTTCTACGGCTCCCATCTTAGTCACTCCTGACATTTCCCAGCAGTTCATTGTTGAGGTTGACGCCTCAGAGGTGGGTGTCGGGGCGATTCTCTCCCAACGCTCTCCCTCTGATGGTAAAGCCCATCCGTGCGCGTTTTTCTCTCATCGCCTCTCGCCCCCCGAACGTAACTACGACGTTGGCGACCGTGAACTGCTTGCTATCCGTTTAGCTTTGGGGGAATGGCGCCATTGGTTGGAGGGAGCATCTGTTCCATTCATTGTGTGGACCGATCACCGTAATCTTGAATACATTCGCTCCGCCAAGAGACTAAGTGCGCGTCAGGCTCGTTGGGCTAATTTTTTCACTCGATTCGACTTCACTATTTCCTATCGCCCTGGGTCAAAGAATGTTAAGCCCGACTCTCTCTCTCGTCTTTTTGATTCCTCCACTGTCCTTCCTAACCAGGAAAATATCGTTTCCCCCGCGCGCGTGGTCGGAGCAATGGTTTGGGGAATAGAGAGACTTGTTAAGCGCGCTCTCTCTCATTCCATCACTCCACGAGGCTGTCCTAAACATTTACTTTTCGTCCCGGTCTCTGCTCGTCGAGCGGTCCTGCAGTGGGGCCACTCGTCTAAATTGGCTGCCCACCCCGGCGTTAGGGGAACCCTAGCATCCGTTCAACAGCGTTTCTGGTGGCCCTCCCGTGAGAAGGACATTCATCGTTTTGTTGCCGCCTGCACCATTTGTGCTCAAACTAAGTCAAGTCATTCTCCTCCGTCTGGTCTCTTAAGACCTCTATCCGTCCCGTCGCGTCCGTGGTCGCACATAGCGCTTGACTTTATCACTGGTCTTCCATCGTCAGCTGGACATACCGTCATCCTTACGGTCGTTGATCGTTTTTCTAAAGCTGCACATTTCGTTCCTCTGTCTAAACTCCCCTCCGCCAAGGAGACGGCTCAGATTATGATTAATCATGTTTTCAAACTTCACGGGCTTCCCTCCGATATTGTTTCTGACAGGGGTCCCCAATTCTCCTCCCAATTTTGGAAGGAGTTTTGCCACCTTATTGGGGCCTCTGCCAGTCTCTCATCCGGGTTTCACCCCCAGACCAATGGTCAGGCCGAACGCACCAATCAAATTGTCGGTCGCATTCTGCGCAGTCTCGCCTTACAGAATCCCGCGTCTTGGTCCGAGCAACTTCCCTGGGCCGAATACGCCCACAATTCTCTCCCATCATCCGCTACCGGTCTTTCTCCTTTTCAGTGTTGCCTTGGGTACCAACCTCCGCTGTTTTCTTCCCAGGATTCAGCATCTCGCGTTCCGTCCGTTCACGCCTTTGTTAGCCGCTGTAAACGTACTTGGAGAAGGGTGAGATCAGCTCTTTGTCGTTCAAGAACTCGAATGTGCATCACCGCTAATAGACGTCGTGTTAAGAGCCCCCGCTATCATTGCGGCCAAAGGGTGTGGTTATCCACCCATAACCTACCGCTCCAGTCCGTTTCTCGGAAATTGGCCCCCCGTTTTGTCGGTCCTTTTCGGATCTCCAAGGTCGTTAGTCCTGTCTCAGTCAAGTTAAGGTTACCTTCTAATCTCCGTCGTGTCCATCCTGTCTTCCATGTCTCCTGCATCAAGCCCGTTATTCACGCCCCCCGCGTCCGTCTCTCCCCCCCGTTTTAGTCGAAGGAGCACCTGTTTATAAGGTTCGCAAGCTCTTGGATATTCGTCGTCGAGGTCGTGGTTACCAGTATTTAGTAGACTGGGAGGTGTACGGTCCTGAGGAGAGAAGTTGGATCCCCTCTCGGGACGTCCTGGACCGCTCGCTTATTGATGATTTCCTCCGTTCTCGACAGTCCTCTTCCTCGGGAGCGCCAGGGGGCGCTCGTTGAGGGAGGGGTACTGTTATGATCCTGTCTCTTTCCTGTCTCTTTCCCTTTCCTCTGTCTCCCTCTACTGGACACACACAGTATTGTACACGCACTTTTACTGATTCGCAGTTACTCTCTCCCAGCTGTTCCTTGTTCCCTTCTGCTTCGCTCTAGTTTCCCCGCACCTGTTCTCTCTTTTCTCTGATTACGCTGGCTACTTCTTCCCTCTCTTTTCCCTGTCTCTTTGTCAGATTGTTTGTTAACCTTTGATGAAAGAAGCTACACAGATTTTCCTCTTTCAGCCTGTTTTTTGGTCCTGTCCTGTCCTGTTCTGTCTGGAGCTGTTTGATCCTTCCGGGAATCCTCAGTCGCAAGTACCGTTTCTTCTGAGCTAAAGATTGTTCTCTGTGTTTGTTCAGTATCCATACTGCCTGAGACAACGACTATTTCCCGCTGACCATCCTCCGGGTGTTTCCCGAGTGACCAGAGGCAAGCCGCCGCCCGTGTTCCTCATCCTCGCTATCAGCCACCCTCACTGTTCCAGAGTGGATTTTTCTGTTGAACTTTATCTGGCCCTAATTCTGGCTGTTTTCTGTTGAACATTTTTCTACAAGAGCTTTCTGTTGCTGGTGGCTTCCTCATTTATTATTCATTAAAGACACTTTGACTGTGGTTCGCTGTTGGGTTTTCTCTTACCTTATAACATAAGAGATGTGTTTTTAGTCTAGATTTGAACTGAGTGTGTCTCCTTCCCGGATAATATTAGGAAGACCGTTCGTACGATTTTTGGTGCTAAATAGGAAAAGGATCTACAGCCTGCAGTCGATTTTGATATACTAGGTATTATCCAGATCTGATGAAGGACCATCGCATGAACACGACGACAACGCATCCCTGAAGTGCCAGCCTCATCAGCACTGTGAAGTCCTCATGGACACCTCAACAAACTCATCTCCATACCGGTGTGATGACTCCGAACCCCAACCAGATGGAACTGGATAAATATTTTAAAAGTTCTGATCCCATCTGACTTCTGACCTATAATGCTGCCTAAATCATAATCATACACTGTTCGTTCGTTGGCCAAAGGAGGACTGGCTCCCTGACTGAGCCTGGGTTCTCCCAAGGTTTTTTTCTCCATTCTGTCACCTGATGGAGTTTTGGTTCCTTGCCACTGTCGCCTTTTTCGCCTTTCTTCACCTTTGTCGCCATTGGCTTTTGGCTTGCTTAGTTGGGGACATTTAATTTTATATTTAACAATACTATTACAACATTATTTTCCTGTCATCTCTGTAAAGCTGCTTTGAAACAATCTGTATTGTAAAAAGCGCTATATAAATAAAGGTGACTTGACTATTATCAACTGGCCGAAATTTTTAGACTACAGTAGAAGTGTAAAAGCAACAGTAAAAACTAATGCCATGATTCCTAATGATATCTCTCAAGGGTAGCATGTACAGCGTGAACAGCAATGGTCCTAGTACTGAGCCTTGTGCTACTCCAAGTGTGAGACACTTGTAATCAAGTGTTAGACACTGTAATTTGCTCTGGCCCCCTTCCTGTTCGCAGGAGTGATGAGATACTTAGTAGACTGTCCTCACTCAATGGCTGGCTGTCTAAGTGGTGTCCGCAAAATAACCTAGGGTTCATAGACAATTGGAAAAGTTTTTGGGGCAGACCCGACCTGTTGAAAAGAGATGGTATTCATCCCTCCTGGGATGGTACTGCTCAATTTGATTGATGTTCAACAAATAAAAAACAAATATAATGCAGATGAACAAATGATAAAGCTCGGGTTGCTGAATATTCAATCCCTGTCTTCAAAAGCACTTATTGTTAATGATATGATTACAGACAATAACCTAGATGTGCTGTGTTTGACAGAAACTTGGGTAAAACCAGAGAATTGCATTACTTTAAATGACCCCGCAAGATTACTGCTATAAACACAAGGCTAATTTAAAAGGAAAAGGAAAATTTTAGCAATATCTTCAGTATTACTCAGAAGTCTAGTTTCAAATATAATTCTTTTGAAGTGATGGTGGTTTCTGTAACGTTATCTAGCGTAAGTGATAAATCCCGTTTGACCATACACATTTTATCAAAAAATTTGCTGATTTTCAATCAGACTTAGTACTGGCTGCAGATAAAGTCCTAATTGTTGGTGATTTTAATATCCATGTAGATGGATACACGTGTCAGGACCTACTCATAGTCGTAATCATACTTTAGATCTAATATTGTCACATGGAATCAATGTTGATGCCGTTGAAATTCTGCAGCAGAGCGATGACATCTCAGATCATTATTTAATCTCATGTATACTTAATTTAGCCAAGGTTGCAAAGCCGACTCGGTGTTATAAATATAGTAGAACTATCACTTCTGCCACTAAAGATTGCTTTATAAATATTCTTCCTGATCAGATTCATCTTGTCAGCATCTAAGATAGCTTTGAAGAACTCGATGTTGCAACAGAAATGATTGACTCTCTCTTTTTTAGCACTTTAGACACAGTTGATCCATTGCGCTTAAAGAAGATTAAAGGAAATAGTCCAACACAGTGGTACAACAAGCACACTCTGGCACTAAAGAGAGCAGCCAGAAAAATGGAGCGTAGATGGAAGTAAACAAAATTAGAAGTTTTTTGCATTTCGTGGAGAGAGAGCATGATTGCGTACACAAAGGCCTTAAAAACTGCTAGATCTGCTTATTTTTCAACACTTTTAAAAGAAAACAAACACAACCCTAGGTATTTATTCGAAATAGTGGCTAAATTAACAAAAAATAAAGCTCCAACACTGGACTTTTTTTCAAACAGCACAACAAATTTCATTTCAAATTCATTCATCGACTAAGCTATTGAAAGAGGTGCTTCCAGAGGTCATAGATCCTCTTCTTGATATCATTAATTCATCTTTGTCACTAGGATATGTACTGAAAACTTTTAAGATGGCTATTATTAAACCTCTTATTAAAAAAAAAAAGAACTTGATCCTAGAGAATTAGTCAATTACAGGCCGATCTCGAATCTACCTTTTCGGTCAAAATAAATAGAAAAGGCAGTATCCTCACAACTATGCTCGTTGTTTTAGAAAGAAATGGTATCTGCGAGGATTTCTAGTCAGGATTTAGACCATATCATAGTACTGAGACAGCTCTCATTAGAGTCACAAATGATTTGCTCTTATTATCCGATCATGGTTGTATCTCTCCATTAGTGTTACTGGATCTTAGAGCTGCATTTGATACATACAACATTCTTTTGAATAGACTCGAAAATTATGTTGGCATTAGTGGAATTGCACTAGCATGGTTCAAACATACTTATCTGACCATTAACAGTTTGTATTAGTAAATGAAGAGATGTCATATTGATCAAAAGTTCAGTATGGAGTACCACAAGGCTCAGTACTAGGACCGTTGCTGTTCACCCTGTACATGCTACCCTTGGGAGATATCATTAGAAAGCATGGAATTAGTTTTCACTGTTATACTGATGAATCACAGCTCTATATTTCTTCGCGCCCTGACGAAACGCACCAATTCATAAAATTAACGGAATGCATAGCTGATATAAAAATTTGGATGACTAGTAATTTCCTACTACTTAATTCTGAAAAAAAAAACCCCAGAGTTTCTAATTATTGGGCAAAAAAACCTCTGCACATATTAACCCAGAATAGTGTCTAACAATTGATGGCTGCTCTGTCAAGTCTTCGTCCTCTTTTAGGAACCTGGGTGTGCTCTTTGATACCAATCTTTAATTTCATGTTTCTAGCATCTGCAAAACCACATTCTCCCATCTTAAAAACATATCTAAATTACGACATATGCTTTCAATGAAAAATGCGTAACAGTTAGTGCATGCGTTCATCACATCAACGCTAGATTATTGTAATGCTCTACTGGGTGGTTGCCCTGCATGCTTAATAAACAAAGTCCAGTTGGTACAAAATGCAGCAGCTAGAGTTCTCACTGGAACCAGAAAGTATGACCGTATTAGCCCCGTTCTGTCAACAATGCATTGGCTCCCTAATAAACATCATATAAATTTAAAAATATTGCTGACTACTTACACAGCACTAAATGATTTAGCTCCCCAGTACTTGAGTGAGCTCTTAGCGCATTATAGTCCTTCAGGTCTACTGCGATCTCAAAATTCTGGCCAGTTGATAATGCCTAGAATATCAAAATCAACTGCAGGCAGTAGATCCTTTTCCTGTTTAGCACCTAAACTTTGGAACAGTCTTCCTAACATTGTGTGGGAAACAGACACACTCTGTCAGTTTAAATCTAGCCAAAAATTATCTCTTTTACCTGGCATTCATATAGAACATTATCAATCAATCAATCGGTCTGTATTTCAGTCTTTCGACGCAGGCCACAACAACTTCGCCAGGCTTTTCTGTCCCTGGCAAGACCCATCTAGTCTCTGCCGATGTCTTTTCTGAGCGAGTCCCACCATTGGGTTGCGGGGTGGCCGAGCGGTCTTTTAATGTCGAGTGGCAGCCATTTGGTCACGGTCCGCGTCCATCGCCCGTCCGAACTCCTGGCCACGTGTCCGGCCCGGCGCCTCTTGGCCTGTTCGGCCTGGTTGACTTCTTCCTCAGTAGCTCGTTGCTGATGTGGTCCGTCCTCTTGACGCCGACCATCCGCCGCTCAAGGGCGCGTTCGGTCACTGCCAGCTTCTGCCTGTTGGCCGCGGTCAGCGACCAGGTCTCGGTCCCGTAGAGCATGGCCGGTAGGACGGTGCTGTTGAACAGGTGGGCGCGTAGGGGAGTGTCGGCCGTGTTGGTGACCACCTCTGCTATGGAGGCATAGCTGACCCAGGCGGCCCTCCGTCGGCGTGCCAGCTCACGGTTGTTCTTGTGCCCAGCAGTCAGCTCCTGGCCGAGGTAGACGTAGCTGTCGACCTGCTCAATCTCCTTCTGGCCAATGTGGATGTTGTTGTTGTCGACCTGGGGGTTGTGCATCCACTTTGTCTTGGCCAGGTTCATTTTCAGGCCGACCGCTGCTCTGGCCTGGTCGAGCTGGTCGAGTCGCAGGTACATGTCGGCTGCTGACGATGTCGTCGGCGAAGCGCAGATGGCTGAGCCATTGGCCGTTAACGCTAATGCCCTTGTTGTCTCAGTTGAGTTGTCGAAAGGCATGCTCCAGAAACGCTGTGAACAGCTTGGGCAGGATTGGGTCGCACTGGTTGACGCCTCTGGTGACGGGGATGTACAGTGGCCGGTCAAACAGGGTGATGTTGATGGCTCATCCACTGTTCAGCTCCTGCAAAAGGGCCACGTACTCGTCAGCGATAACCTGTTGTTGGAGGGCGAGCAGTATGGCGCTGATCTCCACGCTGTTGAAGGCCTTCTCGTAATCTACGAAGGCCAGCACCAAGGGGATCTTGTACTCCTGGCAGCGTTCGAGCAGTTGATTCAACACATGTATGTGGTCCATTGTGCTTTAGCCAGACCGGAAGCCGGCCTGTTCAGGTGGCTGTTGTTCGTCCAACTGCCTGGCTAGTCGGTAGTACAGCACCCTGGTGAAGACCTTGTACGCGGTCGGCAGGAGCCAGATGAGCCGATAATTGCTCAGCTGTTCGCGATCACCCTTCTTGTACAGCACCACTGTCTTGGTCGTCTTCCATTGATCCGGTGTTCGTCTCAGCGTCATGTAGCGGCTGAAACGACTGGCCAATGCTGCCCTGAGGGTAGGCCCGCCCTCCGTGAGCAGCTCGGCCTCGATTCCGTCCAGCCCTGGCGCCCGGTCTTTCTGGATGTTCTGGATCGCGTGCCTGACCTCACTGGTCAACATTGACGGAATGGCTGGTATGGCGTCGTGCTGCATTTCGGGCGGGTCGACTGGTGTCTTGCTGGCAAACAGGTCCATGTAGAAACGGCTACACTCAGCCTCGATGCCCAGCTGGGTTCTTGTCATCCGTCCGTCTGGTGTCTGTAGCGCCGGCACCTGAATGCGCTTCAGCTGCATCAGCCGTCTACACTTCTTCAAACACCTCTTCTGCTCGGCTGCCACTAGCAGCCACGGCTGCTTTTGTACTGCTCCAGGTCGGTTTTGAGCCGCGCCCTGACCAGCTTGCACAGCAGACCGTATTCCACATGGTCTGCGCCGTCCGATCTCATTTGCCGCCTTTTTAGCAGGAGGGCTTTGGTGTTGTCTGATATTCAGCTGGTATGATCTTTTGTGCGTGGCTTTGTAGAAACATCGCAGGCCTTTCGCAGCCGTTCTGTGAACTGGTCCCAGCCGCTCGTGATGTCCTCGTCAGTCTGTGCCCAGTTGGTACTGTCGACATAGTGCCGGAAGACGATCAGGTCAGTGGCTATCTGCCGTTGTGCCTGGTTGCTGGCTGCCAGTGCACGCTTCTCCACCCTGGAGTCAATAGTCAGTTTGGTACGCAGCAGTTGGTGGTCACTGCCTGTACAAAACGCTTTGCCGATGACTGAGACGTCTTGGAGGAGGTGGCGGTGGCTGCAGAGGATGTAGTCGATTTCGTTTTTCGTAGTGCAATTTGGCGACAGCCACGTCCAGCGACGACACCTCGGCCGTCAGCTTCTGGAAGAAGTTGCGCGGGGGGCGATGGCTGCTTCGACGTCCTCGTAGAACTGATCGATCTCGTCATCCTCGGCTGCTGTGGTCAGCACATATACCTGCACGATGCGGATGGTCGTGTTGTTGGTAAGTGCCAGGGTAAGCACACCGACTCGTGGGCTGGTCACGTCGACCAGATCGATGGATGTCACCGACCGTCCTGTCCCCGTCGCCGGCTCCCAGTGCCACCGTCGACCCATCTTCCCATCGAATGTGCATGGGCTCGCAGCGCCGCATCTCGCACAGGCCCAGGATGTCGCACTGGATGTTGTCTTTCTCGGCGATGATGGTAGCCAGATCCGTTTCCCGGGATATTGTCCTGGCGTTGTAGGTGCCGATGTAGATTTTGGTGTTGTTGTTCCGTGGTCGGTTTCCAGGAGGCGGTCTTCTACCTGTGATTAGCAGCCCCTCGCCTGTGGCCGGGTCGCTCCACCGCCGGAGAGCGGGCGGACTGACATGCAGGGTACAGGGTTCGTTATTGTAGAAGCTTGAGTTTCTTTTTTGAACGGTCCATGGCTTGCTGGGCCTCTAGGACCGGAACCTCCCTATTTAGCTGGGCCCGACTGGCTAGTGCCAGCCGGAAGTCTGTCTTCTTCTCAGCTTGGTTGAACCTTCTGGTGGGGTTGAATCCCCGCTGTGCATCGTCGACAGACACCCAGTGCCACCCCTCCGCCACATTGAGGCATAGGGTATGATTTTGGAGGGGACATTATAGAACATTATACATTTCTATTGTTCAAATAAGTTAAATGATTATTAAGCAGCATAAATTAGGTCAGCCGTAACCGGGGACACTTCCTATAACACCTGATGTACACGTTACATCATAAGAAGAATAGCATCTACGCTAATGTTAGTCTTTCTGTTTATTCTGAGGTTTACTGAAGTCAGCTGGATCCGGGCCGTATCCAGATCAGAAGGTGGACCTGCGCCTGGACCCATCCATAACGCATCCCTGAAGTGCCAGCCCTATCAGCCCTGTGAAGGCCTCATCGACAAGACAGCTGATCCTCAACAAACTCGTCTCCATACTGGCGTGATGACTCCGACTTCCAACCAGATGGAGCTGTATAAATATTTTGAATGTTCTAATACAATCTGACTTCTGACCTGTAATTCTACCTGAATCATAATCATACAATGTTCATTTGTTGCCCAGAGGAGAACTGACCCCTGCAGTGTGTCCATCTTCCTACATCTTCCATCTTCTACCTCGAGGGGGAGATCTGCCAGGTGCTTATACTTCCTCTTCAAGCTGGCAATGGGCATTGACCCAAGCATTGAGCAGTGAAGGCCTCCACTATCCAAAAGGTTCTCTTGGGATTGGTAGAGGGTGAGATTTTGAACGAGACAGCGGCTCCCTTCAGGGTTTGGACTTCCTGCCTAATTGTGCGGAGAGCAAGGTCTGAAGGGCTTCTTCTACATGCCCAATTTATCAACTGCCTCAGGGAGGAGCATTGTGCACTCTGAACCATCGTCCAGAACTGCTTAAGGGGGTCATATAATGCCATTTTTGTACAAGTTAATATGAATCTTTAGGGTCTAAATGAAAACTTTGTAATATACTTTTATTAAAAATTATCATTAGTATTGTAAGAAAACACTAATTTTACATGGTCAAAAACAGCTCTGTTTTCAGCACGCCGTTCAGTGCATATGCCTTTAAATGATAATGAGCTTTGCTCACTCCGCCCCTCTGTTCTTTGGGGCGTTTTGACACCACGCACGTGGAGTGTTGCCTTGACAACAGTTGAGGGTATATTTTGCAACAAGAATCTCTGAGGACACATCTGTTCTACCATACGAATTTGAACCGGAGTCGGACCCGGAACAAGATGACGGCCCCGAAGAAGTTCGACAATTAAGGCTCGAACAGGACGTTTCTGAATGGTTGGTTAACATAATGTCACTTTGATCTATTTTTGTAACTTATGTACTGGCAGAGTAACTTAGAGTAGTGAGATACAGACGCTATGCGTTTACTGATGTATAGGTTAGTTCGTTGACAGATTGATGTTGAAAAACTTTTTTTTGGTAAATGTAGGCTTGTCAGTGATGTGTAACGTTATCTCAGTGTTAGGTAGCTACAACTGTCAGTGCTAAAACATTAACCATAACGCGTTGTTCATTATAAACGTGGGATTATGAATTATATTGAGAACGTCGTAACGTTACAGAGAAAACATGCCGTAATATACCCTGAGTGTAAACATTAGCCACATTCATCGTGAAGCGTGCAAGCTATTTGCAAAGATTAATATTTAAAGGTTAATAAAACGTTACACTCACTTCTTCTGGAGGTGCAGCAAGAACACGAACAGTTGGTACCGATTCTGTTTTCAGGACCAGCTTCTTAGCAAAACCAGATTTACACTGACCCTCGTTTAGAAAGCAGTCTTGTGAGAAATGATTAGCGCAAACATAAAAGCATTTACTTAGATCGTTGGGAATATTCCCTTCAAAAATAAAACTCAGCCACTGCGTCTTCAGCGGTTTGAATTTAGAATTCGGTTAATATTTGGGTCAGTTAATTGTATTAACTTGATGTAGCTAACTTAATATTACAATCACTTAATCAGTTCATCCAACGAACTCTTGATTATTCATTTATTCTAAGAAAAGGGTATCTTCCATGGCCTTGGAAGAATAATTATTTCTTAGCATGTACAGTGCTTTGAGCATGTAACAAGATCAAAAATCGTATGTAACCCTTTCGAATTTAACATTCAGAATGAAAGTATATTTATTTGTAACTACGGTTGATTTATATACCATAAAAGGAGTTTCTGTATTTTAGGTGCAGTACTATACTTAACATCTAGAGGGCGACTAACGCTGTGGTATGTTGAGAGTCAGCGTATGTTGAAAATCAGATGAAGAAGCCTGCTGACTATGTACGCACGAGGTTAGCGTGTAGCTGCAAAAAGACGATCTAATTTTCATTTGTTCTTCGGTTCAATGTGCATATTCTTTTATAAAGAGTAATATTAGTCATCGAGGTTGTTTAGTTATCCATTTGCTGAGGAAAACAACCGGTCAAAGCTTTTGGTTACTGGTTTTTCTTTTACACGAACTCTGGTGAGTTTTGCTTATGCATTACTTTAACTTTCAAATTGATATTCCTTTTTCTTTATATGTGTCTTAAAGCCAATCAGAGTTATATATTATGTTTTAGAATGTATTTTTTTGTATGTTTATATGGTAAAATTAATACAGAGTCAAATCTGTCCGTGTTTAACTGTTTAGTTAAATTATTTTATTTTCTACAAGTGTTATAAATGCAGCAAATGATAAAACAAATGTTGTACAACTAACAAAATATTCAAATAAGAGAGATATATTGCATATTGAAATACTTTTATGTGTTTAAGCTGTTTATTGGCACTTATATTGTCACGTGTTGAATTAACACTGGTAATAAACGGACATTATGTACAGCTAATAGAAAATGTCGGTGTAAAAATTGTTTATATTGAGAAAAATGTTTAATGTGACTGCATTGTTTTATGCAGATTGGTTTTTTTGAATGCTGATTCAATTTGAGTGATCTACCATTTGAACGGCGAGCCAGACCCTGATCTGCCACTCAAAGAATCGTCGTGGTCCATCACGGATGCACACAAGAGAGCTAAGCACATACATACTACCCGGGTAGCAACACAAAAGGCCTTTACACACAAATACATTGAAGCTCTTTACACACAAATACATTGAAGCTCTTTACACACACACATGACTATTGGAGCTTAACACATGGACATTTGAGTTTTTTTCATATGGACATTTGAGCACTTCATATACTACAAAGGATCCAGAAGAAATTATTGAGACTGTGTTTTATTTTGTTTCATTTTATTTCATTTTTGGTATTTATATTCAACTTCTGGTTTGATATGAATCATTTTGTGGTTGGTTCATAGAGTTGAGTGGAGACCAGACAAAGAGTCAAACTGAGAATATTGTTTAAATATTGAATGTGAATTATTGTAAATAAAATTGCCAGCTGATAATTACTTAATTTATTTGGTCCACCTTTTTGCTTTTAAATCCTCCCAGAGCCGAACCTAGGGTGAATTTAATCTCTGTAGAGTAACATACATAGAATATTACATTCGTTGTCCCCGTTACACGTATAAGAGACTTTGTTTTTGCAAGCAGTGAAGTCGAACCAAATACATATTGTGCACAAGTTTTATTAACTAAATTACAAACTAAACTAAACAAACATACATGCATGTATACATAAATAGATGGTGAAAGTGACAGAATGAAACCGGAGGTAGGAAATGGAACTATGGAAAAGATCCATTTAACTATGAAAAGAACCATCAATATTATCATTTTCAAAGCACCTTCTTAAATTGATACTTGCATTGCATGGCTTTGCAGTGGACACAATTCTTGAAGTTGTTGAAAATTGACGTCGTTGACGGTTCCGTGAGTGTCAAATGTTGAAGTTGCGATCGTTTTCTTATCCATTGGATGAAGAAGGTGATGAACTTGCATGGGTAGTTCGAGACTGTTCTTGTTGGAGGTTTTCTCTCTCTCCATGAGCACATAGCTGGTTGAGTCAAGGCCTGGCAGGCTGTGGTCACAGCCTGCAGGGGCCATGAGTCGTTTGGGGGAGGGGGTCTCAGACACCCACCCGAAGTAAGCAGCCCGGAGGTCCAGCAAAACAAGAGTTGATTGTTGCCCGTCCAGTGATGGTAAGGTTGCAGTTTTCTGGATTGAAGAAAAGGCAGTCTGACTCCCTCTGGGAGCGTGAAAGCATGGCCGACGGTGCTCACGGCCTGCTGGGCCCTCGGGCCCCAGTGAAGGGGGGTTCCCCAGTATCAGCAGAAGCAGTGTTGCGGCCGGATGAGAAAAACTAAGAGGGCGAGGTCACTGTGGACTGTCTCTAATAAAGCCTGAGGAAAAAGTACCACCTCCAAGTTTGCTTTACCAATGAGAAGGGTGGACTTTCTGGTGGGAGTTTCCTCTGTGGGCAAGATTTATGAGACTTTGTCCTAAGTGTGGTCAGACCTCTGCCCTACCCTTTTTCTGTTCATTAATATTCAGATAGATATAACAAATCCACACTGTATTCTAAGAGAAGGTGATGTACATCAAAGTGTGAGTCATTAAATGAAGATTAATTAGGTAGGAGACATGATACAGGTGAGGTTACATTGACAGTTGGATGGTTGTATAATGAAATGCATACCATAGTATGTACATAATAGTACACAAGACAGTAAATCATTCACACAGTTTCTGGAACGCAGGTTCATTTATAGATCAGTTAGTCTGATTACTGCAGCAAAGTCTGTATTAAAGATTGTTTCTGTCTTCCCATTGTCTCTCTCTTGCGCATGTGGCCCCATTCCTTGACAGCAAAAAAAGCAGCTTATCTGATCATATCCATGGTAACCCAAAGGCCCCTCTTGCACCCACTAGGGGGATGGGGCCACAGGTCCCAGAGTGAGTTTTAAAGATTATCTATTAACCATAACAAATAATTGTGTCCGATTGGTCTCAGTTGCTACATTGACGTCACAAAATCGAACGGGTCAATTTGACGCAGGGGAAAACATATAAGGAGATTAAAACAAAAACACTGGATGGATTTTTATCATTATATGATCGTTGTGTACAGGCACTGCCAATACACATTTCAGTACAATCAACTTGTAAAAGTTCATGTACCATTATATGACCCCTTTAAGTGTCTAGTGTCCTGTCCCTGTTGCGCAGGAGAACTCTGGCGACTTTCAGCAGAACACGAGAGTGGGCCAATGGTCTGTCCAGGTAGAGAACTTCTGTACTGGTACTCACCAGACAACTTTCAGCCTTCGGCTGCTCAGCCTTAGAGCGTACGTTGACATCATGCAGGACTTTCAGATGTTTCCCTTGACGCACATCACAAAGCTTCTTGAGGTCACATTGTGCTGCTTGATGTGTTCTCCCACATCTCCAACATCTCTTTTTTGACTCTGATCCACTCTGACATCCTCTCTGATGAGTTTCTGAATAGCAGGACACTTATTTAAGAAGTGCTCTGTACCCTCACAGGATGGACAGTAGGGTTTCGCTTTGCTCTTCCATCTGGCCGTGGATGCGCTCTGACCCTCTTGCCTGGTTGCTCGGTTAGACAAATAGCTCTCTGCTCCATGTAGCACTGTAGCTGCTGGTTTGCTGCGTCGCTTCTTGGCTCGATATCCGGACAGCCCTTGGATACAGATGTCTGAAGTGTTGTAGTAACCTTGACACCACGACTCGTATCGAAGCCATTCCGCCAGGTCGAGCAGTGTATGAGTGTGTATGGGACTGTGGAACATCTGACGCTGAAGTTCGCTCTAATCTCTATCGGAAGCTTGGTGAGAAGTCTAGACACATGAGAGCCACTCCTAGACTTCTCCATCTGGGCCCAGTGTCTGTAACATACCCACAAGTGACTGTACATGCAGGGAGAACCTCTCAAAAGCAGCTACATCTCCTCTTCTGATCTCAGACGAATCCATCACTGCAGCGATCCTCTGCAAGGCTACATGCGGCTGGCCAAACTTCTCGGTCAAGGCTACCATGGGGTCAGTGTATGGCCTAGGCGAGTTGATAAAGGAGTCAGCCATTAGACAGGCCTCATCAAGTTTCATGTGATCCACCAGAATCTGATACTTAAAGAGCTCTTTAGCGTCAATGGGTAGCAGGTTTGCTAGGGCTAGTATAAGCCAAGAGAACTCCATTGGGTCCTTATAGATGAAGAAAGGAATTATTGGCGCTGGCCCCCGTACTCTCCTCCTCCCAGAGTTGCCGATACAGGCGAGAACTGCCTGCTTCGAGTGGGCTGTGGTTGGCTCATGTCGAGCCTGGCTGGATACCGAGTTGAGGATCCCGTATCCGTGCGATAAATACTGGTCTGCGGACGTGAGATGGGCATGTAGGGTTCTGGCCCCGGGGTGTAGGACCGAACGTCGTGCTGTTCAGACCTTGTTTAGGATGAGAGGGGTTCAAGCAACGAGGGGTAGAATGTGGCCGGTTGTGGGCTGTGACACTGGAAGTCACACTGTCCATCCCCTTCAGGAGTGTGTGGTGCCGGGCTGGCAAGTGATAAGCCACGTATCTTCGGTCGCACTGCACTGACCTCTTAATCCTTCAAATAGGATGCCTGTCTTAACTGACGTTTGGGCCGAGTGGGTGGGGCCCATGATCCTTCATCATATTCCCAGCACAGCTTTTATCTGGCTCGAAGGACCACAAACGTAGCAATGGCTACCTGGAAAGACATTATGGGTGACAGTGAGTCATTTGGGCCTCCTCTGGCAAAATTGCTTGACACAAGAGGCACATATTGTCAAA
Organism: Gila orcuttii; assembly: GCA_026230005.1. Classification (NCBI taxonomy): domain Eukaryota; kingdom Metazoa; phylum Chordata; class Actinopteri; order Cypriniformes; family Leuciscidae; genus Gila; species Gila orcuttii. Next base: position 22,112,670 of record JAPDVR010000025.1, read on the forward strand.
GAAATGGAGTAATGATGCACAGAAGCACAATATACACTCAATCTGAGGCTGATAACCAATGTTATTCGTCTTCTCCAGCGCCCGTGCATGCAATAATGCTTGATGAGGATAGTCAAAGCTTTGAAAGGTAAAATGGCGGCGCGCACAGACGCTGCGGCTTCGTGCTCCCCACATAGGTGTTTTATGTTAATAATGTTTTTAATTTTGATTATCATTGTATCAGAAACAAGAGCGAACACTCATTACAGTCGTCAGAATTTGCTACAGATCGGCTCGAATTACACAGACTATTATTATAACTCGGAAGCAATACCGCAGGAGATTCTCAGATCACCGGGACTATCCTTGATCCCTATCCATGAAGGAAGACGGCGCAGACGGCGCAGGGAGAGGAAGCAGAAGAGTAAACGAGCTGGTCTACTAGCGAGACTAAGAGCTGCTCCCCATAAAACCCCCATCATTAGTGTCTTTCTTGCGAATACTAGATCACTTACCAGCAAAATGGATGAGCTTCGACTGGACATCATCACACATAAAACTACAAAGGAAGGCTGCCTTCTGATTTTCTCAGAGACGTGGTTGAACCTCAGTATACCGGACGCGGCAGTTGAGCTAGCAGGCCGTACGCTACATCGTGCAGACTGAACGATTGAATCCGGTAAGAAAACAGGAGGAGGACTTTGTGTTTATGTTAATGATTTATGGTGTACAAATTCAACTACAATCGATAAATTTAGCTCTCTGGTTCTGGAATATTTAACGTTAAGATGCCGACCATTTTACTTGCCCAGGGAGTATACAGTTGTGATTGTTATGGCTGTATACATACCTCCTCAGGCTAATGTTAAGTTAGCATTGGAGCAGCTATATGACGTCATCAGTAAACAACAGAACGAACACCCTGATGGAGTTTTTATCATCGCTGGAGATTTTAATCAAGCGCATCTTAAGACTGTACTTCCAAGTTTTTATCAATATGTAAAGTGCAAAACTAGGGGGTGAAACATTCTAGATCATGTTTATTCCAACATAAAAGATGCTTATAAGGTTATACCATGACCTCACCTCGGACAGTCAGACCATATCTCCTTGTATCTCATCCCTGCATACAAAGCCCTTGTTAAGTGTTAAACCAACTAGCAGGGTTGTCAAAACTTGGCCTGCAGTTGCCATGAACCAACTCCAGGACTGCTTTGAACACACAGAGTGGAACATATTTTCCCATCAGTCAGACTTAGAGACATTTACTTCATCTGTACTGTCATATATTAGTTACTGTGTAGATAACGTCACTGTTAACAAAAAGATCAGAGTGTATCCAAACGAGAAACCGTGGATGGACAATGAAGTCAAATTGCTGCTCAGAGCAAGGGACATAGCATTTAAATCAGGGGATATCGCTGCCTACAGAGTTTCCAGAGCTAATCTTAAGAGAGGTATCAGGTCTGCAAAATGAAAGTACAAACAGCGAATTGAAGAGGATTTTGGCAATAATTCCAATCCACGGAGAATGTGGCAAGGCATCCGAACAATCACAGACTATAAAAAGAAAAATTACACACAGCACATGACACATAATAACAATGCTATCCTTGCAGAGGAACTAAATAGCTTCTTTGCTCGGTTCGATAAACATAATCAATTACCAGTTAACTTGTCAGGGGACTCACAGCCCCTGGTCTTACATACTCATGAGGTACGGCGGGTACTTAATAACATCAACACAAGAAAAGCAGCTGGTCCTGATGGTGTGCAAGGATGTGTGCTACAAGCCTGCGCTGACCAACTGGCGGAGGTGTTTACAAACATTTTCAACCTCTCCCTCTCCTTGTGTATAGTCCCGACATGCCTGAAATCTACAACCATCGTGCCTGTTCCAAAAAAAAACATAACATGTCTAAATGACTATTGTCCGATTGTAGTGTTGGGCGATATGCTCCATTTTCATATCGTCCTATCGTCAGCCTGTGAGGTCAGCGATGCACGATATTATCGTGAGGGGGCGGGGCTTACTTATTTGATTATTAACTTGATTATTTACTCATTAATTTGCTTGTTTTATTACTTCATTTTATACGAGAATATTTTTCTATTTTGCTATCAAAGGTGGAGTGTTTATTACTAGGCTAGATCAGGTTATTTCAAGGTATAGTGAGGTAAAAAAAGATCCTAATCGTTTTTGTATCTGACTCGAGTATTTCAACGTCAGCGGGAAATTTACGGACACACATTATCCTCTCATGCCATTAGATGCAGCATTTTGACTGTACTTCTGCACGTTTGGATGCACTTCATATATGCGCACTTCAATAAGCCCAAGAATGCGGGTTCATGTGTTTTAAATGCCGGGAGAAATCAGAGTAAGGGGCAGAAATCTAGCTGAGTCGATCGGTTTATACATAAACGTATGACTTGACTCCGATAAAGGAAAACAGGTTAATGCGTTTACATGACCACATGCATTGTCAGTTTATTCAGAATAATCGGGTTTAGAATGTGCCTGTAAACGCGCTCATTCCTGAAAGTGAAAGTGGAAGGTAACGGACCGAGCTTTCAGCATCTGTCTCTGCATTAACGCCGCGTTCTCTCATGAGCGCGTTCTCCCCGCTGCTCTGCAGAGACGACGATGGATATAACGGTATAGCGATATAATCTTAATTTACTGGCTTAATATTTCTCTTGTGGACCTATATGATGACAGTGAAAAAATTACAAGAATAGTTCTTGTTAAACGTGTTTGAAGCTTTTTTTGATTTTCACAGATGGTAGAGTTGTGCTGTGTTCGTGAACTAAAGACTGGCCTATATAATTTTAGTGACATTATTATTATTTAGTAATTGTATTGTTTTTAGTGTTATTAGTGTCATTAAACTTTTTGTTAATGTGCTATGGAAACAAAATACTGACGACGAACAACGATGCCGTTTTCATCTTGGATCTGTAGGCTATAAGATATGCGTGCGTCTGTTAAAACAAGCACTCTTGACAATTTGTGAATGGATCACCTTGCAATTCAATGTTGATGTGGGATGTAGGCCTAGTTTTTTATTCTGTTTTAAACATTTTCTTAGAGGAGTCCTCATACGCGCGTGTCTGTGTTGTCGCAAGTGTTAGGCAAGTGTTGACGTCGTCGTTATGAATTTAGGCAAGGCAAATTAATTGTAGTTCCTAATAATCATTTAATAACAATACTAGCTTTATAATAATAATACTAATAAAAATAATTTAATACGTTCATGGTAAAACGAGCCAATATCGTATTGATATCGTCAAAGGCATCTGCCATCGGTGAAATCTCAGACTATCGTCGATACACGATACTATCGTCTATCGGCACAACCCTATCCGATTGCCCTCACTCCTGTTATTGCTAAATGTTTTGAACAACTAGTAATCACACACATCAAAGACTCTGTACCAGCCGATCTAGACCAATATCAGTTTGCCTATCGGGCAAATAGATCGACTGAGGATGCCATCTGTGTAGCTATGCATGCTGCCCTCTCACATCTGGAAAAGCCCAATACATACATCAGGATGCTCTTCGTTGACTACAGCTCGGCTTTTAACACCGTCTTACCAAGCCAGCTGATCAACGAACTTCACACATTAGGACTAACTCCCTCTATATGCAGCTGGTTACTGAACTTTCTCACCAACCGCCCCCAGTCAGTGCGGTTGGATAAGCATACATCCTCTACCTTAACCTTGAGTACTGGTGTGCCACAAGGATGTGTGCTAAGCCCCCTCTATGCACTTTTCACCCACGACTGTCAAGCCACTTATGAGTCTAATGTTCTGGTAAAATTTGCAGATGACACGACCGTCATTGGGCTCATATCAAACAACAATGAAGATGCTTATAGGGACGAGGTTCAGAACCTGATAGCGTGGTGTGATAGCAACAACCTGGTCTTGAACATCCAAAAGACCAAAGAAATGATAGTGGATTTTAGGACCACTAAAAAGACCACTCACAGTCCAGTAACTATAAAAGATGACGTCGTGGAGAGAGTTCCTAGCCACAAGTTTCTAGGAGTTACCATCACAGAGGATTTCACATGGGGGAAAAATACTACAAGTATAGCAGGAAAAGCACAACAACGCCTCTTTTTTCTGAGAAAGCTAAGGAGAGCTAACCTTCCCCAGAAGCTGTTGTTAAGTTTCTACAGATGTACTATAGAGAGCATCTTGACAAATTGTATGACAGCCTGGTATAGCAGCTGTACAAAATCTGCCAAAAAAGCCCTGCAGCAGGTTGTAAAAATAGCACAGAACATTGTAGGCCCTGATCTGCCATCACTTGACCACCTCCATAACACTCGCTGTTTGAGAAGGGCCAATACCATCATCAAGGACATCACTCACCCCTGTCATAACTTGTTCCAGCTCCTTCCCTCCGGCAGACGTTTTCGGTCAATCCGCTTACGCACAAACAGACTAAACAGTTTTTCCAACAGCAATAACTATGTTTAATTATATCTCTCTGTACGACCATGTATAGTAAGGTTGTTGGAAATGTGCGACTTACTGTTTTTAAGTGCAAAAATTAATTATGCTGCTATGCACCTGAAGAAATAATAATAGTACTGGTACACCTGTAATAATTATGGGTATGGCATTTTTAAAGGGGTGGTTTACTGCTTTTTTTTCTTTGCATGATTGTGTTTATGGGGTGCAATGTAACATGTAGTCGTGGTTTTTCTTTTTTAAAAAGTCTTATTTTTCATAAATTTCACCTTTATTGTAAGCCTCTTTCTCCTCTGTCATTTGAACGACCGGTTGACTTCCTGATTCTATGAAACCACTCCCTCAGAAACAGGCAGTGGGCTCAGATTGGTTAGTTTGGGCCGGTGTGTTGTAATTGGCTAAACTGCGTAGCGCACGTTGTTCGGAACCGTCACGCCTTCATGTGCTCCGGTTAATGTAAATAATGTTGTCGATACTGCCGTATCAGTTTGAGCCCGAATCAGACCCAGAAAGCGGCGATGAAGAGAGTCAAACAGAACCTCCCCAAACATGGCTCTTACAAAACGTTTCTGAATGGTACGTTTTTGAATTATTATTCTATTCTTCTATTATTACATAAGAAGTTTGATACCCTGTTATACTTGAAAATGCTACTGCTGCTTGTTAGCTTTTTGAGATACGTTTTCATCTTGATTAAACATTTAATACAAATGATTACATGAGTAATACAGTTTTTTAAAGTTACTGTTTTATCGATATAATGAACAACCGTTTAGCTGTTTAACAAAACTTAGTTTACTCTGTGTATCGTTTTCTTTGTGTACATGTGACAACTGTGTTAAAATGCCAACAACTTTATACACCTTTGTCTTGCACACAAAATAGCATCGATATAACTGGCTACTATAAACAAACACTGTTGACATTGATCACGTTCATGATCAAATCAAAAAATTACGTCATAAAGTATCTATACATGGCAAATACATTTACAAAATCTATATGATTACAAATTCAGGTCCAAAATGTTTGTACGCGTTTGCCATAGAAACCCGAAATAGCATAACTAAGTGGCTATAAAGCCGGCATTTGTTTACGTCCTTGATAAAAAGAAACCATTACATCTAAAATTATACAAATACATTTAAAATGATTAAGTCTTACTTACAGGTTGTTGTGGCCCAACAATTGCTGCATCTGGTTTTAACGTTGGAACAGCTTCAGGTTTTAGCAACAGTTTCTTGTGTAATTCGGCATTGAATTGGTGGAGATTATGAAAGCTGTCTTCAGTTAAATGTGCCGCACAAAGAGCTAAATTACGATTGTAATTGTCAGAAACATTATCAAACATAAATTGTAGCCATTGTTGACGAACTACAGCGTCCGTAGGAAGCCCGAACACAGAAGACCTAACAGCTGGATGAAAATAACACACTTTCGACGGCATGGCTAGCTCTCCCCTGTAACTCTTCCACTTCGGCAAAACCGCAGAAATATGGCCATGCCCTTTTTTGCGTATTCCGGAGGGAGGGTTGATGCAAATGTATGGGTTAGTGACGTCTAAAACCCAGCTGTAGTCCCAATCGAGTAGTTTTTGTAGGCATTTACACTTCCTGATTTTTAAAAGACAATATCTCTGCTTACATTGACATTTAAGCGCTGCAACTTTGCAGATACTGTTCACGCACCAACAGCAACATTACACACGATTTAAAATGAAAAAAGTGAAATCGCAATCAACCACCCCTTTAACAATATTCTGAATAATCTTGAAATATTTTGTATTATGAGCCAGTCTCTTTTTTAACTTTTATATTGTATTTATTTATTATATTGATATGCTAATTATTATATTTATTAAGTATCTCATCCGAAATGTATTATGTTCTTTATATATTAGTACATGTATTGTTAATAATTTGTTTTGTCTATTTTAAATAGGATCTACCTCTCCTTTTCTTTTTAAATGCACCTTTGGGGTTGTCACAAGAGTAATTTCATTGTGCCACACAATGACAATAAAGTACTACTACTACTAATAAACTGATATCTGAGGCTATATGCTTTGCTCTGTGAAGAATTGTTTGCTTCCGAGCTCGTCTGCATGTCGTACTTTCATAAGTCCCCAAATAATGTTTAGCGCTACAACGCTCTTGACCTTCTCAAATTGCCTTTGTGTGCACGTCGTACTTTCATAATAAAAGTCCCCAAATAATGTTTAGCGCTACAACGCTCTTGATCTTCTCAAATTGCCTTTTGCACAATCCTCATCAAGCTAGACATGTGTCCACTTTTTATCCTCTTGTCTGTCGTCACGATACAGCACTCTGAGTTACATTGAACATAAGATTAGAAGCACAACACCACTTACAGTGAGCAGAGTTCAATCAAAAAGTCTCAGATAGTTATTTGGAGCAATAAAGCAACCTGTGAGTATTAGAGGGTATGTTGTATATTGATAATTGTGGATTATTTAAACCTAGGGTATTTCCCATGAATGTGTCTATTGGGGTCATGCTAACATGCACTGTATTCATCTCTGTTAAAAAGATTTAAGAAAATTAAAAGTTGTGCAAAATATTGTATGCCAGGACAACTAGGATAAGTGACTTGCAGCTTTACCAAAAAAACAACAACAATTAAATAAACAGATTTTTACATGAATGACTCAAAGGAAGCACAAATTAGCCACCTGATATGGACATGTTTGTAACATTTTCCAACCAAGACTGACAGAAACACCTTTTCAAAAATCTCTATAACAGAGGTGATATGAGAAAAAAACATATTACTCTCTTCTTTGCTTGTCTCTGCATTTACATTTCAGTTTTTCTATAGCAGCTGGTCTGAAAAACAACAAAATATTAATATTTCACAATCAAAATAGTAATATATAAATTATTATTCATATATAATAATTATATATTAATTAAATTAATATATTTTTTATATAAATTATAATATAAATTAAATATTTTTCAAACTTTTCAAAGATCATTTACATAACAATGAAGCCAATTGTTAAGGAAATCATAAACAAATACACAGCTTAATTTTACAAATAAAAAGAATGTAAATGTAATGTTGTACGTGTTATAATAACTAATTGTGTTTTAGATACATTGGACAATGTTTTATAATTGTTTTAAGACAAACAAATGTCTCCACATAGATTTTAAACAGATTTATCAAAGTCTTCAGACCTATCCACGTAGGAAAAAACGTCTCGGTTACTAACGTAACCTCGGTTCCCTGAGAGAAGGGAACGAGTATTGCGTAAGTAGCTTACGCTATGGGAAAATATTGAAGCCAAATTTTTAAAACGCAGTGCAGCTGCACAGCAGACACTAGGCTGAACTAGGCTAGAGCGGCCATTGGTTGTGCTGCGGCTCATGCATGCGAACCAATCAGGCCGCTTAGCGCCCTGACGCGTCATAGCCTGCCAGAATGGGCGTGGCTTATAGCTATATTAGCCCCCATTTCTGCCATAAAATCAGGTTTAAATCGACTGAAGCGATCCCCCGATCTAAGCACAGTAGCACAGCGGGTTACGCAATACTTGTTCCCTTCTCACAGGGAACGAGACGTTCCCTTTCGAGAGGTCTCTCATATTGCGTAAGTAGCTTGCGCTATGGAACCCCTTTCGAAACGCTGTGCGTGCTTAAAACTTCGCTCCTCACTATAGCCCAGGGCAGAAGTCCCGAGGCACATATAAGAGTAAAGTTATGAGTCTTAACAGAGGCCAAACCCATGTTGAGCCTTCTATAGGGAACCAAGGAATAGGCCTAGAGAGGGCCAGTCCTTATATAATATGGATGAACCAGGACCAGATATATGCATTGGCCTTATAGTTATGTGCTTAACATTTATTATATTGAAAGAACCTTTGCTTGCAAAGCGGGAACTTCCAGGTTATAATATCTCATAAATGTGGACGGCAAGGCCCAGTCGGCCGCCGCACAGATATCTTCAATTGGTATTCCACTTGACCAAGCCAATGACGAGGCCATGCCTCTAGTGGAATGAGCTCTAACGCCCAAGGGGCAATGACGCCCCTTAGACTCATAAGCCAGCGCGATAGCGTCCACTATTCAGCGCGATAATCTTTGCTTTGTGACAGCGAGCCCCTTGGTGCGACCGCCAAAGCATACATAGGGCTGTTCTGACTGTCTGAACGAGGCAGAACACTCCAGATAAACTCTGAGATCCCTGACAGGGCAGAGTAGATTCGCATCTCTTTCGTCCTCTGGCGAGGGAAGAGCTGCCAGCGAAATAACCTGTGCTCTGAACGGAGTAGAGAGCACTTTAGGAACATAACCATTCCTTGGCTTAAGCACAACTCTGGAGTCACTAGGCCCAAACTCAAAGAAGGAAGCTCTTACTGTTAGTGCTTGCAAATCGCCCACTCGCTTGCTTGAAGCTAGTGCCAGTAAGAGAGCGGTTTTGAGCGAAAGAGGCTTCAGGTCCTCAGACCGAATCGGCTCGAATGGGGCATCCTTCATGGCTTCCAGGACCTTTTGGCCTCTTTAAGGAAGCGCGCGACGAGGTTGTTTCTTCCTAGTGATTACGCGGTACGACCCGCGTCCAAGAGCTCTTGCAAGAAGGCGAGTACACTTGATACTCCGCACGAGTAGGGGTCCAGGCTCTGTGCTGCGCACCAGTCGGAGAATACTACCCACTTTTGAGCGTAGAGACGCCTAGTTGAAGGCACTGTCAAGATCACTGTTCTCTTTGAAACACACCTATACTCACGCCGGACTGATACCAGTCGGCTGCTTTCCAAGGGGCCAGAGCTTTGATACAGCCGTGGCTCGCTCTGATTTGTAAGTGGCCAGATCGCCACGCGTGAGTCAGTACACGGGGTTTTAGCCGCTAGGCGTGACGTAAGGCGCACTCTCGTTTGTATAGTCTATCACTGTTCTCAGGAATGAAATACTCTGGCTGGGAGACAGTGTGCTTTTGGAAGCAGTGATCCTGAGACCAAGGCATTCTAGATGGCTGAGGAGCCAGGATCTGTGAGTTATCAATTGCGCCTCCGATTGGACTATAACCAGCCAATCGTCGAGGTAGTTTAACACTCACACTCCCCGCTGTCTCAGGGGGGTGAGCGTTGTGTCCATGCACTTCATAAATGTATGAGGTGCTAGAGATAGGCCAAACGGTAGTACTGTGTACTGGTAAGCCTGTCGCTCGAAGGCGAATCTCAGGAATGGCCTGTGAAATATAATATCCTTAAATAAGCATCCTTCAGAACCACTGAGAAAAAACAATCCACTGGGCGAATTTGCGCTAGGATTTGTTTGGTTGTCAGCATCCTGAATGGGTGCGTCATAAGCGCTTTGTTCAGGTGTCTGAGGTCTAGGATGGGCCTGAGGCCGCCATCCTTTTTTGGAACGAGGAAGTAGCGACTGTAAAAGCCCGACTCGCTTTGTGATAGAGGGACTGGCTCCACAGCCCCCTTTTCTAACAGTTTCAACACTTCGGTGCGAAGGACGTGCACCACGTCGCTTCTCACTGTCGCCTCGACCATGGCTATAAAGCACGGAGGTCTGCGAGCAAACTGTAGCGAGTAGCCTCATTTTATTATGTTCAACACCCATTCTGATATACCGGGGATGGGATCCTAGGCCTTGGCCCGCATAGCTAGGGGTTGAATGATGTCTGGGGACGGGCTGCTCTGTGATAGGGACCCGGCCGCCCAGCTGCTTTGCTTGTAATACTGTGAAACAGTGCTTATGTGCAGGGGTGTGCACTTTATAGTGGGCACACCACCTACATTTATTACATCTCCAGCATGAGCTGGAGGGAGAACTGATACAATGGTGACAGTGTTTATGTGTAGGGGTGCATAGTGAGCACACAAACTACATTTATTACACTCCCAGCGTGAGCTAGAGGAAAGCTTGATACTGTGGGAACAGTGCTCATGTGCAGGGGTGCGTACTTTATAGTGGGCAGACAACCTACATTTATTACACTCCCAGCGTGAGCTGGAGGGAAACTTGATACTGTGGGAACAGAGCTCACCCGAGAACAGCCGTCGTGAGTGACGCAGTTTCAGCGTGGCTGGATTCCAGGCATGAAAACTCACTCATAGTGTCCGTCTGGGTCATGCAGAAAGCTTGAGAGGGCTCTGCATGACGTGCGAGGGCGGGGTAGCTCTCTTGAACGTAGAAAGAGCTAGCCGCGGGCGCGAGGGGATGAGCAGCATACTCTTAAGCAAGAGCCGCCGCCCGTGGAGAGTGCAGCTTCTGCATGGCAGGTCCCAGGCATGAAGCACACTCGCTGTGAAACATACTTCTTACGTACAGTGAGTCGCAGCGGCGAACACACTGAGGCTTAGAAAGTGTGCGACTTAGATAAATGCGCGGCGGATGGCACAGCAGAACAGCGAGCTGAAGGCGGCGTCGAGTTGAAACAGGAGCCGGCGTCCTCAGACTGCTTTGCAGGTGCTTGTTCCCCTAAAAGGCTTTTTGACAGCGGTGAAGGCTTCTAATCCGGAGGTCAGCGAAGTGGAGACTTGCTGAAGGAGATTAAATCTGATTGTATGGCAGAAATGGGGGCTAATAAGCCACACCCATTTTGGCAGGCCAGGGCAAGATGCAGGCTGATTGGTTTGTGCGCATGAGCTGCCTCGCCATAGGTTCGTGCAGTTGCCACTGCTCAGCCTAATGTCTGCTGTGCAGCTGCACTGCGTTTTAAAAATTTGGCTGAGAAAATATTCTCGAGAAAAGGAGTTTTTCCCATAGCGTAAGCTACTTACGGAATACGAGAACCCTCTCGAAAGGGAACTAAACAGTGGTCAAATTGGATGTAGCTGCACTGAAAGACGTGCTGTTACACTTTGTGTCAAATACGACTGGCACAGAAAAATTACGTTAATTGAATACAAATCTGGCCTAGAACCACAAAATAATGAGGTTCCAAAAGACACAAGCCATGCAAACTTGAACAAATCTGGGTAAAAAACATAACACTGTTTTCTATTAACCCTCTGGGGTCGGCGGTAGCGCCGGCTCGACCAGCTCGCTTTTTTTTCTTATCAGTGCAAAAGAGACTCAAATAACTCTGTTGATTTTGATCTTACATATAAGTGTTCCTTCCCCCTTCGAACCTGTTAAGTGTCTATTATTTTGTGTATACTCACAATAAAAACAAAGTATTGTGCTTTTTGCCAAATAGAGAAAAATAAACATGATGCGAGTTTTGCCTTCTCTCTGTCAGTGAAGTCCATTCTGAAATGTCTTAGTTTCCCATAAAAAAACTCTAAATTCTGTCATCACTCACCCTTCAGTAATTCCAAACAATTTAAGACTTTCATTCATCTTTGAAAGAAAAACTGAGATATTTTAATGAAACCTGAGAGATGTATATCCCTCCGATGAACGATTCACCAGACCTGTTCACGTTTCAAAAATGTAATCGCAAAAAAGATCACCTAATTCATATGAATTTTGTGGTTTCCTGCAAAGTCCTCTAAAGAGACAAGATCACTCTATATAATTTAACAGTTTAAATGTATACTTCTAAATCTAATCACTTTCAAGTAACATATGCAGAGATGAAAAACTCACAGCATATCTAATAAATGGAAGCTCTGAGGTGGAGACGAGATCGTTATCATAAGAACCAATCGGAGCCATTTAACAGCTCTGGAACCAATCAGGTTTAGTCACGTGTGTACACGTGTTGTTTGAATTTAAACAAGTAAAAACTTTTTTAAACATCTTTGAAAAATGTATTTATGATGCATTTCAAATAATATGATGTTGAAATCCTTGTGGGAATTTCAGAAGTACAAACCTATAATGGACAACATCCTTTTCAAAATCCTTTTACAAGTACAAACAAGTATAAGTGAACATCATATTAATTGTATGATTATTGCAATGCTTAATAATAGCAATGCTTAATGCAATACTTAATCATTTGAAAATGTTTTTCAAAATATTAAAATGATAAATATTTAAAATATTTTGCAGTAGGCCACTAAGCGTTTATAAAGTACATATATTTTAAACCTACTAAAAGCTTCATCATTTTGCTATGTTCTTACACAAAGTACACATAAAATATACTTTAAGTAACAGTAACATGCTTAGTTACACTTTTAAGAAATATTCTAAAAACAAGCATACTTTTAATATATTTCTAAAAAGTGTAACTAAGCATATATTTATTACCAATGTACTTCTAGTATGCTTTTAAGAATATATATTAAAATGCAATTCAATATATTTGTAATGCACTTCAAATAAGCATGTTGGGAATACAAATGTATCATAAACGTACTAATTGAATTTCAAGTATATTTTTAATACATTTAATACTACGTCTTTTTCAGCTGGGTTGGTGTACTGTAGGTCTTGGGAGGGCTTTATTGTCTGAAGGCAGCATCCATTTAATAATTTTAATAAATATAATAATTTAAACTCTGTTATTATGGCATACCGTTTAATGTACAACAACACTTTGATTCCATTTATACTTATAAATATATACCTAATTACTACACACAGACCTGCCAACATGTACGCATTTTGCGTAGGGGATACGCGTTTTGACCTCAAAGTACGCTGGTACGATTTGTCACTCTAAACTACGCAAAAACCTGGTGACGCGCCTCTGTGCACGCGCAGTCCTCAAATCAAGCAAGAGCAAAAGAAGAAGAGTTCGACCAATCATAGCGCTGAGTTCATTCCCCAAATAGCAAGGGAGGAAGATTGACAGATGCGTAAGACCTATCATTAAAAAGAGAACGAAAATCGACAGCAATAAAGTAATCCCGCTCGATCCCTCTTCCGCCGTCTGACTGAGTTCGTCAACGAGGACAGTACAGTAGTCACAGTACTTCTGACTCCTGAAGGCAAACGGGCTGGGGTGGATGTGGAAAGTTGAAATATTGTATTGAGTTAACTAAATCTGGATTCGATGATCACATGAGTGATCGCAGTCGCATGTATTATCTTAAAATACTCCGTAATTCATCATGGTCACTCAGATAAGAGGAAAACATAATTCATCCATGCAAATTATAAAATGCTTAAGTAATGCTTAACAGTAAATCTGAATAAAATTAAAATCGCTATGGCTTAGTGATTATGACAGTTCTGTGATTTGTGGATTACTGATAAAACGCGAGTCTGGAGAAACAGGCGTTTATTTATTCATTCTCAGTGTTGAGAAACGTAGCCTGCATGTGTTACGTTATTGCGTTAATAATAACTAAACCAATGTTACATATTTATTTTGTATGAAAACTAGCGCGTTAGTTACTTATGGATTAAAAAGTACGTTGTATCAGTGCTGCGCGAGCTCTCTCACAAACACTGACGCGCGCACGCAGAGAGAGAAGATGATTGTAAAATGAAAATGGACGGGCTAAGTTTAAATTTTGTTCTTGGTTGTGTTTTTTTCTGAAAAAATGTCAGAAACCATTTTGTTTGATCCATCCGTGTTTTTTAAATTCGTTAAATGACGGACGTTTTACTGTCAACACAGCCCTCAGTATATGTCGGATTCGTCTAACTTATTGTCTACTTGATATTCTCTTTAGAATAAGTGGTTCGTTTTGCTATTATTCTCAAATAAAAGCCTTTTTTTTCCTGTGAGATTTAGTATCATATTTGGATATTGGAATAATAAATTATGTAGCCTATCTAGGGGTTTCTTAATTTTAGACTATTGACCAGCACACATTATATACAATGCAATATTAATAATGAATAAAACATTTTTTACCCCCCCAATAAATATAATCTATTGCTATTTAAACAGTGTAAATAGCAGCTATCGCTAAGAAAATATGATATTTGCACTTAATGTAAATAACAGCTTTTATATAAATATATAATATAAGTCCGCTTAAAGTTTTTGTTTAATATTAACATTTTTCTCATGCTCCTACTCAAGTACCAGCATTTCTGAATGGGCTGAGGCTGGGATTAGGTGAAAGTATTTGATGAGCGTATACTATGTGCTGAGAGCATTCAGTCAAAATTATTATCCCATTTTTGACAGAGGTGACTTTTAGAGGCTTTTGCATTGGAGGTTCATATATATATATATATATATATATATATATATATATATATATATATATAGCCACTCTGAATTCAGTCATTGTTTTAAACAGGTTTCTTGTTAGCAATTGGTCTAATACAATACTAAATATTGTGCCTTTGGTGTAACTGATGTTGCCATGTCTGGTCAAGCTGTTCAACAAAACTTTAAGTAATAATAATAAAACATCACGTTTTGCGAGCGTGTCAAACTCCAGAGTTCAAATTCCAGATCAACCATAAACCTCATCTGAATCCACATTCAAATTTTGTGCGCATTTAAAGCAATTGAGTTATTCCACCAAACCATAAGGCATTTGAGAGGAAACACTCTGACAGCTTTTATAATAGCGATTCTACATCTGCAAAAGATTTGAAGGGGGTGTGACCAGGATTTTCACTTAACTACAGTGAGGAGCATACCAGCACAGCACTCAATTATCTCTTACAAATTCCAGTGATTCATTGTCTTATCAGAAATTACGGCAATTGCCTATCTGTCTCCTCTTTTCAAAGAATGGCCAATCTGCAGGAGACTGAGCTTAAGCGCACATCACAGACACATGGACTTGTCATCCTCTCCATCGCTTTTATCTCGTAGTCTCAACCGTATCAGAGATTGGAAGCGACTCCATAAACAGAGCTAGGGAGGGATAAAGGGTTTGTTCATCTGTGTCCTCAGCCAAACACAGAGGCCCGTTGATGAGCCATGTGGCTTTTAGATAAACGGTTGACATCAGTTCCAAAACGCAAAGAGAGCAGGGGAAAGAGAAAACATAAATGTCTCGTATGATTGTGAGTGACTCTGACGTTTACTCCGTGTGAGGCGTGGCAGCAATTGTGGCGGTTACCCCTGTGTGACCTGATGGAAAGGGTAAATGTAGTCAAATGAACAAAAAAAAGACGAGATAGGTTATTCTATAGGTACAAAAGCAAGTTGTGATGGAAATCCGATTCATTGCCACGAATAGTTCTACCAGAAAGACTCGGGAGAATAAATACTGTAACAATTATAATTTTATTGATAGCCCAGCAAGCAATAAAGTACTTTGGCTTAGGCCCCGTCCATAGCTCACAATCCGAGGGTCCGGACTCTGCATTTCCTGCCTGAAGACGAAGGCAGGGGCGCAGCCGACCCCCTGGGAGGTATAGGAAGGGACCATCCTGGTGGTGGTGGGGAGGATGGAGGGGAAGGAACCGTCTTGGTGGTGGTGGGGAGGATGGAGGTAAATGGAAGCGTCAGCATCTGCGAACTCAGACATGTGTAAGTACCCATCTTATATACCACGAGTATTAGAACACGATTGGATAGATGAGAAGGTAATGAGTGACGTAACAATTGAGTCTTCCCGGCAGAACTTGTGCTAGAGCTTCATTTCAGAACAGTTTGGCGGTTCTTTTAAGTTAACGTGTGGTCTCTGACATCATGGCATATTACATGCACTGACTCGTTCATTTAAAGCCACATTTTTAACATTTCTGTTGCTCAAACAGTGCTAGCAAATGTCAAGGTCATGGGTTTGATTCCCAGCGAATGTATGAACTGATGAGAATAAATACCTTGAATGCAATGTGAGTCACTTTTGGATAATATTTTATAAATTTCATGTGCAGCCAAGGATTAGTTTACTTAAAGTAATTTAGAACATAAAAATTGCTTGTACCTATATACAATAAACCATTTTGAATGCCATGTGGAACCATGATTTAGTTCTGAAAAAAATAAAATAAAATAAAATTTTGAATGCTTCTACTTGATTCTGAATATCATTCAAAAGTAACAATCACAAAAAAATTGCTAAATAAAATGTTCCCTTAACGTTCACATAACCAAGAAAAAGTGTTTTTAAAACATTAAAAAATATGTTAGGAAAACATTCAGAAATAATGTTTTGACAACTTAATGGGATTGTAAGCAAGACACTCTTAGAACACATTTTTGTTAGCTGGGTATTTTGCAATTAAAGTGACTTATTTCTCTTATTTCTTATTTGTCACTACTCTTAATATCTAAACTCTAGTGTATATAGTGACAACTGTTTTTAGCTGCCATGTCTATGTGGGTTCTTTCACAAACTTTCACCCTGAGAAACAATTACTATCAAATAGTGTTTATAACTCAAAATACCAGAATAAACGGGAGGAATTTGTGACCGAAACCAATTTTTTCATCAGTGACAGCTGTTGGCATGAAAAGTTGCGGATGATGCAGAGAAATAAAGAATTGATGTTCCTGGCAGAGGAAGACCTCTTAGCTCCGGGGAGCAGAATGAAAAGGTCCTCATGAAATATTAAGAACAATCTGAAATGCAGCCTGAAACGAGTCCGAGAAAGTGAACAGGAAGTGAAAGTCATCAAAGTTTGTCAAGGTGTGTGTGTGTGCCAATGCTATTTTATATGTTGGCACAGAAGGCCCAGGGGTTAGTACTTAGCATGCAGCGAGACAACACTGTGTAACAGACTTTGCTTTTGATAATTATCCTGACAAAATTAACACAATAACAAGAATATAAACATATAAAAATTCCACCTAATCCCGTTTAGAAACCATTTTCGTGCAAGTAGCAGCAGGCTTACTCATGATCAAGGTACCTCTCAGTATTATATGTCAAAATCCTGAATAATCCACAGGCTAAGCAGAAGTAAGGATACCTCAACAAAGTCCCTTTCAAGGCAAGTTGTAAACAAATACATTTTGATGTTTGTATCACATAACCAGCTCCATATGTTTGGTTTTGCTTTAAACTTGCTTGGTAGCTTACCTGGTACAGCATTAAGGCCCGTTCACACCAAGAACGATAACTATAAAGATATGTTCTGTTTATTCTTAGCTTGAACTTGTCTGTCACCTTAAATGTTCAAGCTCGTTACTGCAGGATGGATTCTGATTGGCTATCAATGTTTTTATCCCAGGGAGGGATGTCATGGAGTCTGAGATCGTGACAGAGTGGTTTGTTCGGGTGGTTGTAATGGAACTCAGTGGTGAGAGTGGGGTCCAGAATGTCCGTGGCGTTGACCCATGAACATTCCTCTGGGCCGAATCCCTCCCAATCGACCAGGTATTGAAGCAAACTGCCCAGACGCCTAGAGTCCAGTAGTTGGTGAACTCGGTAAGCCTCCTCGCCCTCTACCAGGATGGGTGGAGGATTCGGTTCCTGGGGTTGGCTCTCTCCTCCCTCAGTGGGGTCAGTGGCGGGTTTGAGGAGTGAGACATGGAAGGTGGGAGCAATACGGAAATGATTAGGCAGGGCAAGACGGTAGGATACTGGGATGATTTGACAGAGGATTTTGAATGGACCCACGTACATTGGACTGAGTTTTTTGCTGGGGAGCTGAAGACGAAGGTCTCGGGTGGATAGTTACACCCATTGTCCTGGTTGATATTCTGGACCGGCTCGACGGCGGCGGTCAGCCTGCCTCTTGTAGCAGCGGACTGCCCGTTGGAGGTGTGTGTGTGCCAAGTCCCACCTCTCCTCGCTGCGTCGTAACCAATCGTCTACGGTGGGAATGTTTGCGGGTTCCCCAGACCATGGGAATAGAGGTGGTTGGAAGCCCAGGATACATTAGAAAGGAGTTAAACCCATGGAGTGTTTTTGTGGAGTTCTGGGCGTACTCTGCCCAGACCAAGTATCGGCTCCAATCCTCTTGATGGGTCCGGAGGAAACTGATTATCTCTTGGTTCAGACGTTCAACTTGCCCGTTGGCCTAAGGGGGATATCCGGACGTGAGGCTCACGTTGACTTGGAGGGTCTTGAAGAAGGCCGACCAGACTCGGGAGGTGAACTGGGGTCCTCTGTCGAAGACAATATCCTCGGGTAGACCGTACAGCCTGAACAGAGCGTGAACGTGCTCCAGGACCTGGTTACGAAGTGTCTCGGGGACAAAGACTCTGTGGGGCGGACATGCTAGCGGAACTTCAGTCTGAGCATTGGCCTGTTCCAGCTAGGTGTCAAGATCCCACTGGATGGGACCGATGACGAGGTCGGGGCCCAGGATGGTTTCAGTAGCTTAAGTGGCCGGTTATGGGTCGTACAGTTGGGACAGAGCATCAGCTTTAGTGTTCTTAGACCCAGGGCGGTAGGTGACCGTGAACTGGAAACGGGTAAAGAAGAGGGACCAGCGAGCTTGTCGGGGGTTTAACCTCTTGGAGGTGCGGAGGTATTCAAAGTTTTTGTGATCGGTGAGTACAGTGAAGGGGATTGTGGCTCCCTCCAGCCAATGTCGCCATTCCTTGAAGGCGGCTCTCATGGCCAGAAGTTCGCAATCTCCCACGTCGTAGTTTCTCTCAGCGGCGTTGAGTTACCTTTAGTACGCACAGGGATATAGTTTTGGTGGAGATCTCTGCCGTTGGGACAGTACAGTGCCCAGGCCAGTGTTAGATGCAACCAATTCCACCATGAAGGGCAGCTTGGGATTGGGATGGTGCAAGATAGGAGCAGACGTGAAGAGTTGTTTCAACTGATTTAAGGCGCGGGCGGCTGACTCATTCCAGGGAAGACGTGATGTGCCCTTTTTTACCAGAGATGTCAGAGGGTTTGCCACAAAGCTGAAGTTCCGGATGAAGCGGCGGTAGAAGTTGGCAAACCTGAGGAAGCGTTGTAGCTCCTTTAGAGTGATGGGTCGTGGCCACTCGAGAACAGCACAGACTTTGCCGTCGTCCATGGCGACGCCCTCAGGGCTGATGTACCCCAAGAACATGGTGGAGGTTTGATGGAAGTCGCATTTCTCAATCTTTGCGTACAACTGGTGCTGGATGAGTCTTTCAAGGACCACTCGGACGTACTGAATGTGGTCCTTTAGGGTGTCAGAGTAAATCAAGATGTCGTCAACGTAGATGATGACTGTTCGATGGAGCATGTCTCCGAACACATCGTTGATGAAGGACTGGAACACGGCTGGACAGTTTGACAGGCCAAACGGCATGACCGAATATTCGTAGTGTCCCCTGCAAATGGAGAAGGTTGTTTTCCACTCGTCTCCCTCGCAAATGCGAATGAGGTTGTAGGCACAGCGTAGGTCGAGCTTGGTGTAGAACTTGGCCGTGCGGAGTAGTCAAGTCATCCTCATTTATATAGCGCCTTTAACAACGCAGATTGTTTCAAAGCAGCTTTACAGAGATAAACATATAATTTAAGGTAACAAAGATTGGTTTAGTTTAATAGTGGTTCTTGAATAATGTTTTATCCAGCTAAAGTTAGTTTTGATTGATTCACTTCCGTCTAAATGATCATTTGTTATTAAATTAAGGGCCGCTTAGACGACACCGTTCTCTCTAAACAGACTTTAAACGTGAACCTGTGATAGACGCTGATGGCGTTCACATGCGCATTAAGAATTGATTCTATAGTTATGTGCGTTTGAATATATGTGCGCAGGTTTGGAATTCCTTACAAACCATGCCTACACAAACTACTTGTCTATCAATTTTGATGCAGAATTTTATTTTATCTTATCACTTCGGGTAGGTACGCGAACCGAAAAATTCCACTAGGCTTTATCTGTAGAGTGGTATAGGGATCCTCCATAGGGAGAGGCTAGTTGGCACTTCAGCACTGCATTGTCATCGGGTCCAGGCGAAGGTCCTTCGTCAGATCTGGAAACGGCCTGGAACCGGCAGGCTGCGGCAAAACCTTGGGATAAACAAAGACACTAAAATTAGCGTAGATGCCATTCTTCTTATGATGTAACGAGTACATCAGGATTTAAGGGAAGTGTTCCCAGTTCCGGCTGACCTAATCTAAGCAGCCTAATATTGAATTATAAAAGTCTAATAGAGTGTTATGTGAATGCTAGGTCAAAGAGATGTGTTTTTAGTCTAGCTTTGAACTGACAGACTGTGTCTGCTTCCCGGACAATGTTAGGAAGATTGTTCCAAAGTTTTGGTGCTAAATAGGAAAAGGATCTACCGCCAGCAGTCGATTTAGATATTCTAGGTATTATCAACTGGCCAGAATTTTGAGATCGCAATAGACGTGAAGGAGTATAATGCGTTAAGAGCTCGCTCAAGTACGGCGGAGCTAAACCATTTAGTGCTTTGTAAGTAATCAGCAATATTTTAAAATTTATACAATGTTTAATAGGGAGCCAATGCAGTGTTGACAGAACGGGGCTAATATGGTCGTACTTCCTGGTTCTGGTAAGAAGTCTAGCGGCTGCGTTTTGAACTAGCTGTAGTTTGTTTATTAAGCGTGCAGGGCAACTCTGGAGTAATTCCAGAGCTGCTGGTACCAGAGGAAGCGGGTAGTGGAATTTGATGGTCTGGTCATTGAGGGCCCGATAATCAATACCGGGTCGGAGACCGGCGTCCTTCTTGACAAAAAAGAAGCCGGCCGATGCTGGGGATGTCGAGGGTCGAATGAAGCCTTTTCCGAAGTCCTCCTCGATATATTTCCTCATGGACTCTTTCTCAGGTTGGGAGAGAGGAAAGATGCGGCCCTTGGGAGGCGTGGAGCCTGGAATAACATCGATGGCACAGTCGTTGGTGCGGTGAGGGGGAAGTGTGGAGGCTTTCACCTTACTGAAGGCTTCTGCTAGGTCGTGGTATTCGGCTGGAAGGCGGACTGAGTCAGTCTCCTCCTGGGGAACGGTGATACTTCGAACAGGCAGAGGAGTCACAGAGGTGAGACCGGTGGAGCAGCAGGATTTACTCCAGTGGATGATTTGAATGGTTCCCCACCGAATGTGTGGATCGTGCTTATGGAGCCAGGGCAGACCCAGAATGACCGGTGTGTAAGGAGTTTGAAGAACGTAAAACTGAATGGTTTCAGTGTGAAGAGCTCCTGTCCACATGTGGATGTGTTGGGTGATGTGGGTTAAACGACCGGAGCCTAGTGGTCTTGCATCGATGGCCTCGGCTGTGAGACGAGAGGAACAATGGGTTAGAGCAATACTGTTCCGTAGAACAAAGTCTTGTGACATAAAGTTCCCGGCGGCCACGGAGTCAATCAAGGCATGGGTGATAATCTGACGGCCATTCACCGTGAGTACAAGAGATACAGATATGCAAGAGTCAGGGTTCGGGGTATCAGCAGTGAAACTCACCGGCCGTAGATCTCTCAGAGGAGGACGTATGGGACAAGTAATGCGGAAATGACCAGCCTCGCCACAGTACAGACACAGATTTTGACACCTCTGACGTTCTTTCTCTTCCAGAGTCAGCTGAGAGGTGTTTATCTGCATGAGTTCAACGTTATTAGTAGACGCGTGGGTGGAGAGTCTGGGAATGACAACAGAGCGTGAGGTAGACACAGGACGATGACTCACGCTGCGAGATCGCATGAGACTGTCGTTCTGGATAGCGAGATGGATGAACTGGTCGAGCTCTCTCCCCTCATCACGGCAGGCCAGCTCTGCTTGTAATTCGTGTCTCAAACCTCTTTGAAACATCACCTTTAACGAGTCATTGGTCCAATCCGTCTGCGCGGCGAGGGTTCTGAATGTGAGCGCATATTCGGCGGCAGTGGTGCGACCCTGAGTGAGTTCAAGAAGTCGATCGCCCGCTCCCTTGCCCTCCTTGGAGTGTTCAAAAACCTCCCGAAACTGTTGGAGGAACGCCTCGAAAGTGGGAAAAGCCGTGCCATCCGCTCGCCACACCGCTGTGATCCAGTCAAGTGTTCTTCCGGTTAACAGAGAACAAACAAAGGCGATCTTACTGGTCTTGGTGGAGTAGAGCATGGGTTGCTGGGCAATGACGAGCGTGCATTGAAAGATAAAGCCTTTGCATCTCCCTGGGTCTCCATCAAACCTCTCGGGAAGTGCGAGGCGAGGGCTCGCGCTGGCGGAAGGTTGAGCTTCGGTGGCGTGGGCAGCAGGTCGAGGTACTTGCTGCGGAGACAGACTTGGAGCAGGGGATTGCATGGTCTGGATGGCTATCACCAATTCCTCTGTCAATGAGGTGAGACGGTTGAGTTAATGGTGATGAGTGGCGAGTTGATCTGCTTGGGCAGCGAACGCTGCGGTGAGTGCAGACATTGTTGTGGCGAAGTCTTCTGTAAGGAATCATCAGAAGCAGTCAGGTCCATTTGCAACACTTTATTAAGAAGAGTAGTCGACAGGCAAAAGGTCAGCCACTGGCAAGATCAACAACATAGAACTGGCTCACACTTAGTCAAATCCAGGCGAGGGGTCAGGGCTGTCAGTGAGCAGAATCAAATCCAGGGAAGAAGCAGTGGGTCGAGAGGCAGGCGGCAGACAACGGGAGAATCAGATCAGAGGAGGTTAAAACATAGGCAGGCAGGATACAGGAATAACGCTTAGAATGTTCACAGAGGAAACGAGACTTCGCACTGTTTGTGATGTGAGTGAAGCTTATATGAGGGTAGGGAACAAGATGCAGGTGCTTGAGTAATCAGTGATGACAGGTGCGTGAGTAATCAGTCCAGGAATGATGTGTGAGAAAGTCAATACTCGGGTGAAGGCCCCCTCTGGTGGCCAGAGAGGGATGTCATGGAGTCTGAGATCATGACAGCTAAAAGTAACCGATTTTTCATATCCACAGAAAAATATACTGGGATAACCTGGCTTCTCTTGGCTTTGTGTGTAACATAAGAAACACCAGCAATTTCAAACCAGAAAACTGTCTTTGAGACTGTCTTTGGTTCACTGCAGTTTTAAGGAGAAAATACTTAGCAATGGTGTTGACTTATGTAAGTGCTCATGGTGTGTCTTTAACCATATTAAAAACACACCATATACAGGTCCTTCTCAAAAAATTAGCATATTGTGATAAAGTTAATTATTTTCCATAATGTAATGATAAAAATTAAACTTTCATATATTTTAAATTCATTGCACACCAACTGAAATATTTCAGGTCTTTTATTGTTTTAATACTGATGATTTTGGCATACAGCTCATGAAAACCCAAAATTCCTGTCTCAAAAAATTACCATATCATGAAAAGGATCTCTAAACAAGCTATTAACCTAATCATCTGAATAAACTAATTAATTCTAAACACCTGCAAAAGATTCCTGAGGCTTTTAAAAACTCACAGCCTGTTTCATTACTCAAAACCGCAATCATGGGTAAGACTGCCGACCTGACTGCTGGCCATCATTGACACCCTCAAGCAAGAGGGTAAGACAAAGAAATTTCTGAACAAATAGGCTATTCCCGGAGTGCTGTATCAAGGCACCTCAGTGGGAAGTCTGTGGGAAGGAAAAAGTGTGGCAAAAAACGCTGCACAACGAGAAGAGGTGACCGGACCCTGAGGAAGATTGTGGAGAAGGACCGATTCCAGACCTTGGGGGACCTGCGGAAGTAGTGGACTGAGTCTGGAGTAGAAACATCCAGAGCCACCGTGCACAGGCGTGTGCAGGAAATGGGCTACAGGTGCCGCATTCCCCAGGTCAAGCCACTTTTGAACCAGAAACAGCGGCAGAAGCGCCTGACCTGGGCTACAGAGAAGCAGCACTGGACTGTTGCTCAGTGGTCCAAAGTACTTTTTTCGGATGAAAGCTAATTTTGCATGTCATTCGGAAATCAAGGTGCCAGAGTTTGGAGGAAGACTGGGGAGAAGGAAATGCCAAAATGCCTGAAGTCCAGTGTCAAGTACCCACAGTCAGTGATGGTCTGGGGTGCCATGTCAGCAGCTGGTGTTGGTCCACTGTGTTTTATCAAGGGCAGGGTCAATGCAGCTAGCTATCAGGAGATTTTGGAGCACTTCATGCTTCCATCTGATTTCATTTTTCAGCACGACCTGGCACCTGCTCACAGTGCCAAAACCACTGGTAAATGGTTTATTGACCATGGTATTACTGTGCTCAATTGGCCTGTCAACTCTCCTGACCTGAACCCCATAGAGAACCTGTGGGATATTGTGAAGAGAAAGTTGAGAGACGCAAGACCCAACACTCTGGATGAGCTTAAGGCTGCTATCGAAACATCCTGGGCCTCCATAACACATCAGCAGTGCCACAGGCTGATTGCCTCCATGCCACGCCGCATTGAAGCAGTCATTTCTGCAAAAGGATTCCCGACCAAGTATTGAGCGCATAACTGAACATAATTATTTGAAGGTTGACTTTTTTTGTATTAAAAACACTTCTTTTATTGGTAGGATAAAATATGCTAATTTTTTGAGATAGGAATTTTGGGTTTTCATGAGCTGTATGCCAAAATCATCAGTATTAAAACAATAAAGACCTGAAATATTTCAGTTGTTGTGCAATGAATCTAAAATATATGAAAGTTTAATTTTTATCATTACATTATGGAAAATAATTAACTTTATCACAATATGCTTATTGTTTGAGAAGGACCTGTACATATACACAACATTTAAAAACTTTATTTTCACCACAGGTGGACTTTAAAACATGATATAGCATTAACCATTTTAGCACCACTTACAAACAACATACCAAAATGTTGCCAGATTCGCGTTTATCTTCAAATAAAACTGAATGCGCTTCTAGTGACACTCACTGGACATTTTACTTTGGAAATGTTGCAAAACAAGCAAGAAGCAATGTAATAGTTGCAATCTAGCATCTATTTTCAGACATGCATACAGCTCCTGTCTAAATAAAGGGGGAAAACCAAAATCTCAAAAAACGCTCGCCAAACTCCCATTTCAATAAAATATATCGAAACAGCAATAAAATCTGACATAAATGGTATCATAAATGTTGTTTATGATAAAAACACCGAAAACTGTTTATTTCATGTTCATGGTACAGTTGCAATAACTGATCTAATTGTAAAGGTCAGAAAGGGTTAAAAATGGTGATGTAAACTAAATTATAACTGATTTATGAGTGTTATACATTTGTGGCCCCTTTAAACAGTACTTGAACTCTAATTCATACGATCTAAACACCAATTTTTCCCATCATTACATTCATTGTGTGAGGATCAATGGGCCTATATGATTGGACATGTCTCAGATCCTCAGAAGAATTTTAATAACTGCTGGCATTCTCACAGGCACCAGGACCGCCGAACAGAGGGGGGTGGTTGGTATGTGGAGTGTGCATTTATGCCAATTTAAATGTGTTTTTCTGTATTCTTAGTGAATGCAAAATGATGGTTCTGAAACTTTGCAGATTTATAAATTCAGACAGCTAAGTTTTGTATATCGTTATGCATGATGCAAAATCCAAATTGCATTTGGATGAAAAAACATTATCCAGTCAGGATGGAATGACCTTAAAGGACCAGGCACGGAATATGCCCGATTTGGTGAACTCTTCATCATGGTGCCCAGAGTGTAAAGGGTGCCAAGGCTTTCTTGTTTACAAGGTCAGAGAGCCAGTGAGGGAGAATAAAAGCTGTTTTGTCTTTAACAGCAAACAAGCTTTTGTGAACTTATAGACCCCTCAGGATCTATAAGTTCACCAGCAGGGCTGTTTTTCACACATCTCCTTAAAAGTGACCACATTAATGTATTTGTTGCTTCATTTTGATCTCTTTTTTGACATTTCAATGAGTGGAATACAAAGGAGGTTGTTAGATGGTTAATTGTGTCTCACATCTTGGGAATGCTAGTGGGATTGACAAAGCCCATTCCCTCGAAAGAACCATGCTACTGATCGGCACAAAGGCCAAAGGAAATTATGTCATGATATCAACAAAAGCCTGTGGTAAATGGTCTTCATCTTCAACAATGCAAGTACTCAACAGCAAACTTAGCAGGGGACTTTTCTCTGAGGATGAGGTGCCTCCTCAAAAGAAATTTGGACATAAAATATGACAAAATATGAGAGAAAACAATGTATTAATTACTATTGTTTTATGAAGTAATGTTGCCCTGCAGAAAAATCCAACATAAACCAGCATTCCACATTGGTCCACGGGTGTGTTTATGCTGGTCTAGCTAGTGGACCAGTATGGTCATGCTGTTCTCAAGCAAACCTGAGCTGGTGAAACTAGTCCACCAGAAGCCCTGTTTCCCATGGTGGTGACCAGCAATGTTGGATTTTTAAGCAGTGCATGTCTGTTTCAGATTCTCTTTTTCCATTAGATTCCAAAAGAAACCCCAAAACAATAGCACCACAGACACCAGAATACAAAAATGATATTTTTTTCAAGAGATTAGCATTATCAGACCCACCTAGAAGAGCACGTGTGAACAACTTGGCCAAGGCTCTTCCCCTCAGTAAACCACTGCATCGGAATGATTGAATCCGTGAGCTGATCTTGAGAAGAATAGGCTGCTTCCAAAATCTTGTATTTTCCGAGTACAGTATGTACTACTTTTTAATGAGCAATTACTTTGCAACCATTTAAAAAAAAAGTTTGTTTTATATTAGGGTTCTCAACTCTAGCCCTCAAGGTCCACTATCCAGAGTTTAGCTCCAACCCTGATCAAACTCACCTGTCTGTAGCTTTCTAGCAAAGCCGCTTTAAGACAAGCCTTCAAGGTTCACAAGAAAAGCATAATTCAACAAAGGAGAGGCTTTACTACAATAAATAAAATGCTTTTGTAAGTAAACAGCTTATTTAACAAATCGAAAACCTTTTGGCTAATATTTAACATGTTTGCAATTAAACATTAATTTTGGATCTATTTATTATTAGAGTTTACACCCAAAAATTTTTATAAGGGAAGTTAAACAAATTTGCAACAGGTTGGATTCAGCTAAGGCAATTCTTTTTAATTTCTATCTCCAAACAGTGCCTGACTGTAGTTAATGTAATTGGTTATCAGGGTAGACAGTGTTGGGGAAAGTCACTTTTCAAAAAGTAATGCGTTACAATATTGCTTTACTCCCTAAAAAGTAACCAATTGTGTTACTTGTTTTTTTTTTATGGAAAGCCATTTGATGTGTTAATTTTGAGTGATTTTCTCACCTGGGCTTGCTTGTTTTTCATGACAAAAAAAAAAAAATTCTATTTTGGCAAATGTAAAGGCTCTTTATCACCAAAAGTGGAAAATGCAAAAGGGAATGCAAACTCACACCTGTACAGTAGAGGGCACAGCTTAAACCTTTCAGCTGTGCTCCCATTCTGGAGTGCGTTTCCCATTCAACGATGTAACTCGCTGCTTAACTGCCATAGTACGATGCATCGTTGAAGAAATCAACTAGTTAGTCACGACTGTTTCCCAAAACTATATTGTCGCAAATTTGTCGTTCAACCACGTTATTTAATGATGTCAGGCAGGTGGAGGAGTAATAACTTATTTTAATGAATCTGTTTGAGATTGAATTAATGCTAGATGTATTGCAATAAATTACGGACATTGCATCTGAGGACTAGTTCTCTTTTCTCAGTTATTTTGCTTTATTTTCAAATTCAATCATAGGCTCGTTCTCACGTAGTAAAGAACATTCACACTCTTCAAAAACAGTGCTTTAAATCTCGACCAACTAAAAAGACGTAAGAGACATTAAGTATCCTAAATAAAATGTATAGATTGTACTGAATATGTTGAGTGTTGAGAGCTCAACACTCTTCCTTTAGCAATAAAAACAAAAAAAAAGGAAAGACAAATGTGGTCTATCTAAAGTAATTTTTGCTTATTTGTATGGTTAAATTGGATCATCGAAGGTCAGCAGCTTTCACACAACAGATGCGATTATCTGATGCGATACTGTAGTAGACTGTTGCATAGTTATAATTTTTCCCTGATATTATCAATCTTATAAGTGAAGAAGGTCATAAAGTCATTACTGTTGTGCTGCTTGCAAACTTCTGGGCTTGTAACTTTATTTTTCGTCAGTTTAGCAACTGTTTTGAATAAATACCTAGGGTTTTGTTTATTTTCTTCTAATAGGGTTGAAAAATAAGCAGATCTACCAGTTTTTACGGCCTCTCTGTATACAATAGAGCTCCCCTTCCATGAAATGCGAAATACCTCTAATGTGATGAGCTGAGGAAAGCAGGCGAAGACGAGGATCTAAACGCAGGGTTATTTAATAAAGTAACACATAAAACAGAGAACACAGAACTCGAAGAACAAAGGAACAAAACCAGGGGGATCACAAAGGCAACCATTACACTTACAACAACTGACAAAGTAACAGTGAAACACAAGGGCTATAAATACACAGGGGCAAACAAGCTTAACTAGATAATGAGGAAACAAGATACACCTGGGGGGACTAATCAACATGAAAAACTACATAGGACTACAAAACTTAGCACAAGACAGGAAATGACGAAAGAACACACAAGACAAGTGGAACACAAGACAGGAATCATGACATCTAATTTTGTTTCCTTCCAGTTTCGCTCCATTTTTCTGGCTGCTCTCTTTAGGGCCTGAGTGTGCTCGTTGTACCACGGCGTTGGATTATTTTCTTTGATCTTCTTTAACCCTTTGAGGTCGGCTATCGCGCCGGCGCGATAGTCTCGTTTTTTTTCTTATCAGTGCAAAAGAAACTCAAATAACTCCGTCGATTTTTGTCATACAGACAAGTTTTATACATTTTTAAAAACGGTTAAATGTCTTCTTTTTTTTGTGTACACTAATAATAAAAACAAAAAGTTGTGTTTTTCGTAAAATAAAGAAAAAAAACATGATGCACGTTCTGTCTTCTCTCTCAATGTGAAGTTCATTCTGAAACGCGACAGAACATGATCTGTAACTCAACCAATACTTGCCACCCACACATGAAAGTAATGTCTTTACAAAGTTCGAAGTCTCCTTTTTTAAATGAAGTAAATCATATCAAAAACAAATATTCTCGGTTTAAGAAATCCGTATGAAAGCCACGACATGTACAGTTTCTCCAGCCCGAGCTCATTAACTTTAATTTGACCACACCCCCACGTGCACAGTTGTTCTCATCAAATGATCCACGTGAAGGAACGCAGAGCTGTTAACGCCCTCATCAGCTCTAAAAAAAGAATCAGCGACAGCGACGCCAGTATTTCTCTACTTTTCATCAGTTTGGAAGACTGTTTGTGCTGTGGATTTACCTTGGATTTACCTAAGAAGGATTTTTAAGGTAAGAGACATAATAAGTGTTTTATTGTTGCATAAACTTTACATTGTAGCTACTAAACTCAAACTGGTGTCAGCCTAAAATGTTATGAAATGAGATACAAGTAGGCCTATGCTAGTATGAGTGTTTATTCTAATATGGTGAATATTTTAATGTTTAGACCTGTGTTTACTGTTAAATACTGTGTTTGTGGATATCTGCTCAAACGTAGATGTATAATGTAACAACAATGTTTCATAGTTTGGAGCGGCTCGATCGGTGCACGCGCTGAGTTTGGGTCTGAGTCGCGTTGTGTGTTTGAAAAGCAAAACACGCCACACATTAGGCTTCACGACAAACTCATCTCATTTCATAACGAATAGAAATATTTGAAGTAACATACGATAAACAATATATGTTTGTCTAGTGTTACTGAAAAGTGTTCATTTTTAATGATTTATAGGCTGCCTGCTATCAAGGTTATTGTTATTATTTTATGCAGCCCTACACATGCCTATATACAAGGCACAACAAACTATATTTACAAAATACATATATACACTGCCGTTCAAAAGTTTGGGGTCGGTAAGATTGCATGTCTCGCCCATTTGAATTAAACTGTCCGGATGCAATTTGTTTAGGCTCCAGTTGATCTTTGCTGATGTTATTTTGATGAGAGAGAACCAGTTGAAGTCAGAGCATCTTTGGTGAATGGAAAGACAAGGCCGCAGCCTGGCACAAGCTTGGGGTCCTTAGAAAACTTCTAGTTTAGCATCAGGACTTCTCAGGAAGGATCAAGAGAAAGAGAGCTAAGAGCCTCAAGGGAGTCAAAAAGCCAAGAGCGTCCAGAGAGAGCCAAGAGAGAGAGACTGATCTTGATCAGTGATTTTTAAAAGGGTGAAGATGTCACACCCTCTAGGCGTGTGTGAGCCAATAAGAAGTTGTCCCTTCGGAGGGAGATTTTACGACTCTTTGTGTTCAAGCAGCACATTTGAATCTGTCATTTCATTGGGTGTTTAAGAAAAATAATCTTCAAGATTCTTATAATACCCATGTGTCACAAAGTTATCAAAATATAATGTAAATTAACAAATGGGGAACGAAGATTGGAGTTTATAGAGACCAAATATGCCACACATATGATTTTGGTTTCCATAGTATGCAAAGTATGAAACATTAACCCATTAGAGTTTACAAGAAAAAAAACAACATAAAAGGAAAATCATGAGATGGGAAAATTAGATGCATGTTTATACATTTCTCAAGTGGTTATATATATGGAATATATAGGATTGGCAGGGTTTATTTCTCCTCAGTAAGAATTCATTAAGAGTCACCTCTCTCAGGAATTCCCTTTTTGAGGTCGTAAAAAAAAATCCCTATCTATGTAACAGGACACTGTGAGTGTCTGAGTTCTGCCAGTGGTGTTAGCTTTGGGGGAAGTTACACAGATCCTTGTTGGGAGAGTGGGTTTGCCAGACTATTCATTAAATATAATGAATAATTTGTGTGTGTGTGTGTGATTGGTCCAGACGCTACACAGTAGCCAGCACAAATCTTAAACGTGATTTATCATTTGCACTAAATATTGTTACATTAAGCACCAACACTTCAAAAGAATTATATTTGAAACTAGACTTAGTAATTTTGAAAATATTACTATAAATTACAGCAACACCTCCCCCTTTGCCTTTCAGACGAGGTTATCTCAGGTGAGTGTGGCTGGTAAGTGTGGCTGGTAAGCGTGGCTGGTAGGTTGTTGGTGCATCTTAGGGTAATGACAAGACCAGATAAGGATGTGAGGGTGATGCAGGTTGATGTAGGGTATGTTGATGAGGCAGTGCAGGTGCAGTGATTCAATATTCAGGTGATTGGGAACGAGTGGGCGGATCGTGGTGATATGGTGATGATTGGTATTGTGCTGGTGTGGCTGACAGCAGCAATGACTTTGGTTAATAAAGTGAGATTAATACATAAAGTATATTTGTGTTATTTAACATTTAATTATTGCAGCATGCATAATATTCTGATGCTTTGCATTGGAAAGATTAACTGGTACAGTTGAAAAGAAGCTAGATAAATTTGGGGACATCATTTACGCATATGGAAGTGAGAGGTTTGGTGTGGAAAAAAGGAAGGAAAAAGTACAAACCACTCCTGGAATGTCTAGACGGCAGCAGAAAATTGAAGGGTTAGTTAGAGAAAGGAGGCAGCTGAGGAAGCAATGGAAAAGAGCAGAACAAGGTCAGAAGGAGGGACTCAATCTCTTACAAAGGGCCATAAAAGATAAGCTTGCAACATTACGCAGAGCTGAGCGCCCACGGAAACGCTAGAAAAAAGGAGCGTGCGAGGGCTAATTTCTATAAAGACCCATTCAAATTCGTAAAGAAGTTATTCACCAGTGAGAAGAATGGCACTTTAAAAGCATCTAGGGTTCAGCTAGAGAGATATTTGGAGGAAACGCATGCAGATGCAAAAAGGCATGAGCCTATGTCAATTCCGTCAGACATCCCACCTATCAATCCACCAGAATACCAAATGGAGGTCTGTGCACCTAAGTGGAAAGAGATAGAGCAGGCTGTGAGAAAGGCAAGGGCTTCATCATCTCCAGGGCCTAATGGAGCTCCATACAGAGTGTACAAGAGTGCTTCAGGAGTTCTACGAATTCTGTGGAAATTGATAAAAGTGGCATGGGAAAAGCAGGTTGTACCTAGAGCATGGCGCTGAGCAGGTTGAGTCTTTATACCTAAAGAAAAAGATGCTACAAGCTTCAGTCAGTTTCGTCCTATTTCACTATTAAACGTTGAAGGTAAGATTTTCTTCAGCATTATTGCTCAGAGATTGTCAACCTACATATTAAAGAATGGCTTCATTGACACTTCAGTTCAAATAGCGGGCATTCCAGGGTTCTCAGGATGCTTAGAACACATCAATGTTATCTGGCAACGAATTCAGTCTGCTAAAAAGGAGAGGAAGGAGCTCCATGTGACATTCCTGGATTTGGCTAATGCATATGGTTCAGTGCCACATGAGCTTCTTTGGGCAGCATTTGATTTTTTCAGGGTACCGATGTCGATAACAAATTTAGTGAAAGCCTATTTTGGAGATTTGCAATTTAGTTTCTCAACTCCAGAATTCAGCACTACATGGCAATGCTTAGAGGTTGGAATAATGGCAGGATGCACAATTTCTCCACTGGCTTTTACCATGGCAATGGAAGTAATCATTAGGGCATCAAAATGGGTAGTAGGAGGAGAGCGCTTGGCTTCTGGGATGCGACTACCACCTAGGGATGCGCGGTATACCGGTACTGCCAAAATACCGGTATATATTATATTTCAAACGGTACAATATCATAATTTTGTTCAATTCGGTATTTGATGCGCTGCTGTTTCGAAGTTCACCGCTAGGCGGCAGTGCGCTACCTAAACTGACGCGGGTCATGCGAAACCGGCAAACGGTGACAACAGAGGAACACGATGGATCAAACTAAGTTCATTCGAATTTCTACACGCCCGAAATTAATAAATAGAGAGAGCAGTATGAGTGAAATAAGGCATTACTTTGCCTACAAAAGTAATGAGAAAAGTAAAGAAACAGATCTCAATGCACCACTCTGCAAACGGGGAGGCAACACATCAAATCTGCCTAAGCATTTGAATCGTCAGATGACTTGTTCAAAGAGTTCAGAGATCGACAGGTTAGTGACTGTTAGTCCATCATTCAACTGATTTAATTTAGACTTTTATTGAACACTGAACAGCGCACATACATAAGAGCTTATCAATTATATATGATACGGTAAACACGAAAGCTCAAATCTGCTTGCATGACACGCTAGAACCAATTAAGTTTAGGTCTCATCATTTTTGCACTTTCAAACAAACATTAATTGAATTTGAATGAATAAAGAATAAAAATTTTAATAATATTAATTTTAGTATTAGTGATAGTAAAATGAATGGCATATTAGTGCCGCTGTGGAGAGAGAGAGAGATTACAATTAAGCTACATTTGTCAACATTCATTATAGGGATGCACCGAAATGAAAATTCTTGGCCAAAGCCGAATAATAATGAAACGCTTGGCCGAACACCGAACGCGGTGGTTCACATTTTTTCCATTTATTTTGCCAATTTTTTCACCATTGTATTTAATTAAATAGTAAAAATAAGCTTTTTTACTATTTTGTCTTGCTTTTCAGAGAAAAAAATCAAATTGCAAAAATACAATTTATTTAACACTGATTTTTTTTGTTATTTAAACAAAGCACAATATAACTTACAATAAACAAATTAGTAAAATAAAAAATATATTTTTATTTGGCCATCTTTGAAGCCCCCCTTCTTGAATAGCCTATGTTAGGCCTATAACTGACTGCTGAAAGAATGTAACCAAAAAAGTGCATTGAAAAGTGCCCCAACAAAAAATTACCCACAACAAATGAATAACTGTCCTAGACATAAGCCTACTTTTGCGGTTTACATACACTTTATCGTGGGCGTTGACAGGTTTGCATGGATTGCCTCAGATCATTTGGGTTTCAATATAGCGCGCTGATAATTCTCTGATGTATGACAGCTATGGTTTACATGTCATTTCATTATTCTATTATTATTATATGTGAATCGATCATTATAGATATTAACCTATTTTAATTGTATAATTTCAGGGTTTTTTTTTTCTCTCCAAAATCAAAATTTAACCTACTGTATGTTCCCTGACTGATTATTTTTTATTTTTTATTTTTTTTATTTACATTTTGATACCCTTTCTTTGCACATTTGGTAGTGGAGAGTTTCAAGCAGTGTTTAAGTGTCACTTAAATTTTGAGACTTTTTTTTTTTACCTGTGGTATCGATTTAGTGTCGATACCGAGGTATTAGGTTCTGGTATCGTACCGAAGCCAAAATTGTGGTCTCGAGCCATCCCTACTACCACCAATCAGAGCATACATGGATGACATGACAACAATGACTGCAACAGTAGCCTGCACTAATTGGTTATTGGGGAAGTTAACAGATAACATTGAATGGGCACAAATGCAATTTAAGCCCTCTAAATCAAGGAGCATCTCAATAATTAAAGGCAAGGTGGTAGATAAAACATTCTTCATTAATGGTGAGGCAATACCAACAGTTTCTGAGAAGCCAGTGAAGAGTCTTGGGAGATGGTACGATGGGGATCTAAAGGACACAGTTTGAGTGGGAGAAGTGAGACGACAAGCAGTGGAAGGGTTGAAGAGCATAAACAGCTGCGCTCTACCAGGGAAACTAAAACTCGGGTGCTTTCAGTTTGGTCTACTGCTGAAGTTACTGTGGCCACTGACTGTGTACGAGGTTTCTTTGACAACAGTGGATAAGCTGGAAGCGTTGATAAGTTCATATATCAGGAAATGGTAGGGAGTTCCATGCTGCCTCAGCAGAGTGGAACTTTATAGTAAAGGAATATTGCAGCTGCCAGTCTCTGCTTTAACCGAGGAGTTTAAGTGCGCCAAGGTCAGACTGGAAATGACCTTAGTAGAGTCACACGACAAATGTGTAAGGGAGGCAGCACCTGTGTTAAAAACTGGTAGAAAGTGGTCAGCAAAGAAATCTGTGGAAGAGGCAAAGGCTGCCCTTCAAATTGGTGATATCGTGGGGCAGGTACAGCATGGAAGAGGGGGTTTTGGGCTCAGTTTAGCTCCTCCTAAATGGCACAAGGCAGCCCCAGCTCAAAGGAGGAAGCTCGTAGTCAACGAGGTGTGAAAGCAGGAGGAGAGGATGAGGTGTATAAAGGCCATTTCCCAGGCCAAGCAGGGAGAGTGGATGAGATGGGAGAGTGTGGAACAATGGAAGATGGGCTGGCAAGACCTTTGGTTAATGTAAGGGGCGCGGCATGGCTGCTGACCCAGTGCTTCTCCGTTCGTTTGTATGATTTGTTAATTTTTGGCTTTAATCGGGTCAACTTATGTTAACGTCTTTGAGTTAATCAACATGGAAATGGATTACTTGCGCGCAGTGGTGATTTTCTTTATTCTATATGCTGTCATAAGAGAGAACTTTGCCCTAGCCAGGAACATTGAGGGAAGTGAACACCAGATACGAACGTCGCCAGTCATTATATACTCGAGGGATTTTCTTCTTGCCCTACGAAATGAAGCTGGGTCTGTGGATTTAAGTCATGTATCATCAACTTTTCATGGAAAAGCCCAGGACAGGAAAAGGAAGAAAAGAGGCTCGAGGGGGGGCGTTCGTAACAGGTTGAGAAGGCGAGGAAACAGACACCCGCTTCCCATCATAACTCTGTCAAAGTCAGATCATTAAATAATAAACTGGATGAGATCACAACACGCCTCCGGTATGATGAGGATTTTAGGAGGAGTAATTTGCTCTGTTTTACAGAGACGTGGATTCACGAGGACAGCACATGCATTGACATGGAGGGATTTACAGTTATAAGAGCAGATCGTGATAAGGTGTCATCTCAGAAATCCATCGGGGGAGGACTCTGTATGTTTATTGACAGCGCTTGGGCCACACAATTTAAAGTGCTCAAGAGAGTATGCACCAGCGACTACGAACTGTTGTCTACATCTATCAGGCCGTTTTACCTTCCGCGGGAGTTCGGGCAAATCACCATCATCCTTGTCTATGTTCCAGGGCCTAATAACAAAGGAGCTGCGGAAATGATAACTGACCGCTTCAATGCTGCTCTCTCCCGATCGGCAGTTCAGCCGGTTTTTATTTTGGGGGATTTCAATACATGTCAGCTGTCACCTCATCTACCCACTCTGCAGCAGTATGTCACCACGCCCACTCGCTCCACTCGCATACTGGACCAATGCTTCGGTAACATCCCAGACGCATATAAGGCAGTGAGTCGTCCTCCTCTTGGTAAGTCAGATCACAGCGTCCTTCATCTTCTTCCAACATACAGACAGAAAGTCAGGCGTGAAAAATCACTCCTGAAAACTGTACGTCAATGGACTGAGGATGGGGAGGAGCTCAGATATTGTTTTGACTCTACGGATTGGCGCATGTTTTTTGATGCATGCTCTGATTATCACGAATTGACAGACACAATCACATGCTATATTAAGTTCTGTGAAGAAACTGTTATCACCTCTAAGATAGTTCAAGTGTTTAGTAATAACAAGCCATGGCTCTCAAAGGATCTTAAAACGGATCTTTAGAGGAGAAAATGATGTAGTAAAGGAGAAAGAGAAGGAATTTAAGTGTAAGGTTTTTACAGCAAAAATAGATTTTAAGAATAAGGTTGAACAAAGATTCTGTACAGGCAACGCAAAACAAGCATGGGAGGGATTAAACACAATAATGGGTAGGGAAGGAAAAAAACAAAGTGTAAACGTGGCAGATTGTGGTAAATTTGTTAATAATTTAAACATCTTCTATGGAAGATATGATGTGAGAGACCCAAAAATAGGCTGTAGTATTACCTGCGATCAGATTGATAGCTATGAACATATACAGCTTTCTGAAGAAGAAGTAGCCATGTGTCTTTCTAAAATTAGACCAAATAAAGCCCCTGGGCCTGATGGCCTACAAGGAAGGGTGTTAAAGGTATGCTCTCAACAGCTTAAAGGGGTTCTCACTCAGCTGTTTCAAAGTTTGCTGAATTGTGGTGTTTGTCCAAATTCATGGAAGAAGTCCACAATAATACCTGTGCCTAAGGTCTCTAAGGCTATAGCCCTTGGAGACTTTAGACCAGTGGCACTCACTCCACTCTTAGCTAAGTGTATGGAGAGAGTGGTCAGTATCCATCTTATGTCTTCTGTTGAGAATCAACTAGACCCCCTTCAGTTTGCCTATAGATCACACAGGGGCACAGAGGACGCAACTCTTACTCTTGTAAATCAAATAGCTAAACATTTGCAACAACCAAAATCACTTGCTCGGGTTCTTTTTATTGATTTTACTTCTGCTTTTAATACTATGCAAATTGACATTCTTTTAGAACAACTTAATAGGATGAATGTAAATGGCGGGCTCATTCACTGGATTAGAAGTTTCTTAACTGACCGCCCTCAGAGAGTCTTAATGAATGGGGTCTACTCAGATGAGCTTGTTATAAATACTGGAGCACTGCAAGGCTGTGTGCTGTCACCTTTGTTATTTTCAATTTATATAAATGATATGACTGTGCACAGCACCAATGTTAGTTTACTAATATGCTGATGACATGGCCTTGGTAGGACTTCTTACAGAAAATAATGCAGCACATGAGGAAGCTTACTTTAGCCAAGTCACTTTACTGCAGGACTGGTGTCAGACTGTTAAATTGGAAATTAACGTGACTAAAACAAAAGAACTTATAATACAAACGAAACCAAGAGGGGCCAGTAACATCAATCCTGTCGTACTTAATAGCCGGCCTGTGGAAGTAGTTGAAAATTTTAAGTACTTGGGTACAATCATTGATCGCACCTTAAGTTTTAATGTTAACTCAAAGTATTTGTAAGAGAGCTAACCAGCGATTGTTTTTAATTAGAAAACTGTTTCAGGGTCAGTCAACATATTCTTGACATGGCATATAGGGGCCTTGTAGAAAGTATTTTACAGTTTAATATAACAGCCTGGTATGGCAACCTGAATGTTAAAGATAAAAACAAACTTTCTAAAATTGTTAATACGGCTGGGAAGGTGATTGGCAAGTCACAAAAGCAGCTTGGGGATGTATTTGATAAGGCAGTACTCAGAAAGGCCCGACGGATATCAACAGACACCCTACACCCACTAAACTCAGAGTTTGAATTGCTACCATCTGGCCGTAGATTTAGGGTCCCAAGGGCGATCCAGAACATCTATAAGAGATCTTTTATTCCCCATGCCATACACGAACTTAATTTAAACTGAAATCGTTTTGAAAATGTGTTTATAGTAGGTCGAAAACTACCTTATTATAATCTGCTGCGCTGCTTTCCATTTTTCTGTTGTTGTATGTTGATGGTGGTAGTGCTGTACTCTTAATTGTGTGTATTTTAATGCAAGTTTAAATGTGGTGTCACTGATGTATTTCTGTTCGGAGAAGTCGAAGACAAATTTCCACTAAGGTGGACAATAAAGTCTAATAATAATAATAATAATAGGAGAGTAGGATCAGTTTCCTTATCAGGTCAACATATGATGTTCTCCCATCACCACAGAACCTAAACCTCTGGGTAGGAGAGGATCCCTCTTGTCCATTGTGTTCATCACCTGCCACATTAAGGCACATTTTGACAGGATGTAAGGTGGCTCTTAGCCAAGGTCGGTTTACTTGGCGCCATGACCAAGTACTCCGATGTTTGGCTTTAGCATTGGAAGACAAGCGTAACATGACCAATAAGTTGCCACCTGTTCTAGCAAAACATTACACACAGAAGACAATATTCCTCCGCCCAGGCGAGCAACCACCAAGAAAGGGTGTTAAAACCAATTCTCGCTCAGGACAACTGGAAGCTGCTAGAGACTGGAAAATGCTGGCTGATCTTGATCAACAGCTTATTTTTCCACCTGAGATTGCCACCACTAACCTCCGACCAGATATTGTTTTGTGGTCTGGATCAGCACGCATTGCTCAACTGATAGAGTTAACAGTGCCATGGGAGGATGCTGTAGATGAGGCATATGAGAGGAAGAAATTGCGGTATGCTCAGCTGGCCACTGAAGCAGAACAGCGAGGATGGAGAGTCCGGGTTTATCCAGTGGAAGTGGGTTGTCGAGGATTTGTGGCACACTCCACAACCCGGTTCCTCAGAGACGTTGGATTCAGTGGCCAAGAGTTGCGTCGCACAGTAAAGAACTTATCTGAAGCAGCAGAGAGGAGCAGCAAATGGCTGT
Source organism: Gila orcuttii (assembly GCA_026230005.1). Classification (NCBI taxonomy): domain Eukaryota; kingdom Metazoa; phylum Chordata; class Actinopteri; order Cypriniformes; family Leuciscidae; genus Gila; species Gila orcuttii. The sequence continues at coordinate 22,151,895 of JAPDVR010000025.1, forward strand.
GGTTGAGACGGAAATAGTCTGGCTGGCTGTGTACAGGCTACGGTTTCAAAAAAGTCTTGAAAATTTGAAGACTCTGTTGGTTTATTTGTATAGTTTGCATAGTAATTACAGTTATTATGTTCCTGTGTATTTTGCGTGAGTGAGGATTGGTGTTTGGACAGATATTGTGTTTTGCGGTAGTATGCCATATGGAACCGTTGCCACTGACCGATTTAACGTCGGGGCTCGACAGCCTTAGTCAAACGGGTTGGCGCGTATGGTGGGGTTGTGGAGAGGTTGTGAGAGATTGTGGTTAGGTCACATGTGAACTACGAGGAAGGAGCAACCTCAGCAGCAGGAGGGATGTAAAGGTCAGTAAGCTGGGCTGAGTTGAGTGGGGGACGGAGGGGGGTGACTCTGGGACGCCAGAGTCACTGTCGAGCCCTCTTGAGGTGTCGTGGGCTAGTCGATGAAACACTGAGGATGGAAGGTGCCCACATGAAGACCCTAGAGATGTCCCCTACTCTGCTCAATCCAGACGGTTGTCATGAGGGGACCGCACTGTGGTTGCAGCCGTTGTGTGTGCAAATACACTGCAGCTATTAACACCAGACAGAAGGAGATTCACATCACCATTTGGAAAGAAGCGTAAATGGATGGAGAAACATAGGTTACTGTAAAGCTACTTCTTAGTTGGTGCTTATCTCGGCGAAAGCCGAGTACAAATCAGCATGAAGTTTTAACATCTACTCTCGTGTAATGGAAATCATGAGTTTGCATGTCACTGTTTTTATTCATTTTGAGGAATACTGAATCTCTTTTTTATGTAAATGCATGTTTACATTAGTCTAGAACAACAAGCATCATTTTAACACAGCGCACACACAAAAATGCCTCTGCTCATCGCCTACTCCACTCCCCATTTCTCTCAACATATTGGACAGAAGAGGTTTCAGTCAATAAATGGGAAAACAAGTTAACTTGTGTTACTTATAAGTAACTCAGATATATTGCTGTAAAAATATTGTTACTTGACTAGTTACTTGGAAAAAAAGTAATCTGATTACATATCTGGCATTACTTGTAATGTGTTACCCCAAACACTAGGCACACGTGATAAAAATTGAACATTAAGGGTACATTTACATGACAACAATAAGTTTTTCCTTTGAGTTTTCCGCGTATATACGACACCATTTTCAAAACGATCCTTATTCACATGGATCCGCGAAAACTAAAAACAGTGTATTCTGCTGCCAGGCCATTAGATGGCGATGAAACACTATCCTGAACACGTAATACGCATGTGCATGATGTCATCATCTTCAGAGATTCGCGTTTTTGTTGTTTACACGGAGACAGTTTTCAAAAACTTGCCTTATGGGGTTGTTTTCACAACACCATTTTCAACTAAAAACTTTGTATGCATTTTGGCCGTTCGTTTACACGACAACAGCATTTTGAGTGCCTGAAAACGCAACATTTTGAAAACGGGTTTCAAAGTGCAAGTTTTTGAAAATGGTCTCTGTGTAAACAACAAGAACACAAATCTCTGGAGACAATGACGTCATGCACATGCGTATTACGTGTTCAGTTGTGTTTCATCGCCATCTAATGGCTTGGCAGCATAATACAGGGGTTTTCATTCATTTTCGGGGATCGTTTTGACAATGGTGCCGTCTGTACGCGGAAAACTTAAAGGAAAAACTTCTCCGTTTTAAGTCGTTGTTGTGTAAACGTACCCTTAGACTCTCCCAATAATAAAACCATCTCTGCTTGTAGTAATCCTGAAAACTTAGCTTGTTCAGGTGTGTTTGATTAGGGTTGGAGCTAATCTCTGAAGGAAATTGGATCTCGAGGGCCAGAACCCCTGTTTTATATAGTCAAGTCACCTTTATTTATATAGCGCTTTTTACAATGCAGATTGTTTCAAAGCAGCTTTACAGAGATAACAGGAAAATAATGTTGTAATAATATTGTTAAATATAAAATGAAATGTCCCCAACTAAGCAAGCCAAAAGCCAATGGCGACAAAGGCGAAGAAAGGTGAAAAAGGCAACAGTGGCAAGGAACCAAAACTCCATCAGGTGACAGAATGGAGAAAAAAAACCTTGGGAGAAACCAGGCTCAGTCGGGGGCCAGTTCTCCTCTGGCCAACAAACGAACAGTGAATGATTATGATTCAGGCTGTATTTCAGATCAGAAGTCAGATTGTATCGGAACATTATATTATGCAGTTCATCTGGTTGAAGATCGGAGTCATCATGCGCGTATGGGGACAAGTTTGTTGAGGATCAGTGCCGATGGCTGTTGTGTCGATGAGGCCTTCACAGGGGAGAGTCTAGTTGACACAAGCTCTGCTGACACTTCAGGGATGCGTTGTGGTTGTGTCTAGGTCCACCATCTGATCTGGATACGGCCCGGATCTGGCTGATTGCATCATGCCTTTTGGTCGTGTCTAGGTGCAGGTCCACCATCTGATCTGGATACGGCCCGGATCCGGCTGATTACAGTAAACCTCAGAATAAACAGAAAGAATAAAATTAGCATAGATGTCATTCTTTTTATGATGTAGCGAGTACATCAGGTGTTATAGGAAGTGTTCCCGGTTCCGGCTGACCTAATTTATGCAGCCTAACAATCATTTAACTGATTTAAATAATAGTAATGTATAGTGTTCTATGTGTATGCCAGGTTCTTCAACGACAACGAGGTGCGAGATCTCGAGATCTCTTCAACGAGATCTCTTCAACAAGATGTTTTTAATCTAGATTTAAACTGACAGAGTGTGTCTGCTTGGAATAGTCTCCCATTCCATGTGAGGTCAGCTCCATCGATTACAACTTTTAAGTCTTATTTAAAAACGCATTTATTTTCTTTAGCTTTTGAATAAAGTATGTCTGTTTTGTTGTATGACTTTCATGTTATTATTCTGTAAAGCACTTTGGGGCAACGTCTGTTGTTTAAAAAATGTGCTATATAAATAAAGTTGCTTGCTTGCTTCCCGGACAATATTAGGAAGACTGTTTAGACAGAGTTTTGATGCTAAATAGGAAAAGGATCTACCGCCAGCAGTCGATTTTGATATTCTAGGTATTATCAACTGCCCGGAATTTTGAGATCGCAATAGACGTGAAGGACTATAATGCGTTAAGAGCTCACTCAAGTACTGTGGAGCTAAACCATTTATTGCTTTGTAAGCAGTGGCGGCTCCTGCAAAATCTCTCAGGGGGGGCAAATGTTTCAGATCAACTTTATCGCATGCTGACTTTTTAATACATTTAACTTTAGGTTTTGAGATGTGCAGGAATCAACTTAAACCAGATTTTCATTTTCAACCAAAATGCAATGTCTTTTCTACGTTGGATATTGATGTTGCACTGACGTTGGGTTATGACGTCAACCAGATTTTCATTGTCAACCAAAATGCAACGTCTTTTCTACGTTGGATATAGATGTTGCACTGACGTTGGGTTATGACGTCAACCAGATTTTCATTTTCAACCAAAATGCAACGTCTTTTCTACCTTGGATATTGACGTTAAACTGACGTTGGGTTATGACGTCAACCAGATTTTCATTTTCAACCAAAATGCAATGTTTTTTCTACGTTGGATATTGACGTTGCACTGACGTTGGGTTATGACGTCAACCTGATTTTTATTTTCAACCAAAATGCAACATCTATTCTACGTTGGATATTGACGTTGCACTGACGTTGGGTTATGACGTCAACCTGATTTTCATTTTCAACCAAAATGCAATGTTTTTTCTACGTTGGATATTGACGTTGCACTGACGTTGGGTTATGACGTCAACCTGATATTAATTTTCAACCAAAATGCAACATCTATTCTACGTTGGATATTGATGTTGCACTGACGTTGGGTTATGACGTCAACCTGATTTTCATTTTCAACCAAAATGCAACATCTTTTCTACGTTGGTTATTGACGTTGCACTGACGTTGGGTTATGACGTTAACCTGATTTTCATTTTCAACCAAAATGCAACGTCTTTTCTACGTTGAATATTAGCGTCAGACTAAGGTTGGGTTATGACGTCAACCTGATTTTCAGTTTCAACCAGAATGCAACTTCTGTCCAACTTTCCAGTTAAACGTCAGTCTGAGGTTGAGTTATGACGTCAACCCGATGTTGGGTAAACCTCCCAAACGTCGGTTTGACGTTAGAGCCCAAGCTTGACATCAAACTCACATGTTGGACCAACCTCCATCAGTGGACCGACATTGAATTGTGGATATAAATCAGAGTTGATGTCTTTAAATCAGCTCCAACTTTGAATTTTGGTCAGAAATCAAAATCATATATCTGTCAAAACACAAAATTAGCTGTCAAATTCCAACTTTAAAGAAATATATGGTTATTGTTGTTGGCATGGCATCAAACTTTTAACATAGCCAAGTTTTCGTTAAAAATCAATATACAAAGAAACTTCATGTAACAACAAGATCGAAAAGAGGTCAAGATCCATGCGAAACAACCCAAAAGTATTTATCTTAAGACAAGAGAAAACAGAAAAGTAACTTAGTGAAAAATCTTAGTGAAACTGAAATCCACAAATGTTTTTTTATTAAATAAATGACAAAGAAATTTACATTTCAGATTATAAAAATAACCTTTTATTTAATTTTTTTTAAATTTTATTATTTTACCAGAAGGTTTTCAATTTGAACTATTTATAATTAACATTATCCTCTGCAATTCTTTTTCCTGCCACCTCCGCCCACCCTGTCTGGGGCATATTTTAGACACAAGGCGATAGCCATTCCAATGTTCGCCTCCGTCTCCTTTGAGGTCCTCTGGACACTCTCTGTAAGAAATATTTGAAAATTAAAATGTATGGGGAAAATGGGATGATGCACTACAGTAAGCATTAAAACATTAAATTGCAAACAGTTTTAAGAAATTTCAGAGAGGCTAGCAATAGCACGCTAGCTTTGAAAGCATACGATCCCACCCTCCCTTCAAGGAGGGATAAAAGCGTCTCCAAAACCATGCCTCCTCTGCAAAGAGCCAGCAGGAGAGTGCAACGCTTTTAGATTACCTCATGTCTCTTTCACTGGTGAGACATTACAATAATAATGAAAAAGGTAGTAAAAAAAACAAACAAAAAAAAACCTTTTGCAATATGTCATAAGTAAAAAAAATAAATTAAAAAAAACCTTTTCACATGTTGGTTCAGTAGGAACCGCTAATGTTTGGCATCTATTCTTACTTTCTCTGCACAATGAACACGCTAATGACGTGTTTTCTCTTTGCAAAAAAGTTGCGTAGAGGTATGTAAATGTATGTATTGACAAACCGATAGGACATCCTATATGTGTGTATATATACAGGTCCTTCTAAAGAAATTAGCATATTGTGATAGTTCATTATTTTCCATAATGTAATGATAAAAATTAAACTTTCATATATTTTAGATTCATTGCACACCAACTGAAATATTTCAGGTCTTTTATTGTTTTAATACTGATGTTTTTGGCATATAGCTCATGAAAACCCCAAATTCCTGTCTCAAAAAATTAGCATATCATGAAAAGGGTCTCTAAACGAGCTATTAACCTAATCATCTGAATCAACTAACTAACTCTAAACACCTGCAAAAGATTCCTGAGGCTTTTAAAAACTCCCAGCCTGTTTCATTACTCAAAACCGCAATCATGGGTAAGACTGCCGACCTGACTTCTGTCCAGAAGGCCATCATTGACACCCTCGAACAAGAGGGTAAGACAGAAAGAAATTTCGGAACAAATAGGCTGTTCCCAGAGTGCTGTATCAAGGCACCTCAGTGGGAAGTCTGTGGGAAGGAAAAAGTGTGGCAAAAAACGCTGCACAACGAGAAGAGGTGACCGCACCCTGAGGAAGATTGTGGAGAAGGACCGATTCCAGACCTTGGGGGACCTGCGGAAGCAGTGGACTGAGTCTGGAGTAGAAACATCCAGAGCCACCATGCACAGGCGTGTGCAGAAAATGGTCTACAGGTGCCGCATTCCCCAGGTCAAGCCACTTTTGAACCAGAAACAGCGGCAGAAGCGCCTGACCTGGGCTACAGAGAAGCAGCACTGGACTGTTGCTCAGTTTTGCATGTCATTCGGAAATCAAGGTGCCAGAGTCTGGAGGAAGACTGGGGAGAAGGAAATGCCAAAATGCCTGAAGTCCAGTGTCAAGTACCCACAGTCAGTGATGGTCTGGGGTGCCATGTCAGCTGCTGGTGCTGGTGCACTGTGTTTTATCAAGGGCAGGGTCAATGCAGCTAGCTATCAGGAGATTTTGGAGCACTTCATGCTTCCATCTGCTGAAAAGTTTTATGGAGATGATTTCATTTTTCAGCACGACCTGGCACCTGCTCACAGTGCCAAAACCACTGGTAAATGGTTTACTGACCATGGTATTACTGTGCTCAATTGGCCTGCCAACTCTCCTGACCTGAACCCCATAGAGAATCTGTGGGGTATTGTGAAGAGAAAGTTGAGAGACGCAAGACCCAACACTCTGGATGAGCTTAAGGCCGCTATCGAAGCATCCTGGGCCTCCATAACACCTCAGCAGTGCCACAGGCTGATTGCCTCCATGCCAAGCTGCATTGAAGCAGTCATTTCTGCAAAAGGATTCCCGACCAAGTATTGACTATTGAGTGCATAACTGAACATAATTATTTGAAGGTTGCCTTTTTTTTTGTATTAAAAACACTTATTTTATTGGTCGGATGAAATATGCTAATTTTTTGAGACAGGAATTTGGGGTTTTCAGGAGCTGTATGCCAAAATCATCAGTATTAAAAAAATAAAAGACCTGAAATATTTCAGTTTGTGTGCAATGAATCTAAAATATATACAAATTTATTTTTTATCATTACATTATGGAAAATAATGAACTTTATCACAATATGCTAATTTTTTTAGAAGGACCTATATATATATATATATATATATATATATATATATATATATATATATATATATATATATATATATATATATATATAGGGATTAAAGTGAGAAAAATTCTTCTGACTGAAATTTTTTTCAGGCCAAGTCATATTCCTTTAACTTTATTTAAATAGTCGAGACCAATAGAGTTTTAAGGGGAGATGTTTTAAACCGCTTTAATATTGCCAGTTTGCGTATTTTAAAATCTAATTTAATCTATGAAAAATTTTTAATTAGCTTGACAAATCAACAATCTACATAACTTTTGGTCTTATAAGACCAAACAATGCTAAACTATATTAATATATATAGTTTGTTCCATGGCAAATTGTTTTGGCTGAGGGCAAAGTGAAGTTTAATAATTTTATATATTTAGGCTATTTAACTTTAAGAGAGCTGACTTATGTTTGACTGAATTGTTTGATTTATTTCTCATTGTATAGCTTCTTATAGCCTACCTATTAGGCTACTTATACTTTTATACTGGATATTATTGATAATTAAAACTGACATTTAACAAAAAGAGACAGGGTTGTGTAATGTTATATATTCTAAAATATATAAAATATTCTTTATATATATTTTACTATGCATTCTCTTTACTGTATGTGTACATGCATAATAAAATAAAACGATACAACCCTGTCTCTGTTTGTTAAATGTCAGTTTTAATGATTAATAATATTTCATATTTTTGAAATGTAAACAAAAATAAGCAGGGTTGTGTTTTATATTTCGTGTTGTTATAAATATATGCAGTGAAGATAATCAATGTGCGTTGCCTGAACCACTTTTGTGTAGCCATTACTATGTTTATGACAATGTTCATTTATAAATGAAAAAAGGTGTTTTATATATATTTCGTTTTATTGTTGATGAAAAGAGGCAGAGTTGTATTTTATACCATATTTCGTTTTATTGTTGCCTAAAATATACATAAAGAGATAACCGGAGTAGCCAGAGCGAGCTGAGTGACGCGATCAAGAACGTGCTGTTCCGTTTGCAGAATAACCGGACTCGCGTCCTCGGGAGTTGTTCTCCTGAGTCGAACTTGGCAAGTCCGAAGTTGCGTACTTGGTATTGAGAAACGGCCAATATTGACCCGCGTTCTGTTTTCTATCATGCGCCGTGCACGTTTGCGATGATGTAATACGCTTATTTCACGCAGCCGTTATTTTGAAATCGAAAGCGAGGCTCCGGAGGGAAGAACCCCGGAAGTAAAGATACACAACAATGCCTTGGACTACCAATCTGTAGCTGCTGCCGCGATTTACACTATTGGATGTTAATATCCAATATAGGATATGTATATAGTTTGTTCCTGCTTCTTTTTTTACTTTCTGAAAAAAAAAATATATTTATAAATGAATTTCACTGTATATAGTCTAAAGTATGAAAGAAATGTATGTACATTTTTAGAATAACTAATTTCTACATTAAACACAACAATACGCCTTCGCATTCGCGACTCTCCTATAAAGGCGACACTACCGGTTTTCTTCCCACCGGAGCCTCGCTTTCGATTTCAAAATAACGGCTGCGTGAAATAAGTGTATATGCACGCAAACGCACCAGGGCTAGAATCAAGTTGAGTATGAAACCAGACCAACGCTGCGGTGGGCGCCGGGAACAAACGCCCTCTGATTCGGACCGCAGCAAACCAGCTGTACCCTGACATGCACTTATCCAAAAAGATTAATTGAGTGAACACGGAGCAGTTTTTCCGTGAGCGGGAATTGAAAACCCGGACTGGACCATAAGCGAAGTGATTACAGAATGCTTAGAGTGGAGAGAGGAACGTGCTTTCGCTCCAATCCAGGCTTTATCACATCCCCCTCAGCAGGGTTGAATACACCTCGTCTTTCCTTAATTTAAGACCTATTCAAACTAAAATTAAGACATTTATCACACTATTTGAGAAATGAAAGCCTATTTACGGCCTTAAAATTATGAAAAGTGAATTTAGGACATTAAGGAACATAAGGACAGACGGGAACCCTGCAATTGACGGAAATCCGTCATAGACTCGCTGCAATTAACGGAAATCCGTCGTAGCGACGGAGAACTTTAATCCCTGTGTAAAGACTCAGGGGAGGATCTAATCCGTGGGGGAATTTGCATATCATAATTAATAATTGGTAATTAATAATTATTCATACATGTTTGGATTAGATCAGTCTTACATGTTAATAAATCTCCCGATAAGGGATGATGTGTCATTTTACCTGCATGCATGTCGGTGTATCCTTGCACTTAACCACAAGTTGATTGCAATTAATTACACGGACCACGTCTTACAAAACAGGCAAAATTAATTAGCTCAATTGTCAGAATAATATTTGTGGGAATCCACAATATCATCTTACTTTATAGGATTTCAGGAAAAGCAATTCTGTGGCCACAAGAATTGGGTTTCCTGCCCTATAAACACATACTCTTTAAAGTATCTTTAATTTGTAAGCTTGTAGCTATAAGACCTTTTGACACTTAAGGGACTTGAAAATGAGCAAAAAGGCAGTACATCAATCAAATGAATATAATGAAGTTAATAAGGCAGAACTACTTATGTATTTACTACGGTTACATGGGATATATGTATTTACAAACATAATAAACAACAAAACACAATAAGGCATCGATGAACGAGAAATGCATAGAGACAGAGAGAGAGAGGAAATGTAGAGAGTTGCAGTTATGCAAGAGGGAGTTTAGAAAGACCCGAGGATCTTTCTAAATAGCAAATTCACATAGACAACAGAATTTTGAGAGACAACAAGACTTCAACAAATCTTAAAAGCGTGATCAAACACGGATACTTGCACAGGTAACTCTTTGCATGGCTTGTGAAGAAGCGTGTGTGTCTCTCGGTCCGGCGCGTCACGTGGTCAAAGCGTGTTTCTCCTTCAAAGTGAGCGCGCGCTCGTTTAAAGGTCCCTTGTCGATAGATTTGCTGAAGAGATGTCACGCGGTGTTCTTTTCACTCGTCGATTGGAATTAAACACGGAGACTTATCTAAGACTGAAAAACACAAACTAAACTAGAAACAAAAGAAAGGCGAAGAGCTCGCCCGGAGGCGAGACGTTACATTATGACACGAGGACCAGGGAAGTAAAAAGGCAGGATGAACTGGTATTCAGTCCTTTTGAAGACCTGACGTTTCCGCCTTCTTTTGGAAGAGGGTCCAATCAGGAGCTGTCCCTTTGGAGGGAGATTTTATGACCCTTTGTGTTATAACCAGGCATTTAAATCTCTAGTTTCATTGGGTGTTTAAGAGAAGAATCTTCACAATTCTTATAATACTAATGTGTCACAAAGTTTAGCTAAATGTAATGTCAATTAACAAATGGGGAATAAAGATTAGAGTTTATCGAGACCAAACTTGCCACAAATGGATTTGGTTAAACATTAGTTGGCAAAGTTTGAAACATTATCCCATTAGAGTTGTCGAGAAACATAGACCAAACCACAAAAAGGCAACTCATGAAATAGGGAACTTAGATACATTGTTCATACAATTCTCAAGTGGATATATAATAGCATATATATATATATATATATATATATATATATATATATATATATATATATATATATATATTTATTAGGGGTGTAACGATACACGTATTCGTATTGAACCGTTCGGTACGAGGCTTTCGGTTCGGTTTTCGGTACGCATTTTTGAACCGAACGGTTCGTTGGACCATTTTTCCTGCCGACCAAAACTTCGTTATTTCAAATGTAGGCGCGTCGCAAGCGCGCTCATAATGTGAGAGACGCTGGCGTGACCACAACATTGCCCAACATCAAATGGCAAATGTAATGTAAGCGGAACGAAACTGAGCTACTCGTTTATTGTGTGGTTGACGGACCGTTTATCAGTCTGGGCCAATGCAGCGCGAGCCGATATTATTCAAGCAGCACTGTTACTACACAGCGCTGAGACATCCAGTAAAGAAAGCATTTGACTTCGCCACTTAAATAATAACAGCGCTGCGAGATCTAGTGAGAAACATTCGCATTTCTCCGTTATTAACGGATCAAACAGCGCTGACGTGGAAACCAGGAAGAAACATTGTGCCATGAATGAACTATCAGTGTCCACAGATCAGCAATATTCACCATGGATTTACTTTAGTAACACTACTAACTGTAACCATGGAAGTTTGGCAGGAATAGTAGGCTATAATGCTTTCAAGTAACATCACGTCGGTTTTATTTTGACATTATGAATACAATTGCTGCCCTCAAATGTTAATCTGAACTAAAATAAACCTACTACAATATTACATTTAATTTTGTCCAAGGAGCTGTTTTGTTTTATATGCTCCTAAGAAAAGTCAAGTATAGCTCCATCATTGCTCAAAGTTAAAAAATATCATACTTTATGATGTTAGTTTTAATAAAAATATAATAAAAAAAATTAAATCAAGGAAATTTCTCTGGCATTTCTTTCTTTTTGCTGTATCGGAAACGTACCGAACCGAACCGTGACACCAGTGTATCGTATTGAACCGAACCGTGAATTTTGTGAACCGTTACACCCCTAATATATATATATATACAAGTCCTTCTAAAAAAATTAGCATATTATGATAAATTTCATTATTTTCCATAATGTAATGATAAAAATTAAACTTTCATATATTTTAGATTCATTGCACACCAACTGAAATATTTCAGGTCTTTTATTGTTTTAATACTGATGATTTTGGCAGACAGCTCATGAAAACCCAAAATTCCTATCTCAAAAAATTAGCATATCATGAAAAGGTTCTCTAAATGAGCTATTAACCTAATCATCTGAATCAACTAATTAACTCTAAAAACCTGCAAAAGATTCCTGAGGCTTTTAAAAACTCCCAGCCTGTTTCATTACTCAAAACCGCAATCATGGGTAAGACTGCCGACCTGACTGCTGTCCAGAAGGCCATAATTGACACCCTCAAGCAAGAGGGTAAGACAGAAAGAAATTTCTGAACAAATAGGCTGTTCCCAGAGTGCTGTATCAAGGCACCTCAGTGGGAAGTCTGTGGGAAGGAAAAAGTGTGGCAAAAAACGCTGCACAACGAGAAGAGGTGACCGGACCCTGAGGAAGATTGTGGAGAAGGACCGATTCCAGACCTTGGGGGACCTGCGGAAGCAGTGGACTGAGTCTGGAGTAGAAACATCCAGAGCCACCGTGCACAGGCGTGTGCAGGAAATGGGCTACAGATGCCGCATTCCCCAGGTCAAGACACTTTTGAACCAGAAACAGCGGCAGAAGCGCCTGACCTGGGCTACAGAGAAGCAGCACTGGAGTACCCACAGTCAGTGATGGTCTGGGGTGCCATGTCAGCTGCTGGTGTTGGTCCACTGTGTTTTATCAAGGGCAGGGTCAATGCAGCTAGCTATCAGGAGATTTTGGAGCACTTCATGCTTCCATCTGCTGAAAAGCTTTATGGAGATGAAGATTTCATTTTTCAGCACGACCTGGCACCTGCTCACAGTGCCAAAACCACTGGTAAATGGTTTACTGACCATGGTATTACTGTGCTCAATTGGCCTGCCAACTCTCCTGACCTGAACCCCATAGAGAATCTGTGGGATATTGTGAAGAGAAAGTTGAGAGAGGCAAGACCCAACACTCTGGATGAGCTTAAGGCCGCTATCGAAGCATCCTCCATAACACCTCAGCAGTGCCACAGGCTGATTGCCTCCATGCCACGCCGCATTGAAGCAGTCATTTCTGCAAAAGGATTCCCAACCAAGTATTGAGTGCATAACTGAACATAATTATTTGAAGATTGACTTTTTTTGTATTAAAAACACTTATTTTATTGGTCGGATGAAATATGCTAATTTTTTGAGATAGGATTTTGGGTTTTCATGAGCTGTATGCCAAAATCATCAGTATTAAAACAATAAAAGACCTGAAATATTTCAGTTGGTGTGCAATGAATCTAAAATATATGAAAGTTTAATTTTTATCATTACATTATGGAAAATAATTAACTTTATCACAATATGCTAATTTTTTGAGAAGGACCTGTATATATATATGAATACAGGATTCATTTCTCCTCCTTGGTTAGAATTCAGAGAGAGCCACAGGTCTGTGAACATTCCTTTGGGTCGTAAACGCTGTTATCTATGAACTCCAGTGATGTTAGTTTTGGTCTCTTTTCACTCCAAAGATGGAATACATAGTAAACTATATTTTACTGGATATTACTGTACGTATTCTGATTGATCACACCGAAAGCATTCTGGAGGTGTCCAGAACTATGTGTACAAGTTATGGGAATAGACAGTTATATTTAAAATGCATAATGAAGGAATTTATAATTCACTTTAAGCTACGATAAAATCATAGTCATTCCAATGTGACATGGGCAAATGGACACACATAAAAACACATCGAATATATCTGGTTAAATGTCTTTTAAAAAGAGAAGTTTCTTTCTCTTTAGAATCCTTCTTTGGGACATTCCAGTCAGTCATAAAAATGTCTCGTAACTGGACACCACGCTCTGTCCTGAGCGGGCTTCACTTGTGGGGGACGCGTGTGTGGTTGTGAGTGTGTGTGTGTGTATATGTTAATTTACATCCAGGCTTTTTGGGCCTGAAGGCTTTGGGATTTTAGCTAGGATGTAATTAGTTATTCAGATTCACCCCTCGCCCAGTCCCTACACCTGCATATATATATATTAGAGCCCGACCGATATATCGGCGAGCCGATATTATCGGCCGATATTAGGCATTTTCATAACTATCGGTATCAGCATTTATAATGGCCGATAAATAAATATAAAAAAAAAATGCGGTGATTCATGTAAGGGTGGCGCTGCCAATAAAGCACCTAAAAGCTGTCACAATGAACTGGCAAAAGCAATGATATGAATACATCAAATATAGCAAGGAGACATTTTAATTGTTTATTAATAACAAGTATTTTCAGTCATTGTGGGCTGCAAAGATGAAGTTGAGGATGCTGACTCGCGATCTTTGAACGCGCCAGAGAGAAGTGTACATTTCAGAAGGATTACATAAGCAGAGAGCAGTTTGTCTTTCGTTTTGATTTGTTCTGTTTAAAAGTAGACATTTCAATAGATATACAGGTCCTTCTAAAAAAATTAGCATATTGTGATAAAGTTAATTATTTTCCATAATGTAATGATAAAAATTTAACTTTCATATATTTTAGATTCATTGCACACCAACTGAAATATTTCAGGTCTTTTATTGTTTTAAGGCGAGACACTACAGGTGAATAGGGTAATTTTTTTAACTATCAGATATCACCATGAAACTTTGCCAGTTGATTACCTACATTAAGATGAGAAAAAAAATGTATTACCAGTTTTCTGTAATTTAATGTTTAAATATGCAAATGAGGCATTGTCTAATTAAATATGCGCTATTTTGCATATATTTTAAAAAACGAAATCTGAGTATTGGACAAAGCCAGGTTCAAAATTATGTTTTCATTGTGTTCACATATTAGATGGGGAAAAAATTACAGAGGGATTTATGGATATCTACTTTTGTTATCCTGTAAATCAGAATATACTGCCAATAGCCTTAAAAAAATGATTTTCGCCATGTTTTTGGGAATAAAAGGTTATATAAATCAGGCTAGGAATAATATATTTACAAATCCCTCTGTAAATGTCTTCATAATATAACTAGGTACAAGACTGGAAAGTTTGGTGTATATAGGTGCTACTGAACTGGAGATTTCGGACTTGGAGTATGAGAGAAAAGACATTTTGAGAAAACGTGCTTTAAAGATTTAGCATCAGCCAATGAGATTGCGCATTTAGAGTAAAATCCCCCCTTTTACTTTCGCGATTGGTTGCTGATAAAAAGGAAATGACCATATTTGGATCCGGCAGTCTTGTTCACGAGAGAGAGAGCTTTCTAACGGTGTGTGTGATGACAGGGTGCAGATCGCGATCGCGGAGCAGAGGGATGATTTATAACGACAACTTTTGATGAATTTATGAGAAATCTACAGACGCAAACAGACAAAGTGTAGTAAAATAAAGACCTAAATGTGTATTTCGGACTTTTTTTCACCACAAGTCTGAAAGAAGACATGTTATTGAAGACAAATATCCCAAAATCTCAAAATTGACCAGTGAAAAAAAAAACGATGTTTTTGCCTGCCGTGTCTCGCCTTAATACTGATGATTTTGGCATACAGCTCATGAAAACCCCAAATCCTATCTAAAAAAATTAGCATATCATGAAAAGGTTCTCTAAACGAGCTATTAACCTAATCATCTGAATCAACTAATTAACTCTAAACACCTGCAAAAGATTCCTGAGGCTTTTAAAAACTCCCAGCCTGTTTCATTACTCAAAACAGCAATCATGGGTAAGACTGTCGACCTGACTGCTGTCCAGAAGGCGATCATTGACACCCTCAAGCAAGAGGGTAAGACACAGAAAGAAATTGCGGCGTGGCATGGAGGCAATCAGCCTGTGGCACTGCTGAGGTGTTATGGAGGCCCAGGATGCTTCGATAGCGGCCTTAAGCTCATGCAGAGTGTTGGGTCTTGCGTCTCTCAACTTTCTCTTCACAATATCCCACAGATTCTCTATGGGGTTCAGGTCAGGAGAGTTGGCAGGCCAATTGAGCACAGTAATACCATGGTCAGTAAACCATTTACCAGTGGTTTTGGCACTGTGAGCAGGTGCTAGGTCGTGCTGAAAAATGAAATCTTCATCTCCATAAAGCTTTTCAGCAGATGGAAGCATGAAGTGCTCCAAAATCTCCTGATAGCTAGCTGCATTGACCCTGCCCTTGATAAAACACAGTGGACCAACACCAGCAGCTGACATGGCACCCCAGACCATCACTGACTGTGGATACTCCAGTGCTGCTTATCTGTAGCCCAGGTCAGGTGCTTCTGCCGCTGTTTCTGGTTCAAAAGTGGCTTGACCTGGGGAATGCGGCACCTGTAGCCCATTTCCTGCACACGCCTGTGCACGGTGGCTCTGGATGTTTCTACTCCAGACTCAGTCCACTGCTTCCGCAGGTCCCCCAAGGTCTGGAATCGGTCCTTCTCCACAATCTTCCTCAGGGTCCGGTCACCTCTTCTCGTTGTCAAGACTTCACTTCATCACATTAGATCATCACAGACTTCCCACTGAGGTGCCTTGATACAGCACTCTGGGAACAGCCTATTTGTTCAGAAATTTCTTTCTGTGTCTTACCCTCTTGCTTGAGTGTGTCAATGATGGCCTTCTGGACAGCAGTCTTACCCATGATTGCGGTTTTGAGTAATGAAACAGGCTGGGAGTTTTTAAAAGCCACAGGAATCTTTTGCAGGTGTTTAGAGTTAATTAGTTGATTCAGATGATTAGGTTAATAGCTCGTTTAGAGAACCTTTTCATGATATGCTAATTTTTTGAGACAGGGATTTTGGGTTTTCATGAGCTGTATCCCAAAATCATCAGTATTAAAACAATAAAAGACCTGCAATATTTCAGTTGGTGTGCAATGAATCTAAAATATATGAAAGTTTAATTTTTATCATTACATTATGGAAAATAATGAACTTTATCACAATATGCTAATTTTTTGAGAAGGACCTGTATTTCCCAGGTCTATACGCCGAGTTTCGGTTAATTTATGAGACGAGTTGCAGTTCACTCGCCGGCGCCTCCGTTTCGAGATTGTCTATTGTCTGTTATCTTTACTTCTTATTTATTAAATTCAGGCATTTGATTGATGAAACATTAATTAAAATTAAGATATAATTAATACAAAACGAAATTGACTTTAATGAAAGGCTTTGTGCTTTCTGTTCAAGGTCTATGTGAAAGTTTTAAAGGAGTCATAACCTGTAGTTTTCACTTTTCCACGAGAATCAATGTATGTTATGATTGCCTAACGATTATACATTGGCCGGGAAGCCGATATTCAAAAGTGAAGCGTTTGTTTACCCCAGGGTTCGTATAACTTCGTAAACCAGCCCACATGCACGCGCACTCAAATACTAGATTTTAATTTCTCCCCCGACTTGACGTCAAGACGGGGCAGGATATACCATATATGGACACCGCAGACATATGCTGCAGGAAGCCCGCCCTGGCCCTGCCCCTCTCCCCCTCATATTCAGTCAAGAAAGATGCAGAAATGTAGTGCACACGTGAGTTGCTCTGTGGTTGACTGCCAGAATCAACATTCAAATGTGTTTTCTCTACCAAAAACGGACCAAACTACCAGGGACCAGTGGATGAAATTCATTTTTAATGACGCTGTTCCAACAACCCTATCAACTGGCTCAACGTTAGGTGTCTGCGCTAAACATTTTACACAGGAATCCTTTACAAATTTGGGGCAATATCAGGCGAAGTTGGCCTCGAAGCTACGTTTGGAAAAGGTGCCATTCCAATAATCAGGGACTTGCCTGAAATTGAAACGGTAAGACTGTGTTTTTATTACTCTACTGTGTGTAACAAACAGCAGCTAACTACTAATGCGGCTAATGTATGTAACGTTAGGTTCGAGGTAAACGCGGGGAATGGACTCTACGAATGCTAGCCACATCTTTCCACTTTGTTTTACACTACAGTAGTGACGGTACAGGAGTCCATGCTCAGTGCCTAAAACTGTTTGCTAAATGTAATCATGAAAACAATATACCACAAAACATTATAGCCAAACTCATGCAAAACATGCAGTCTGAAAAATAGCTTTCAGTTAGTGGGGCTTCTGTAAGAATGTATCTGGCAATGGTCGCGGCCAGGTCGGGTTCATTCACAACTTGCACCATGATGTCATTTTGGAATGATATGCTGAAGTTACCTGCGGTGTTAAGCCCCCTCCTTCCTGCCACCAATCAACGCGCCCCTTATTTGCATTATTAAACTGACCGTCCACGACAGCCAAAATATCGCATCAGATCTCGCGAGACAATAATGCATTCAGAAATAAGGGTCAGAGGAGCTCTGTGTTTATTTTTTTTTCCACTTTTCTTTTTTAGAAGGGCCTGAAAGACTATAATAGAGCGTGGGTATCCAAGGTAATACTAGGTTATGACTCCTTTAAAGCACTTTAGTGCCGCTTTCGGAGCTCGTCACGTCCGTTTTTTCCTCATAAATGCGAACACGAAAAATAAAATAAAATGAATATTATATGTTTTGTTGAGAGCCAACCCTTCTTCATCCAGTGGGTAGTAGACTATTACTTTTGATTTGCGCTGTGTAATTCACTGAATTGATTTCTCTGCTGCCAGCCTCTGTCACGTATTGTGTGAGCTTGTGACTATTGCAAGCGCGCATCTGAGAAGTCCTGATTATATTGTCTGCTATATTTACTTCTTATTTATAAAATCCAGGCAATAGATTTATTAAACTTTGATTAAAATGCGTGGCGCGAGCGACAAATCTCCGACAGTAAACGGATGGCCCATTCTGCTCTGTAACGGGTGCTTTTCCGCGTCTCGGGTACACAGCTGCTGCGACTCACGCGAGCAATAACGGCTGCGTCTGGTGTGTAGATACAGTGTTAAAGCTCATTCTGCCTATAACGCTATGTTACAACATCAAGCAATATTCCAATAATTTATATAATTATAACACTTTATATAGGGCCATTTTGCATTAAGAGTAGCCTAGTTTCACGTTTAGTAGGTACATTTTGCTTACTAATTTAAAATAGTATAAAAGTCTGTACATTATGTAATTAAAAACGTTTTCATTATGATATTATACATTTTACTTTAGCAAAAAGATCTGAGTTCTTCCTCCACTGGTAGAGATTAGAGGAATTAAGACTAAAAATAGAAGATAATGTCAGTGACACTTTTGATATATTTGATACAAGTTGTTTTATATAACGTGACTAAATTAAAAGACAAAGTCGTTAGTGAAGATTATGCAACAGTATTTAGAATATAATATAATATAATATAACATGCAATGCAAACTAGTTTGGTTACAGCTCAAATGTATCATTCTCATTCTATCATTCCCCCTGCCTCCATTACATATCTTTGTCACACAAGTGTTTGATCACCACATTTGAGTGATCATTGCAAAACGTTTATATATTTATTCTGTTTACATACTGTGTATTCTATATACAGTACCCATCAAACGTTTGTACACACCAATAGGAAAGTGTGTCCAAACGTTTGACTGGTACTGTACTATAATACACATAAATAATATTGCTACGGTACACATAAATAATATCGGCCGATATATTGGTATCAGGCTTTTTTTTTATCGGTATCGGCCCCCAAAAATCCATATCGGTCGGGCTCTAATATATATACCTTAGCTTTAAGGACCATACACACGTAACATTCTTGCATGCTGTAACTCATCAAAAGGGAGATATTTCAACTTTTGATGCTGTTCACAAATAGCGATTAGACATTCTAACCAGAAAAATTTAAACGCACAGGCGCAACGCCTAAGTGTTTTTGCAGACTGTGTTAAAGGAGTGGTTGAATATGATTTGACTTTTCTAATTTTAGTTAGTGTGTAATGTTGCAGTTTGAGCATAAACAACATCTGCAAAGTTACAACGCTCAAAGTTCAAAGCAAAGGGAGATATTTGCTTTTTAAAAAATTGGTTTTTAAGGACTACAACAAATGGCTGGTAGGGACTTCACGACATTCCTCTCTGGAATAGGTGCGCTGTGTGCTCAGGGTCGCCCGTAAAATTAAAAATCAGCTTCACTGGGGACACGTTAAAATAAAAGTCCGGCTGTTACGAGGACATACAATTTTGCAAATCTAAGATTCGCTTGAAAAACAGAACGTGGACTTCTTCAAGATCGATCATGATATGCAATCTTCAGATATCTCACCCCTAAGTTACAGTTCTGAAAAGTGAAAGATATCAAACAGAAAGCTACTATGTGGTTACTGTTTTTTTTTTTTTTTTTTTTTTTACCTGTGACAACATTGTACAGATGTAGCTTGGTGAAGGCAAGCTTCCCCTTCCCACCCTTCATATTAAAACTGGCCATTAACTCATTTGTCATCAACCTGTGGATACAAAAGGAAGAAGATTTAAATGTCCAAATAATTAATTATATACAACACATTATGAAACGGTTGTTATAGTTTAGTAGGTTTGTCATATCTAGATGTCACACTGGTTCTACTGTTGGCCTGGTTTTGATTCCAAAAAGCCAGTAAGGATTTGAACATGTAGAAAAATCTTTAAATATTTAATATCATATTTGGATATTGCATATTCAATAGTAAATTGAGTATTTTAATTTAATCAACTGTACCCAGTGTTTCTATTTTTACTGCAGGGGTTTGTTCATTTTAGACTAGTCGGTTACTTAACTTCTGTTTAAATGACTGTCAAATTAGTCATCACACACATCCCTAATTAGTAGTGTTGTCAAAAGACCCGGTACTTCGGTACCAAGTAGGTACTAAAAAAAAAATTCTGTTACGGTACCAGCTTTTCTTAAAGCAACACCAAGGAACTTTTCCTCTGCGGTCGCCCTACAGGTTGGAAGCGGAATTGTCCATTACCGCTGTCGTAAATAATTTAGACTACCGCATCTACTGTCGCACACGCATGCTTGCTGTTTATCCAGCGCCGGCTTTAGAATCAACAATGGCCACAGACAAGGTAGAGTATGATGCATGATTTTGCTAGGTATCTTACATTTAGTTGTAGTCTACTGTCGAGTACGCTCCACCTATCGGCATTGTAATGCTTGCCGTAAAGCAAGTCAAATTGGTAGTTTTCTTATGTCTCATTAGAACTACAGAAACGCGACCCGATCTGGCAATCTTACATAGCGTGGATATATCAGATAAAGGACCGCAAAGCGGTGGCATAAGTGCCTTTCACCATGTCACGACATGATGAACCAGTGAAATGATTTTGGAAACATTATTTGAAGGTAAAAAAATCCTACTTAGTGTTGCTTTAAATAAATAACTCGCTCGCTGTTTATCAGCACCGGCTTTGGAATGAACGATGTCCACAGACAAGGTAGAGTACGATGCATTATTTTATGAAAGTATGATGTATTGTGACATCAGAAACGAAGAAAAACAAAATAATTTTAACGCTTACCGTAAAGTCAAATCACAGAAACGATTTTGAAAACATTATTTTAAGCTAAAAAATATTCCTTGGTGTTGCTTTAAGTACTGGTGAATGTTTTACCTTGAATGTCATTGCTCTAATTTATTTTTTATATTTTAGTATTTCATATTTTGTTCAAATGTTTAATATACCTGCTGTTCATATGTTCATTTATTAGTGTATTAGGCTATATGATTAGAATGTTGTCCTGGTTTTAAAATAAAGCACAGCAATGATTAGGGATGGGAATTGAAAACCGGTTCCACTTGAGAACCGGTTCTAAGTTTTATGAACCATCGATATTGTATGCCCTCGACGTTAACGAGTCCTCCTATCGATGCTCCTGCTCCAAAGCGAATTTTTGTCCCACCATAGTCTTATTTGATCGGTGAGTAACGTAGACGGACTGCTGCGCGTGTGACAGGGCGCATGTTTAATTGAAGAACGAGCAGAGAGAGCCCCGGTCGCGCGACGTGTACCGATACTCTTTCTCTTCGGAGTCAGGCGAAAGTATAAACAAGGCTTCACCGTCTCAAAACTAAGCGTTGTCTTGCTCCATCTCCCTGGCACATATTAATCAAAATAAATCGACACGATGGTAAAAGTTTGGAAGACCATAGTTTCATGTGGAGCATTCGGATATATTTTTTTCCTGAATTACCGCTGGGTGTGAATTGTGCTAAAATACCTTATCTTCTCTGAAAAGTGTTCCAGACATTCAGCTGACATAAACCACACTTTAAATAAACGAAGAAAAAATAACTATCCAGTGATTATATGTGTTGACACGAATCTTGTGGGATGTCACAGCTGGGACAGCGGGATAACACGTCCAATTCGCGAACTAATGACTCCTTTGAACCGATTCATTTTAATTAATGGTTAAAACAACTGATATTTCCAACACTGAACTCACGAGATGTTTGAATTGGTGTATAACTAATTGGTAACACTTTACAATAAGGTTCTATTTATTACAAAAATTACTTTAAAAAAGTACAGTTTGATTACTCAAGTGTAAGCTTTAAAACAAATAAAATACTTTTTTTTTTTTTTTTTTTAAAGTTCATGACTACTTTTTTCCACACATTGCAATCAGGAATCGATAAGAGAATCGTTAAAGAATCGGATCGATAAGCAGAATCTTCAGTGGCATTGATATTGATCAAATCTTATCAATTCCCATCCCTAGCAATGATATTTGAGAGTGTTTCTCCCTTTTCAGGAAAAGTATCGAAAAAGTATCGAAATCGCAATTCTTGACTTGGTATCAGTATCGAAACAATAATTTTGGTCCCATTTCATGACAGCAGCTACAATCAAAGCAAAAAAAATCCACATGTAAAATAAATAAATACAAACGCCACTGTTGTGGTTTAGCTTGCAGCAGATACATAGTATACATAGTTGAAAATGTGAGTACTCGAATCAATTAAATGAAACCATTATTAAATCACAAATCAAGTAAAATTACATCAAGCCTGATATAAAGCATTCCACACACACACACACACACACACACACACACACACACACACACACACACACACACACATATATTCGTATACGACAATTCACCATGACTTCACAACAGTAATAGACGTTCTTCCGGGGTGGCAAAAGCCAAAGCGCTCCTATGGCAACGCTAGTAAATTGCTTGGAAGGGAGACCCACCGTCCGCAGTAAAAATGTGATAAATGTTTTTTTTAAATTAAATATAATGTGTTTTATCATAATAACAACAACTATATTTAAAGATGTAAAAAATATAATAAATATGTAATATAGTAGGCCTACACATAACTAGCAAAATACTCTCTTTAGCTCTATTTTCTAGCCAAAATAATGTGCTGTATATCATGGTCATTAAATGGCGTTCCTGAGGAAATGTTATGTGACATAATTGTTCTCCAGCTGGTATATTGACCTTTTTACGCGGTTGAAAAACACTGATATTATGTATGAGGAATATACATTTTGGTAAGTTGTAGCCTACTGTATCTTTCAACATTGTTCATTCATGTTTATTTACTATTAGCTAGAGATGATCGGTTCACGTGCCGCTAAGGATCGGTCACGACACATTTACAAGCGCCAAAACGGTATTTTTTGTTTGAATTTCGTAATAAAATTGACAGAATCTGAGAGCTGAGGATTTTTTTTAAAATCATAAGTAACCTTCTCTGTCTTGTCTGTCGGTCTCCGTGTCCTCTTTGCTTCGCGATTTTTCTGTGCGTGAGAAAATGGATGCGAGTCGTGAGAGCTTGTGAAAAAGTGACAATTGCGTGAGTCTCACGGGCAATGTGTGAGAGTTGGGAGCCCTCTTTTACTTCAGACAGTGACTGGCAATGAGTCAGATCTTCAAGAGACAAGTTTACTAATATTAGTCTCGAATTTCCCCGGCTGAAGATAATTATGCTCTGCTATGATTTTGTAGATGGACCGTTTTGAGAATACAAGAAGTAGAGTTGCACTTTTTGCTGTATATCTGGCAGTGCAACCCCAAACACAACACGTTTTCATCGTCGTTTCAACTTTGATCAACAACAATGTTTTTAACTATGTAATTGTTACAGTCGCCGACTGGATCTCTTCAGTTAGTCAGTTGAAGCCGCTCGCGTTCTGCCACCCGGAAGTATCTTGGTGCCTATTGTTTACAAACATTTTGGAATACCCTATTCGTATATAACCTCTCCGTTTCCGGTACGGTGTGCATTACAAACCGTTTGTTGGGCCATTTTTCCTGCTGACCAAAATTTCGTAATTTCAAATGTAGGGGCGTGGCAAGCGCACTCATAATGTAAGAGAAGCTGCCGCGACCACAACATTGCCCAACATCAAATGGCAAACGTAATGTAAGCGGAACGAAACTGCGGCTGTGCTACTCGTTATTGTGTGGTTAACGGACCGTTTATCAGTTTGGACCAATCCATCGCGAGTCGATCTTGATCAAGCGACACTGTTACTAAACAACGCTAAGAGATCCAGTAAAGAAAGCAGTTGAATTCGCCACTGAAGTAATAATATCGCTGCGAGATCTATTGAGAAACATTCACATTTCTCTATTATTAACGCATCAAACAGCGCTGACGTGGAAACTAGGAAGAAACATTGTGCCATGAATGAACTATCCAGTGTTCACAGATCTGCAACATTCACCATGGATTTACTGTAGTAACACTAACTGTAACACTAACTCTAACCGTGGTTTGGTTAGTTTGGAAGTTTGTTAGGAATAGAAGGCTATAATGCTTTCAAGTAACGTTACGTCGGTTTTATTTCGACCTTATGAATAAAATTGCTGCCCTCAAATGTTAATTTGTTTTTTCAAGGAGTTGTTTGTTTTATGCTCCTAAGAAGAGTCAAGTGTAGCTCCATCATTGCTCAAAGTAAAAAATTATCATACTTTATGATGTTAGTTTTAATAAAAAAATAATGAAAAAAATTAAATCAAGGAAATTTCTCTGGCTTTTCTTTCTTTTAGCTGTATCAAAAACGTACCGAACCGTGACACAAGTGTATCGTATTGAACCGAACCGTGAATTTTGTGAACCGTTACACCCTTAACATATATATTTATATATATTTGAATACAGTTATTAAAGACCTGTTAGTGAAAGGTTTTTTTTTTTTTATTATTGTTTGTTAAAACATCACCTGCTTTCTGGTCACTGTTAGCCTACCTACTTTTGGTTGTTGTGAAAACCAAATCTTTTGTTTGTGAAATAGCCATGCGTTAAAAGTCAGATGGCGCTTAAGCTACTTTATGATTTGCTCTATGTCTGAACAAAATAACTAAAAGTTAACTATCTATACCATATTGAATTGCATAGCATCATATTTTTCTCCATTGCATCGTATAACATTGAATCGCATCGCGTTGAATCGAAATCGAATCACACCGCATCGTAATAATAGTGTGTGGCGAACAGGACGGCCGAGGGACGTGAGAGAACGGCGCGAGGCCGGTGGTGCGATTGCTAATGAGCAACACCTGTGAAGCACACCGGTCTCGCATCTCTCACGGAGGAGCGGAAGCATAAAGGGGGAGCGACGACGTTGATGAGGGAGAGAGGAACAGGCCTGATTTTAGTTGTTTGGTTTTTGTATTTGTTTTATTTTAGCCAGCAGTCGTCCGCGAGGGGCTGCTGGCCGTTATGTTTATTTTGGGTAAGCCAGCAGTTGTCCGCGAGGGGCTGCTGGCGGTATTTTAGTTTGTTTATTTTATTTTTAATAAAGTTTGTTTAAATGTTCGCCGGTTCCCGCCTCCTTCTTCCCTGAACATTGTTACACTGGTGCCGAAACCCGGGAAGAGGGAGGAACGCGCTGTCAGAGAGTCCTCGCCGTTGTGGGGAATCTGCGGTGCCATCGAGCATGGTGCGCGAGTCGCCGCCGCTCGCCGTGGGCCGGAGCCTGCTGCCATCCGCCGGGTAGGGGAGGAGCAGGGAGCGGGGGACTTGCGGCCATGGACGCTCGAGGCGGTACGCTGGAGTGAGTTGCCGGTGGGACGGTCGAGCTCGCTGCCGGCCGCCTGGGTATTGGAGGTGCGGCTGCCATCCGGGAGGGAGAGGGGGAGTCGCCGCCGCGCGCCGTGGGCCGGAGCCTGCTGCCGTCCACCACTGAAGGGGAGGAGCAGGGAGCGGGGGACTCCTACCGTCTGCCCAAGGCACCCGAGGAGCCGTCGCCGTCCACCGGGCGGCGGAGGAGCGTCGAGCCGTCCACCGGGCGGCGGAGGAGCGTCGAGCCGTCCACCGGGGGCTACCCAGCGTCACCGCCAGGCACCGCGGAGAAGATCGCCCAGCTGGTTGGAGGACCAGATGGCAGCGCGTTGTGGGAACCGGACCAATTTTTATTTTTTTTTCCTCTCTCCCCTCTCTCGATCTGTCGCTCCTCATGCTTCCGTCTCCGTTTCCCTCGGCTTGTCGGTCCATACCCCCCAGGGATCGCCGCCGCCAGGGGGGGAGTAGGCACAGGCTCGTGGGTACCCCCCGCCCTGTGAGGGGCGATGGGGGTATGTGGCGAACAGGACGGCCGAGGGACGTGAGAGAACGGCGCGAGGCCGGTGGTGCGATTGCTAATGAGCAACACCTGTGAAGCACACCGGTCTCGCATCTCTCACGGAGGAGCGGAAGCATAAAGGGGGAGCGACGACGTTGATGAGGGAGAGAGGAACAGGCCTGATTTTAGTTGTTTGGTTTTTGTATTTGTGTTTTATTTTAGCCAGCAGTCGTCCGCGAGGGGCTGCTGGCCGTTATGTTTATTTTGGGTAAGCCAGCAGTCGTCCGCGAGGGGCTGCTGGCGGTATTTTAGTTTGTTTATTTTATTTTTAATAAAGTTTGTTTAAATGTTCGCCGGTTCCCGCCTCCTTCTTCCCTGAACATTGTTACATAGTGAATCGTATTGCATTGCATCGGTAGCTGCTTATATGTATCTTTAATGTATCGTATCGTTGGCTATGCTTTGAGATGCGTATCGCATCGGATTTTTTTAAATCGAGAATCCTTTTTGCATCGAAAATCGCTATTGTATCGAATCGTGAGCCTAAAATCGGAATCGTGACATTTTCTGAATCGTACACCCCTAATATAAACACACATAGTTGTTTTCTTGGAATACCCCTTTAATTGTAAACTTATTAAATCACATGTAAGGTTTATAAATAGTAGCTAAAGGAGAGTAAACTGATTCCCCCTTCATTTGTGAATGAATTCCCCACTTCATTTCCCCTTCTACCTTATGCCGTCCGAAAGGTATATGATTTTCTTTCTTCAGATGAACACACATTTTAGAAAAAATAAACTAGACTTTTAGAAAAATTATCCATCTCTTGTGTTCAAAATACTGCAAGTGAATAGACACCAAAATGCTGAAGGTCGAAAAAGTCCAAGAGCATTGTAAAGCTCACATGATAAGTGCAGAAAACATCTCGTGCACAACACGTGTGAAGTTTCTGGTGCACGCACTTGCATTATATTGGCTTACAATAATGGATAATTTTTCTAAAAAAAATCTTTGTAAAAAGAAAGTCAGATATACATCTGGAATGGCACGAGAAAAAAAAAAGATATTTTTTTTTATTTTGGAGTGCATTGTGCCTTTAAAATTGATTACGGTTTTAGATACTGCAGTGGATACTTACAAGTGATGGACTTGTTTCTCTGTTGGTGCCTGTTTTGCTACATAAATATTGTTCCAGTGCTTGATCTAAAAAAATAAAAAAGTTAACAAGTGTGTTAATAGATTATTGATCTGGGTGACATAGGACCATTTTGTAATGTGTTCCTTAAGTGTTAGGCTATATAAATCTGGACAACCCTTACTAAAATTAACAATGTTTTGCGACACTAACCAAATGGTAATAAATTATTGTAATCAATCCACCATAAAAACATGGTTTCTACACTTTTACTATAATAAAAACCATGGTTAATTTAGCAAATGTACTTAAAAGAACAGCTCATCCAAAAAAAAAAAAAAAAAAAAAAAAAAAAAAAAAATATATATATATATATATATATATATATATATATATATATATATATATATATATATATCATTATTTAGCCTACTCACCCTCATGTTGAAACTGTATGAATTTCTTATGTTGAACCATAATTAAGATATCTTGAGAGATTAATTTTTGGTTTTTGGTTTTCTAATACAATGGAACATAGTTGTTTTATTCCCAACATTCTTGTGTTTCACAAAAGTTAGACATTTATTTTTTGGGTCAGCTAGGCCTGTAAACTCAAGAAGATAAAACATTGTCTGGAGGGTTTGAACCACTGTGCCTTTGAGCAGAGTTTAGATGTTCTGCCTCTATTTCACTTTTCACGTGTATTTTATGACAATACTCCATCTGAAGATCGTGTGGCTGGATAATTTTTATTCCCAAAATGCCATGAAGAAAATCATGAAGGAAACACACACATACACAGCAATATTAGCTATTTGTTTTTAAATACTAACAGAGACATTTGCAAAAGCTTAAAAAATTGACTCACCAGCTCCAAAACATATAACGTTAATGACTCGTAATTTTGACTGATCGATAACGTTATAACGTTAGGCCTAACGTTAACGTTATATCCCGCGATCAACAATAGATTCAAAAGCTTAACTTAGTTTGCAGAGTCAATATGTGGTTTGAGCTCCTCTGTCTAAAGAGACAATGTTCTCAGTTCACTCATTGTAAAGCTCCAATGTTGAATTTTATTTTATTTTTTTATCCTAAACTAACATTGGCTGACGTAACACATGCTAGCAGCACGACATTAGTCTAATACATTGGAATACCGTACTAATATCAATATTGCTCTAATCGCGTTTAGATTCTCAATTTAATACACTATATTTTGATGTAGTAGAATTTGTATAAAATAAAAAGTTATTTACGTTACCTTCCGTAGATTGCAATATGTCCGTTGTTAAAATTCGTTGTCCATATTCCTTGTTTGTTCTTCATTTACATCCCGCAACTCGCTCAAAATAAACATTTAGCAGTAAAATAATCCATGTTTTAAACAATGTAAAAGCCACAGAACCGAAGTAGGCTAGTACTGAAGATCCCGAGCAGCAACACACACTCCAACTGACGGATATTCAAACTTGACTCGTAAAGGCGCGCATAATTGTCATTGGCCAGATTCCTGGATGACAGTCAGAATAACCAATCATGCTCAAAACAACTCGGAGAGACAGCCAATAGTGTGAAAACATTGCAATTACAGGACATCATGACATGTTTTAAAAGAATGAATAGGAAAAAATATACACGTGCAATTTATTTATTTGTATTTGTTGGGTGGCTTGTTATATTTAATCAATTGGTTAAATTGTGTTTTCATTGCAGTGCATGATTACAAATTAAAGGTTAAAAATTAAAGATTAAATTTACAGTAACTTGTATACCATATATAATAACATGTATTTACCGCTGTTCTGATAAACAGCAATTTAATAGAGCAAACAGTATATATATATTAAACAGAGCAAACACTGCATATGTATTCATATACAATTCTGTATGTAGACCTATATGAAAAACTAATGGGTTGGTATCGCGGTGGTGACATTAGAGTTACATTCATGTGACCCAAATGACCCTTTTGCACTTTCACAAATTCTTGAACTTTCCTTTAGAAACACTCTTATGCCTAATAATGTCAACATGCTTTTTCACTCTGTGTGTTACTGTTACACAACCTGTTGCTTTAGGGTTAATCCTCTGTCCAACGCTACACTTTGCTAACATTGGCATAATTAAGTTACAGCATTATACCCCGGGTTTCATAGGCAAGGCTTAAGCCTGTAGTCCTAGACTAAAATGCACGTTTGAGCTGTATTACCTGAAAGCAACTTGTACTGACATATCGTATGTCAGTGCCATTGTTTTGTCTCAAGATGCGCACCAGTAATGTTTCTTTTTTTCCTAAGGCACATTTTTAGAAGCTATAATTAAATGCCCAAATTGAACTAAGGCCTAATACTGGCTCTATATCTAAACCCTTTCTGTGAAACCAGGTCTGGGTTAGAAATTAAGGGTTAAGGTTAACCCTAACCCTTGTCAACAGACTTTTATTTAACCTCATGGATACTCCAAGGTGTTGACTGCAGTGGTTAGGCCTTCCGCGTTGATAAAGTACAAAGATATTATCACTGTGACAGTCTGTAATGTATTTTAGCAATGATTGTTTGTATAGATTGTCCCTAAGCTAGAGCTATTGATGCATTCAAGACATATCATAAAGATCGTATTTATGAATTGAACACACATGAACGCCGCCACAATGATGAAGATATGAGTAGGAAGCTCTGGATTTTCTTTAATCCACGATCTTGAAGAGTTATGAGTGTGTCAGTGAGAAACATTGTCGAATACCACAATACCTAGGTATTCAGCAGTTACATTGTCAGTCTTTTCTATTTACAATGAACTAAGCTAATGCCTGCACAAAATATGATAGCATTATAGTATAACAATATAATATGTAATGATAAAGTTTACTTCATAAATTAATTTAAAACATAAAAAAACAAATAGTAAAACCTCATGAAAACAAACTTCCCAGGAGGACTTAAAAGCACCATGTGTGCATCATGAACCCTGTTGGTGTCTGACCAGCAACGTCAATTTAACAATAATTGTGCAGTTTGCTTGCATTACATTTTTATCCAGAATTGCATAGTTTAAATGTAAAAATACACTTAAAAGTAAAACTAATAATATTTACTTTAAAATGACAAGAACATATGTTAGAGTGTTAGTATGGATATAAACCTTTAATATAATGAGCAACACATTTAATTACACATTATTATTGTAATTTTACACAACTTTGTATGTAATTTAAGAAAACAGAAAAAATAGGCTACTGTATAAATAATAGAGTAATTGTTCTGTAAAAAAATAGCATTACTTTAATTTATCATTAATGATATAATCCGTAAATTAGCAGTCAATTAATTCATTTACAGATATTTAAAATAAAAGAAAAATACTGTAAAAAGTCTAAAAAGAGTTATTTACTGTAAAATTAGGATTTTTTTTTTTTTTTTTTTTTTTTACAGTGCAGTATGAACGTCTGTTCTGACCTAGTTCTGGCTGTCAGACATTTAGATTATGGCCAGATTGGACATCTTTATTCATGTAATTTATGGACTGTTTCTGGATGTCAATGGACGTCCAGATTATAGCCAGTATGAACGTCTTTTCTCAACTAGTTCTGGCTGTCAGTGGACGTTTAGATTATGGCCAGATTGGACATCTTTATTCACGTCATTTATGGACTGTTTCTGGATGTCAGCGGACGTCCAGATTATAGCCCGTATGAATGTCTTTTCTCAACTAGTTCTGGCTGTCAGTGGACGTTTAGATCATGGCCAGATTGGACATCTTTATTCATGTAATTTATGGACTGTTTCTGGATGTCAATGGACGTCCAGATTATAGCCAGTATGAACGTCTTTTCTCAACTAGTTCTGGCTGTCAGTGGACGTTTAGATTATGGCCAGATTGGACATCTTTATTCACGTCATTTATGGACTGTTTCTGGATGTCAGCGGACGTCCAGATTATAGCCAGTATGAACGTCTTTTCTCAACTAGTTCTGGCTGTCAGTGGACGTTTAGATTATGGCCAGATTGGACATCTTTATTCACGTCATTTATGGACTGTTTCTGGATTTCAATGGATGTCCAGATTATAGCCAGTATGAATGTCTTTTCTCAACTAGTTCTGGCTGTCAGTGGACGTTTAGATTATGGCCAGATTGGACATCTTTATTCACATCATTTATGGACTGTTTCTGGATGTCAACGGACGTCCAGATTATAGCCAGTATGAACGTCTTTTCTCAACTAGTTCTGGCTGTCAGTGGACGTTTAGATTATGGCCAGATTGGACATCTTTATTCATGTAATTTATGGACTGTTTCTGGATGTCAATGGACGTCCAGATTATAGCCCGTATGAATGTCTTTTCTCAACTAGTTCTGGCTGTCAGTGGAGGTTTAGATCATGGCCAGATTGGACATCTTTATTCATGTAATTTATGGACTGTTTCTGGATGTCAATGGACGTCCAGATTATAGCCAGTATGAACGTCTTTTATCAACTAGTTCTGGCTGTCAGTGGACGTTTAGATCATGGCCAGATTGGACATAATTTTTCATTGTCATTAATCGACTAATTTTGGCTGTCAATGGACGTTCAGATCATGGCCTGGACGGACGGACGTGATATCAACCTGTTTTGTATGTCCACAGACGTCGCTTGCTCAGTGGGTCTTAAGGTCAGGTATAAGATTACAATTAAGTACTGAAGTTACAGTGATGAGTGATTGACATTTTAGCACTTCAGCGCGTACTTGCACGTTCATGTCAAGTGCATTTTTGAGAAACGCGTGTAGAAAAGGAACACATGTTTGTAACCTCGCACACAGAAATCCATCTTAGCTATGAGATCCATCAGGAAAAGGCACTTGCTTAATTACATTCGTGTTCATGCAGGACTTCAAGTAAATAGATGAATAATGGAGCAGCGGCCAAATCACTCAGCAGTACACCGGGTTTCTTCTTGACAGACTTGGGTGTGCACACGTCAATGCCATTTATGTTTGGGTCGAGTCGGGTTAGAAGAGAAATGCTGTCGGGTTGGGTCGGACTCGGGTCTGTTTGTTTTTTCTTTAAAAAAATATTTATGCACATCAAGTTCGGGTAAGAAGTGATTCTGGTCGGCTACAGATTTTAGGATACAAGACCTCTACACCATACCTCACAACTAAATTTCAGTGTTTGACGTAAATATGACGTAGTCTTGAGACGTTGAGTTGACCGTTTTATTTTGGTTTGTAAATCCCCCAACCTTAAACCAACAAAATTGTAACGTCTAATGATGTTAGAATTTTGTTGTGTGGACGTTACCATTATGACGTTAAAGAGACATTGGTTTTTGGTCACCATACCGCATGACTAAAGGTCAGTATTTGATGTAAATATGACGTTGGTTTGAGACGTTGGCTCAACGTTGGATTTGAGTTAATTTACAACACAGCCTAAAATCAACAAAATATCAACGTCTAATGATGTTATAATTTGACGTTGTGTGGACGTTGCATTATGACGTCAAGCTGACGTTGGGGATTAGTCACCATACCTCCCGACTAAATGTCAGTGTTTGACGTAAATATGACGTCATCTGGAGACGTTGGCTTGACATTGTATTTTGGTTAGTTAATACCCTAACCTAAAACCAACAAAATATCAACGTCTAATGATGTTAGAGTTTGACGTTGTGAGGCTGTTACCATTATGACGTCAGAGAGACGTTGGGGTTTGGTCACCATACCTCGCGACTAAATGTCAGTGTTAGAAGTAAATATGACATTGTCTGGAGACGTTGGCTTAACGTTGTATTTTGGTTTGTAAATACTCTAACCTAAAACCAACAAAATATCAATGTGTAATGATGTTAGAGTTTGACGTTGTGAGGACGTTACCATTATGACGTCAGAAAGACGTTGGGGTTTGGTCACCATACCTCACGACTAAATGTCAGTGTTTGACGTAAATATGACGTTGTCTGGAGACGTTGGCTTGACATTGTAAGTTGGTTCGTTAATACCACAACCTAAAACCAACAAAATATCAACGTCTAATGATGTTAGAGTTTGACGTTGTGTGGATGTTACCATTATGACATCAAAGTGACGTTGGGGTTTGGTCACCACACCTCACGATTAAATGTCAGTGTTTGACCTAAATATGACGTTGTCCGGAGACGTTGGCTTGACATTGTATGTTGGTTCGTTAATACCACAACCTAAAACCAACAAAATATCAACGTCTAATGATGTTAGAGTTTGACGTTGTGTGGATGTTACCATTATGACATCAAAGTGACGTTGGGGTTTGGTCACCATACCTCACGACTAAATGTCAGTGTTCGACGTAAATATGACGTTGTCCTGAGACGTTGACTTGACATTGTATTTTGGTTAGTTAATACCCTAACCTAAAACCAACAAAATATCAACGTCTAATGATGTTAGAGTTTGACGTTGTGAGAACATTACCATTATGACGTCAGAGAGACGTTGGGGTTTGGCCACCATACCTCACGACTAAATGTCAGTTTTTGACGTAAATATGACGTTGTCCGGAGACGTTGGCTTGACATTGTATGTTGGTTCGTTAATACCACAACCTAAAACCAACAAAATATCAACGTCTAATGATGTTAGAAATTGACGTTGTGTGGACGTTACCATTATGACGTCAGGGTGACGTTGGGGTTTGGTCACCATACCTCACTACTAAATGTCAGTGTTTGACGTAAAAATGACGTTGTCTGGAGACGTTGGCTTAAGGTTGTATTTTGGTTTGTAAATACCCTAACCTAAAACCAACAAAATATCAACGTCTAATGATGTTAGAGTTTGACGTTGTGAGGCTGTTACCATTATGACGTCAGAGAAACGTTGGGGTTTGGTCACCATACCTCGCGACTAAATGTCAGTGTTTGACGTAAATATGACGTTGTCCGGAGACGTTGGCTTGACATTGTATGTTGGTTCGTTAATACCACAACCTAAAACCAACAAAATATCAACGTCTAATGATGTTAGAAATTGACGTTGTGAGGACGTTACCATTATGATGTCAGGGTGACGTTGGGGTTTGGTCACCATACCTCACGTGTCAGTGTTGGACGTAAATATGACGTTGTCTGGAGACGTTGGCTTAACGTTGTATTTTGGTTTGTAAATACCCTAACCGAAAACCAACAAAATATCAATGTCTAATGATGTTAGAATTTGACGTTGTGAGGACGTTAGCATTATGACGTCACAGAGACGTTGGATTTTGGTATCTTACAACACAACCTAAATACAACAAAATATCAACGTCAGCTGACGTCGGTATTGGACGTCAACTTTATGTTGGCATTAGACGTTGAGTTGATGTTGGGTTTTGGTCACCCGACGTTGCAACCAAAATTAAACCAAATATCAACGTCATATGACGTTGTGTGCCTGCTGGGTGACCTCTGGAAGCATCTCTTTCAATAGCCTAGTCGGTATAGGGTCTAACATACATATTGTCGATTTAGATGATTTAATGAGTTTAGAAAATTCTTCCTCTCCTATAGCAATGAATGAATCAAATTTTTCATCAGGGAGACTACAATGCACTGCCTGATGCGATGCTGTAGTAGACGGTTGCATAGTTATAATTTTCACCCTCATTGTATCAATCTAGTAAGTAAAGAAGTTCATAAAGTCATTACTGCTGTGCTGCTTGGAAACATCTGGGGTTGAAACTTTATTTATCGTTAATTTAGCCACTGTTTCAAATAAATACCTAGGGTTTTGTTTATTTTCTTTTAATAGGGTTGAAAAATAAGCAGATCTAGCAAGTTTTAAGGCCTCTCTGTACGCAATCGTGCTCTCTTTCCATGAAATGCAAAAAAAAAAAACTCTAGTTTTGTTTTCTTCCAGTTGTGCTCCATTTTTCTGGCTGCTCTCTAAGGAACTGAGTGTGCTCGTTGTACCACGGCGTTGGACTATTTTTTTTAATCCTGAGTCACAATATTGAGTTCTTCTAAGCTATCTGATGCTGAGGAGATACATATAGTATGAATGTGTGTAGTACAAACCCAGATGTACCATACTTGCCATGTTGTCCTTATCATGTGAATTACCACCATCAATTGTGTCATTTCACTGTCATTTACAAATCCTCTACCGTGGTCTCATGGTATAGTAAAGTGTCCATCAAACGCACACTTCAATCTCGCTAAAAGTAGTAGCTGATCTGGGTAATTTTTGTTTACTGTTTAATGAATACTATGAATTCGGACATACTACTATTTCACATATTTGTTTCTCGCCTACTACATAGGGAAATAGGCAATTTCAGATGCAGCCTCAGTCATTTGTGAGCGAATAATTCAAACTGGTTTTGTGAACTGAATCTACAGATTCACTAAAAACTTCAAAATTATTTACACCTGGTCTTCAGACGATCGGATAGCTATCCAATCAGAGAAAACGCATAAAGTGACCAGGTGTAAAAAACACCCTTACATTGAAAAACTTAAATCTCGGTCAGCAAATTTTTGAGAAATGTATAAGGGTTTTTACAATATAATGTTTTACAATATAATATTATTAGTCTTATAACTGTCATATGTAATTATGCTAGTTTTCATGAAATCGTTAACAAAGTTAGCACTTTTTATGATACCAGCAAAACTCAAAATTCAGAGAGGCCCATGAGGTGAATGTGGTTTTATTAGACACAAATTATGAGATATTAAACCAATCAGTGTTGAGTGTATAATCACTTGGTGATGTTCAAGAGAAGTAAATATATTGGGAATCACCAATAAATACTAGAAAAGTGAATCTCAGACATTGGAATTTTGTCCTTTGTTTAGTTTAACTTTGCCTAGCAACAAAATTCCTAATGCAGGCCAGAGTAAACGAACAACCTTCTCAAAGTTATCCCCTGCTGGTTTCTTCTTCAGTTCATATGATTTAGCCTAAGTTTGCTTACTAGTTTTGTTCCAGACAAATGAAGCACCTGTGTGGCTATGGAGGTCTGGTAAATGGAATTCTGTGTATCTGCTTTGAACTACTGTAGTTAGGAATGTGCATAAAAATATCACAATGGGTCTATCAACTTTTCACAGTCATCCAGTTCCCTACTGATGTCAGATTGGAGCACAATTACTTCATATTTTCCTTCATTTTCATGGATTTAGCAATTGTGAGTTGTAATCCATGAAAAGTCTATTATATGTTTTATAGATGTACTCCAAGCCACCCCATAAATAGGTCATCTGTCTGCACTGCAATGTGTCATATGCTTTTTTTCTACTTTTATAATGACTTCTTTAATGAGTCCTGCTGATCTTTCAGAAAAACACCACAACAATTTTCCAATAAAGGCCTTTTGAGCATCCATGAGAGAAACAAAAGCTGTTTGTCCTTGTGGGAAATGGGGAGCTCTTCCCATTACTCAAAGGATTTATTCATAGTTTTATTGGAAATTCGACTAGTGTTCCTGACTAGTATATTCAGTGTTAGTCCAATTAAACACGTTTGCCATGTTCTTTGCTTCTCAGAAAACATAAAACAAATACCATTTCTGAAATAATTGCTGCATTATTATCTCAATGAAACACATGTACAGGCTAGACATAGTTTACAGGGTCCAAACAGTGACCCCAAAAAGTACTGGACACTTGAGACACGCTTGATACGTGAACCATGTCCATAATAAATGTGGTTTACAACACATGTGGTTGCTAAGACAGCATTTGTTTGCAATGATATTGCTTTGATATTTTACTTCTAATGCAATACAATTAGAAATATAGCTGCAAGCATGGCTGCAACAACTTGAAAAACTGCAACAATAAGTAATTAAAGAAGTTTTTAGATTATTTTAGTCTAATTGGCCGAAAAATCACAAATACAATAACTGTAATATGATTAACCAATAGGTGGCGCTGTTATCAAATTATTATGGTGTGATCAGTGTAAGGTGACAATGACAGATAAAAAGTTTGGTGTCGATATGCCAGTGTTGCAGAGTTAGCCTCAGAATCAGCTTGGCATCATGCCAACACATTCGTTGATGGTTTATTCATGAACAGTGTGGTCTATCAAAAAGCTTTTGATAACTTTTTGTCAGCATGGTCTGGAGATGATCTTAGCCAATTTTGGGGGATATTGGACCAGCGGTCTAGGAGGGGTTTGAAAAAGTAGGTTTTCAAAAAAATGCAACATGGCAGACAGTAAGTTTGATCAAATATGGCATAATTGGTATCATTGTTCTCGGTATGACTCAAGGAATCTATAAAGATCAGTTTCATTAGAAAAGGTTAAATGAATCAAAATCTATTCACATTTTTTTAAATTTTATTATAAATTATGACCAGAAGTTGGCGCTGTTCTGACACGTTTTGAGTACATTAAGGGCTTATTCCTGATGACACACACTGATTTTCATAATGATACGCCAATGCGTTAATTAAATTCAGAAATTAGTGACAATATTCAAAATGGCCGATGCCCAACATGGCCAATATGGGGAAATTGGATATCATTCAACTCAGTATGCTCCACTGAATCAAAAGAGACCAGGATTATGATTTTTTTGGGCAAACGTTCAGAAGTTATAAGAAAAAATTGCCATTTTTCATATCTCCTGACCAGTAGGAGGTGCTGAGCCAAAACGCTGCATGTAGACTCTGGTCATGCTTTTGATGACATGTACCAAGTCTCGCCTTAACTCGCTTTGAGGAGATTTAAAAGTGTTTGGGGGCAGTATTTAAAGCACTTGGATCATCATAAATCATCTTATGTTTTCATCAAAATCTCAATGGCTATGTTGCACAGTTTTCATCAAGTTGTGGTCAGATTAGCAAAGTTTCAGCGAAATTTCATGGGTGAAAAATGTCCATTGACTATTGTCAATAGTGTAGCAGTGTATAAAGCTCAACTTACTCAGAAGTCTCTTTCAAACCAAGCAGTTTTCTATTGGTCAACGAAGCAAATTTGCCTGACCAACTTGAACCCAATACGAAATCTGCATGTGAAATTCTCAATCATGTGGATTCCTATTGAAAGACTAGATTTCATCTGCAAAAGAATCGACAAACAACAGTAAATGTGACTGCACCTCAAGCCAATTTGCATGTTTTAATCCTTTCATGCATAGAGGTCACTACAGTGGACAGCTATTAAAAATAATTTTCTT
The DNA here is from genome assembly GCA_026230005.1 of Gila orcuttii. Classification (NCBI taxonomy): domain Eukaryota; kingdom Metazoa; phylum Chordata; class Actinopteri; order Cypriniformes; family Leuciscidae; genus Gila; species Gila orcuttii. The sequence continues at coordinate 22,190,158 of JAPDVR010000025.1, forward strand.
GAATTTGTACGGGTTTTGATGACAGTTGCACATCAACCTCTACAGTAGATCCTGGTGCATCATCCTATACATTGCCACAAAGTTCAAGCCGTTGTGTGTCCCACACACACATACACACACACACACACACGAGACAAGAAAGGAGACAGCGAATTCATAAACCGTGATAGTACCCCTCCCTCTAGGAGCGCCTCCTGGCGCTCCCAGAACTACTTACCTGTTGATTGTAATCATCAATCAGGGAGTGATCCAGTATGTCCCTAGCAGGAACCCAACTTCTCTCCTCCGGACCGTAACCCTCCTAGTCCACCAGATACTGAAATCCGCGTCCCCTCCGTCTCGAGTCCAGAATACGATTGACCAAATACGTGGGTTCCCTGTCTACGAGACGCAGCGGTGGGGGAACCGGGGCCGGCGGATTAAGGTGAGAATGAAATACCGGTTTCAATTTGGACACAAGAAAGGCAAGATGAATTCTCCTGTACGCTGGAGGGAGTTTGAGTCAGACTGCCACCGGACTAAGGATCTTGGTGACAGGGAACGGGATGATGAATTTAGGAGCAAGTTTATTAGACACGGAGCGGAGCGGAATGTTCTTGGTTGAAAGCCACACTTTTTGATCCACGGCGTATACGGGAGGCTTTGAACGGTGGCGATTGGCCTTAGCCTTGGTGCGCGCCCCCACCTGGAGCAGAGTCTCACAGGCTCGGGTCCATGTACTGTACGGTGGCACCTCTGGATGAAGGCGTGAGCGGAGGGAACCGCGACTTTGGATTCCAGACTTGGAAAAATTGGTGGCTGGTACCCTAGACTACACTCAAACGGAGAGAGGCCCGTGGATGACACTGGTAACGAGTTGTGCGCATACTCAACCATAGAAAGTTGTTAGCTCTAGGATGAAGGATTCTTGGACACCAAACATTGTAACACTCTCTCCAAATCTTGGTTGGCTCGCTCGGTTTGACCATTGCTCTGGGGATGATAACCCGAAGACAGACTGACTGTAGCTCCTAGTAATCTACAAAACACCTGCCAGAATTTGGACACAAATTGGGGCCCACTGTTGGAAACCACGTTTATCGGGAGGCAATGTAAACGAAAGACATGATCTACAACAGTCACCGCTGTCTCCTTGGCAGAGGGTAATTTGGTGCAAGGGAATGAAATGTGCCGCCTTCGAGAACAGGTCCACTACGGTTAAAACAACCGTCATGCCATTAGAGGGTGGGAGGGCGGTGACAAAATCTAGCGCTATGTGGGACCAGGGTCTCGAAGGGACAGACAGCGGTTGGAGCAACCCATCAGGAGGACGGTTAGGCTTCTTACCAACGGCACAAACCGAACAAGCCAACACAAAACTGTGAATGTCGTGAGCCATAAATGGCCACCAGAATCGTTGCTTAACTAAACAGCTGGTGCAGTTTACTCCTGGATGACAAGCCACGTTGGAGCAATGACCCCATCGTATAACGTCGGACCGTAACCCCTCCGGCACAAACAATCTACTCGGTGGGCAACCGTGCGGAGGCGTTACCCCTTCTAAGGCTGTCTTGAACCTCATTTCGATCTCACATGTGAGTGTGGAGCAGGGGCGGTTCTAGGGTGAGTGGATATCCGGGGCTTAGCCCAGAAAAATCCATGTATATGTCAGGATACAAGGAATAAACTTTAAATAAAATGTTTTATATTTGTTTTGTTTTTTAACAAGGTAAATCTTTCTAGCTTATTAAAATCAAAAGTCACAATGTCACGCAGAGTTAAACTGAAACATCAATCCACCCTCATCAGCAAAAATGCAATAATGCATTCCAAAGTAAGAATACCAAACAATCCAAGTCCAGATGCTATTTACAAACAAAGGGAACAGCACAGGTCAAGTTCAACATCAGGTCAAGTGCAATGCAATTGATAGCAGGAAAATCAGTCCATTTCTCTTTCCTATACTATTCTGCTGATGTTGTGTCTCTATCTCACTTTTTTTGGTCTCTGTCTCTCAGTTTTCTTTTCTTTTCCAATCAAGCCTGCCTGGCCACACATAAATATGAAATATTGAAAAAATTTGAATGGTACTTTGCCACTAGATGGCGGCAAGCCACTGCCTTAATGAGTGAGTCGGTTTATTCAATCGATTCGTTCAAAACAGATGATTCATTTAGAAAAAAAGTAAGAAATGTTTTTAGAATCGGGTCAGTGAATCGTTTACAAGCAAATTCATTCAGTAAACACCGTGATGCTTTGTTTGAAACCATTTTCGCTAGCGAAATATTTTCTTTACATTTATTATCTTTTTTATTGAATTGATGCAGGCCATGCTAAACTAAACATATAACGTTCTAAAAATGTGCGCGTGTGTGCGTGCGTGTCCTATATACTGTGCTGCGCGACCATTAACTGTTAGACGATCAAAATGTAAATCAGACACAATTTAAAACCGAATAAGAAATATAATACTATGATTAAAAGTTACAAATACCTGCTGAAGCTGTTGTATCTTGTTTTAGTGCTGGCTGGGGCTGTTTTACTTCCTTTTTTTTAAAGAATTTTAATATATCCATTTTACAATCTTACACATCAACAAACCGCCTGGCACCAAAATATCTAATTTCATTGGCTGGATCGTACAGACGCTGAACTTCTCATCGATGGTTGGCCAGTTTACATGTCAGTCAGAAGCACTAGCCTGAGTGGGCGGTTCTTGTCGGTTGTGAATGACAACGCGTATATTGACGGACAATGTAGATGTGAGAGTCGAGAGATATACATTTAATTAATTAAATTCTAATAAAAATTATTTTAATGCGCATGAAAACGTCTCGGTTACGTATGTAACCCTCGTTCCCTGAGTAGGGAACGGAGACGTTACGTCGGATGACGATGAATGGGGTTTCGCTTAGAAAGCCTATCGACTTCGAGTATACAAAACGAGCCAATGGCAAAGAAATGCCATGGGTCTGCGGAATTTGCATAGCGTATCTCCGCCTTACCTCGTGGGTATAAAAGGAGGACGCTGGCAACATGCAGATATGTTTCTTCGCTGAGGAGCCGAGACTGAACTCGGCTGTACGCGATCCCCGCGGTACAGCGGAAAGTGGCAGGCAGACGTAACCGAGACGTTCCCTTTCGTTGTCACTCCGAGTTACGTCGGATGTTGACGAATGGGGTTACCAGTCTAATCACGCCACCTTCTCGGCTGTCTTCCAGTGCCCTGCGTAAATCTGAGATCCCTGTCGTGAGACTGGCACGGACGAAGGACTCCTATTTAGCACAGGAATACCAAGGTACACTGGGGAGCTTATCCCAAGCTCAGAGGAAATATGCAATTATTGCCAATCCAGAGGGGGGGACTTAGAGAATACACATATAACCCGGAGGGATGCATATGGGGAACACTGGGGTGTCCAGCCGCAGGTAGAATATTTCAACCCCAGGGGTGGCAAGGTGGCTTGCCAAGGGAAGACACATGCTCAGAGAGGCTTACAGTGGAAATACACATGTGGGGGTCGCTCAGGGGAGGAACCATGCACACGGGAGGCACCTAGCCGACGCGCAGGCAAGAGACACTGGCGCCGACGTCAGGAGTGCTGGAGGAACTCAGGGCTTTTGGAGAAGCTCACCTGAGGAGAATATCGCACGTATCCAGTCCGTGGAGTGGAATGGCGAGCAAGCGAAGACACCTGAGCGGGTCCAGTACTAGCTGGTTGAAGCGAGTACATGAGAGGACACTGGCTCCACTCGGAGATTGTAGAATCTGGCGAATGTGTTCGGTGTCGCCCAGCCTTTAGCTCTGCAGATGTCTATTAGCGAGGCGCCATGCGCTAGAGCCCAAGAGGACGCCTTACTCCGGGTGGAGTGGGCAGTCACACCAAGGGGGCACGGACGACCTTGCTGCTGGTATGCCAAAGCAATGGTGTCCACTATCCAGTGAGACAACCTTTGCTTGGAGAGAGCCTTTCCCTTCAGCTTCCCACCGTAACAGAAAAAGAGCTGGTCTGAGGTCCTGAAACACTGCGTTCTGTCTACATAGGCGCGGAGAGCACGTACTGGACAGAGCAGTGCCAAGGCTGGGTCTGCCTCCTCCAGGGGCAGCGCTTGCAGGTTCACCACCTGGTCCCGAAAGGGAGTGGTAGGAACCTTGGGCACATATCCAGGCCGGGGTCTCAGGATCACGTGAGAGTAAGCCGGCCCGAATTCCAGGCACGCTTTGTCAACGGAGAATGCGTGCAGGTCCCCTACCCTCTTGATGGAGGCCAGTGCAACCAGGAGCGCTGTCTTTATTGACAGGAACTTAAGCTCCACTGATTGCAGAGGCTCAAAGGGAGCACTCTGCAGGGCAGTTAACACCACTGAGAGGTCCCAAGAGGGAACGAGAGGAGGGCGAGGAGGATTCAGTCTCCTCGCTCCTCTCAGGAAACTGACGATCAGGTCGTGCCTTCCCAAGGACTTATCTGCAACAAAGTCATGCTGTGGCGGCGACAATGACTATTAGGGTGGAGGGAGACAGCCTTTGCTCCAACCCGTCTTGTAGGAAGGAAAGCACGACACTGATCGAACATCTCCGGGGGTCTTCTCGGTGAGAAGAGCACCAGTTGACGAAGAGGTTCCACTTCAACGCATAGACATGTCTCGTGGACGATGCTCTAGCACACACTACCTCATTAATAATGTCCACATGAGCCTTGAGGCGAATCAGGATGTCTGCTCCGATGTAGACATCATGGGGCAGGTCCGGAAGGACCAGGAAGTAATGGGTCAGACACCGGTGGTTCCATTTCAAGTTCAAGGCGCAGACACCTTTGGCCGTCATCATGGTTGATGGGCATGTGTTCAAAGGAAAACGGGTGCGCTTGCTGGCAGAAGGTCGGTCCGGTGTGTCTTCAATGAGAGCATTGAATAGTGAGACACTGATGGCTGAGTTGTCTGCCCATAGTGCAAGTACAATGTCAGTAGTGGTTACGTCATTCAACTGCAGGTCAGTTATGACCTTGGGGCAGAAGGAATCTTTTGGGAGCTGAAATGTGCAGAGTAGCAAACTTGAATCTTGGTCTGGTGCTGGAACTGTGTCCCCGTGGCTGGCTGTGAGAGTTCCCGTGACCTCTGTGACCTGGCAGTCTAGCTCAGGTGATCTGGGTGGCTGAAGGGGGAGAGGTTCTCGCACTTGAGCCCAAATTTTCAGCTGTCTGAAGTCCAGTAGGGGCTCGAAGCGGTCTAGCAGATCTTTGCCAATGAGGAGGGGATATGTGTTCACTGGTGAAATGTACAAAGGGTGTACCAGACTCATAGGACCAATTGTTAGGTGAATGGAAGCTATCTGTTCACGCTGGATGTCATTTTGGCTGTATGACTGCACATTCAGCACACAATTTTGAGATTTCAGAGTTCGATTTTGTCTTTTAGCTTCAAATCTGAGTCTTTCGAAGAGTTGAGCTGATATCAGTGAGGTATGCGCCGGTGTCTAACAGGGCTTCGAGTCTCACCTTATTTCCAGGGTGATGGCTAGGTAGAGTTTCCGTGCAACCCCCTTTTTGACCAGATTTCCCAGGAGTTTTGGAGTCCTGGCTTGGGTGGCGATCGATAAGCTGTTAGGGCCAGTCTCTTATGGCTCGCTGCAGAGACAGACAACCAAAACAGCACTTTCTAGTATCTTAGGGTGATGGTCACTGGTGTGAGGAATCGGGTTGTCTTGTTCAGCATGTGCAGTTGTCAGCTGCGGTGCTTGGGTGACGCTGTCACTTGGTGATGTGATAGTTCGTTCTGTAGTCTGTGTCGGATGAGCAGTGCTCTGGGTGCTTGGTTCAGTAGGAGGACAGTCAGGAAGGGTGTTGGTGTCAGGCCTTACTCTTAGTCAGGAGGAGTCTGGCCTCTCCTTTTTGTCTTCCTTGTGAGGTTTCTTATGGAGAAGCTCTTTCAGCACCTTCAGGATTTCTGCTGTCTCCGACGTGGCTTCACTGTTTTTCTTGGTGGTAGGCTCAGACTTGGACTTGCTTGGGACATGCCGAGAGGGGTTCCGCTGCGGGCTGTTTGGGCTTGATTCTCTAGTCGATGGGGGTCGGCTCCTTCTGGGCCGACGGCTGGCTTCACAAGTGGCTCCACCCCTTTGCCTGTTGGATGGCTGTGGGCTGTCGTAGAATCTTTCAGAGTGCCCGCCCTGGTGCTTAGGACGAGCACCAGCACGGTTGTGCTGCCCTCTGCTGGCTTGGAACGGTCTTGGCTCTTTGTAAAAAGGTCTGTTACTGTGGTGTTGTTGGGCGCCCTCTAGAGCAAGCTCTGAGCGGTGGTCAGAGACAGGGCAAATTGTTGGATTTCTTACAGTCTTTTCAGAAGCCATCTTTTGCTTGGCATAAGCTTTATGGGCTAAGTCTCGCAGCTGTTGGGTAGGCATGCTACGGGGGCACGCCAGGACCCCTAAGTGATGGCTCACTGTGGGATGCAGATTTCGGAGGAACAGGGTTTTGAAGTTAAAGTCCTCCATACCTGGCTCGTTCCGTGCTCCAAAGTAGGCTTGTCGAAGTCGGCCGTAGTAGGTTTGTGGGGTCTCCAGTCGGGCCTGCTTGGTGTCCATGGCAGTGATGAGCCCTTGGTCTGATTCTGGATTAGAAAATTCTTTAATGAAAGCCTGCCGCAGCTGCTGGTAGTCGGATTTGAATGTCTCTGGTTGACGATCTAGGAAGCTGCGCACGTCACGACTAGACGTGATTCTTAGCAGGTACAATCTGTCCCACGTGGTCACGTTGGGAACAGTGTGTAAGTGAAAGTCTATGTCTTGCAGGTAGGCGTGCACATCATGGCCTCCTGCAGGGTTTGGGGTGAAAGTAGGGATGTTTCTGGCCAGCTTGTCAAGTTCTTTGGGAGCCATGCCGTGGTCAGGGATCAGGATTTTGTGGAAGGGCTCCAACCGCTTTGCTGCTGACGGGGGTTCTTGGCTGGTCGGTGACACCTTGAACTGTGGACTTTCACCCCCCGTTTTGGCTCTGAGCATGTGGCTGAAAGGCTTGCATTCACTGGTCGGGGGAAACTCTGTGGTTTGTGTTTCCCCTTGCTATTCACTTTGCAGTCTATAAGAGTGTTTCAGCTCTCTGTGAACAATGTCAAGTTCATACTGTAGCTCGTGTCTCTGCTGAGTAAGTTCATGGATTTCAGCTCAGGCCGTGTTCAAGTGTTTTTCACAGGCTCTGGCTTTAGTGTCTCTTTTAGTTCAATCTCGGCTCTTGCAAGGAGAGCTTTGCCTTGTCGGAGTTGTCCATCGAGTTCCTCTCTGGCTTTCCTCTCCGACTGCTCTCTTTGGTCTGTGTCCAGCTGAAGCTTTTCCAGGGCATTTCGAAGTCTCTCTACTTCTTCCTGTAGCTCGGTGTCGGTTGCATCCTCTGTCTCACGCTGGTTGTGGGTTTCGAGGAGTAGCTGATCTAGGCGGCTCTGTGCTTGGGCCTGGTTCCTCCGGGCCTCCTTAGCTCGAAGCTCTGCGGCTTCCTGCTCCAGATCGAGGTTGCTCCTTTCACTTAGCCTTGCCTGGGCGACGAGGTTGTGGGCGAGGCTCCCGACTATCTTAGCCCATTCCTTGTGGTTGTAACTCTGGGTTGGATCGTGGGCCATCAGCCTGTTCAAGTCGGCGTCTAGCTGTTCTTGGCTCAGGTGCTGTAGGCCACCGGCGTCCTTCGGCAGGACGCCGTCCGTCATCGCACTCAGCCAGGTTTCGAGGTGATCCCAGTGGGCTGCAGGACTGGATGACCGGGACATATTGGCTCACTGCAGGCGAGAGAAAAACAGCACACACAAAGAGGCCAATGCAAGTACGTGGAGGTTTAGTGAGTTACAATATTATATGGCTATGTAAGCCGTAATTTTGATCAACTGGTGCAGGCAGTTAGGTGGGCCGATTTGCGTTGGTCAGCGCAGGTCTAAATAAACAATTTGACAGGGCGGCAGCCTAGTGAGTCATTTGATGACGCGGGCTGCTTGGTCGTCAATCTATTCAGCTTTCCTTAATGGCTCTCGTAGGCTCTGTCTTGAGGTGAACTGAAAGAAACAGAAAACATAGAACAGAACAGGATAGGGTAGAACAACTTAAACCGCGAGAGAAAAAGGCATGAAATAAAACGGTATAAAATAATGTCAGGAGTAGATAGACAGGAGAGAAAAAGGCCTAAGTCTACTATCACTGCTAGGGTTTATGATAGAACCAACAGTGTGGGGGCGCTATCGCAGTACAAAACCTAGGAAGACAATGTGACTTGGGGAAGGAAAAGTGGGCTAAACCCTTAAATGACTTGGGAATATCTAATATTCTGTGGTCTATACTAAGCAGATGGGTTTTATTTTATTCAGTTTGCCTGGGGTGAATTGAGGTCGCTCTGTTGGACCCAGCGGCATTGTCCACCTTTCCGACGGTCCCAAACACTTGACCGCAGTGTCCCCGGACCCTTCGTTCCTCTCCTCCGCGGTGCGCCCTCTCAAACAACTTGTGGCTTTAAACACAACCGGCAACACGAAGGTGTCAACTTTTCAGAAGGCACGGCAAAGTGGGTTTTCCCCGGAACCCTCGTTTGGAGTCCAAACGAGTGGCCTTTCAGCAGCCCCGGATCGGGTAATTATCCCTAAATTGCCTTGTGTGTCAGCTGACGTGGTTGACGTTACCCTTGGAGTGCCAAATTGCTGGTGTCACAAGTTGCGTGCCGCACCGATGAAAGGGAATTGAAAGGTCCGAGACTCACACACGGCCAGCGTCGGTAACGCCGTTCGGATGACTCCGCTCGCTGGAACCCAACCAGAGATGACTGTCAAAACACCACCGCACACTAGAGAGTTCTACCTATAAATACAGAACAGGAGGAAACAAGTGAATTAAGGCCTTCTTGTTTAAACCAAATTGAGTAATTATGCATGTAGAAATAGAAGCAAAGGCTTGACCAAATAATGATAAAACAAAAGGAAATTATGACAATGATGATACTTATCAAAATTAACCTAATCCTAAAAGAGGAGATACAAATAAGTAAGCAGGATGAAACAAGGGAGGAGACAGCCGTAGTAGTGGGTTTGTGCCACTAGGGGGCGTACCTGGTTGAATCAGACAACTTAATTTCAATTCAAAGTGGTTTGAACTAAATTTAAAATAACCGCGTAAGGGAAAATAAAGATCGGAATTATATCCGATGATAGTCACTTTACTGTAACGTATCAGTGATAAAGAAAATAAATCAACAAAGCAAGGTTGTAGTAGACCAATTCAGAACAAAATGAAAGGAGAGAAAAGAAAAACAACGAAAAAAAAAATTGATAAGCCGACGTAGCAGGGAAGGCCACCAGGGGGCGCGTTCCCTCTAAGTGGGTATCAGTGCTTTAACTGAAAAACTTAATTCAAATTTAAATTAAAATGTGTTTAAACCAAATTCAAATAAGTGTAAACAGTCAGGGGTGGTAGAGTTGTTTAACATCCGATAATATTAGCCCAAGCAAGCTGTAAACAAATATGCATTGTAGGCTAGACAGTACTCTTCAATAATCACAGAGGAAAGTGAAATAGCCGGAAGGGAGAATTTTGAGGAAAGAGTGACCTATCTGGGCGTATCCACCAGATGACGCTATAGAGCCCACAAAGACTGAAGTCAGGGATTGGTCATTTGAGATGTTAGACACTTAAGGCTTCCCTCTAGTGTTAGTCAGCGAAACTACAACAATCCTACTTCAGTGTGATTCAAATCCGAGCGCGCGATTAACGCCTCTACTGCACAATTCAAATATAAATTTTCAATCTCGGCGGATTTCTTTGTGCCAGTACACAATAAACATATACACAAATAAAAATACACATATAAAAATACACAACAGGGTTTCTTCACTGTTGTTTCAGATTATCACTTGATCAAAGTTTTAAGGACTCCCATTTATATATCGATCAGATACTGGCCGGCAGTGTTTTCTGATTAGATTTGCGAAAGGTATGCATTAGTTAGCTAGGCTAATGTTTAACCTTAAGGGAGCGTTCGTTTTAGTTGACTATTAGGCTACTGAAAATAACCACAACTTCAATCTTAACGATAAAAATAAGGCGGCGTATAATCAATAATTCACAATTAATAGCTGATCATACGGGTTCTGAGTTATCACCTAAAATTTTAAATTGCCCAAAAAGGGAATATAGTCCATCTGCATCTACATACGTATATACAATTAACCACAACGAATTATAATCAATTATGAACACATATAATATACAGATAGGCTATATCAATTTTTAGAATATCCTTTAAACAGAACTAACTGCATTTCATCGGGTTGCCCGTCCACCGAACCTACTGACGATCCTCTGATCAATTTCGCTAAAATGATTATTCTGGTCACTATCAGGAAAAGCTATCCTTCTGTTTGTGAAGAATAACTTTCTGATAATATTACTAATTAAAATATTTATCAATATCAAGCTTGTAGCTTAGGATCACACATTTAAGAGGCTTTGTTTGATGAGCACCAGTCAGAGACAGTAAAGAGTATAATAAGGGTTTAATAAATGAAGCTATAGCACAAATTACATTTAAACAACGAATATATACAGAATAATGAATAACGGAAGTAAGGAAAGGAGAAGAGAGAAAGCAGATCACAGAAATAGCAAATTTCACACGACAGTTAACCCTTGAGAACCATCAAGAAATCACACACCTTAAAGCAGGGATAAATGGCTCTAAACACGTTTAGATTTCGATGGAAATAAAGACTACTTGCATTATAGACCTTTGTGTGGCTGAAACAAGGCTGCGTGAGTGTGTGGTCCTCATGCGTCCTGGAACTGGCTTCGGAGTGCGTGTATCTCGCGGGAAGTTCAAAGCGTTACGTGTAGGTGAGATGCTGCAAATCAGACTAATTTTATTACGGCACAAGGTTTAAAACAAAGATTAAACTAAACGAAAATAAGAAAAGCTAGAACTAGAACCCAAAGGAAGAGAGTGGAGTCCTCCAAGGATTACGAAGAAGAGAGAACGAGGAGACTGGGCCCTCATCTTTTCAAAGAAGATGGTCCACACCTCCTCAGGAGCAAATCAACCAATGACATTCGGCAATCTTGGGCGGGAAAAGATTTCTTTGTTTCTTCTAACAACCTAATTTGCATGGTTTATGGCGGTGTCAGACTTCACCCCTTTCTACTATCAAGAATGGGAAACATAGTGTAATACATTATCATAACCTAATATATATTTTTAGCTAAAGCAGACCGAGAGGATAAATTCGGTACCAAGAAATGTAGGTTTTGCATATATAAAGGTGGATATATACTCTTAGAGTTTAATATGAGCACTTAGAGTTTAGCTACACGACTATAAAATCATAACTAGGCTTGGTACAAAAGCAGAAACACAAAGGCATACATGAATATATGGTATACTGTTCAGAATTACACATTTTAGGTTTCACTACAAGAAAGTTTGGTTGTGTGTGCGTGTGCGTTGTTAAGTCTTCACCCAGGAATTCTTTCCTGTCGTAAAGGGGGGTTCAGTTGATAAACATCTATTTGAAGTGTTTTCTTTCCTTCGTGCGCGCCACAAAAGTGTCAATGGACAATTTTGGACCCATTAGATGGAAACTTTTTGGCGCTCACTAGTTGTTATAGGCAAAACTCAAAGGGTTAAAAGGTTTTTGACATGTTGGAATGAGCGAGCCATCCTGACATTGTCCATACGCTACATATATAAAATAGGTACTTACACATGTCTGAGTTCGCAGATGCTGACGCTTCCATTTACCTCCATCCTCCTCACCACCACCAGGATGGTCCCTTCCTATACCTCCCAGGGGGTCGGCTGCGCTCCTGCCTTCGTCTTCAGGCAGGAAATGCAGAGTCCGGACCCTCGGATTGCGAGCTGTGGACGGGCCTACGCCAAAGAACTTTATTGCTTGCTGGGCTGTCAATAAATGTATAATTGTTACAGTATTTATTCTCCCGAGTCTTTCTGGTAGAACTAATATATTCAAGGTTCTTGTGATCGGTCCAAATGATAAAAGGTACCCCCGACCCTTCTAACCAATGATGCCACTCCTCCAACGCCAACTTGACTGCCAACAACTCTCTGTTACCAATGTCATAGTTACGTTCAGCAGGTGATAGACGATGGGACAAAAACGCGCATGGATGCATCTTTTCGTCTGTGGAAGAGCGTTGGGAAAGCACTGCACCTACCCCCACCTCTGACGCGTCGACCTCTACCACGAACTGACGTGACGAATCAGGGGCGACTAAGAAGGGAGCCGAAACAAACCGACTTTTGAGTTTAGCGAACACAGTCTCGGCTGTATCGGACCACCTGTACGTCACTCTGGGAGAGGTCAAGGTGGTCAGAGGTGCGGCTAGTTGGCTGAAATTGCGAATGAAACGCCGATAGAAGTTGGCAAACCCCAGAAACCTCTGTAGGGCCTTACGGGAATCTGGACTTGGCTAATCTATCACAGCCTTAACCCTGTCAGGATCCATGCGCACTCCCTCAGAAGAGATGATGTAGCCTAGGAAAGCATCAGACTGTGCATGAAACGCTCATTTCCCCGCCTTGACAAAAAGCCCATTCTCTAGCAACCTCTGAAGCACTCGTCTGATGTGTTGAACGTGTTCCTGGAGAGACGACGAAAAAATCAATATGTCATCCAGGTAGACATATATGAATTGGTCTACCATGTCTCTCATCACGTCATTGACGAGTGCCTGGAAAACCGCTGGGGAGTTGGACAGCCAACGAACGGCATAACCAAATATTCAAAGTGACCCCTGAGGTTTTGAACGCGGTTTTCCATTCATCCCCCTCCCTGATGCGAACCAAATGATAGGCATTACGTAAATCCAGTTTTGTGAAGATGGAGGCTCCCTGCAACCACTCGAAGGCTGAAGACATCAGCGGCAAAGGATATGTATTCTTTACCGTGATGTTCAACCTTCGGTAATCAATACACGGTTGCAGAGATCCATCCTTCTTATCCACAAAAAAGAATCCCGCCCCCGCTGGAGAAGAGGAAGGACGGATGAATTTGGAAGCTAGAGAATCAGAAATATATTTCTCCATGGAACAGAAAGCGAGTATAGTTTTCCCTTAGGCGGAGACTTACCTGGAAGTAAATCTATGGCACAGTCATAGGGACGATGCAGAGGAAGAGAAGCAGCACTGGACTTACTGAACACCTCGTGCAGGTCGTGATACTCAGTGGGCACGTTAGATAAATTCGCCGCCTCCCTCTGAAAAACAGAACTGGACACAGACAAACAAGCAGACACAAGACATGACTTATGACATTGAGTGCTCCAGGCTGAAACAGAATTGTGTAACCAGTCAACCCTTGGGCTATGCTGTATCAGCCAGGGGTGACCTCCTGGACTCACCCATGGCACCCATTGTCCTCGGAGGAATTAAATCTGTTCCATGTGATTGCCGGATGTGACTAGTGTCAGGGGGTGAGTGCAGTGTGTTATGGCTTGAAGTTCTTGACCGTTAAGTGCACTGACTGAAATGGTGTTCTTGAGAGTGGTGATGGGTAATCCGAGTGTCCGAGCCAAAGTGAAGTCCAAAAAATTGCCCTCAGCTCCTGAGTCCAGAAGGGCTTGCATGGGATGGGACCACATACCCCACAGCAGTCTTACCGGAAGGAGAGTAGAGGAGTAGAGGAGGAGAGTTCATGGAGATCCCGTCCGACAGTAGCCTCCTGTTCACTGCCGGGCTCGGTCTTTTACCGGGCAGGTGTTCAAGTAGTGACCGGCTCCGCCACATTAGAGGCAAATAGCCCTGGATCTCCGACGCTCTCTCTCCTCCCGGGAAAGCCGAGCTCTACCCACCTGCATGGGTTCAAGATCACAGACGGGACTGACCGCATCACTGCCGCTGGACTGAAGATCTCCAACGCTCACGGGACACTGGGTCCCTTGTCCCTGGTCCGCTGCTTCAGTTGGTGTAAGCGAGCATCCACCCTCAGTGCCAACTCGACGAGCCCGGTCCAGCGTGAAGATCTGCTTTTGGATGCGGTCAGCCAACCCATGCAGGAACATGTCCCACTGCGCTTCCTTGTTCCAGTGACACTCGGCAGCCAGGGTACGGAAGTCGATGGAGTAATCCGATACAGAGCGATTACCCTGGCGAAGGTCAGCGAGCTGACGAGCTGCCTCCCTCCCGGTGGTTGCCGGATCAAAAACTCGCCTCATCTCCTCCGAAAGTGTCTGGAACGAGGAACAGCATTGATGGCGATTTTCCCACACCGCCGTTCCCCACAGCACTGCTCGTCCTGTGAGCAATGTCAGGACCAAAGCCACCTTAGACTCCTCCGTGCTGAAGGTCTGTGTCTGCAAGGAAAAGAACATAGAGCATCTTGTTAAAAATGCTCTACAAAAGTTAGGCTCACCAGTGTACATCTCCGGAGTGGGCAGACATGGTTCAGGCTGACGGTTGGGTGCTGGTGGAGAGTGGGGAACCGGCGGTGGACTGTGCGCAGTAGGACCAGCTAGGTGTTGGAGCTGTTGGGTGAGCTCGGACACCTGTGCCACCAAGGATTGCACTGTGCGTCCAGTGACGGCCAGATGTTCCTCCTGTTGGTCCATTCTGGCGACACTACGGGACAGGAACTCACTCAGATCCAGAGTACTGTTTGCTGAATCCATCTTGGTCAAGTCGTTCTGTCAGGAATAATAAGTCTGAAGATTCAATTGCAAGTAAAGAGGTAAGTTTATTAATGAAGAGTGGTAGATGAGATGATGGTCTGCAGGAAGTCACTTGGTAGCACAGGGACGCTGTGGGAATGCCAGTCTCAACGGAGAATGGAGGTGGTGCGAAATATGGTCCGTGAAAGTCCGGGTTGTAGTGGAGACAGGAGAACCGGAAGATGTAGATGAGACGTTCAGCAGTGCGGGAACAAGCAAACAGCACACGGAAACTGGAGACAAGCAAGAAACACGGGAACATGAGACAAGCGGGAACATATGAAACATCCAAAAACGATCTGACAAAGACAAGGTGAAAACAGAGGGACTAAATAGGGTGCGCTGATCAGCTGCAGCTGGTGTGCTGATAAGACGCGGCTGGTGACAGTTCAGCAGCAGTGATCAGTGCCCCCGCCCACACGCACATACACACACACAAGACAAAAAAGGAGACAGCGAATTCATAAACCGTGACAATTTCAGCTACAATTCATACTTATACTGTGAATGTTGTTTTAGAAAATACTTAATCTGCAGTAATTTTTTTGACTGTAAATAAATATATTTGTATTATTAGAAATTTGTATTATTAGAATGTAATTTTCATTGACATCAAAAAAGTAATGTGATTACATAATGTATGTGCCTTGTAATGCATTTACTTTACTCATTTCATCAAAAAAATAATGTGATTACATAATGCACTACTTTTAATGAATTACTTTACTTGGATCAAAAAGTAATCTGATTACGTAATGCATATTACTTGTAATACAATACTCATTACATTAAAAAAATCTGATTACGTAATGCACGTTACTTGTAACGCATTACTTTACTCGTAACATCAAAAAAGTAATCTGATTGTTACTTGTAATGCGTTACCCCCAACACTGCTAATTTCAGATTAGATTGAAAACACCTAATCACTAGGTTTTCTCAGAGGAGGGCCACGTTAGAAATGTGTCCATCTTGAACATAATCAGAATTATCAGCTAATAAGGTTAAATTGACATACTCTGGTACACTTCTGGGGGAGCATCTGAGTTGGGTTTCCACAGTTGTACCTTGACAGGCTGTAGAGATTTCTGATGGAATCACGTCATCATGTTCTGACGTCAAAGATATGCGAAGTTCAACTTGTATGAAGTTCAATTGCCTTTTCAATATTACGCATTCATATTTTTTCTATATATTTTATAGTTTTCACATGATTTTATATAATTTTATTGATTGGTTTGTTAAATACACACCATATTGCTGTGTTATTGTATTATGTTTAATACAGTATCTCTTCAGTTTAAACCATAAATGCATGCTGTCCACTCAAGTGGACATCTGAAAATCTCTTTGAAAAATGTGTAAAAAAAAAAAAAGTCAAATCTTGCTTTTCATTCCAAAGAGCAATAAAAACACATAGGAAGAAAAATCCTGACTGAAGTGATCATAAATTACAATTAGTCTAGACAAACTGAAACTCTGAAGTTCTCTGAAGGTTATTAAGGCCTTAAGTAGTTTGAATACTTGGGCATTTTGTAAAGACATTTGAAGTTTGAATATACATTTAATGTAGTTTAAAAATAACTACATGTTTGCTAAGTGTTGTGAGTCAGTAAAAACGTGTAATTGGTTAAAAGTAAGTTCCCTTACTAGCCTGTATACAGGGAAAAACTAATAAATCTAACCTTTGGAAGATTTCCATTACACTAGAGTAGATGTTAAAACTTCATGCTGATTTGTACTCGGCTTCCGCCAAGATAAGCACCAACTAAGACATAGCTTTACAGTAACCTATGCTTCTCCATCCATTTACGCTTCTTTCCATATGGTGATGTAAATCTCCTTCTGTCTAGTGTTAACACGCGTCAGCACACACAACGGCTGCAACCACAGTGCGGTCCCCCCATGACAACGGTCTGGATTGAGCTGAGTAGGGGACATCTCTAGGGTCTTCAAGTGGGCACCTTCCGTCCTCAGTGTTTCGTCGACTAGCCCACGACACCAGTGGCCTCGACAGTGACTCTGGCGTCCCAGAGTCACCCCCCTCCATCCCCCACTCAACTCAGCCCAGCTTACTGACCTCTACATCCCTTCTGCTGCTGAGACCTAACCACAATCTCTCCGCAACCCAACCATACGCGCCAACCCGTTTGACTAAGGCTGTCGAGCCCCACTGGTGCGTTAATATGCAGTTTCAGTGGCAACGGTTCCGTAGGGCATACCACCTACCGCAAAACACAATATCTGCCCAACCACCCGTCATTCACGCAAAAGACACAGGAACGTAATAACTGTAAATACTATACAACCTATACAAATAAACCAACAGACTCTTCAAGTTTTCAAGAATTCTACGAAACCGTAGTATGGCGGCCTGTACACAGCCAGATAGAATCTTTCCGTCTCAACCACAGCCAGTTGCTGCTCCTTTCTGCTGCTTCAGATAAGTTCTTTACTGTGCGACGCAACTCTTGGCCACTGAATCCGACGTCTCTGAGGAACCGGGTTGTAGAGTGTGCCACAATACCTCGACAACCCACTTCCACTGGATAAACCTGGAATCTCCATCCTCGCTGTTCTGCTTAAGTGGCCAGATGAGCATACCGCAGTTTCTTCCTCTCATATGCCTCATCTACCGCATCCTCCCATGGCACTGTTAACTCTATCAGTTGAACAATGCGTGCTGATCCAGACCACAAAACAATATCTGGTCGTAGGTTAGTGGTGGCAATCTCAGGTGGAAAAATAAGCCGTTGATCAAGATCAGCCAGCATCTTCCAGTCCCTAGGAGCTTCCAGTTGTCCTGGGCGAGAATTGGTGTTAGCACCTTTTCTTGGTGGTTGCTCGCCTGGGCGGAGGAATATTGTCTTCTGCGTGTAATGTTTTGCTAGAACAGGCGGCAACTTATTGGTCATACTACGCTTGCCTTCCAATACAAAAGCCAAACATCGCAATACTTGGTCATGGCGCCAAGTAAACCGACCTTGGCTAAGAGCCACCTTACATCCTGTCAAAATGTGCCTTAAAGTGGCAGGTGATGAACACAAAGGACAAGAGGGATCCTCTCCTACCCAGAGGTTTAGGTTCTGCGGTGATGGGAGAACATCATATGTTGACCTAATAAGGAAACTGATCCTACTCTCTTCCATTGACCAAAGGTCTTGCCAGCCCATTTTGCGTTGTTCCACACTCTGCCATCTCATCCACTCTCCCTGCTTGGCCTGGGAAATGGCCTTTATACATCTCATCCTCTCCTCCTGCTTTCGCACCTCGTTGACTACCAGCTTCCTCCTTTGAGCTGGGCCTGCCTTGTGCCATTTAGGAGGAGCTAAACTGAGCCCAAAACCCCCTCTTCCATGCTGTACCTGTTCCACGATATCCCCAATTTGAAGGTCAGCCTTTGCCTCTACTACAGATTTCTTTGCTGACCACTTTCTACCATTTTTTTCCACAGGGGCTGCCTCCCTTACACATTTGTCGCGTGACTCTGCTAAAGTCATTTCCAGTCTGACCTTGGCACACTTAAACTCCTCGGTTAAAGCAGAGACTGGCAGCTGCAATACTCCTTTACTATAAAGTCCCACTCTGCTGAGGCAACGTGGAACTCCCAACCATTTCCTGATGTATGAACTTATTAACGCTTCCAGCTTATCCACTGTTGTCAAAGAAACCTCGTACACAGTCAGTGGCCACAGCAACATTGGCAGTAGACCAAACTGAAAGCACCAGAGTTTTAGTTTGCCTGGTAGAGCACAGCTGTTTATGCTCTTCAACCCTTCCACTGCTTGTTGTCTAACTTCTCCCACTCGAACTGTGTCCATTAGATCCCCATCGTACCATCTCCCAAGACTCTTCACTGGCTTCTCAGAAACTGTTGGTATTGCCTCACCATTAATGAAGAATGTTTTATCTACTACCTTTCCTTTAACTATCGAGATGCTCCTTGATTTAGAGGGCTTAAATTGTATTCGTGCCCATTCAATATTATCTGTTAACTTCCCCAATAACCGATTAGTGCAGGCTACTGTTGTAGTCATGGTTGTCATGTCATCCATGTATGCTCTGATTGGTGGTAGTCGCATCCCAGAAGCCAAGCGCTCTCCTCCTACTACCCATCTTGATGAGCTAATGATTACTTCCATTGCCATGGTAAAAGCCAGTGGAGAAATGGTGCATCCTGCCATTATTCCAACATCTAAGCATTGCCATGCGGTGCTGAATTTTGGAGTTGAGAAACTAAACCCTTTAACGTCAGTTAGATGACGATCTTAGGGCGTCATCTACTGACGCTTTACCTTTAGCGTCAGTTAGATGACGCGGGTAGGTTTAGGTCTGGGGTAGGGTTAGGATTAGATAGTGTCATCTAACTGACGTTAAAGGGTACCCTAAAACGTCGGATGTTGACGTATGGTCAAAAGCGTCAGTCATATGACGTCTTGGGATGAGACTGGGCTGATATATATATATATATATTATAATTGTTCTGTCTCTCTCTCATATCTCTGTGCGCTCTCGCTCCGTAAAGCCTTGTTTATACTCGATGCGTCCGTTCGCTTTCTGTCGTCTCTGCCACTCAACGCTGTTTGCGTAATAGTATATAGTACCACCCCTTGCAAGGCTACAGAGTCCTCTGATTTGCTAGAATACGTCATGGTAACCTTCCTCTGATTGGGTAAGAAAAATATTCCTCCATCGGCAATTTTTCCATTGGTTGTTGCTCGTGAATCTGCCAAACAACATCGATTTCATTGGCCTTTGACGTAGTGGTATTGCGCAACAAGGAAGGGTGTATTCAAGCCGGGTAAGTTTGTTATCACTGTTTTCAGCGGAATCCGAGGAAGACGGCAAAAAAGACCGCACCGCTCTATCATTAATAGTTTTTAAGATAATTACACATTTGTAAAAGTATGCCATTTTGGGCGGTACCACCCAATCCGTCTCCAGAGGGTTAAACATTGTATACATTTTAAAATATTGCTGATTACTTACAAAACACTAAATAGTTTAGCTCCCCAGTACCTGAGCGAGCTCTTAACACATTATAGTCCTTCACGTCTATTACGATCTCAAAATCCTGTCCAGTTGATAATACCTAGAATATCAAAATCGACTGCTGGCGGTAGATCCTTTTCCTATTTAGTATCAAAACTCTGTCTGAACAGTCTTCCTAATATTGTCTGGGAAGCAGAAACACTCTGTCTGTTCAAATCTAGACTAAAACAGATAAAGATATAGAGCTGAGTATCACCGGCATAACAGTGAAAACTAATCCCATGCTTCCTAATGATATCTCGCAAGGGTAGTGTACAGAGTAAACTGCAACGGTCCTAGTACTGAGCCTTGTGGTACTCCATACTGAACTTGTGATCGATAAGACATTTCTTCATTTACTGCTACAAACTGATAATGGTCAGATAAGTATGGTTTAAACCGTGCTAATGCAATTCCACTAATGCCAACTTATGCCATTTTCGAGTCTTTTTAAAAGAATTTTGTGGTCAATTATATCAAATGCAGCACTAAGATCAAGTAACACTAATAGAGAGATACAACCATGATCAGATGATGAGAGCAAATCATTTGTAACTCTAATTAGAGCAGTCTCAGTACTATTGTACGGTCTAAATCCTGACTAGAAATCCTTGGAGATACCATTTCTTTCTAAAAAGGAACATAGTTGTGAGGATTATGCTTTTTCTAGTATCTTTGACAAAAAGAGTAGATTTGAGATCAGCCTGTAATTGACTAATTCTCTAGGATCAAGTTGCGTTTTTTAAATAAGAGGTTTAATAATAGCCAGCTTAAAAGTTTTCAGTACATATCCTAGTGACAAAGATGAATTAATGATATTAAGAAGATGATCTATGATCTCTGGAAGCAACTTTTTCAGTAGCTTAGTCGGTATAGGGTCAAAACATACCAGAATAAGGTATGTTTTGAATGCTGGTACCAGCATGGAATTCTGGTTGCTGGTTTGCTGGTCCCCAGCATGAGAAGGAAGCACGAGTGCTGGTGGACTAGATAAACCAGCTCAGTTTTGCCTGAGAACAGCAGGACCACCAGCTTGACCAGGAATATACCAGCTCCAATCAACATAACCCAGCTTAGACCAACATGTAATTCATGACAGTTTATGGTGGATTTTTCAGATGGCTGGCTTGATGGATGGATGGATGGAAGGATGGATATTGTGCCCAAGTAAATTAACATAATAGAGAACAATATAACGCTAATGTGAAATCAGGCTAGGTAATCGTATTACTTGTTAGATGAGCGGCAGTATAAAATTGATGTAAACAAGTCTCAACTGGTCAGACAGAGTTTGTGTCCTGATGTCTTGTGGCGCTGTTGTGGTGAACATTTGCATTTCAAGTCTTTCCCTCCATAAACAAACTCCCCCTTCCCTTCTGTACACTTTTAGTCCATCCCTCAATCCAGAGAGAGTGTGTGTGTGCTGGGATTTGGGTTGGGGGTCAGTCTGACCCGATTTTCTGGATGAACACTTTCCTTTTGAACATTGCCAAAGTGAGGATGAGGGTTAGTTTTAGGTTTGACATTGTAGTATCGGTTAGATTAAGGTTAAGAATGGGCTAAGGATCTTAATGGTTTAGCAGAAAATGTCAGTTTAAAGTTTTGCATGAAAAGGTCCCTTTTGTCAATTTCCATGTCGCAGTTGAATATATCGGCCTATTACATGTTACAGTTGAAGTTAAATATACATGCTGAAGTTAAATATTTGAGGTTTAAACATAACTCAAATTATGAGCAGTAAAAGTGATGTTTGCCTTAGGAAGCAATGCAAATAATGTCTGAATGTCGTGTCATTTTCAATGAATACATTTCCACCCACCTTCTCTTTTAAATGAATAATTGTCATCTCTTACTCAAGAGGAAAGATATTGCACTCATGTGGAAGTTCAGAGAAGATCCAAATATATGAGTAATTATACGATTTATAACTTGTAGTCAAGTCTGACACATCATTAAATGTGTTATTCATCATATCACTGTTGCAAAACAAGTGTCAGTATTTGTTTTTCACATACGGAATTCAACACACTTTTCATGCACAGGATCACGGAGGACCTCCATTACACGAATTGACACATTGGCGTATAATCAATAAGTCACAATTAATAGCTGATCATACGGGTTCTGAGTTATCACCTACAATTTTAAATTGCCGAAAAAGGGAATATAGTCCATCTGCATCTACATACGTATAGACAATTAACCACAACGAATTATAATCAATTATGAACACATATAATATACAGATAGGCTATATCAATTTTTAGAATATCCTTTAAACAGAACTAACTGCATTTCATCAGGTTGTCCGTCCACCGAACCTACTGACGATCCTCTGATCAATTTCGCTAAAAGGATTATTCTGGTCACTATCAGGAAAAGCTATCCTTCTGTTTGTGAAGAATAACTTTCTGATAATATTACTAATTGAAGTATTTATCAAGATCAAACTTGTAGCTTAGGATCACACATTTAAGAGGCTTTGTTTGATGAGCACCAGTCAGAGACAATAAAGAGTATAATAAGGGTTTAATAAATGAAGCTATAGCACAAATTACATTTAAACAACGAATATATACAGAATAATGAATAACGGAAGTAAGGAAAGGAGAAGAGAGAAAGCAGATCACAGAAATAGCAAATTTCACACGACAGTTAACCCTTGAGAACCATCAAGAAATCACACACCTTAAACCAGGGATAAATGGCTCTAAACACGTTTAGATTTCGATGGAAATAAAGACTACTTGCATTATAGACCTTTGTGTGGCTGAAACAAGGCTGCGTGGGTGTGTGGTCCTCGCGCGTCCTGGAACTGGCTTCGGAGTGCGTGTATCTCGCGGGAAGTTCAAAGCGTTACGTGTAGGTGAGTTGCTGGAAATCAGGCTGAGTCCGTTTCGCCGGGTGGTCGAAATTACTACGGCACAAGGTTTAAAACAAAGAAAAGAACTAAATGAAAATAAGAAAAACTAGAACGCAAAGGAAGAGAGAAGTGGAGTCCTCCAAGGATTACGAAGAAGAGAGAATGAGGAGACTGGGCCCTCATCTTTTCAAAGAAGATGGTCCACACCTCCTCAGGAGCAAATCAACCGATGACATTCGGCAATCTTGGGCGGGAAAAGATTTCTTTTTTTCTTCTAACAACCTAATTTGCATAGTTTATGGCGGTGTCAGACTTCACCCCTTTCTACTATCAAGAATGGGAAACATAGTGTAATACATTTTATCATAACCTAATATATATTTTTAGCTAAAGCAGACCGAGAGGATAAATTCGTTACCAAGAAATGTAGGTTTTGCATATATAAAGGTGGATATATACTCTTAGAGTTTAATATGAGCACTTAGAGTTTAGCTACACGACTATAAAATCATAACTAGGCTTTGTACAAAAGCAGAAACACAAAGGCATACATGAATATATGGTATACTTTTCAGAATTACACATTTTAGGTTTCACTACAAGAAAGTTTGGTTGTGTGTGCGTGTCCTGTCGTAAAGGGGGGGTTCAGTTGATAAACATCTATTTGAAGCTTGCTCATCGCTGGTTTTATGAGTGTTTTCTTTCCTTTGTGCGCGCCACAAAAGTGTCAATGGACAATTTTGGACCCATTAGATGGAAACTTTTTGGCGCTCACTAGTTGAGTTATAGGCAAAACTCAAAGGGTTAAAAGGTTTTTGACATGTTGGAATGAGCGAGCCATCCTGACATTGTCCATACGCTACATATATAAAATAGGTACTTACACATGTCTGAGTTCGCAGATGCTGACGCTTCCATTTACCTCCATCCTCCTCACCACCACCAGGATGGTCCCTTCCTATACCTCCCAGGGGGTCGGCTGCGCTCCTGCCTTCGTCTTCAGGCAGGAAATGCAGAGTCCGGACCCTCGGATTGCGAGCTGTGGACGGGCCTACGCCAAAGAACTTTATTGCTTGCTGGGCTGTCAATAAATGTATAATTGTTACAGTATTTATTCTCCCGAGTCTTTCTGGTAGAACTAACATATTCAAGGTTCTTGTGATCGGTCCAAACGATAAAAGGTACCCCCGACCCTTCTAACCAATGACGCCACTCCTCCAACGCCAACTTGACTGCCAACAACTCTGTTACCAATGTCATAGTTACGTTCAGCAGGTGATAGACGATGGGACAAAAACGCGCATGGATGCATCTTGTCGTCTGTGGAAGAGTGTTGGGAAAGCACTGCACCTACCCCCACCTCTGACGCGTCGTCCTCTACCACGAACTGACGTGAGGAATCAGGGGCGACTAAGAAGGGAGCCGAAACAAAGCGACTTTTGAGTTTGGCGAACACAGTCTCGGCTGTATCGGACCACCTGTACGTCACTCTGGGAGAGGTCAAGGTGGTTAGAGGTGCGGCTAGTTGGCTGAAATTGCGAATGAAACGCCGATAGAAGTTGGCGAACCCCAGAAACCTCTGTAGGGCCTTACGGGAATCTGGACTTGGCTAATCTATCACAGCCTTAACCCTGTCAGGATCCATGCGCACTCCCTCAGAAGAGATGATGTAGCCTAGGAAAGCATCAGACTGTGCATGAAACGCTCATTTCCCCGCCTTGACAAAAAGCCCATTCTCTAGCAACCTCTGAAGCACTCGTCTGATGTGTTGAACGTGTTCTTGGAGAGACGACGAAAAAATCAATATGTCATCCAGGTAGACATATATGAATTGGTCTACCATGTCTCTCATCACGTCATTGACGAGTGCCTGGAAAACCACTGGGGAGTTGGACAGCCAACGAACGGCATAACCAAATATTCAAAGTGACCCCTGGGGTGTTGAACGCGATTTTCCATTCATCCCCCTCCCTGATGCGAACCAAATGATAGGCATTACGTAAATCCAGTTTTGTGAAGATGGAGGCTCCCTGCAACCACTCGAAGGCTGAAGACATCAGCGGCAAAGGATATGTATTCTTTACCGTGATGTTCAACCTTCGGTAATCAATACACGGTTGCAGAGATCCATCCTTCTTACCCACAAAAAAGAATCCCGCCCCCGCTGGAGAAGAGGAAAGACGGATGAATTTGGAAGCTAGAGAATCAGAAATATATTTTTCCATGGCCTCCCTTTCTGGAACAGAAAGCGAGTATAGATTGCCCTTAGGCGGAGACTTACCTGGAAGTAAATCTATGGCACAGTCATAGGGAAGATGCAGAGGAAGAGAAGCAGCACGGGACTTACTGAACACCTCGTGCAGGTCGTGATACTCAGTGGGCACGTTAGATAAATTCGCCGCCTCCCTCTGAAAAACAGAACTGGACACAGACAAACAGGCAGACACAAGACATGACTTATGACATTGAGTGCTCCAGGCTGAAACAGAATTGTGTAACCAGTCAACCCTCGGGCTATGCTGTATCAGCCAGGGGTGACCTCCTGGACTCACCCATGGCACCCATTGTCCTCGGAGGAATTAAATCTGTTCCATGTGATTGCCGGATGTGACTAGTGTCAGGGGGTGAGTGCAGTGTGTTATGGCTTGAAGTTCTTGACCGTTAAGTGCACTGACTGAAATTGTGTTCTTGAGAGTGGTGATGGGTAATCCGAGTGTCCGAGCCAAAGTGAAGTCCAAAAAATTGCCCTCAGCTCCTGAGTCCAGAAGGGCTTGCATGGGATGGGACCAGGTACCCCACAGCAGTCTTACCGGAAGGAGAGTAGAGGATGAGGTCTTGTTCATGGAGATCCCGTCCGACAGTAGCCTCCTGTTCACTGCCGGGCTCTGTCTTTTACCGGGCAGGTGTTCAAGTAGTGACCGGCTCCGCCACAGTAGAGGCAAAGAGCCCTGGATCTCCGACGCTCTCTCTCCTCCCGGGAAAGCCGAGCTCTACCCACCTGTATGGGTTCAAGATCACAGACGGGACTGACCGCATCACTGCCGCTGGACTGAAGATCTCCAACGCTCACGGGACACTGGGCCGCCCTGGTCCGCTGCTTCAGTTGGTGTAAGCGAGGGTCCACCCTCAGTGCCAACTCGACGAGCCCGTCGTGTTTCCCGGCTAGGTCCAGCGTGAAGATCTGCTTTTGGATGCGGTCAGCCAACCCATGCAGGAACATGTCCCACTGCGCTTCCTCATTCCAGTGACACTCGGCAGCCAGGGTACGGAAGTCGATGGAGTAATCCGATACCGAGCGATTACCCTGGCGAAAGTCAGCGAGCTGACGAGCTGCCTCCCTCCCGGTGGTTGCCCGATCAAAAACTCGCCTCATTTCCTCCGAAAGTGTCTGGAACGAGGAACAGCATTGATGGCGATTTTCCCACACCGCCATTCCCCACAGCACCGCTCGTCCTGTGAGCAATGTCAGGACCAAAGCCACCTTAGACTCCTCCGTGCTGAAGGTCTGTGTCTGCAAGGAAAAGAACATAGAGCATCTTGTTAAAAATGCTCTACAAAAGTTAGGCTCACCAGCGTACATCTCCGGAGTGGGCAGACATGGTTTAGGCTGACGGTTGGGTGCTGGTGGAGAGTGGGGAACCGGCGGTGGACTGTGCACAGTGGGACCAGCTAGGTGTTGGAGCTGTTGGGTGAGCTCGGACACCTGTGCCACCAAGGATTGCACTGCGCGTCCAGTGATGGCCAGATGTTCCTCCTGTTGGTCCATTCTGGCGACACTACGGGACAGGAACTCACTCAGATCCAGAGTACTGCTTGCTGAATCCATCTTGGTCAGGTCGTTCTGTCAGGAATAATAAGTCTGAAGATTCAATTGCAAGTAAAGAGGTAAGTGTATTAATGAAGAGTGGTAGATGAGATGATGGTCTGCAGGAAGTCACTTGGTAGCACAGGGACGCTGTGGGAATGCCAGTCTCAACGGAGAATGGAGGTGGTGCGAAATATGGTCCGTGAAAGTCTGGGTTGTAGTGGAGACAGGAGAACCGGAAGATGTAAATGAGACGATCAGCAGTGCGGGAACAAGCGAACAGCACACGGAAACTGGAGACAAGCAAGAAACATGGGAACATGAGACAAGCGGGAACACATGAAACATCCAAAAACTATCTGACAAAGACAAGGTTAAAACAGAGGGACTAAATAGGGTGCGCTGATCAGCTGCAGCTGGCGTGCTGATCAAACGCGGCTGGTGACAGTTCAGCAGCAGTGATCAGTGCCCCCGCCCACACGCACATACACACACACGAGACAAGAAAGGAGACAGCGAATTCATAAACCGTGACAATTTCAGCTACAATTCATACTTGTACTGTGAATGTTGTTTTAGAAAATACTTAATCTGCAGTCATTTTTTTGACTGTAAATAAATGTATTTGTATTATTAGAATGTAATTTTCATTGACATCAAAAAAGTAATGTGATTACATAATGTATGTGACTTGTAATGCATTTACTTTACTCATTTCATCAAAAAAGTAATGTGATTACATAATGCACATTACTTTTAATGAATTACTTTACTTGGATCAAAAAGTAATCTGATTATGTAATGCATGTTACTTGTAATACATTACTCATTACATTAAAAAAATCTGATTACGTAATGCACGTTACTTGTAACGCATTACTTTACTCGTAACATCAAAAAAGTTATCTGATTGTTACTTGTAATGCGTTACCCCCAACACTGCTCATTTCAGATTAGATTGAAAACACCTAATCGCTAGGTTTTCTCAGAGGAGGGCTATAATAGAAATGTGTCCATCTTGAACATAATCAGAATTATCAGCTAATAAGGGTAAATTGACATACTCTGGTACACTTCTGGGGGAGCATCTGAGTTGGGTTTCCACAGTTGTACCTTGACAGGCTGTAGAGATTTCTGATGGAATCAAGTCATCATGTTCTGACATCAAAGATACGCGAAGTTCAACTTGTATGAAGTTCAATTGCCTTTTCAATATTACGCATTTATATTTTTTCTATATATTTTATAGTTTTCACATGATTTTACATAATTTTATTGATTGGTTTGTTAAATACACACCATATTTCTGTGTTATTATTGTATTATGTTTAATACATTATCTCTTCAGTTTAAACCATAAATGCATGCTGTCCACTCAAGTGGACATCTGAAAATCTCTTTGAAAAATATGTGAAAAAAAAAAAAAGTCAAATCTTGTTTTTCATTCCAAAGAGCAATAAAAACACATAGGAAGAAAAATCCTGACTGAAGTGATCATAAATTACAATTAGTCAAGACAAACTGAAACTCTGAAGTTCTCTGAAGGTTATTAAGGCCTTAAGTAGTTTGAATACTTGGGCATTTTGTAAAGACATTTGAAGTTTGAATATACATTTAATGTAGTTTAAAAATAACTACATGGTTGCTAAGTGTTGTGAGTCAGTAAAAACATGTAATTGGTTAAAAGTAAGTTCCCTTACTAGCCTATATACAGGGAAAAACTAATAAATCTAACCTTTGGAAGTAAGAAATAACAAATAATCTAATAATTTACAGTGAAATCTGTAAATTGACATTCCCCGAATTCTCACATTTTTTTATTTTATTTTAAGGTGCAGTAAGTGATTTCTTAGAATTGCTGTTTAATGTGGATTGGACCGAACAGCACAACACTTGTAGCCAATCAGCAGTAGGGGGTGTGTCCACTCATGATGGGGGAGGAGAGGGAGATTTGAAGAAAGACATGACTGAGAGACATAACAAAAGAGAAAAGGTCAGAGGAATATCACTGGAAAAAGAAGGGTTATGATCAGGCAAGAGCTTTATAACCGGCTTTAATATTAGAAAACCTTTCCAGCGGGAGAGACCTAAGCTCCCGGCATGAAATTGGATGCTGTGGTTGTGTTGTTTCTGCTCCATATGTGAGTAACAGGTTTTGCTGTCACAGAACCAAGATATGCTGTTGTTGGAATGTTAGCTATAGTAACAGGATGATTTTGAGTTTCATTGTCTGTCTGGAGCTGCTGTCATGCTAGCTCCTAACAACCAACTCTTGCTTGTATACTCTTAAGTACTGTATGTAAATTTTTTGTTCTTCCCTGTCATTCTTTTGTCATCTTCGCTTTATTTTTTTGTGAAGCATCATTTTCCTCTACTTAAGCTATGATAAAGAGACACGCAAAATGCATGTTCATGGATTTTGGGGGTGGAGCAATGAAGGGAGGGGTGTGTTTGGGTTCATTTCAAATATCAAATAACTGTTATGTACATTAGGGTATTATATCGCATCCTTTGTTGTTAAATTAATGTTTACTGCATTATTTTAGTGTCTGTGTGCTCTATGATGGTGTTTTGTATTTGTGACCATCTACAGTATCTACAGTATATACAGTATCAGTATTTACCTTGGCTTGTGGAAAAACCACTTGTTAGGAACTTTGCCCTGCTGAAAAATCCAGCATTGCTGGTCACCAGAAGTCAAGAGACATTTATTTATATAGCGCTTTTCACAATACAGATTGTTTCAAAGCAGCTTTACAGAGATAACAGGAAAATAATGCAAAAAAGTTTGTTTCCAGAAGAAAATAACGTCACAGTCCAGCTTAAGTAAGTTCAGTGATGTTTGTAATGCTCTTATGGGTGGCTGCCTGCAAGTTCCCTGCACGCTTAATAAATAAACTACAGCTGGTCCAAAACGCAGCAGCTAGAGTTCTTACTAGAACCAGGAAGTATGACCATATTAGCCCGGTTCAATCAACACTGAATTGGCTCCCTATTAACCCTCTGGGGACTAAGCTCTTTTTGGTCCGTTTTCTCTACTTTTACATTTGGGCTTATAAACTATATGTAATGGAGATGGAACACTATGTGTTTGGTATCTATGGATTCAGAAGACCCTAAGCTAACATAAGAATGCATGTAATATGTTTATAAAGGAAGTATGAGTGAAAATGTACAATAAACTAGAGAATTTCAAAAACGGAAATTCAATTTTGTTGGCATTTATTTCTGAAAATCACGCATCACACAAAAATATAGTGAACAGTTTTTGAACGAAAAATATATTTGTCAAAGCCTTTGCTTGACAGACATGTGTAATTGTTAAATAAAATGTGTAAAGAACAATGAAAAATTGTACTTTATTTACAAATAGTCCCAGGCGTTTTTCTTAGGAATGCTTAGAATTTTCTAAGCAATGCTTTCTCCTCGTCACTCTCCAGTAATTGTTCCAAAACTTGTTCCACCGTAAATCGTATACTGCTTGCCATCATAAAAGTGCTAAAACAATAAATAATGCTATAATTGTATGTGTGTATATATATATATATATATATATATATTGTAATTGTTCTGTCTCTCTCTCATATCTCTGTGCGCTCTCACTCCGTAAAGCCTTGTTTATACTCGACACATCCGTTCGCTTTCTGTCGTCTCTGCCACTCAACGCTGTTTGCGTAATAGTATATAGTACCACCCCTTGCAAGGCTACAGAGTCCTCTGATTTGCTAGAATACGTCATGGTAACCTTCCTCTGATTGGGTAAGAAAAATATTCCTCCATCGCCAATTTTTTTTACATTGGTTGTTGCTCGTGAATCTGCCAAACAACATCGATTTCATTGGCCTTTGATGTAGTGGTATTGCGCAACAAGGAAGGGTGTATTCAAGCCGGGTAAGTTTGTTATCACTGTTTTCAGCGGAATCTGAGGAAGACGGCAAAAAAGACTGCACCTCTCTATCATTAATAGTTTTTAAGATAATTACACATTTGTAAAAGTATGCCATTTTGGGCAGTACCGCCCAATCCGTCCCCAGAGGGTTAAACATTGTATACATTTTAAAATATTGCTGATTACTTACAAAGCACTAAATAGTTTAGCTCCCCAGTACTTGAGCGAGCTCTTAACACATTATAGTCCTTCACGTCTATTACGATCTCAAAATCCTGTCCAGTTGATAATACCTAGAATATCAAAATCGACTGCTGGCGGTAGATCCTTTTCCTATTTAGCATCAAAACTCTGTCTGAACAGTCTTCCTAATATTGTCCGGGAAGCAGACACACTCTGTCTGTTCAAATCTAGACTAAAACAGATAGAGATATAGAGCTGAGTATCACCGGCATAACAGTGAAAACTAATCCCATGCTTCCTAATGATATCTCGCAAGGGTAGTGTACAGAGTGAACTGCAACGGTCCTAGTACTGAGCCTTGTGGTACTCCATACTGAACTTGTGATCGATAAGACATTTTTTCATTTATTGCTACAAACTGATAACGGTCAGATAAGTATGGTTTAAACCGTGCTAATGCAATTCCACAGATGCCAACATATGCCATTTTCGAGTCTTTTTAAAATAATTTTGTGGTCAATGATATCAAATGCAGCACTAAGATCAAGTAACACTAATAGAGAGATACAACCATGATCAGATGATGAGAGCAAATCATTTGTAACTCTAATTAGAGCAGTCTCAGTACTATTGTACGGTCTAAATCCTGACTGGAAATCCTTGCAGATACCATTTCTTTCTAAAAAGGAACATAGTTGTGAGGATTATGCTTTTTCTAGTATCTTTTACAAAAAGAGTAGATTTGAGATCAGCCTGTAATTGACTAATTCTCTAGGATCAAGTTGCGTTTTTTTAAATAAGAGGTTTAATAATAGCCAGCTTAAAAGTTTTCAGTACATATCCTAGTGACAAAGATGAATTAATGATATTAAGAAGATGATCTATGATCTCTGGAAGCAACTTTTTCAGTAGCTTAGTCGGTATAGGGTCAAAACATACTAGAATAAGGTATGTTTTGAATGCTGGTACCAGCATGAGAAGGAAGCACGAGTGCTGGTGGACTAGATACACCAGCTCAGTTTTGCCTGAGAACAGCAGGACCACCAGCTAGACCAGGAATATACCAGCTCCAACCAACATAACCCAGCTTAGACCAACATGTAATTCATGACAGTTTATGGTGGATTTTTCGGATGGATGGATGGATGGATGGATGGACGGATGGACCAAGTAATATAACGCTAATGTGAAATCAGGCTAGGTAATCGTATTACTTGTTAGATGAGCGGCAGTATAAGATTGATGTAAACAAGTCTCAACTGGTCAGGCGGAGTTTGTGTCCTCATGTCTTGTGGCGCTGTTGTGGTGAACATTTGCATTTCAAGTCTTTCCCTCCATAAACAAACTCCCCCTTCCCTTCTGTACACTTTTAGTCCATCCCTCAATCCAGAGAGAGTGTGTGTGTGCTGGGATTTGGGTTGGGGGTCAGTCTGACACGATTTTCTGGATGAACACTTTCCTTTTGAACATTGCCAAAGTGAGGATGAGGGTTAGTTTTAGGTTTGACATTGTAGTATGGGTTAGATTAAGGTTAAGAATGGGCTAAGGATCTTAATGGTTTAGCAGAAAATATCAGTTTAAAGTTTTGCATGAAAAGGTCCCGTTGGTCAATTTCCATGTCGCAGTTGAATATATCGGCCTATTACATGTTACAGTTGAAGTTAAATGTACATGCTGAAGTTAAATATTTGAGGTTTAAACATAACTCAAATTATGAGCAATAAAAGTGATGTTTGCCTTAGGAAGCAATGCAAATAATGTCTGAATGTCGTGTTATTTTCAATGAATACATTTCCTCCCACCTTCTCTTATAAATGAATAATTGTCCTCTTACTCAAGAGGAAAGATATTGCACTCATATGGAAGTTCAGAGAAGATCCAAATTTATGAGTAATTATACGATTTATAACTCGTAGTCAAGTCTGACACATCATTAAATGTGTTATTCATCATATCACTGTTGCAAAACAAGTGTCAGTATTTGTTTTTCACATACGGAATTCAACACACTTTTCAAGCACAGGATCATGGAGGACCTCCATTACACGAATTGACACATTGACCTCCAAACAAGTATGGGACTGCGAGGCCAAGATGAAAGGCCCCTATTTGGGCACTGAACTCATTTAACTCGCGTTGTGTATGATGTGCGAGGGGCCGCACGGCCCAAAATGGGGGAGAGGGTCACATGGAGTTGGGGCCTCCAACAGCTCAGGGGACTTCTGCGTGAGAGAGGACATGCATAAGACACTGCCAGTCTCCAAGTTGTGAGTAAAAAGGACCTTTTGGGTTAATCCTCATTAAAAATGGAAGCGGCTTTCATCTTAGCAAGCCAAAATGACCCACTGTGAACTTTTGTCCACTTCCATTCAGATGCAGTTCTAGCGTATACCAGGGCAATTATACCAACGTTACAATGGTGCTTCGTTTTAGAGGCGGGAAAGAGCTGTCTCATTGGTCTGCCAAACCATCAAAATCTGACTCATGCTTTTCAATAGGATATTTAGAGACCAAAAAAAAAAACAATGCATCTCAAGAGAGATGCCAACGAAATACCAGGCTTTCAGTCAGCAAACAGGAATTAAATAAGAAACTGGTCTCCTGGGAAAAAAAAAAGCTTTTTAATGACTGAATGTGTATTAATACAATAAGCTGTCGCTACAGCAATAGGACTTGATATGCTCAATGCCAAATAAAAGTGACCACAATAACAACAAGGTATTGTGTAAACACCGGTGTTTGAGACTGTTTATGGCCACCATGTGGCAAGGCGCTCATTGTAGCTGCCTCATCAGTGGATTTGACTGATTGTCCCCGGCTTCCTGGGCGAGCCTGTGCATCCCGTTTCTCCCCAGATTCACGGTGGAGAAGTGAACCATGGAGTTCTCCATCTGTTAAATCAAGCTCAAATTTGCCACTCAGGATGGCATTAATCAATGTTCGTTCTCTGGTCAATAAGACTTTCATTCTGCATGATTTCTTCACTTCAGAGATCTTGGATATCCTATTTATGACTGAAATATGTTAAAGAGGGAGACTCTAGTCCCTTTTCTGATTTAATTCTGAGTGAAATTTGCCTACTGATATCGAATTCAGGACTTACCGGCGACGCATGCAACGCTGTAGGGAGAGGAGATGTCTGCTGGACTCAGCACAGGAGTAATTCCTTGCAACTCAGAAGGTAGATGCCGAGCCTGCTCGAACTTTAGTTCAAGCTCCAGCTCTTTCAGCTGGAAATCTCGTTTCGTCTCGAGCTCAACAGCTCGGACATGTAACACCTGACTCTGGTATTGCTGTCGGCTTAATTCCACTTCC
Organism: Gila orcuttii; assembly: GCA_026230005.1. NCBI lineage: Eukaryota > Metazoa > Chordata > Actinopteri > Cypriniformes > Leuciscidae > Gila > Gila orcuttii. The sequence continues at coordinate 22,223,900 of JAPDVR010000025.1, forward strand.
AGTTCTTTCAACCGGATCGCCAACAATTGATCTTTCGGTGCAGGAGGATTAATGGGATCCATGCGAGCCCCATCGTCAAATTTGAACTCCACCTCGACAGTATCCAAATCCTCAGATAGTGCTGGAGATGCAACACCCGTAACCTCACTCTAAACACCAGGCAAGATCTTTTGCTTTACAAGTTCCATGTGCAGTACCTCCTTAATCTCTCTCTTAAGCGCATTTCGAGGTACAACTATATCAAAGAAATCCACGATTAACAAAAAAACGTCTTTACGACATTTTTCTAATTTCTCCTCTGTAGGAGCGATCATGAATTTATCTAGTTCGAATTTTGATGCCATGCCAATCTATATTTCCTCCCACACAAAAAGAAAATCCCCAGGCAAACACTAGCAAAACAAATTTGGCTAATATCACATATCTAGCCAAGGAATGAGCCCCCAATTTCATGTTACATCCTGTCTAGGGGGAAAGGGGGCATCATGAAAGAGACAGATATTTGCAAGGATAGAACAAAAAGTTGTTTATTTTTCTTAATTTGGGACTTATGATTCAGGAGCCGAACAAGCCAAAATAACAAACAAAAACAACCTTGTCTTTAAACCTCTTTCCTAAACCCTAACCAAAACGAAAAGAAAATGAGAATACAATCTGTAAATCTAACTCCCTAACCAAAAACAGAGTTCAAACAGTTTACAATAAAACAAAAGAATGGCGTCAAGCTCCCTACTTTCCCAAATATATATATTTACAATATATTTACAATCTGGCAAACAAACTGAAAAGGGTGGTCCAAATCAGTGTCGGTAAACAGGCAAAGGGTCAAATATTCCAATGAGGATATTCAGATACAAACAGCTTTCAAAACAAACAAACAAAATAAACAGTACTCACAGTCTCAATACTCTTCACAGTCTCAATACTCTTAACACTCAAATCACAAACTCTCTCTGCTCAAAACACAAGATCTCTCTCTGCTCAAAACACAAGATCTCTCTCTGCTCAAACACCCCTCCTTCCTGTAGAGGAAGTGATGACGTGTCTTTTAAAACACGCTGCACCAATCAGGATCGAGCATCAATCATTGGGCAGGAACCAATAAGCTGGCGTTCCAATTATCCTGCAGGAACCAATCAGATGACGTTCCTAGACAGACACACTGAGAGACTCACAAAACAACAGAGAGATAACAAAATACAAACCATAGGGTCGTAACAGTCCCTCATGATTGCACTTTTTACAATTTCTGTCTTCAAATGCAAGTATATTACACGCATCAGCCCAGCTGATGTTTATTCTAGCTTGGAGGTACAGCGCTTTCAGATAGATCTGGTATGTCCAGTTCTATGTGTTACTGTGTCTATCGCCCCCCTCGAATTAACAACATCTTCCTAGATGAATTTGCTGATCTATTAAGAGGGCTTGTTGGGTGATTTTAATATTCATTTGTGATGCCCCACTAAACCTCTGGTAAAAGTTTCAAGGGCCTACACATGGCCATGGTCATACGCTGGATTAGGTTTTTTCACATGGATTTCAAATTTCGGAAATTGAATCCAATGACATACGTTTTTTAGACCATAAATCTAAACTATTTTTTCTTATCCTCCTTGGCTGAGCTGCTACTACACCTTCCATGGTCTGTTGGAATTGCTTTATCTCCACTCAATAATGTGAGATTTGCTACCCTTTACTCTATGGCTAACTGGCCATTAGCACCTTTTTCGTGATGCGAAAAAAACTTTGTTTTTTAATCAGAAATGTTTGACTCTTCTAAATCTTATCGCTCCATTAAGCGTATAAAATCTGACCTTGGATCAACGATTCAACTCGGTTGCTCAGAAAGGCTTGCAGAAGAGCGGAGCGTAAATGGTGTAAGGACAAGCTACAGGTCTCATATGAAATGTGTAACGATTCTTAACATGTTTATCAGAAAACTGTTAAGACTGCTAAGTCTAAATATCTATCTGAGATCATTGGTGACAATTAATATAGACCTACGTATTATCCTTTTCTCTGTCATTGAGATCAACCCCTCTGTTAATACCTTTCCTGAACCTTCTGTCTCTCTGTGTGAACAATTCTGTACATTCTTTACTAAGAAATTGTTATTTTAAGATCAAAGTTTCCCTTGGTAGACTCTGCTAATAACTCAGCTTAAGCAGTTCGGCTATATGGTGTGATTTTGAGCCCATTTCATTTCCAACCTGTAAAGGCATCGTTGAACATCTGAGACCAACTTCTTAGTCTCAAGATACTGTTCCATCTAGATTCCTAAAATAAATGTTTGGCACATTTAAGCATGATATTTTATCTATCTTAAATAATAGTATTAGTGCAGAAATAGTTCCTGGATGTCTAAAAAAATGCTACAGTAACTCCATTGTTAAAAAGGCCCAATATGGTTCTACTGATTTTACAAATTTTAGGTCTATATATAATCTTCCATTTCTTTCTAAAATTTTTGAAAAAATTTTACTGACCCAGCTGAAATCTAATCTGAAGTCGAATCCAAGAAATTTCACCACAGCACTGAATCCGCTCTTTTAAAAGTCTTAAATTACATTTTATTGGACACTGACAAAGGGGAATGCCATTGGTTTGGTGCTTCTAGATTTAAGCTCTGATTTTGACATTGTTGACCACAATATTCTACCAGAAAAACTCAGAGGGCAGGTGAACGTTTTTTATGGTATTTATTCTCTAAAGTATTACAATGATTCCGGTTTAGTTGTATAGAAAAGTTATTTGGAAAAGGCCCCTTCCTTAGTTTAAATCCTGGGGGATGCATATTCAGCTGATCCTACCTGAAGATGAGGGCAGGGGTGGAGCCTACCCCGATGGCTGGACAAGGGCCAACTTGGTGGTGGCGGGGAGGATGGAGGTGAATGTCAGCATCATCAACTGTGAACGTGAAACAGAGAGTTCAGTGCTTATATACTCCAGGTGTCAAGCAATGATTGGCCAGACCTATTTGTATGAATGAATGACGTGGCATTAGAATCTTCCTGGTAGAACTTAAGCTAAAAGCTCTCATTTCCAGGCTGGAGAGTTGTGTTGGACTGCGGATCACTGTTTTAAAATGTTTTTGTTCTTTTTTACAAACAGAAGGTTCAATGTTTCTGTTGGTCAATATATTTCTTCCTCATGTCCTCTTGCATTCGGTGTACCCCAGGGGTCAATTCTTGGTCCGATTCTATTTTCAGTATGTTGCCTATGGGTGTATTTTTTAAGTGTGAATATAGTGTAATTTCATCTTTATGCTGATGACACTCAGTTACATCTTCCTTTGCAACATAAAAACAAAGAATCTTTAGGACCACTGTTAGCCTGTTTAAACGAACTACAAATATCATTAAAACGAACAAAGTTAATTCATTTGGTTTAAAGTGCCCTTAATCTCGGCTATCTTTCTTGTTATATTACACCTTGTGCAAAAACCCTAGGTGTTCTTTTTGAATGCAACCTGAAATTTGAGAAGCAAATAAGTGCTGTGGTCAAATCGTGTTGTTTTTCCATCTACGACTTTTAGAGAAAATCAAGTCTTCTTTCAGTTAGACATTTTGAAGAAATCATTCATTTACTTATTTTATCTCGCCTAGACTGTTGCAACTCTCTATACTAGAGAGTAAGTCAGTCCTGTCTGATGCGTCTCCAGATGGTTCAAAATGTTGATGCCAGGTTGTTGACAGGCAGACAAAATCAGTCAATCAACATTTATTTATATAGCCCTTTACAACACACAAGGTGAGCCAAAGTGCCTTCCAGAAAAAAAAGTGAAAAATAAAATTTTAATAAATTTTTTTTATGACAACAGTATAATGCAAAATATAATAGCATTTATATACAAAATATATAATGCCTCAAAACAAACTATAACAACAAAAAATATGTCACAAAGAAAACACACAATGAAACAACAACTGCTATGAATTAAACACCAGTCTGAATAAATAAGTTCAATCACATTACACCCATTCTGACTTTGCTACACTAGCTACCGATTAAATTTAGAATTGTTTTTAAAATTCTGTTATTTTTTTCAAATCACTACATAATCAAGCACCTTCATATCTTTCATAAGTGATCTCCACCCACAAACCAAACAGGTCCTTGAGATCTAGCAATCTTGGTATCCTCTCCGTTTCCAGAGCTAGGATCCACTAATCTCTGGAATAACTTACCAATTTATGTTAGTACGGCTTCCTCTTTACCCAGTTTTAATAAGTACTTGTTTAAAAAACATTTACATTCAATAGCTTTTAACCAGGTATAACTTATATACTGTATTGTTTGTATTGTCTTTCTATTTTGTCTGACTTTACATGTATTGTACAGCACTTTGGGTCAACCATGAGTAGTGTTAAACATACTTTCTTTCTTCTTCAGTTATTTATAAAGCATCACAGTTATGTTGAGTTAGTTTGTTTTTATGGACTTTCGGTTTGTTTTCATTCGTCACATGTGTTCCTTTGTTTGATTTCCCCGCCACTCATCAGTAACCATGGCCATTCATTCATCACAGCGTCACCACCATGTATTAAGTTACTCTCTGTTCACTCAGTTTCGGTCGGTCGATGTTTGTGTGTTTACCCCATGTTTACTGCACTGTTAAACCTTCTGTCTGTTCCTGTGTTCCTTGTAATATTAAAATCACTTTGTATTGGATCCTGTCTACCTTCGTTTGTCTATCTTCTTCATCTTGTGACAGAAAGTAAAAAGTAAGCATTTGTTTAACAAATATAATGAATTATTAACTCTCAAGTTTATGGTAAGTCACACCGCATGACATTTTACAACCTGAATTACCCTTGGCTCACCAAATTATCTTAAAACTATTATTAAATTATATTTTAAGATAATTGCTGACCTGCATGATATGCAGTTCTATGATAGAATACCCTGTTTTATGTATTTTTTCCTGCAAGTTGGTTGGACTGTGACAAAATCAGACAAATGTTTTTTAGATATTAAACATTATAGCATTTTGGTTAATTTTGTTGTTTAATAAAAACAATAATAAAATCGAATCAAAATCGAATTAAATAATAGATTATGCCAAACTACTTAAAGGAATTCTTTTCAAGACTTTAATTCTTTTAATGAGGCCTTTGTTCATCCTAATATCAGGAAAGTTGTATCACCCTTGATAATGTTCATAATTTATATCATACAAAAAAATAATAATTAAGAAAATAAATAAAATATAAAAAATAGATTTTAATGCTGAATTAAAAAATTAAAAACAGATTTATTAATTTACTTATTTTACATTTCATTTGGCCTCCATGCAAAAATATGAACTAATAAAATATAAAAAATGTTTTTATTAAAAACAATTAAAAAAAATTATGTTGTAGTCAGCTTTCTCCTTGTTTGCTAATGGCTTCTGAGTGGTTCTTCCAGTCTTGAGTGGTTGCTAGGGTGTTGCTAATCCATTGTTTTCAGCTCTGAGTCAGAAAAGCCTACCCTCCAGTCTCTATGATACTCTGCTCTCTAGATATGGAGTTTTATTGTCTGACAGGCGAAAATTGCAGGTCTGGTCGCTTTGAAAAAAGCACCCATCTCCTCAACAAGCTGCACGATTTGAGTCGTAGCTCCATGAATAAAATCTGGAACCAATATCCATGAAATTTAAGCTCAGAGTCAGTGTCCTGTTATGCCTCTCTAGCAATGTGCAACAGATTGATGCAACCGCTACAATATAAACACTTGTGACTTACCCTATTATCTAACTTTGAGGGCTTAAACCTTCCTTGAAGGAGGTCTGAAACCATTCATAGCTTTTGAAAAACACAGATGCTTCCAAAACACGGTTCAGAAGTTTATATTTTTGCACAGAGTTAGACGGATAAACAGTTTTCAAGGGCATGTCTCCGTAATACCGGACGGATTGTTTCTGAAGCTCACTGGGGGAAGTCAAGGCAGCAGGTCTGGGCTCGACAGATATCCCTCTCCTCTGTTCTTTTCCTCCACCGGTTATGCGATACTTGTTTTTGGGGAGAAAAACAATGAGAGTATTTAGTCAGATGTCACGCAGAGTCTAGTTTGTCTCTTTCGCAATTCAAACCTTTGTTCATTGGGGCTTTCTCTGCCCTCCCCTGGTAGCTCAGCTTCTCTGACTCAATGTGTGTTTTCAATTACAAAGCTTCAAATCAAGTTTTTTCCCAACCAAAGAATCTTTCAAATCATGCTTCCTTATACATTTGTTACCACATGAAAAACGCAAAAAGTTGGGAGGAAAAGAAGGAGAAGCAGCAAATAAGAGGGGGTCCCGATAAGGACGCCCGCAGCATAATGAAGCTGTTGTTTTCATCAGGTCATGTGTGGTTCTCTTAGTTTGATCTTTTGTCTTTGTCTCCGGCCGCGGCCACTCGCGGCTCCCGCTGTGTACGCAAACTCTCTGAGGTATCAGAAGAGAAGTCTTTTCCAGGAGACTCTAAGAGTTCCTTTGGGCAAGGCTCAAATGGATTTTCTTTGGAAACTATGCCTTTGTTGTGTTTATTGTCTGCTTCGCGGTATTACCTGTGACCTGGACGTCTTAGAAAACCAAATCTCCTGTAATCACGCCGAAGAGGATTTTTCTGGAAAACAAAAGTACTTTGCAATAAGATCTTACGGTCTTGGGAAATTCAGGAGATAAATCACAGAAGGTCCATATTTTGAATACGTCAATTTATGTCTTAGTCAAAACAAAGAAAACCTGCCTACACCTCAGTTTTCTAGGGATAATTAAGGGTTGCAGAAGTAGCAGAAATTTCATAATTTCAGCATTGCAGGTAATGAGTTTGCTTTGTTTGGGCCCTGGATCTTTATCAAGGTTTATTTTCCAACTTCGTACAGTAAGTCTGAGGTGCAGGTAATCCAAATGCCGGCTGAGCCCATGAACAGTGTAAAGAATCTTAATCCTCTTAGCCGAATTAAACATTTCAGGTTGATGATCTAGCCAATAATTTTGCACTGCAACTATAGCGCAGGAAAAAAAACAACAACATTCCCTCTGAGAACGTATGTTGGAGCCGGTCCCTTGACAATCGCCTCCATTATAATATACAAATAATCCTCTGTCCCCTGCTTGGGTGGATGTAATCTACAGAACATTTCTTACCTTCAAACTTCCACATGGGAAATTAAAATATTTCATAGAGGTAAGTAGATTAGAAAGGCCTGGTAAAAGCTATTTGCAGTAAGTTATTCAACACAGCTTTGGGGTGGGCTAACTTCCTAGAGAACAGGCTGTCCAGGTCACTGATGGGCTTAACATTTGCCCCTACACTCAACAAATGAACTGGGAACTCCAGCCGGTGGGTGGGCCAAACCCTTGACAGTTCACATAAGCACTTACCCACATGCTCAAGGCTTCTGCAATGGTCATCTAGGCCTTATAAGCACTTGGCTACTGCCACATCGAGATAAATCACACTACCAAGGAGGCGTTGTTTCCTTCTGATCAATTAGGAGGAAATCCATTAAACAAGCGATTACTCCTACAGATCCTCTTGAAAATTTCTGGTATAAATTAATGATATAAATAGTGTCTTTCCACCCATCTGTCATTTCTGTAGCCTACTTGAAGCATATGTGAGTAATTTTGTCGATGTAATAATACTTTCTCATATCCCGGTTTTATGTTTGGAGACTGAAAGTAGGCCAATCGTAGAATATTTTCAGCGTGAGACTGCACACCCACAGTCTAATGCATATTGAGCACACATAACTGGAAAGCACTTTCACAATCTGGCAAGCTGTAATCTGATTGGCTGGCTTCCATGAGTAAGAATGCAGGGAGGTTTTTTCATCAATCTGCTTGAAAACAAGACTATGTTTCCAAGGTACTGAGGGGATGCAGTAAGCTCTTTTGAAAATGAAATAGTAACTGAGTTTTCCAAACTTTGCCAGGTGAGTGCCATTAAATCATCTTTATAATCAAAACATATAGACCAAATTATGTTAATGTATGTTTATGTTAATTATAATTTAAATAATTGGTATTCAATTAATAAAATATCAAAAAATACAAGTTAATGCAATAAATGGCCCATTTATGTTTTTTTATATACAGTAAAAAAAACTGAAAAAAATTATTATACATTCCAAAGCTGAACAAAATTCTTATGGGTTTGGAACGACATGAGGGTGAGTAATTAATGACAGAATTTTTAATATTTAGTAATTTCACTAAATATTTGTTTTATATGACTGCATTGACACTATTGGATGAAAACAAAAACTTGAACTGAACTGAGCTGGATGATGACACTGCTCTCTTCTATAGAGTTGCTTTATAATTGAATCGACTTTGTTTCATAATTGACAAAACTTCAACACTTATTGAACTGAATTGAATAAAGAATTAACTGACTTCAGCTGCATAACAACACTATTGTCTTCTGTAGAGCTGCTTTAGAGCAGAAGTTGAATTTGTCTCAGATTTGATGAAGTTTGCATCATTCTGTGAAGATGCTTTGAAGCAGTCTGCATCTTATAAATAAAAGGGACTTGACTTGACTTGACTAGAAATACAGTGGTCAACATTTGAAGTGGATCAAAACCTTTCATCAAAGTTATACATGAATTTTGCACAATACGCGTTCTTGTCTTAGGACAATTTTGACAACTTTTTTGATTTACTTCAAATGTTGACTACTGTAGTTTAACTCTTTGTCAGTGTTTAGCTTTATGCTAAGCTAAAATGCTATTTCAACACCCTAATGCACCTGTTATTAGATATCTATTAGAATAACTGCAGTGTCCCAATTCAGAGGCAGCATCCTTTGAAGGACGCAGATTTCAAAGGCTGAGTGGGTCATTGAAGTGTCCATCGAATGTCGCTTCAGAATCTCGGCAGAAGTAATATATAGTTCGGGGACATTTTGCATACTGTTTTTCGAATACTATGTATTTCTAAATGTACCTGATTTTTCATATCAACAAACAAATATACCAGGATAACTTGGGTTCTCTTGAGACTCCCTGCTTCTCAGCATAGTTAATTATATCGTCGCTGTCCGATGAAAACCGCGTATGTCCATTTTGCCGATTTTGAGATTTTTCGACGGATAGAATGTCCAGGTTCATTTCCGTATACAGTATGCTTCACATTATCTAAATGACCAATGAAAAGTTGTGAAATCATGTCATCTGATTTTCACGTATATCCATTTGGTGTCAAAGCTGTCAATCACGCCGCGTATCTCCCACCCTGTGGAGGCAACTCGCTGGTCTCGTGAAGTTTCATCTTAAGCGTCTCTGGAAGCTCAGCATTGGATAGCTGAATAACACTGTGAGGTAAAGTATCAGCAAACGTTTGTTTTTGACAACTGTTCTCAAGTTTATTATATATATTCACAAAATTACGGTAGGACTGTGCAAACAAAGTATCAGCATTGCCATGTCAGTGTATTGATTCATTGTCCCTTCATAGTTTGCAAGAGACATTTAATAAACTGAGCGTATTTAATAAACTGAGACATAAGCTATTTAATAAACTGAGCGTATTTAATAAACTGAGACGTAGGCTATTTAATAAACTGAGCGTAGCCTATTCATTTGTCAATATGAAACGCGACTTGGTCATTCTAATTAATGAACGGAAGAATGCGAATCGACCACCGTTACTGTAAAATATGCACATATGTCCATTTAAACTCGATTTTGGTCAAATGTGGATTATATATTACACTGGCAAGAATATGGTTGCATTTAAAGATGCCGTACCAAGTATGCAACGCTACGTTCAACTGCTTGAATTTTTTCAAAATTGTGTTTTTTTCACTTCCTGAAAAGTAACCATTTTGGACATACGTGAATTTCATCGGGCAGCGACGATATGCTAAACCCCGCCCCCCTCGTGACAGGATTGGTTACAACATATTTGGGACGTAGAGAACAACTGCAATTTCAAACCACGTTTTTGAGACCGTCTTTGGTTCACTAGAGGTTTAAGGAAAAAATACTCAACAATGGTGTTGACTTATGAATTTGCACATGGGTTGTCTTAAATCATATTAAAACAACACATAGACATATAAACAACATTAAAAACTTGATTTCCACCACAGGGGTGTCTTTAACTTCAAAAGATTGAGCTTTTATGTCTGTTGTCAACTAAAACTGTATTTGTAGTTTGCTGGCACAAAAAAATGTAGCCCAACATTGTTAAGACACTACTGGTCAGTTCCTGACATAGCGCAGCTTTCACAGATATAAACCAGAGTCAGGATGTTGACTGGATGATTCACTAAAAAACACACAAGACTGTCTATCCACTCCAGACCAAGACACACAGACAAAAATGGGCACTAATGTTGTTGTCCTTCAGTTGTGAGAGATGCGCTTGTGGTTGCTTTTGCAATGTCTTCGGGTTGGCAAAGCCAGACTACGATAAAAGGAGGCCAGTTCTACCTGGAAGAACAACTCAACTTTCCCCCATCCGTGTCACGTCTGGTCTGACCAATGTGGCTAAACCACTACAAATATAAAATGCCACATAAAACAGAAACATTTGTCTTTCTACTCATTCTTAACTGCATGTTGTCACACTCATTGTCTGTTTTCCCATAAGTCAGTGCACCCCCACAGTCTGAAATGATTCATTGGACTCCATGCAAATGTTCACAGCTTCTTAAAAGGTGAGTGTAATTGAGATTTGACAATCCTCATTGGCTGTAAGGGCCTTTAATGCCATCCAGAGACAAAACGAGTCATGGCTGAATTCCCACAAGGAATATTTTACACATTCAGAAATTATCTTTACTCATAGCTTCCCCAATTCTTACGCACATTGGTCACACTACATTAACACATTACATGAATTTGTCTTTTTTTTTTTTTACAATCACTCTTTATATATCTTACATTTACTGGAAATGTTTTTTGGCGAGTCCTAATCCAACATTTGGGTCCACTTAGGGAAAAATTATATGTGGCCAGATGCAACAAGATTAAAGAAGTCTATGAGAAATAAACACAACAAAACTTCAGAGTAAAGATCGCACTTATAAAAGGGGGGACAAAGTAATTTGTTTTAAGGCTGGTTGGTAGCAAATAACAACCAAATGGTCCACAGTCATGTAATCACACAAGTGTTGAAAGATCCTTTTCAATGATTATTTCACCACTGATTAAACGAATCAGATCGAATGCCGTTAAGCTGTTACCTTACTTGGCATCATGCTTTGAATAAATAACAATCCTTTGTGATAAATCACGTACTGTTGACCGCAAAAGCATGTTCATGTCCCAGTTGAATGCACAGAAATGTGACAAACAAGATTTGAATAATTAATCATTAGAGGATCAGACATACAGCTGAGCCCTGGACCATGCGCAGCAATGACATGAACAACATCGCTTAAACAGGAAGTAGAAAAACAACAGTGCAATTACACCGCCGAAGATCAAAGCTAGTTATGTAAGAAAAAGTTGATGGTTCAAATGTGTGCCGTTACAAAGCCATGAAATGACTCCATGATGAATATAATTATTGAAGTAATTTGTCTTAATCAGGGTTGTGCATTTAAATCCTGTTCCATTTTCAATACTGAATTTAAATTTAATTTAAATTAAGGTTGCAATCAGAATGCAGAATTTCAATTTGAATTTAAATTTAGTTCAGTTTCAGTTAGAATAAAAAAAATGAAATTTAGGGAAATGTATACAAAAACATGTTTCTGTGATTATCAACGCTGCTGTTGCCAATACCTTTGTTAAATCATTTTTTTTACTTCAAATTTTGAGAATAAAACAACTAATTACCAACCAAAAATAATAAATGTCCTATTTACCTTATTCTTTATTCATGAGTGACAACTAAATTTTTTCTCTAATTTTCCTCTCTTGTCTGATGATTTTTCTTCAAAGCTTATTTTACACAGTAATTTTCATTTTAAATAAGTAATACAATTCTTAATTAAATATTTGGTATCGATATTATGTGAGGGAACTTTAATTGTATTGACCAAGTAGGGAAAACGTCTCGGTTACGTATGTAACCCTCGTTCCCTGAGTAGTGTGACGACGAATGGGGTTTCGCTTAGAAAGCCTATCAAAACGAGCCAATGGCAAAGAAATGCCATGGGTCTGCGGAATTTGCATGGTGCAACTCCACCCCACCTCGTGGGTATAAAAGGAGGACACCGGCAACATGCAGATATGTTTCTTCGCTGAGGAGCCAAGACTGAGCTCAGGCGATCCCTGCGGTACAGCAGAATGTCTGCAGATGTCTGTTATGACATCTGCAGCGGAACGTCTGCAGATGTCTGTTAGCGAGTCGCCATGTGCTAGAGCCCAAGAGGAAGCCACACTACGGGTGGAGTGGGCTGTCACACCAAGGGGGCATGGTCGACCTTGCTGCTAGTATGCCAAAGCAATGGCGTTGACTATCCAGTGAGACAACCTTTGCTTGGAGAGAACCTTTCCCTTCAGCTTCCCATCATAACAGACAAGAGCTGGTCTGAGGTCCTGAAACACTGCTTTTTGTCTACATAGGTGCAGAGAGCGCGTACTGGACAGAGCAGTGCCAAGGCTGGGTCTGCTTCCTCCAGGGGCAGCGCTTGCAGGTTCACCACCTGGTCCCGAAAGGGAGTGGTGGGAACCTTGGGCACATATCCAGGCCGGGGTCTCAGGATCACGTGAGAGTAGGCCGGCCCGAATTCCAGGCATGCTTCGTCAACCGAGAATGCGTGCAGGTCCCCTACCCTCTTGATGGAGGCCAATGCAACCAGGAGCGCTGTCTTCATTGACAGGAACCTAAGCTCCACTGATTGCAGAGGCTCAAAGGAAGCACTCTGCAGGGCAGTTAGAACCACTGAGAGGTCCCAAGAGGGAACGAGAGGAGGGCATTTAGTCTCCTCGCTCCTCTCAGGAACCTGACTATCAGGTTGTGCTTTCCCACGGACCGCTGGTGGTAGGGTACTCAAACCTGCCTCGTCCCGTCCAGGAAACACACGTGGAGGTTCCAAAGATCGGGACGACGGTGCCATAGGGTGCCCCATCCCTGAGAAAGGAGGTCCTTCCTCAGAGGAGTAGGCCAGGGAGGTGCTGTCGCGAGGAGTACAAGTTCGGAGAACCAGGTCAGGGTGGGCTAGTGCGCGACCAATATGACCTGCTCCTTATCCTCCCTGATCTTGCACAGGGTGTGTGCAAGACGGCTCACTGGGGGAAACGCATATTTGCAAAGGCCCCGCGGCCAGCTGTGCGCTAGTGTGTCCGTGCCGAGCGTGCCCTCGGTCAGTAAAACAGGGCGCAATTGGTCGAGTCGTGGGAGACAAACAGGTCTACCTGTGCATCCCCGAACTGGTCCCACATCAGCTGAACCAACTGGGGATGGAGTCGCCATTTTCCAGGGAGGGGCTGAAGCCGTGAGAGCTCGTCGGCTGCACAGTTCAGGGCTCCGGGGATATAAATGGCTCGAAGCAACCTCAGATCCTTCTGACTCCATAGGAGGAGGTGGCGGGCGAGTTGTGACATACGGCGAGAGCGGGGTGAAGGTCTGACGGCAGGTGCCATGTTGCCATGCCCACCTTGGGATTTGGTCGCGAAGCCAGAGCTGAAGCGGTCTCATATGAAGCAATCTGAGTGGCGTTGCCGCGGCTGCAGATGCCATATGCCCCAGGAGCCTCTGAAATAACTTCAGTGGAACCGCACTCTTGCCCTCGAATTGTCTCAGGCAAGTCAGCAGTGACTGCGCGCGCTCGCTCGTAAGCTGTGCGGACATGGCGACTGAGTCGATTTCCATACCGAGAAAAGAGATCCTCTGCACGGGGCAGAGTTTGCTCTTCTCCCAGTTGACACAGACGAGCTCAGACGAGCTAGGTGCCGGAGCACTAGGTCCCTGTGTTTGCAAACCTGGTCTCGAGAGTGAGCTAGTATCAGCCAGTCGTCGAGATAGTTCAGGATGTGAACCCTGTGTTCCCGTAGAGGAACAAGGGCTGCCTCGACGACCTTCGTGAAGACGCGAAGAGACAGGGCTAGCCCGAATGGGAGAACCGCTTACTGGTATGCCTGCCCCTCGAAAGCAAACCGCAGGAACGGTCTGTGTCGAGGGAGAATGGAGACATGCAAATAGGCGTCCTTCAGGTCGATCGCTGCAAACCAATCCTGCGGCCGCACACACTCGAAGATGCGTTTGGCCGTGAGCATCTTGAACGGCAGCCTGTGAAGGGAGCGGTTCAAGACGTGCAGGTCCAGTATTGGCCGTAACCCACCAGATTTCTTCGGGACAATGAAGTAGGGGCTTGTAGCGTATCTGGACAGTCTCACATGACTTAATCATTCTGAGTTTTGGAAAGCTTTTAACCCTTTGAGTTTTGTCCTATAACTCACCAAAAATCAAGCGCCAAAAAGTCTGCATCTAATGGCGTCCAAATTGCCCATTGACACCTTTATGGCATGAGAGTGTTTACACAAACATCAATAAACCAGAATGCTTGAGCTTCAAACGAATTCCTATCGCCCCCAACACTCCTCTTCCCGGCGAGAAAGAATTCCGGGGTGAAGATGCAACCACGCACACACACACATAGACATTCTTTACATTTGAAGCCAGAAATAGGCAATTCTGAAAAGGGTAAAATATATTCATGTATGCCTTTGTGTTTCTGCTTTTGTACTAAGCCTAGTTATGATTTTATAATCGTGTAGCTAAACTCTAAATGCCTATATTTATGCATATGAATGTAACTTCGTATTCCTGTTCTTCTTGCATATCTTTCTTGATACCGTTTTAATCCGCTCGGTTTGCCTTAGCTAAATATATATATGAGGTTACGTTAAAATGTATGTTACTATGTTTTACCATCTTGGAAGTGAAATGACCAAACTAAGGACGGCCTCATAAACCATGCAAATTAGGTTGTTAGAAGAAACAAAGAAATCCAAAGATTGCCGAATGTCATTGGTCAGGTCGCTCCGAAAGAAGTGTGGACCGTCTTCCTTAAAGGATGTTGATGCGGGAGCATCTTCGACTTTTGTCGTGTCTTCTTGGTGCTTTGCTTTTTGTCTTGTCTTCTTGTTCTCTCGTTTTACTTTTCGTTTTGCGTTTATCTCAGTCTTTTATTTTCACTCTCGCTTGCTTTTTCGTGTTTGGTAGAAGTCCGGTCCTACAAGGGAAACGAACTCTTCCTTATAGCTTTTAAGAAAACTTACTTTCAAGTAGTTTTGAATTTTCCGCGAGCGGAACGAGCTCCAGAATGCTTCCAGCTCCAGGACGCACGAGGACCACACACCCACGCAGCCTTGTTTCAGCTACACAAAGGTCTATAATGCAAGTAGCCTATTTATTTCCATTGAAATCTAAATGTGTTTAGAGCTGTTTATCCCAGCTTTGAGGTGTGTGATTTCTTGCTGGCTCTCAAGGGTTAACTATTTGTGAAGTTTGCTATTTCTGTGTTCTGCTTTCTTTCTTCCTTTCATTACTTCCGTTATTCGTTATTCTGTATATATACGTTGTTAAATGTAATTTGTGCTATAGCTTCATTTATTAAACCCCATTATACTCTTTATTGTCTCTGTCGGTTGATCATCGAACAAAGCCTCTTAAATCTGTGATCTTAAGCTACAAGCTTGATATTGTTACTTTAGTTAGTAATATTATCAGAAAGTTATTCTTCATAAACAGAAGGATAGCTTTTCCTGATAGTGATCAGAATTTTTGCGAAATTGATCACAGAATCGTCGGTATAGGTTCGGTCGACGAACAGATCAGGCGAGGTGTAGTTAATTCTGTTTAAAGGATATTCTAAAAAGTGATACAGCCTATCTGTATATTATATGTATTCATAATTGATTATAATTCGTTGTGGTTAATTGTCTATATATATAGATACAGATACATGGACTATATATCCCCTTTTGGGGCAATTTAAAATTGTAGGTGATAACTAGGGGTGCTCCGATCAGGATTTTTGGGGCCGATCACCAATCCCCGATTACTGGAAGCTGTATCACCCGATACCGATAACCGATTACAGGGTCTATTTGAAGCCTTCTATTTATCATATAGCATTATTTATTAAACTATATTTAACATCAATGTACATTAAGTATTACAATTAAGAGAAGACAACGTATCATGAATTGACACCTCTGTATTTATTTGCAAGCAACATGTCCAGCATATTAACTTAGCAGCCTGTGCTTGGTTACTGGGATAAAAAGCTTAGGGCTTGACAAATACAACTTTCCTGTAGAATATAAAATAAAAAAAGATAAAAGACAGAACATATGAGTCTTTAAATTTAGCTTTAGACTACTTTAAACTAAAAACTGCAACAAAAAAGGCTATAGCCAAAATAATGTTTTGAGTCAGTCAGCCATCAGTTCCCTATCGAGAGAACTCGCGATGCGTCGAACGCTTTGGGAATGCCCCTGGCGTGAATGCGTCTGAAGCATCTATGTCAACTAGTCCAATGGAAAGAATGAGCGTCACGGGCGGGTGACGTCATGACCAGGAAGGGATAAAAGCACATCCGGTGCAAACCGGCATTAGGTTCTGTTGCCTCAGCAAGCGATCTGTGTTATACTGTCTCTGTCTATTTATTGTTGTCTGTTGCATATATCTCGGAAACATTATGGCGAAACAAATGTACAAGCAGTGTGCTTCTCCCTGCCCGCGTTATTTAACGGGTGGGGACACACACGAGCTTTGTGTCGTTTGTTTGGGAGTGGAGCATGCGGTCTCAGCCTTCGAGGGGGCTGAGTGCCAACACTGTGAAATGCTTCCGCTTCGCATGCTCCGCTCTCGCCTGTCACTCTTTGACGAGAGTGGGCAGGCTCGCGATCCTCAGGGTACAGGACCGGCGTCTGCCGAGGCGGCGCGGAGAATGCATTCCTGGGGATCGCAAAAGGATCTTTCGGAGGGGGTGGAGACGGGTCCGAGGGCCTTTTCTCCTTCCTTACCCGGAAGATCCAGTGCTCTCCTCCCGGTGTCGGAAGCCCGCTCTGTGGCTTCTTCCGCCCGGGGAGAGAGCCCTCCATTACTTCAGTGCTCTTCCTCCGAGGAGGTTGATGTTATGAGTATGGAGAGTGAAAGCACACACACTGTCGAAGTAGATTCGCCATCTATTTCCCCAGCATATGATGAGCTGGTGGAGGTGATGTCCCGCGCTGTTGATAAATTAAATATTGAATGGCCAGCTGAGAAAAGGGACGCTCGTCCCAAAAGCAAATTAGACGCTTCCATTCTTCCACCACGAGGCCTTCCCTTTTTTCCCGATTTGCACAATGAAATCTCTAAATCGTGGAATAAGCCGTATTCATCACGTCTTTTCAGCCCTCAAGTTAATGTGTATTCTAAAATAAGAGGGTTGAAAGAGTACGGTTATGAGGCGATGCCCCAGGCTGAACAGACACTAGCCAGCTATCTGTCACCTGGTCCAGCATCATCACTAAAGACCTCAGCTTTGCCCACTAAACCACTTAAAGCAACATTGGATTTAGTGGGTAAAGCTTATACGGCAGCAGGTCAAGCTGGAGCATGTCTACACACTATGGCATTGCTCCAGGCTTACCAGGCTGACCTGCTGGGGGACCTGGATAAGAGCGAGGGAGTTGGTCCTGACGAGGTTCGAGAACTTTGTCGGGCCACCGATCTGTCTCTCAGAGCTACTAAGGAGACCGCCAGGGCAATTGGGCGGTCTATGGCAGCCCTGGTAGCTACTGAGAGACATCTATGGTTAAATCTGGCCGATTTAAAAGAGAGAGATCGTACCTTTTTATTAGATGCTCCGCTTGAGCCTTCGGGTCTCTTCGGCGACGCAGTTCATGCGGTCATCGAGAGATTTCAGGAATCTAAGAAGCTTAGATTTCAGCAATCTAAGAGCAGCCCCAGCCATCGAGCTCATCATATCGTGTGCAACAGAAAGAGAGTGTTGCGTCTCGTGCACCTCCACAGAAACACTGGAAACAGGCGCAGCACTCTCAGTCGAAGTCTTCTATGTCAAGCCGGATCTGAGGACCGTTCTTCAGGCGAAGAAGACTTCGGCTCAAAAAAAGAGGTCCTGATGCCACTGGCATCAGGCCTGTGAGGACAGCCCCGACCGAAGTGAAGCAGTGTACACCTCAGTATACGGTGCCCGTTCCACTTCGGGGTCCTCACGAGACCGTTCTGCCAACCCTGCCACCCTCGGTGCTTCAGGGCGCAGCAGTCTCCAGCGAGTCGCTGATGCTATGCTGCGGCACTGCAACAGTTTTGCACCCTCTGAGGGGGGTTCTAGAGCAGCCAGTTCAGGTAGTTCCTGCCATTATGTTTCAGGCTCCAGAACTGGCCGTCTCGTTAACACCAGAGACCAGCCTCGAGAGGCTGGTTCCCTTAGTAGATTTTCTGGCAGCGTGGAAGCTACTGCCAAATATTTCTCTGTGGGTCCTGCGGATTGTAGAGAAAGGATACAGAATCCAATTTGGTTCTCGTCCTCCTCGATACAACGGGGTGTTGCTCACAGTGGTGCATCCCGAGCAGGCTCTGGTAATGGAGCAAGAGGTAAAGGCCCTGTTAGCGAAGGAAGCTATAGAACAGGTGTACTCACTCGACCGAGAGTCGGGTTTTTACAGCCGTTATTTCATTGTTCCAAAAAAGGATGGAGGGTTGCGTCCCATTTTAGATCTTCGTCTGTTAAATCGGTCAGTACAGAAACTCAAGTTCAAGATGCTGACACTCAAACAGATCGTGACTCAAATCAGATCCGAGGACTGGTTTGTCACGATAGATCTGAAGGACGCTTACTTCCATGTCTCCATCCTCCCTCAGCACAGGAAGTTCCTAAGGTTTTCTTTCGGGGCAAAGAATACCAATATCGGGTTCTTCCTTTCGGTCTAGCTTTATCACCCCGCACGTTCACGAAATGCGTAGATGCAGCTCTAGCCCCGCTCAGGCTAAAGGGCATACGTATTCTGAACTACATCGACGACTGGCTGATTCTAGCGGAATCAGAGCAGTTGGCGGTTCGGCACCGAGGTGTCGTTCTCGCTCATATGCAGATGTTAGGGTTGAGGCTCAATACCAAGAAGAGTGTGCTTTCTCCAGTACAGAGGACCACTTTCTTTGGTGTGGTATGGGATTCAGTGACGATGCGGGCCACTCTATCGCCCGCTCGTGAAGCTGCTATCCTGACTGCCACAACAGGGCTGAGGCTAGGCCAGTCACGCACTGTAAAACAGTTCGAGAGATTGTTGGGTCTTTTGGCAGCAGCGTTCAACGTGATACCTTTTGGCCTGCTGTACATGAGACCTTTACAGTGGTGGCTCAGGACCAGAGGGTTCTCCCCGAGGGGAAACCCATTTTGTATGATCAAGATCACGCGGTGGTGTCTCCGCGCCTTGGTTATGTGAAGGAAGCACTGGTTCTTAACCCAGGGTCCGGTGTTGGGAGCTCTTTGCCATCGAGTTACTATCTCGACAGATGCTTCCTTCACCGGCTGGGGAGCGGTAATGGAAGGCCGCTCGGTTCAGGGTCTGTGGAAGAGTCATCATCTTTCTTGGCACATAAATTGACTGGAGATGATGGCTGTCTTCAATGCGTTGAGGCAGTTCCTCCCAGACCTGAGGGGCCATCATGTGGTCGTCCGTACAGACAACACATCAGTGGTCTCTTATCAGAACCGCCAGGGGGTCTGCGTTTGCGTCCGCTTTGCAAACTGGCGCACCAGATCCTCCTGTGGTCTCTGGGGAAGGTACTCTCCCTGAGGGCAGTGTATATTCCTGGGGACCAGAATATTGGAGCAGACATCCAATACATGGAGCAGGCAGGAGCTGAGGCCAGGGGACTGGAGACTCCACCCCGAGGCAAAAAAACTCTCAAATTTGGGAGTTTTACGGCCGAGCAGAGGTGGATCTGTTTGCGTCTCAGCACACGACGCACTGTCCACTGTGGTTCTCCCTTACTCACCCAGCCCCCCTGGGGCTGGATGCTATGGTGCAGACGTGGCCGAGGCTACGGATGACTGTACGCATTTCCCGCTGTTGCTCTGCTCCCAGGAGTTCTCCCCTTGGAGATCCCGATCAGGAGAGACCTTCTGTCTCAGGCCGGGGGCACAATATTTCACCCTCGACCAGAGATTTGGAACCTGTGGGTTTGGCCTTTAAGGGGGCCCAACTAATAGAGAGTGGTCTTTCAACTGAGGTGGTTGAGACCATTCTAAGCTCCAGAGCTCCAGCTACTAGGAAATTATATGCGCTTAAGTGGAGAGTTTTTTCTGTATGGTGTCACCGACATCAGTGGGATCCGGTTAACTGTTCTGTGAACACAGTACTCGAGTTCCTGCAGGAACGCTTTACGTCAGGTCTATGTCCTTCCACGCTCAAGGTCTACGTGGCGGCCATTGCGGCTTACCACGCTCTTGTGGGGGGTACATCTTTGGGTCGAGACCCCCTGATTACACGTTTCCTTCGTGGCACACTGAGGCTGAGGCCTGCAATTCGCACTAAGGTGCCAGCTTGGGATCTTGCTATAGTACTAGAAGGCCTGTCTAGGGCTCCATTCAAGCCCTTAGATTCGGTTTCAGAGAAATTTCTTACCCTTAAGACTATCTTTCTGCTTGCTATTTCGTCCCTAAAGAGAGTTGGAGATCTTCAGGCCCTTTCGGTTTCCCCCACCACCTGGTTTCTTTGTACCGGGGATGGTTAAGGCTTTCCTATATCCAAAACAGGGATACGTCCCTAAGGTGCCGATTTTGATTCCGAGGCCTATTGTGCTGCAGGCTTTCTGTCCTCCTCCTTTTACTTCTGATGACCAGGAAAGGCTGTACCTCTTGTGTCCAGTGCGAGCACTGGATGCTTATGTTCATCGGACTTCTTCATGGAGGAAGTCCGACCAGTTATTTATTTGCTTTGGATCTCCTAAGAAAGGTCTTCCTGGTTCTAAACAGACGGTTAGTAAGTGCATAGTTGAGGTTATTTCACTTGCATACGAGTATTCTGACCACCCGTGTCCTTTGGCGGTCAGAGCTCACTCTACTAGGGGTATGGAGGCTTCTAAAGCCTTATTATTTGGGGTTTCTCTTCAAGACGTTTGTGATGCGGCAGGCTGGTCCTCACCGCTCACATTCGTTAGCTTTTACAGCTTAGACCTGGATGCTGCCCCAGGTTCTCAGGTGCTTAGTGCTTAGCTACAACAGTCTGACACTCAGTTACTTGTAAGTCTGGCGTTTTGGGTATTCTCGTTCCCAAAGCGTTCGACGCATCGCGAGTTCTCTCGATAGGGAACGTCTCAGGTTACGTCTGTAACCATAGTTCCCTGAGAAAGGGAACGAGACGATGCGTCACCCTGCCATACTTCCTTCATGCCTGTGATCGGCTTGCTTCGGCAGTTTGCACCGGATGTGCTTTTATCCCTTCCTGGTCATGACGTCACCCGCCCGTGTAGCTCATTCTTTCCATTGGACTAGTTGACATAGATGCTTCAGACGCATTCACGCCGGGGGTGTTCCCAAAGCGTTCGACGCATCGTCTCGTTCCCTTTCTCAGGGAACTATGGTTACAGATGTAACCTGAGACGTTTTTCTAATACACTTAAAAGGACCACAGTTAGTTAAGTGCACAGCAAAAAAAGAAAATACAAATAAAAATACTTCTTAAGCATCTATACATTTTTTTTTTTTTTTTGCAAGAACCCTTGCAAAATTATTTTAAATAGATTAAGAAAGCCACAACGGTCACATCTATGGTTAGATTGATTTGTTTAGATCCAGTGAAGTCATGTCCCACCACTGTTCCTAAGGATCGATATTGTCCCCCACCAATTTTTGTAACATTGAGGCACGCACGGATGTACCAAATACAAATAAATAAAACATCTCCAGTTAACTAGCAGAGCATTCATTTAGTTCGCTATTGAATAAGATATCTAGCGCTAAAATGTATTGTTGTTTTTTAATCAAGCTGAGCGCTCGTTGCCGTGGCGATCAGTTGCATGGATACAGCGTTCTCTGTGGCTCCCGCACAGTCTTCACTCGGACGCGCGCTTCAATCTATCGCCGTTGTGGAGACTCTCTATTCATTCCGGCGAAATCACAAAATAAAAAGCACATAAATGTGTCCCTGCTTGATATACTGTAATGAACATATTCAGTTTTGATGAGAGTAAAAAAACGATTTGAGTGCGGAGAACCTGCAACCTCTTACACGCTTGGCAAAGGATCTACTGCTAGAC
The DNA here is from genome assembly GCA_026230005.1 of Gila orcuttii. Lineage (NCBI taxonomy): Eukaryota > Metazoa > Chordata > Actinopteri > Cypriniformes > Leuciscidae > Gila > Gila orcuttii. The sequence goes on from JAPDVR010000025.1 coordinate 22,246,047, forward strand.
CATTTAAGAACTCAAACGTAGTTTGCGGATCGATGGATTTATTTACGGGTTGAATGGAGAGGCTGCACAGTTTGACAAGCGGGCAGCGGCATGGTACACACATTACAGATTGATTGCTAATGAATTGTCTTTTTCACACAACTTGTAGAATTGCCAGACCGGTGAAGCCATTTTTACCAGGGCATAAAAAATTGTCTCGCGAGTTTTGCGTCATCTGATAGGCTTTTCTTGATCGGCCTTTATAGAGACCGCCAATCACACATCCCAAAGCAATTATCGGCCGATTATGATGAGCGACCGATCAATCGGAGCACCCTTAGTGATAACTTATAACCCGTATGATCAGTTATTAATTGTGAATTATTAATTATTGATTATACATTCCCCTCACCTGAGCTGAGACCCTACAGGCTGTAGAACCCGGACCTCATTTCGGCTGGAGGGAACGTATCGATCGCACCCTTCGCCAGTAGGGTAGCAACCTCTGCTCTCATAATAGGGGCATTGCCACCAACCATAGTAGAGCGGACTCCCCTGAAGCGGGGAGGAGACCGTGCGAACTGAATCGCATAGCTGAGCCTGATGGTTCGTGCGACCCAGCGGGACATGTTGGGAAGCTCTAGCCAGGCTGACCTGTGCCAGCGGGGTCATGCGAACCACAGACGTCCCCTCGGTGGTGCAGCGAAGCGGAATGACCGGTCCGGACGTGGACGGTGTGGGGGCATGGTCATTAACCGCAACCTGATAGAGGAGGCCAGGGAAGGACCAGTGTTCCACGGGGGCTTGCTCTGCCAGGGGTCTGGCGACAGAGGGGGATGAGAGTGGTGCGGCCAGGGTACGGCACTCACTGTCATCCGAGAACTCTGAGACAGAGGGGGATGAGAGTGGCGAGGCCCATGGGCGGGGCACACTGTCATCCGAGAACTCTGTGTGCTCAGGGATGGGGTTGTCAGTTCTTTCTTTAACCACATTAGGGTGCTGCCCACCTGGGGGTAAGCAGCGGGGAGTGGAGAACAAAAGATTCTCCCCCGGCCCTCCACCGGGTGAAGGAGTGGTTCTGCTACCATCACCTGGGAAGAACTGACGACCATCCCTGAGCAGCCCGTCTCAGGAGTGCCGCTTAGCCCGGCGTTTAATGGGGGGCGGGACTGGAGAGGGCTGTGGTGCCTTCTTTCGGCTTCTTCACCGCCGAAGAGGCCGGCCTGGGATATAGGGGTGTCGAGCAGCCGGGACCGCTCGGCATCCCGCATATCGGCCAGTTTCAGCCAAAGGTGTCGATCCTGGACCACATTAGTGGACATCACCAGACCCAGGGAGTGTGCGGTCACCTTAGTCACTCGCAGAGCGAGGTTGTTGGTGGCGCACAGCTCATCAAAGAGCCCTGGGTCTATCCTACCCTCGTTCATGTCTCTGAGCATCTAGGCCTGGTAGGCCTGCCAAGTGGCCATGGCATGCAGAGAGGCAGCAGCCTGTCCTGCGGCTCTATAGGATTTCGGCACAAGTGTAGACGAAAACCTATAGGCTTTGGACGGGTGCTTACAAGAAGCACTCTGAGGACACAGTTGCATCGCAACAGAGCGTTCAACCGGGGGGACCCCAGGGTACCCATGGACAGCGGCCCCATTGAGGGGAGGAAAGGCGGAGGAGATCAGCGAGCGATCGCGGGAAGACATGGGGGTCTTCAAGGATTTTGAGATCTCCTCATGCACGTCTGGGAAGAAAGGTAAAAACCAATCGTCCAGCAGCGAGCACTCGGGACAGGGTGGAGGGGTCCACTCTAAATCGATGCTCACGGCGGCCCTGGAAAACATGGCCGTCATCTCAGGATCCGACTCGGCCACTACCGTATGCACACCTGAAGGTGGCAGCAGTGACGAGTCTTCACTTCCTGATGAGTCTGGCCCGCCCTGTGATGCTGTGATAGACATCGCATCTTCCTCTGGAGCGCCAAAGGAAACCTGTAGGGCATCTGTAGATGGTCCCGCGGAAATCCCCTGAACACTCACGGGTTGCGTCACTGAAGAGGGGGGTGTAGGTGTGTATCTGCATGTTGCCGGCGTCCTCCTTTTATACCTACGAGGTGGGGCGGAGTTGCGCCATGCAAATTCCACAGACCCATGGCATTTCTTTGCCATTGGCTCGTTTTGTAATACTCGAAGTTGATAGGCTTTCTAAGCGAAACCCCATTCGTCGTCACGGCAGAACTCGTAGTGACAAAGAAAGGGAACACTACATTTCCCAGAATGCTTCAATTTACTTTTTAATATATTATGTAATGTGCAGAAAATAGATTAGATTGCAATAATTTTTGTGATTATATTATATTATATTATATAAAAATTTTAATTAGTTCTCTCCAGACTGGACTATTGTAATGCTCTCTTAACAGGCCTTCCAGCATGAACTATCAAGCTTTTGCAACTGATCCAGAATGCAGCGGCGAGGGTGATCTTCAACGAGCCGAAGAAAGCCCACTTCACACCTCTCTTCATCAGTTTGCACTGGCTGCCAATAGCCTCTCGCATCAGATTCAAGGCACTGGTGTTTGCCTACAAGACAACCACTGGCTCTGCACCAATATACCTAAACTCGCTAGTTCAGACTCATGCGCTCTCCAGAAGCTTGCATTCTGCAAGTGAATGAAACCTCGTAGTGCCATCCCAAAGAGGCACAAAATCACTCTCACAGACCTTTCCTGGACTGTTCCCAGCTGGTTGAATGCCCTGCCTATTTCAATTCGAGCAGCTTTTTTTTTTTTTTTTTTTTTTTTTTAATGTCTAAAGACACATCTTTTTCGTCAGCATCTGACCAATTAATACTAGCTCTTACCTTACCTTTTCTAATATATTTGTTTTGTTTGTCTGATAAAAAAAATAAAATTGAAAAAACCTTGCTATGTGTACTGTGTTAGACTAACTGAGACTTGTTACAGCACTTGTATACTGTTGCCCTCTTGTTGGTCTGACTGCTTCTATTGTTCTCCTCATTTGTAAGACGCTTTTATGGATAAAAGCGTCTGCTAAATGATTAAATGTAAAATTCTGAATTAGTTTTGATAACCTCACATAGCTGCATTTTTGTTTTACACTTTTCATCGAAATAAACATATGAATGGGTGAAAGTATTTCATCAGCAAAATAACTGGAAAAAAACAATATCCATATTTTCTTTAATTTGGTCTCATTTAAGAATTCCATCTTAGCTTCAGGAACAGTTCTGTATGGGTCTTCCCTGAAAGAGTCACTCCTGAAGAAAAAAAAAGTACTGAAGACAAAATCAAACAGCATGTTACTGGCTTCTTAAAAATCTACAATGAAATATACTTTACAAAAACTGTTGAATCATACGTTGTCAACAAATATCGTTTTTATACAGTTGTGTGTGTGTGCACGTCATAATTGCTTCCAGATTAACTACCCGTCTATAAAATCTAGAATGTCATTGTGACTTCAAATGTCAAAATACTCCATAAACAGAGGACTTTTATTTAATTTAACGTTTGGTCAAGGAGAATTTGTTATTTCAGCTGTTGAAAATTTGACCACAGGTCTGGACTGAAAACTAACAAAGAATGAAGATGGAAATTTATGATCCTACAAATGTTTATGTGTCCCACAATTACCAAGCTGGACATGATGACATCTCTGAAAACAAGACACAGTCAAACATGGATCATTTTTTATGGATCGCATTTTAATAATAAAAGGCAAAGCAATTAGGTATGGTCAACTAAATGCAAAACGTAAACAAGTCACAGACATGTGGCATGTGATCCATTTGCACTCGATACAAATAAACAGTTACTTTACTGGCATTCTTGAGGATTTGAACATGGTTCAACAGTCTGGAGTAACCCAGATTTACTGTGAACCCATGCACCAACTGGGAAACCACACCATTTCTTTAATGTCCACCACATAGACATTCTTTTAGGTGAAGGGGACTTCTTTAAATTTGGTTCAATTCTTTATTGAATATTTTTTTATAATAAATCCTTAATGGTGTGTAGCAAGGGTCAGTGTTAGGCCCCTTTTGTTTCTCGATTATGATTGTTTATCATGTGTTTTTTATTCACTGCTCTATCTGTCTCTCCCGTTCTGTTCTTGCATGTCTGCAATTCTTTTTGAAAGCACATTGTACTAAAAAAACTAAAATTAAATTGAAGTCAGGCTTAAAGGAACACGCCACCGTTTTTTTAAATAGGTCTTATTCGCCGTCTCCCCTATATTTAGATAGGTGGACAAATGCATTTTTGTCTCAGTGCATGCATTGTCTTAGTCTGGCAGCGCCGACGCTAGCTTAGCTTAGCATAATAAATTAAATCTTTTGTAACCGGATAGCATGTTGTGAGTAAAAGTGATCCAAAAAAAGCCCCAAAAAAACCCTAATTACTTCTTGTGGCCTGCGTATTCACAACGAGTACAAATAGCAATCCAGATTAAGACTAGGCGATTTCCTAGGCAGATATTGACTTGGGACTATATTGGGGGGGGGGGACACAGGCGAAGCACTGCTACTTGGGCGCAGAGATATCACGCAACACCTGAAATCCCCCAACTTCCATCAACATACCGGCGTGACCTGCACCGACTATCAGTCGGCATAGGTTGGCATATTCCCCCACACTCACACCACCAGTTCGTGTTGGCTCTCATCCTTATGTCCTCAGGCTGTTGAGCGATCGCAACGCCCTCCTCCTGTTCTATTTCGAAAGCATGCAGCTCCTCTTCTGAAAACTCTGGTTCGTAGAGGTATGGTTCTGGATCTTGACTGTCTGAGAAGTCACCCTCTTCGTCTCTCACAAAATCCGCCATGTCCATCACTACTGTAGGAAAACTGTAGGAAAAATAGCCAGCTAATATTCACGCCGGTATGTTGACGGAAGTTGGGGGATTTCAGGTGTTGCGTGATATCCAACCCAGGCTCATTGGAAATACGTTACTCTGCCTACATTTTTGCAAAACCTGAAATACGTACCTCCAGGTACGTTTCCCTGCACTTTTCGAGTGAAAAGTGCACTAGAGGCGCTAAGTGGTATAATTTTTTCTCCGTTCCAGATGGTTAAATAAAGGTTATAAAAACAATAATATGAGTAATGTACAGGCTTCTCAGTAGGCCTATACACTCATTTTAATATAAATTAGGATTTTTTTCCACGCTTTTGAGGTGCCACACATCCCAGTCTCACGGCAGTTCGTGATATGGTCACGTCATTTAATCTACTGGTTCGTGATACGGACACGTTTATTTAGTTATTTTCGTGCTATCAGCATTTTTATTTATTTATTTATTTAATTTATTTGTTTACTACTAATGTAATGCACGATTCTTTCTGCCAGTCAGCTGTTTAATTGACATTTATTCACGATATCTTATCATGTTTATATATGTATTTATTTTAATGTTATTATTTCGGTCTTATTGCCAGGGAAGCTGGACTGCTTTGCTGTTTATTGATTTAAAAAAAAAAGTATAAACGACTACACGAATTTTATCAGTAGGAAATCGCGTTGAAGAACCTTCCGAACACATTGCGATATTTGGCATCAGTTCACGTGTGCCAGATGTTGGTAAGTAGTTGAAAATACACTGTCCTAATAATGTTTGATATAATGTCTTTTCTGATGGTCGAAATGAATCAGGTTAGCTCATGTTCAGTCACTGCATTATATTTGTCATCTCCACGGAGATTTGCGTTTCATTGCTTTCTAATTCAAAACAGGGTGATTAAACACTATCTGTCAAGTGATGTGCTACAGGCCTAGACCTTCTATCAGTTAATAATATTCATATTAGGTTTAAGGTAAGTTAGTACAATTAGTTCCAAAGTGGTATTTGTAGTAGAATCACAGTAAAAACAACACTTACCTTGCTTTTACCACAGTAGCCTTAGTTTTACTGTGATAGGTGTGGTAAAAGGACAGGAACCACAACACTTACCACACTTTTACCACATTATTTGTAGTTTTAATGTGATATTTGTTGTAAATGCATATTAACCACAACATTTACCATGCTTTTACCACATTATTTGTAGTTTTAATGTGATATTTGTTGTAAATGCATATTAACCACAACACTTACCATGCTTTTACCACATTATTTGTAGTTTTAATGTGATATTTGTTCAAATGCATATTAACCACAACACTTACCATGCTTTCACCACATTATTTGTAGTTTTAATGTGATATTTGTTCAAATGCATATTAACCACAACACTTACCATGCTTTTACCACATTATTTGTAGTTTTAATGTGATATTTGTTGTAAATGCACAGTAACCACAACACTTACCATGCTTTTACCACAGTAACCTTTGTTTTACTGTGATAGGTGTGGTGAAAGGACAGTAACAAAACTGTCCGTGCTTTTACCTCAGTATTGGTAGTTTTAAAGTGATATTTGTTGTAAATGCATATTATTCACAACACTTACCATGCTTTTAATGCCAAATAATGTAACAAGAAATATTTGTAAGGTAAATCAGTAATTTTTCCATTAAATAATCCGATATATTATATATAATGATATTTTCTTTTCTCTTTTTTTAGCTGAAAAGACCAAAAGGGCCTTTCGGACTCAGTCAGCTCATTATTGTTTGAGGAGAAGTAAACGGGAGACGAAAAGCTACAAAGGCAAATATTCGCAATGGTATGAATGTGTTAAAAATATCCCAAAAATGAGCTACACGTATCAAAAGAATGAGAAGAAATAAGTGCAATGATGTCATTAAAAAAATGACAAGTTATAGTGCTGCCGAGATATAAACCTGAATTAGAATGCTAAATTACTAGCCCCGGCCCGGCCGGTGTCTAATACCTGTTTCGGCCATGGGAGGCGGTATGCGGGCAACATACATAACCACCAGCCAAACTGCAACACACGAATAACTCGCACGGCTTGTATCTCTTTAATCTCTAAAAATCTCCAAATGCCCCACGTGAAACTGCGGTCTTACTATAGTGTCAATTGATTTGATTAATATGCGCGAGGGAGAGAGAGCAGGATCGCGCTCGTGTTGTTTGTAGACGTGAGAGTGCGCGCTCGCGGCCGAGCACTCTCTCTCTCAAGATTAACAACCTGAAACTAAAAAACAGACTAGAGTAGGCCAACTTTCTGGAGGTATACTGCCCCCATCTGGTATGGAATATGTGGAATATGAATTGATTTTTTGACATAAGGCACCTTTAAGGAATCTATCCCTGCAGCCGGAACCGGAAGAGATCTGTCATCATTTACCATAAATGGGCAAGTTAAGTGTGATGCATCTGTTCATCAGGGTTGTCATTGGCTGTGACTTTATCGCAGAACTCGCTGTGATTGGACTATCTTTTAACCCATATAAAACGGCGCTTCATGTTACAAAGTATGTTTTGGTGTTATTATTACGTTAGTTATACATTAAGGTAACTAGAAAGTGTCTCTATGTTGTGAGAAATTTCTCCTTTACCGAGATCCCAACCCTAACCCTAAGCATGTCTGCACATTTCAATGAACTACAGCACCATGTTTCCTGTTCCATTGATATAATGACAGAGATATGTGGGTAATGTAGTTTAAAACGTTTAGTAATGAAACAGTAAATTTTAAATAAATAATATCTTTAATGGGCAACTGGATATCTAAATTTGTTAATTGTGCAAACATTTATGATATATATGAGGGATAGGTTGCAATTTTATATTTTACTGTGAGCACTTTTAAAATAACCTTTATGCCAGCTTGCCATATATGTCTGAAAACTGTGCCCAACATTATTTAGTAAACATAGCATAAGCAGTTGTCCTTCATATTGTCTCTTTGATACACTAACCGGACTTTGAGTTACAGCCATTTGAAATGTGCATTCTTTTGCTCTTCTGGGGGCCATTACTGGGCTGTTGCTGGGCCCCTGGGGGTGGACGGGCAGTACAGTCTACACACATTTTAGATTTTGAACTATTACTATATCACAAGGATAATGCACCATTCAGTAAAACAACAAAACAGTGCCAAAATATCCTTTTCACCCCATCTGACTGCTGATTATTTGCCTGACATCAGTAATGTCTATGCTTTCATTTTAAATGCAGTAGTAGATGTACTAGAATGATCAACATGGATCATCTTCAATTATACTTAGTGTCTGTAGCAAGATAGCCCACTGCAGCCTCTTGTTATTCACACACCTTCTCTTTATTTCACTGAAAATTGGCATACAAGGCAAGTGTGGGCAACTTTTGCTGCATTGTTGTCCCAAATATCATTAACCACAACAAAATGTTTATGTCCTAAGTAAAATAATTATGGTAATTAATTATATGTAGTTGTTTTTAAATTATGAACTGAACTAAATAAATAAGAATAAAATTCTGTCCCAAACACCACTTTCAATACACAATATTCACCATACTTTATTACACAACACTTTATTTGAGGACACAACATAAACTTGATAAAGTAGCAGAAAGACAAATGAGATTCAAGATAAATAACAATGAGCCTTCAAAAATACATTAACATCAAATTAATCCATTCACAGCTGCTGAAGCCACACAAATGAGTGCCAGAGAATCATATTCAGTCACCTATGATACAGAAAACAGATTTTATATTGTGTTGGAAAAAAATAATTAATTATCACAGCTAAACTGGTTTCTTGCTCTTCCCTGTACGTCTCTATCGTGTTCCTGTTATTCTTCCTCATCTAAACAGTTTGTTCAGTTGTGCCCTACAGTACAACTGATGAACAGAAGATGTGATCACTGATGTGGTGTAGCTTTTTCTCAGAGGAAGAAGTCTCAACATCCCATCGTCAGGCGTTCTCCAGTCCTGGTCTGAAAGTAAAACAAAAAACACAAACAATTCAAATTAAACTGTTTAATGGACAGTCAGGTCAGCTTACGTTCTGCATTATTTAAAGCTACATTGTGTAAGATTTTCTCCCATATAGCGGTGAAATTGTATAAGACTACCAACTGAATATTACTTTCTAGCCCCTCCCATTCCGAGGGGGTTTTAACGCCTACGGTGGCCGTATTATTATGAGTAATCTCCCCCTCGCATTCGTCACGGTGTCACTAAGTAAAGGCGCGAAAGGCGAAGCTTGAATTTCCAGGTATGTCCCTCTTTGGCTAATGTATTTTCAAGATGGAGGTGCAACATGGCTGCCGCCATTCGAGCGACTCGCTCATATGTATTCTGAATGGCAGATTCTACACTTACGGGAGTACTTGATTAGTTGGTGGAAGTAATTACACATGAATGAGCACATATAATTTTGAAAGAACAAAGTGTTTTTTTTTTTGCAAAGAATCAACATAAAAAATGACACAGTGTAGCTTTATTTAAAGCAGTGATGGGCTACTCTGGCCCTCAGCGTCCACTGTCCTGCAGATTTAGCTCCAACCTCAAACCCTCCTGCCTATTGTCTACAACTAAACCTGAAGACTTTGGTTAAAATTTTCAGATGTGCTCAATTAGGGTTTGATGTAAACTCTCAACCACAAAAAGGAGAACGCAAAAGGGCCAGAGTTGCCTGTTCCTTGTTTAAATTTACAAAGCAGCAGTCAGTACATTAATATACACATTGAAGAATTATATAAATATATATAATATTGCAGCACATAATATAAGCTAAGTACAGAAGAAAAACAGTTTTACCCATATAAAAATCGAGTGATAATCTGTACAATGTAAAATTGTCAAGATCAAATTATGTAATACACAGCATTGTTTAAATACAAGACATACCAATGGACTTACGCACCTTTCTGTCTTTGGTCACCAGATGTTTCTTCCTCACCCGAAACAAAGGACTTATTCGATTAGCTTGCGTTGATATAAGGACTGGTCTTCCTTCTCTGCTGTAAAACAAGAAAGTCTCCACTTACTCTATGTGCAATTACTATTGTTCTTGAAACAAACCAATTAACACAGTTATAATTAAGTTAATTTACCATACGATTCAGGGGAGAACATTTGATGAGTAAATACTGATTGAAATATTGTAGAAACTTTACCTGGGAAGGGCTGATCATGGCAAGATTCACTGAGACTCACTAGTAGCTCTTGTGAGGGTTGGTTCCTAAAAGAGCTGTTGAGTTTGATATTGTAGAGCTTTAAAATAGATAATCCTGCAAAACAGAAAGGAAGGTAATTTTAATACATTACTTGCAAGTAGTCAGTTTATATATAACTGTAGGATTTATTTATGTAAGGAGTGTTGCATAATTATATATTAAAAGCATTTTTATGTAATAAGTTCACTGATATGTGAGCATTTCTATGAATAAAAGTATGTCTTTAATAGCATGCAATAATCATATGAACTTAAAAAAGTGATTATGATAACATGATATAATATGTTACATGATAACATGTAAAAAAACAACAACATGATTTACATGCAAACGGGAGTGTTATCAGCAGTGTAACTGATCTGATTACGACAAAATAATCGAGTATCTGATGTCATGTGACAAGTCAAATTAGCTTTTCCACTCTTGCAAACAGAGGAAGGTTATGAGGTGTGGAGAGACATCATGTATCATTGGAATATCAACAGACAGGGTCCAATTTGTAATAATTTTAATGAATACAATGCAATTAATATAAACTTTTCTGATAGTGTATGGGACATCCGACTACTTTCCAAGAAGGCACGCAACTGATTTACAAATATGGAGATAAATATGTACAGGAATTGAGGCACTAGCCATTGACAGCACTAGAAGTAAAAGCTGCATGATTATGTACAAGTATTGTACGAATTTGACAACTTGTTAAATCTTGTGAATTATTAAGACTTTGAGACTATGTTTGTACTGATTGGGCTATGGGTTTTGTAAGAAAAGGTTTAAGAAACAACAAATGCTTGATAAAATGTTTGATTACGGGTTAAAACCAACACATACATACCATTGCGAAAATTTGCCTTTGTAGCTTTTCGTCTCCCGTTTACTTCTCCTCAAACAATAATGAGCTGACTGAGTCCGAAAGGCCCTTTTGGTCTTTTCAGCTAAAAAAAGAGAAAAGAAAATATCATTATAAATAATATATCGGATTATTTAATGGAAAAATTACTGATTTACCTTACAAATATTTGTTGTTACATTATTAGACATTAAAAGCATGATAAGTGTTGTGATTAATATGCATTTACAACAAATATCAATTTTAAAACTACCAATACTGAGGTAAAAGCACGGACAGTTTTGTGGTTACTGTCCTTTTACCACACCTATCACAGTAAAACTAAGGTTACGGTGGTAAACGCATGGTAAGTGTTGTTGTTACTGTGCATTTACAACAAATATCACATTAAAACTACAAATAATGTGGGAAAAGCATGGTAAGTGTTGTGGTTAATATGCATTTACAACAAATATCACATTAAAACTACAAATAATGTGGTAAAAGTATGGTATTTGTCACGGTGTGGGTTTTGTGTCTTGTTCCTTGTTCTTGTCTGTCATGTCATTCCCTGTTTGTCATGTGATCCTGCCATGTGTCTTGTCCCATGTTCAGCTGTTCCCCGTTATGTTGATTAGTCTTCCCAGGTGTTTCAGTTTAACCACGCCCCCTCGTTATCTTGTTTAGCTTGTGTTCCCTTGTATTTAAGCCCTGTGTTTTAGTTCAGTCCTTGTGAGTTCTTAATGTTGTAGTGTTGTATATTGACTGTCCAGAATCTGGTTATCTTGTCTGTATTTGTTAGTTTCTAGATTATTTAAAGAAAACCCCCTGCTGCACTTGGATCCTGCTTTTTGCCTCTGCTTCAGCTGCATCATAACAGAAGAACTCACCACAATATGGATCCAGCAGTAGTCAGCGACCAGGCCCTAAGGAAATTTCTTTGTTCTTTGTTTCAAAACGGCCAGCCCATTGAAAGGTATGTGAGGGACTTTTTGGCCTGCTCAGGTCACTTGGCGTCGCTCGATGGCACCGAGCTCATGGACCTGTTTTGGAGCGGGCTGGATGACAACATTGCTCAGTTGATGCTGGAGGGCCATGCCGGCTGGACCCTGGAGGGATATGTCGACCTGGCCCTTTTCTTGAGCGGTTCGGCACTTACTGTGGGCTTGGTTAATGAAACACCCCGCAAGCTCACAGTACTCCCAGAGCCCTCATCACTGATCCAGTCTGCCCAGCCAGAGTCAGTTCACGTCTTGCCAACCTTCAAGCCAGCCACCGGATCAGTCTATGGCCGTACTGGACCGGTTTCTAGCGTGGCCGATCCCCCGCTAATTTCTGCACGTGCTGCCAAGAGGGCTATCGTTCCAGGGTCTCGTTCTCCAAAGCCTTCACCGCTGGTCCCGTCCAGCACAGAGCCCTCACCGCTGGTCCCGTCCAGCACAGAGCCCTCACCGCTGGTCCCGTCCAGCACAGAGCCCTCACCGCTGGTCCCGTCCAGCACAGAGCCCTCACCGCTGGTCCCGTCCAGCACAGAGCCCTCACCGCTGGTCCCGTCCAGCACAGAGCCCTCACCGCTGGTCCCGTCCAGCACAGAGCCCTCACCGCTGGTCCCGTCCAGCACAGAGCCCTCACCGCTGGTCCCGTCCAGCACAGAGCCCTCACCGCTGGTCCCGTCCAGCACAGAGCCCTCACCGCTGGTCCCGTCCAGCACAGAGCCCTCACCGCTGGTCCCGTCCAGCACAGAGCCCTCACCGCTGGTCCCGTCCAGCACAGAGCCCTCACCGCTGGTCCCGTCCAGCACAGAGCCCTCACCGCTGGTCCCGTCCAGCACAGAGCCCTCACCGCTGGTCCCGTCCAGCACAGAGCCCTCACCGCTGGTCCCGTCCAGCACAGAGCCCTCACCGCTGGTCCCGTCCAGCACAGAGCCCTCACCGCTGGTCACGTCCAGCCCTCGCTTCACGTCAGCCACGTCCAGCCCTCGCTTCACGTCAGCCACGTCCAGCCAGAGCTTCACGTCAGCCACGTCCAGCCCTCGCTTCACGTCAGCCACGTCCAGCCCTCGCTTCACGTCAGCCACGTCCAGCCCTCGCTTCACGTCAGCCACGTCCAGCCCTCGCTTCACGTCAGCCACGTCCAGCCCTCGCTTCACGTCAGCCACGTCCAGCCAGAGCTTCACGTCAGCCACGTCCAGCCAGAGCTTCACGTCAGCCACGTCCAGCCAGAGCTTCACGTCAGCCACGTCCAGCCAGAGCTTCACGTCACTTCTGCCAAGCCAGAGACGCTTCACATCACTTCTACAGAGCCAGTGTCTACGGACAAGATGGCCGAGCCAGAGACCATTCACGTCACTTCCTCCGAGCCAGTGTCTCAAGATGGCTGATTCAGAGACTGTTCACGTCACTTCCTCTGAGCCAGTGTCTACGGACAAGATGGCTGCCTTCGAGCCAGTGTCTACGGACAAGATGGCCGCCTTCGAGCCAGTGTCTACGGACAAGATGGCCGCCTTCGAGCCAGTGTCTACGGACAAGATGGCCGAACCAGAGACTGTTCACGTCACGTCCGCTGATCCAGAGACTGTTCACGTCACTTCTGCAGATCCAGAGACTGTTCACGTCACGTCTGCAGATCCAGACCCTGTTCAAGTCACGCCTGTCGATCCAGAGGCTGTTCAAGTCACGCCTGTCGATCCAGAGGCTGTTCAAGTCACGTCTGTCGATCCAGAGGCTGTTCAAGTCACGTCTGCCGATCCAGAGACTGTTCAAGTCACGTCTGTCGATCCAGAGACTGTTCACATCACGCCGGAGCCAGTGTCTGCTGTTCCTGAGCCGGAGCCAGTGTCTGCTGTTTCTGAGCTGGTGTCTGTTCCTGCCTATGACCCCGTACCTGCCCCTAAGAAAATTTTGGGGGGGGCAGTAGGTCCTGTGATGGGTCCAAGAAGGCCGCGCCACCATGGCCGCCCGAGGGGTCTTCACCGCCATGGCCGCCCGAGGGGTCTTCACCGCCGTGGCCGCCCGAGGGGTCGTCTCCCCCCTGGCCGCCCGAGGGGTCGTCTCCCCCCTGGCCGCCCGAGGGGTCGTCTCCCCCCTGGCCACCTGCGTATCCTGCTCCACCATGGTCTCCACCATGGTCTCCGCCTTATCCTGCTCCGCCCTGGTCATCTGCAGTTCCTGCTCCGCTCTGGTTGCCCACGCTTCTCGACCCAGGTCCGCCATTGCAATGCCCTGTTCCCATTACCCTGCACGGACCTGGCCCTCCATCCCTCCCCCAAGACCGCCTCCGCCTCACCACCCTCCTGAACTATTGTTTTTTGTTTTTTATGGGCGTCGGGAGCCGCCCATAGGGGACGGGGCTATGTCACGGTGTGGGTTTTGTGTCTTGTTCCTTGTTCTTGTCTGTCATGTGATTCCCTGTTTGTCATGTGATCCTGCCATGTGTCTTGTTCCATGTTCAGCTGTTCCCCGTTATGTTGATTAGTCTTCCCAGCTGTTTCAGTTTAACCACGCCCCCTCGTTATCTTGTTTAGCTTGTGTTCCCTTGTATTTAAGCCCTGTGTTTTAGTTCAGTCCTTGTGAGCTCTTAATGTTGTAGTGTTGTATGTTGGCTGTCCAGAATCTGGTTATCTTGTCTGTATTTGTTAGTTTCTAGATTATTTAAATAAAACCCCCTGCTGCACTTGGATCCTGCTTTTTGCCTCTGCTTCAGCTGCATCATAACAGTATTGGTAAGTGTTGTGGTTAATATGCATTTACAACAAATATCACATTAAAACTACAAATAATGTGGTAAAAGCATGTAAATGTTGTGGTTGATATGCAATTACAACAAATATCACATTAAAACTACAAATAATGTGGTAAAAGCATGGTAATTGTTGTGTTTAATATGCATTTACAACAAATATCACATTAAAACTACAAATAATGTGGTAAAAGCATGGTAATTGTTGTGTTTAATATGCATTTACAACAAATATCACATTAAAACTACAAATAATGTGGTAAAAGCATGGTAAGTTCTGTGGTTACTGTCCTTTTACCACACCTATCACAGTAAAACTAAGGCTACTGTGGTAAAAGCAAGGTAAGTGTTGTTTTTACTGTGATTCTACTACAAATACCACTTTGGAACTAATTGTACTAACTTACTTTAAACCTAATATGATTAACTGATAGAAGGTCTAGGCCTGTAGCACGTCACGTGACGCAAAGCCTCCGTGGAGATGACAGATAATGCAGTGACTGAACATGAGCTAATCTGATTCATTTCGACCATCAGAAAAGACATTATATCAAACATTATTAGGACAGTGTATTTTCGACTACTTACCAACATCTGGAACACGTGAACTGATGCCAAATATCGCGATGTGTACGGAAGGAGACTTCTTCAACGCGATTTCCTACAGATAAAATTCGTGTAGTCCTTTATACTTTTTTTTTTTTAAATCAATAAACAGCAAAGCAGTCCAGCTTCCCTGGCAATAAGACCGAAATAATAACATTAAGAGAAATACATATATAAACATGATAAGATATCGTGAATAAATGTCGATTAAACAGCTTTCTCTGCTCCAGCCCGACTGGCAGAAAGAATCGTGCATTACATTAGTAAAAAAATAAATAAAATAAATAAATAAAAATGCTGATATCACGAAAATAACGAAATAAATGTGTCAGTATCACGAACCAGTAGATTAAATGATGTGACCATATCACGAACTGCACCTCAGTGGCACCTCAAAAGCATGGAAATAATTCCTAATTTATATTAAAATGAGTGTATAGGCCTACTGAGAAGTCTGAACATTACTGGTATTGTCAGGGAAACGTACCTGGAGGTACGTATTTCAGGTTTTGCAAAAATGTAGGCAGAGTAACGTATTTCCCATGAGCCTGGGTTGGTGATATCTCTGCGCCCAAGTAGCAGTGCTTCATCTGTGCTTCCCCCCAATATAGTGCCAAGTCAATATCTGCCAAAGAAATCGCCTAGTCTTAATCTGCATTGCTATTTGTACGCGTTGTGAATACGCAGGCCACAAGAAGTAATTAGGTTTTTTGGGGGGGTTTTATCACTTTTACTCACGACATGCTATCCGGCAACAAAGGATTCCATTCATTATGCTAAGCTAGCGGTGGTGCTGCCAGACTAAGACAATACATGCACTGAGACAAAAATTTGTTTGCCCACTTATCTAAATGTAGGGGAGATGGAAAATAACCCCTATTTTAAAAAAAACGGTGGCGTGTTCCTTTAAAGGAACAACTGATGTATACAGTGGTGGATCTAGAAAATTTTACATGGGGGGGCAAAGGGGTGGCAAGAGGTCTTGGCAGGGTGGCAGGGGTAGACGGTGGGAATCCCTATGTGAATTGCTTTAACAAAACAAACACAAAAACACTGTAGTTATTGTTTAATCATGCCCTTACACACTACAAAGGTTTTTAATTCACAACAGGAATAAGCCCAGTGCAGTGTTCAAACAAAACAAAACTGTGCATCTTTTAAAAAGTAAAAGTATAAAAAGCTAAATGAAAATATTTAAAAAAGTACAATAATTGTGTCCAAGGACTTTTAGCCTTAATGGTTAGGCTCCAGCTACTTTCTTCAACTACTCTTGCCTGCAAAAGTCAATACGTGAAAACCTCTGGTTATCCTTGTATTACATTACACTGTAGGGACATGTAGCTAATAATAGCCTATATAACAAATATAAAATCAGAAAGATTTATCACATGCACACACACACCAGTTATGTTTAGACTACTTAATATAATAATCCTAATTGTATTTGTTATTTCCCCAGTTGTAACCTGGTTTCATTGCTGTGATATCTGAGAGGAATTGGATTTGCTTAGCTAATCAAATGATCGATCTCCTAACTGGCACTGTATTGTGTGTTGTAACGTAACGTCGGCGTAACGGCGACCATCAGTAAACATTATGGATACAAACAATTTATATTTTTTATTAAGCTGTTCTTGTCTTTACTAAAATCAAAATTAGGCTAATCAAAGTGAAGAGTGCTCTTACAAATCACGAGGGAGCGATTTGACCGCTGATTTTGGCTAACGTAATAGACTCGCTGTTTTTTGCTGATGCTGAATCGTCTTTAGCATGTATACATTCATTACAAATGTAACTTTAAGTTAAACGTGTTTTTAACTACACCTGGGGAAACTCACTTCACCTTCAGAGGCTCTGGGGCAGCTCAGTCTCTCCAGTCGGGTTGCAGGGCCACCGCAGCAGACTCGCTGCGTGTGTGTGTGTGTGAGCCAGACTGAGCGAACGGCGCTCTACGTTTGAATCAGGGACGTACTAAGTATTTGAGGGGGAGGGGGAAGGGGCTTTAATAAAAATTAAATTGTTCACTTTTGGTAAATGTATCGTTTAGTTCACTGTTTTGAGAAGCTTGCGGGTTGTTTTTACAGGTACAGTTTTTGGATCATTAAAGTTAGGGGGGCAGCTGGGGGGTAGCCCCCCTGTAGATCCGCCCCTGGATGTATATCATGAAATGTTACAATTTCAATAACTGCAGATGGTAGCACATTGCTCAATTTAGATACCTGTATATAAAAACTCTATTAAAGCAGTTTTAATCTAGCACACATTCAGAAAACAGTATTTTCATTTACTAGATCCCACCTTATTCTTTTACATTGACCTGTTTTGAAAAAAGAAAAGCATTTTAATGCTTTTTGTTTTTTATAGATGTGTAGTTTATTAAATCTGTCAGTTTCTTTCTAATTCATGGTTTGATTATTCTTGTGTCATGCATACATTGATATTATTTATTTTACTTTTCACAGCATGATAATTCAAATATATTGTGAATTATTTCTGTGCATTCCCTAAATAAATTATGCTATTTTCCCTCCTGAATGTGTTCAATGCTAAAAATTACGGTTAAATTTTAATACTTGCTTGGGGGAAAACATATTAACATTTACAGTAAAACCAAACCTTAACTGCTACACATGAAAATCTTGCACATCAGTATCAGGGCAGAATAAATCTGTAAATGTCCCGTATAGCAGCCATTCAGATTTTCTGTTTCATGTTTCTCTCATTCAGTTTGAACTTGATGACTCTGTCAGTGGAAATATGTTCCTGTTCACCATTCAGCTTAGTTCACTGAGTTTATGAATGACTGTGTGATGTTAGACCAATCACAGTCAAGGACAATTTTTGTTACTTTGACTGGAAGTTGATAATCAGTAGAGATTGGAGGTTTGCCTTTCTGAATAAACCCATTTCACGGTATAATCAAACATCCAATAAATAATCTCTACATTTGGATAGATGCCTCATATTTAGGAAGCAAATACTTTGCACTCCATATGCAAATAATATTAATAAATATGATAATAATAATAATATACACAATATACATAAATGTTGACTTCACAAACAGTGCACAGCAGCATTTATTTATTAAACAATTTAAACAACCAATTGATGAAAACATGATTATAGCAATATAAGTATTATTTACAGTGGCTAAACAGCAAAAAATAAAATAATTTTCATTTAATTTCACTTAAAAGCTGCAAAGTGACAAACCTAAACACCTGTATACATAACATATATATATTTTTAAATTAACACTATTATTTTTAAAATGTATAAAATATCTGATTATTATAATGTATAAATGTATAAAATATCTGATTATTATAATGAAGAATGAAAAACAAATCATTTAAATGTACAATAAATATTATTGACAAGAAATATTCCAAATTTTATTTAATGATATTAATATAATTTTGCCATTATAAGTTTGAAAATTTAAATACATTTTTACAATTAATTAGTTTTTATTTTAAATGTATTTATTGTATTATATATATTATGTTCTGTATGCATTTCATATGATTTGTTTACATTTCTGCTGAACTAATTTTGATACTTAGTAGTAAAAGATATTTCAGAAGTTCTTTTGTTGTAAAGTAATTGTTATTTTTTACAATGGATGATATATATATATATAGAGTGTGGGTGAAATGTATAGTAATAAGAACAAGGGATACATCTAATAAATGTGTGGTTAAGCATGAAGAACATGCAATGTGGATGACGGCACACTGTCTACTGCTTCAAACTAGAAAGAGTATTTCATAACGTAATGCTGATGTCAATGCTCTGCTGTAGTGTTTGAGTTGAGCCCTTATCTGTGCTCTTTCTCATAAAGTTATCTCTACCGAGTTAAAATGTTACAGATCCATTCGGCTAAAACATTGACTGACCAAATGTCAGTCTCCATTAGATCCTCTTACGTATATTGCCAGCAACCACAGAATGAACAGCAGTTTGAAGATTCAATGTCAATGTTAACAAATCTTTGTCAGTTTCAGTGGAAATATGAGGAGTATGTAATTCACTGACATCCAAAAGTTGAATGATGATGAGAACATCAGGCTTTCCAATCAAGAGCTGTCAAAATAATGTAATCATTTGTACAATCAGGAATTAAGTTACATTTTATACAGACCCACTGACGCATGGACTCTACGAGATACCTGAAGGTGTCCTGTGGTATCTGAAACCAAGTTAGCAGCAGATCCTTTAAGTACAGTAGGTTGCAAGATTTAGCCTTTGTGGATCTTGTTGGTCCAGCACATCTCACAGATGCTCAATTAGATTGATATCTGGGTAATTTGGAGGCCAGGGCAACACCTTGAACTCTTCATGTTCCTCAAACCATTCCTGAACAATGTGTGCAATGTGTCAGGGGGCATTTTCCTGCTGAAAGATACCACTTCCACCAGGGAACACTATTGCCACGAAGGTGTTTAGGAAGGAGACACTAGTCAAATTTAATGGCCTGACTCAGTGTTTCCCAGCAGAACATTGCCCAGAGCATCACACTTCCTCCACCGACTTGACATTTTCCCACAGTGTATCCTGGTGCCATCCCTTCCCCAGATAAACAGCGCACATGTACACTGTCGTCCATGTGATGTAAAAGAAAACGGGACTCGTCGTACCAGGTAACCTTCTGCCGCTCACATGCCCATTGTAAGTGCTTTTGACAGTGGACAGGGGTCATCATATATAAGCAGAGCCCCATATGCAGCAGTGTGATGCACTGAGTGTTGTGACCTTCTGTCGGCTCAGACCTGACTGGATAGGTTTTGTTGCCCTCATGCGTTGATAAGCCTTGGGCGCCCTACACCCTGTCACCGGTTCTTGGTTTGTCCCTCCTCGGAACACTGTTGGTCAATTCTCACCACTGCTGACCGGGATCAACCCACAAGCCTTGCCATTTCAGATAAATTCTGACCCAGTCACATTGCCATAATAATTTGGCCCTTGTCGACATCGTTTTGATCTTTATTCCTGCCTATTTCTCCTGCATTCAACGTTGATTATGAGAACTGATTGTTTGCTTACCATCTAATCCACTCAGACCTTAAGATGTGGCCTTGTTAGGAGATAATCAACAAAATTCGCTTTACCAGTGTCTGGTCAGCATGTTTTGGTTCATCACTGAATATATACACATCATTACTTGCACCATCTCAATATACAGAAATTTGCGCCTCAATCATTTCATGTCACTTCTGGTGTGAGTACGGAAGGCTGTATGTCTGTTTTGGTCTTGTCTTCTTATTTAAAATGTGATTCATACACTTATAAAAATGGACTTTAAAGTGTCTTCAACTGATGGACATCAACTCCGATTGGGTTTCTGTGATTCCCACTGGCAGAGGTGGTGTGTTCCGCTCTGCCGCTTGTTGTGGTGCTTCATCCGGCCTACCTCATTTCACCGGCAAGCCTGTCTGACTGTGTTTGTAGTGTGGTTGCTGTAGACAAAGCGTCTTTGTCGGGAGGATTTCATGGTGTGGTTGCCGTTGGGTGTTCCCGTTTGCTGTTTGGAGTCCTGGAGTTTGTACTCATTCGGGCTGTATGGCATTTGAGATGTAGTTTGATGTGGATTGCTCGTTGTACCCACCTGATAAGGGACTACTCTACCTACTTCACTTTTACTTTGCTGGCGCTGCTCATTCTCTTTGGACTGTTGGTCAGATATTTGTGTATTTTTCATCCTGGTCTATGCATCTGACGCCGTTTCCATGATCATCTGTGGTGTTTGATGTGTATATTGTATTGTTTCTTATATTTGTCCTGTTTTTTATGTATTTATGTTTATTAATTGTAAAGCGCTTAGAGCTTGGGAAAAGTGCTATATAACTGTATAACACCAATTTTATCATCTCTGCACTGGTTACCTATTAAGTTCCGTATCAATTACAAAGTACTATTACTGACCTATAAAGCCCTAAATGGTCTAGCTCCTGTATATTTAATGGACCTTCTATCGCCCTACAATCCATCGCGTTCTTTAAGATCCCTAAATTCGAGGCTTCTGGTCATTCCTAGGATATCTAGATCCACTAAAGGAGGGAGGGCGTTCTCGCATTTCGCTCCTAAACTCTGGAATAGCCTTCCTGATACTGTTCGTTGCTCAGACTCGCTCTCCCAGTTCAAAACTAGATTAAAGACGCATCTCTTCAGCCAAGCATTCACATAATGCTTGCCTCTTATACTACTGTTGAATCAGATCGAATGCATTAATATTATGAACAGCAGCTACGCTAATTATTTCCCATCTGCTTTTCTGCTGTTATCTCGGGACGCTAGTCCCGAGGTAAATAGCGTTCTTCAGCTACAGTCTGTATCCAGCCTCTCACGGAGACTTCAGAGTCCCCAACACCTGCGATGAGACGACTCGACGCCTGTGAAGAGACGACTCAACGCCGGCGATATGTTATGCCCTAAATTAATACATGATGATTAACTAACTGTATTTTTTACGTACATTTCTGAAATGCACTTTCTGTAAAGCTGCTTTGAAACAATATGTATTGTGAAAAGCGCTATACAAATAAATTTGAATTGAAATTTGAATTGAATATAAATTAAAAGTATAATTATTATTTTCAAAAATATTTTCCAGATAAAAATAAATGAGAAATGTTGGGTGGGTTATTCCATTTATTCCACCAAAATTTCCATGTCATACAAAGAATAAATGAATTAATTAATAAACAGACAAAATCATAAGGGTCTAAAATAATCCTCTCTGCTTTTCATTTTATTTTATTTAATTGCATGATAACGTTATTGGTTACTCAACGTAACCTCGGTTCCCTGAGATAACGGGAGCGAGCATTATGGGGGGAAACTTCTGTTTTCTCTGAATCCCTCTAAAGCGGGCGGGCTCAGCTGCATCCACCATACGATTCACTCCCATTGCGTCAGTTGTAAAATCTGGTGAAGGTGGACGGCGAGGACAAGCCGGCCACCGCACAGATGTCTGCGATAGAAATTCTGCTGGACCACGGCCAGGAGGAGGCCATTCCTCTAGTGGAGTGGGCCCTAACCCCCAATGGGCATAACAAATCAACACAATTGCGTCCACCAACAATCCATCTGAAAAGTCTTTGCTTCAAGACTGGCAGACCTTTAGTGTGGCCTCCGAAGCTGACAAACAGCTGCTCTGATTGCCGAAATTGGCCAGAACGTTCAGTATACATCCTCAGGGCCCTTACAGGAAAAAAAGTTGAAGGTGCCTGCTCGTCTTTCGCGAGCGGAAGGGCTGAGAGTGATATCACCTGCGTTCTAAACAGGGTGGAGAGCACTTTGGGCACATAGACTTTCCTTAGCCTAAAGACAACTTTACAATCATTAGGACCGAACTCAAGACACGAGGGCTCTACAGAGAGAGCCTGTAAGTCTCCAACTCGCTTGACATACTAGTGCTATCAGGAGGACAGGGATTAAGGATTGTGGAGAGGATGGGACTGAGCAGGTGCGTGAAGGGTTCAGCCTCCTTGCCCCTCTAAGGATTTTAACGACTAAGACATGTTTCCCAATAGACTGGTAGGCCACTGGGGAGCTTTCTGAGCTGAGCAACAGCTTGAGAAAAGGATCATTTCTGGGCATATAGGCGCCTTATAAAAGGGGCCCTCACCTCTGCTATCGTTCTCATGACTCCTTGGGGAAGGCCTGACGGCTCCCGTCCAGAGGCCAAACATGAGCGTTCCACAACTCTGAATAGGGGTGGCATATTTACCCCTATATAAGGAATAAAGGCTTTAACATGTGCCATATAATTTTGAGTCAGGGGGTGGAGTCTCCATTTTCGAGGTCCGCTGCGAGATGGCATGTCTGCTCATTTGTTTAAGGAGCATGGCACATGAACCTCACTCACTGAGCTGAGGTTCTTCTGAGCCCATAGGAGAAGACGGCTCACCAATATGTGTAGAGGGCGAGACCTCATTGGTGGTTTATAAAGGCAACCACCATCCTGTTGTCCAAACCAAGAGACGTGTCTACGCACTTCGTAAAAGTACACAGAGCTAGAGAGAGTCAGAACGGAAGGACTGTATATTGGTATGCCACCATTAAAAGCCCGCCATCCTTTTTGGGGACGAGGAAGTATCAGCTGTAAAAGCTTGACTCGCTTTTAAAAGCCTGCCATGCCCGGAGTCGAGTGTGGAATGGATGAAGAACTACAGGCTGAGATGGCGGGAGAACCGCACCTGCTACAGCATTGAGAGGAGGAGAAATGCTCTTTTTGTGAAAATTTAAAATTATTATTTGGTTCATTATAACAGCGGGAAGCAGTTTGGGTGTGCAAACGGCAGGGTGGGCCGAAAACTGGCAACAAACAGCGCTTCCAGCACCCTGAACTGAAGAGGGGACTGGTAAATGGGGATGTTTTGGGGGTGGTCTGGCCTCGGCAAGACTTTCTCGAGAACTCCTTTCTCCTCCAACCTGAGGCCTCAGGACTGCTTCGGCTGCATCAGGTCTAACTGCTGCCTGGGGGTAAGGCCCTTGACACTTTTGGGAAAGGGTAGCATTTGGCCGAGTGGAAGCGTGGTTTGATTTGCTCTTTTAAGATCACTGGATTGCCCAGGGAAGACGCTGAGTCAGGTTGCTTGCAGAGCGCCTGCTTTGATCAGCCCGCTGAGCAATGAGGATCAGCTGTTCGACTGAGCACTCAGCTGTAGCAGAGCGCCGCTGAGTCAGCTTGCTTGCAGAGCATCTTAATCCTCTATGAGGGCACGATTCAACCGCGAGTAGAGGCGAGTAGAGAGGCATCAGTCTTCTTCTGAACAGCGAGATGATCTTCGCACTGAAGGAGAAAGATCTGACAAGTGGGTATTTCTGCACGGCTTTATAGGCAGCAGAGCCTGCCTGTTTTGGCGGGCTGCAATGCCATTTGTCTGTGAAATTCACAGACATGAACCAATCAGGCATCAGAATTCAGAGAAAACAGGAGTTTCCCCCAATAAGCGTCAGGTAACTGACGCAATGTGAGTGAACCGTAACGAAAAGGAAACAAAGCAGCTTCTTGCATGTTGGTTACACCACACTAATTGTAATTTGGCAAATTAAACATATTCAAATATTACTAATATATTATTCATATATTTTAAAACAAAACTTATTCACTGCTTATTTAAAGAAAAAATCATGATGTTTTACTAAGTGGTGTAACTGTAGCTTTATAAAATATATCAAGATGTATTTTAATTCAGAAACTGAAAATATGCTCATCATAGAAGATATGTATTTAAATCGTTGTCTGTATACATTTTTAATAACTTAGTAAGTTATTAAAAGTATAAGTATTAGCTTTTACCTTATAACTTATTTTAGAATAGCTTTAGCCAAAGTAATTATTTTCACATATTTCATTGTACTTGGAATATTATGGACTTATGCAATATGGACTTTTTTTTTATGTTGCTGTTTTTTGTAGCTTGCAATATGTGGGCATCATGAACTGCTATTGGGTAAAAAAAAATATGTTTCATTTAAAACAAAAACAACAACATCAATAAAACATAATATTCTTTTTTTTTAATGGGGCTAAATAAGATGAATGTCATGCCACTGACATCAAGACAACAATAAAATTACAGTTGATATTTTCTCTGATATTTAAATAGAAAAATATGTGCCACTAAAACAATTATTAACCTTAAAGGCCCACTGAACTTTGATGCGTTGATGTGATTTCCACTGAAACAGGAAGCTAAGGCAGGACATATTGGATGGCTCCTCCACCTTTTCAAATTTCCAATAGCATTTAGTTTACCTCACAGACTGCAAGTCGTACTTCACAGCACCATGAAGTGAATCCGAGCGCTGATGTTACGCTGGATTCAATAGTAGAGGTGTGAATAAATTCTAGTCATTCATTAACCATTGTACAGTTAGAAACAGGAATAAAACTTGAGTGTTTGAACAACCGAACACACATCTCCAACCCATATTGCTCCATGTCAACGGTCGCTTTGGCTGGGTGGTATTTATAGCGTAAGGGGCGGGACACTTTAGATTCTAGAGAGCACTTGATTGGATAGAAGATGTGATGAGAAGCTGAAGTCCGCGGGGATGTCATAAAAATCTGTGATCCATTTTAGCGGAAAGTGAGAAACTGTAAGTTTTGAATGTTTATGTATATTTCTCCTAAATTCAAATTTTGTCATTGTTTTGGAACACACCAGCTTATTAATAACCTTAAGGCTAACATATTCATACTAAAAGCTAAAAAACGTACATTTTAATGTCAGGGGGCCTTTAAGACCCAGTTTGATTACATGGTTTACAGCAGGGAAAAAATGGCATAAAGGGATGTACAAATGACAATTATTCTTTGACGTACACTGGACAGTAACACCCAGTTTTTACTGAGCAGATACAATGACTGTTTGTGCACGATCTTCTTTATGATAAAATATCAAGGCCATTTGATTTGATTTT
This sequence comes from Gila orcuttii, assembly GCA_026230005.1. Taxonomy (NCBI): domain Eukaryota; kingdom Metazoa; phylum Chordata; class Actinopteri; order Cypriniformes; family Leuciscidae; genus Gila; species Gila orcuttii. Next base: position 22,271,725 of record JAPDVR010000025.1, read on the forward strand.
CAAAGGGTCATCAGAAGTGGCATTCACTTCCTGTACTGTAATCTACTCATGAGATCTCTTTATGATGAGCATTATGCAAAGCATTTGATCCCTGTGCCTCTTTGCCCAACCTACCATATGTCAACAGGATGTTAGTCTCCCTAGGGCAATCCAGGGGTGAATGAGAGCATTTTTAGTGACTGTTCCTTTTACTATGAATTATCTAAGAAAACTGGCCCAGACACTGGAAATTCAGAGGTGTAGACTGTATTTTGCATGCCAAATTGGAACCGATGGAAGGTCTTGACTCAGACAACAGAATGTGAATGAAAACACCGGCATGCTGGTATTTAAAGACAGGCTGTTTAAACGCGGGAGCCAAACTGCCCAGGCGGGAATTTTGTGGAGACGTGTTCAGAACCACGGACAGCGCATATTAGTTTGACTGCTGAAGGATACACTAGAGCTGTCTGTCAGGAGTTTGACTGTTTCCATGGGAGTAATGCAATGGGGAAGAATTTAAACCCGTTTAATAATTAAACTGCGAGAAGAGGCGAGTAGAGAGGCTTCAGTCTTAAATTATTCATTTAAACAAGTTATTCTTCAAAAATAAACCTTTCATTAAGGCCAGATACTGCAGGTAAATAGGGGACTTTATTTTTTTTGTAAAGATCTTGCATTGAAACTTTAACAGTAAATTATATACATTATAGCAACTATTTTTTTGCATCGCAAGTTTTGGGAAAAAATATGTTTAGATGTGCTATTAAATATGTGATTATTAACAGATACTTAAAATGAAAAAAAAATCTAGATATTGAAAAGTTATATTCATAAACTTTATTTCATACTAACAACATATTAGAGTTTTTAAAGAACAGATTTTGGATAATGTTAATTTTTTTCCAATTAAAAATATGAGAATAATACATACTAAAGTTTTTCAGTCACTTTGGAACATTTCTCACTCATTTGAACAAATTGCTAATGCTTTGGTATTCATGCACTTGATTATGTAAAATTGTCTGCTGTTTCCTACATTATCAATTGCTTACGTCATGTTGATCAAAAAAATAAATATTATACTGGTTCTCTGTTGAATAGTCTTACCCCCTAAAACATCTAGGCATTAGCTCATTGCGTTAGTCATTAAGTGCAAAATGGTTGAACCAGCTGTCATAATCTCTCAAGCGTATTTTCTACACATTGCTATTAGACTTTTTGTAAATGTGTCTTGGATTAATGAATTGGTGAATCTTAACACTAATGAAGGGAATGTAGAGTATGAGATCAACCAATGATCAACCAGTTCTCTAAAACTGCTCAAAGGATGCATTTCATGAACCATCAGTTGGCAAGTATATAGACAGCACAACACTGTTACAATTTCTGACAATGAATGAACAACCAGGAAACGAACAGGGTCAACAGCCGGGAGGAAGAAGAGGAGTAAGGATGCGTGGTGGAAGGGTAGGGAGGCAAAACAGAGGAAGAGGCAGAAGTACATATCTGATGAAGGATCTGATGTAGGACCTGCGCCTGGACACGACGACAACGCAGTCCTGAAGTGTCAACTAGTCTCTCGCCTGTGAAGGCCTCCATCTCTGTACAGATAAAACATTGTCAAAATAGTTCCGGTTCACATGGCTACGTGGAAGCAATAAATAATTCTGTATTATACATTTTTAAAGCCAGACAAGTAATTTGTTCAGGTCAATTTGTAAAGAAAGACTACACGCCTGTGAACATATATATTCAAACGCGCATACCTATAGACTAAACACGGAATACGCATGTGCACGCCATCAGAGTTTTCACAGGTTTGTGTTTTTAAAGCTTGCACAGAGATAATTTTTTTAAAAAAAAGTATATACACTCACCTAAAGGATTATTAGGAACACCTGTTCAAAGTTATTGGGATTTTCACGCACAACCATTTCTAGGGTTTACAAAGAATGGTGTGAAAAGGGAAAAACATCCAGTATGCGGCAGTCCTGTGGGCGAAAATGCCTTGTTGATGCTAGAGGTCAGAGGAGAATGGGCCGACTGATTCAAGCTGATAGAAGAGCAACTTTGACTGAAATAACCACTCGTTACAACCGAGGTATGCAGCAAAGCATTTGTGAAGCCACAACACGCACAACTTTGAGGCGGATGGGCTACAACAGCAGAAGACCCCACCGGGTACCACTTATCTCCACTACAAATAGGAAAAAGAGGCTACAATTTGCAAGAGCTCACCAAAATTGGACAGTTGAAGACTGGAAAAATTTTGCTTGGTCTCATGAGTCTCGATTTCTGTTGAGACATTCAGATGGTAGAGTCAGAATTTGGCGTAAACCGAATGAGAACATGGATCCATCATGCCTTGTTACAACTGTGCAGGCTGGTGGTGTAATGGTGTGGGGGATGTTTTCTTGGCACACTTTAGGCCCCTTTGTGCCAATTGGGCATCGTTTAAATGCCACGGCCTACCTGAGCATTGTTTCTGACCATGTCCATCCCTTTATGGCCACCATGTACCCATCCTCTGATGGCTACATCCAGCAGGATAATGCACCATGTCACAAAGCTCGAATCACTTCAAATTGGTTTCTTGAACATGACAATGAGTTCACTGTACTAAAATGGCCCCCACAGTCACCAGATCTCAACCCAATAGAGCATCTTTGGGATGTGGTGGAACGGAAGCTTCGTGCCCTGGATGTGCATCCCACAAATCTCCATCAACTGCAAGATGCTATCCTATCAATATGGGCCAACATTTCTAAAGAATGCTTTCAGCACCTTGTTGAATCAATGCCACGTAGAATTAAGGCAGTTCTGAAGGCGAAAGGGGTCAAACACAGTATTAGCATGGTTCCTAATAATCTTTTAGGTGAGTGTATAGATTGCACCTTGGAACCTATTTCAAGGTTTGCGTTCTCGAGCCATCAGGCACTGTTGTGTGAATGAGCGGGCCAGAGCGCAGTATCTTAATTCTAGAGCTGCTGTAAAGCCAAAACAATCTCTGTTACTTTAATTTCTTATCACTGTAAAGCTGCTTTGAAACAGTCCGTATTGTTAAAAGCGCTTTGTAAATGAAGATGACTTGACATTTCAAGTCATTTCACCTTTATTTATATAGCACTTTATACAATACAGATTGTGCAAAGCAGCTTTACAGTGATAACAGAAAAATTATACATTTCAGTGAGTTCCGTGTTGATTCAGTGCTGTTGTAAAGATAATCAATTATTAAATTAGTTCATTTCATCTATAAAGCAGTTTTGAAAAAAAAAAAATGTCATCATCCAGCTCAGTTCAGTTCTCATTTGAAAGAATCAGTACAGTCAGATCAATACTATTGTTAAATATAAAATGTCCCCAACTAAGCAAACCAAAGGCAACAGTGGTAAGGAACCCAAACTGAAAAGGAGTAAGGGGATAGCAAGGTAGCTAGCTTGAAGCCAATGGGGCTGTCGGTAAGAACAGGTCCAGTCTAGTCACTCAGGTATCAAATTCTTTATTTCTTTTGTGTGCCTGTGGTTTCTACAAAGGAACATAGGAATACAGCATTTAAGGTTACAATAAACAGTATATGAGGCATCTACTCATACTATAAAGTTCATCAAATATACATCTGAATAACTAAAGACAATGCCTAAACAGGAAATATAGCAAGCATAAAAATAAACACCTTTAAAGACAAATTTTAAGAAATACAGAACGATACTAAGTATCAAACAAAAGGCACTTACATGGTCAATTACGCACACGCAGGAAAAAACAAAGAAAGGAGAAAAACTCAGTCCTCTGCACAGTACATCCATGTGCTACAAACAGAAGTAACATGCTGTGGGCACAGGTGTAGTTAATAAAGCCAGATATAGAGTCCTGATTGGCTAAGAGATCAGGTGGGTGGAGCTAGAGTTAATATGAAAATTAACAGGCTAAGAGAGGTGTGGCACATGCTTTGCACCTTGTGGATTAAGGGAAACAAAACTTCTCAACAGCCGCCCCAAAATTTGTATAGCAAATTTGATCAATCAGGGAATATCAGGTAGGGCTGGAAGAGGGATGAGGCGGGCAACGGGCCTTGTATATGTCCTTTCCTTGACTTGTACATTAGCAACCCTACAACGATCATCCTTGCGAGGATGAAGGGCGATGACCTTACCCACTGACCATTGGGATCTGGGAAATTGACGATCTAGAATCAGAACAACAGTATTAGGTTGCAGGTTAGGATGGTCTGTGCGCCACTTTTGTATGGACTGAAGAGAGGGAAGTCAAGTCAAGTATATTTATATAGCGCTTTTCACAATACAGATTGTAGCAAAGCTGCTTCACAGTATCAATCAAAACAACTTAACAATGTTTGTTTATTACTGGAAAAAAGACATCCAAGTTTGGTAGAGCTGATCAATGGTATGATTGGTTAATTAATTTGAATATCCCCAACTGAGCAAGCCAAAGGCAACAGTGGCAAGGAACCGAAAAACTCCATCCAGTGACCTAATGGTGTCCTAACACCCCATCAGATGACCCAATGGAGAAAAAAAAAACCTTGGGAGAACCCAGGCTCAGTCGGGGGGCAGTTCTTCTCTGGTGTTTATGAACTAGAGGCCGAATTTACAGTAACTGTAAGATAAAAAATGTATATGAATGCCTGGCTAAATAGACGCGTCTTCAGTCTAGTTTTAAACTGGGAGAGCGAGTCTGAGCTACGAACAATATCAGGAAGGCTATTCCAGAGCTTCGGAGCTAAATGTGAAAATGCTCTGCCTCCTTTGGTGGATCTGGATATCCTAGGAATGACCAGAAGCCTCGAATTTAGTGATCTTAAAGAGCGCGATGGATTGTAAGGCGATAGAAGATCCGTTAAATAGACTGGAGCTAAACTATTTAGAGCTTTATAAGTCAAAAGCAATACCTTGTATTTAATATGGAACTTTATAGGTAACCAATGAAGTGATGATAAAATCGGTGTTATATGATCATATTTTCTTGATCTAGTAAAAACTCTAGCGGCTGCATTTTGGACTAACTGTAGCTTGTTTATTGAAGATGCAGGACAACCAGCTAATAAAGCATTACAGTAATCTAGTCTCGAGGTCATGAATGCATGAACTAACTTTTCTGCATCAGAGACTGATAGCATATTACGTAGCTTAGCAATGTTTCTAAGGTGGAAAAAGGCAGAAAAAGGCAGTTTTTGTAACATATGAAATATGCTTTTCAAAAGACAGGTTGCGGTCTAATGTAACACCCAGGTCTTTTACTGTAGCGGATAAAGTAACAGGGCATCCTACTATGTTAAAGTCGTGCTGTGAAAGGTTTTGTGGACGTTTTTTAGAACCGATAAGTATTACCTCTGTCTTGTCTGGATTTAATAAAAGAAAATTATGCGTCATCCAATCTTTTATATCTTTAACACAATCTGTCATTTGGATAATTTAGCGTATTCATCTGGCCGTGATGAAATATATATTTGAGTGTCATCAGCATAACAATGGAAACTAATTCCATGTTTCCTTAGAATATTACCAAGTGGCAGCATATATATTTAGAATAATAAAGGGCCTAACACAGATCCCTGCGGCACTCCATAGTTTGCCGAAGTTATAATCGATTTTTCTCCATTTAAGTAGACGAAATGGTAGCGTCAGATAAGTATGACCTGAACCAGCTTAATGCTTGTCCTTGAACACCAGTGTAATTTTGTAGTCGATCTAAGAGTATTGTGTGATCTATAGTATCGAACGCAGCACTAAGATCAAGTAAAACTAGTACTGAGATACAGCCTTGGTCCGAAGCTAAAAGTAAATCATTTGTGATTCTAACAAGTGCAGTTTCAGTGCTATGATGTGGCCTGAATCCAGACTGAAACTTTTCATAGATGTCGTTTTCTTGCAAGAAAGAGCCGAGTTGAGCGGACACAACTTTTTCTAATATTTTTGACATAAATGGAAGATTCGAAATGGGTCTGTAATTTGCTAGGTTATTTGGATCTAATTGTGGTTTCTTAATAAGAGGTTTTATAACTGCCAGCTTGAACGTTCTTGGAACATGACCTAAAGATAAAGATGAGTTAATAATATTGAGAAGAGGCTCTTCCACTATAGGTAACACTTCTTTCAGTAGTTTAGTTGGTATAGGATCTAATAAACATGTTGTTGTTTTAGATGAAGTGATAAGTTTATTTAACTCTTTTTGTTCTATGGTTGTGAAGCATTGTAATTGTTCTTGCGGGGTGATAATTGCGGCCGAATAAGGCGCGAGCAAAGATCGAACGTTTACGATTTTGATTCTGATGCTTTCAATTTTCTCGGTGAAGAAGTTCATGAAATCATTACTACTAAACTGTAACGAGGTATTTTGTTCAGACGACGTCTGTTTATTTGTTAGTCTAGCCACGGTATTAAATAAAAACCTTGGATTATTTCGGTTGTTTTCTATTAATTTGCTGAGGTGCTCAGCTCTGGCCGTTTTAAGTGCCTTTTTATAAAGTGACATACTGTCTTTCCACGCGATTCTAAAGACCTCTAAATTAGTTTTTTTTTCCATTTACGCTCTAAATTACAGGTTTCTCTCTTTAAAACATACGTAGTATTATTGTACCATGGTGCTATACCTTTTTCTCTGACCTTTTTTAATCTAATGGGTGCAACAATATCCAATGTTCTAGAGAGAATGGTGCTCATAGTGCTAGTAAGTTCGTCTAATTCATCTGTTTGTTTGGGTTCAGGCAGCAGCTGAGACAGATCAGATAAGCTATTTGAGAAATTATCTATGGTGGATGGACGAATTGTTCTACCTGGTCAATAACGTGGCACAGCATGACATATTACACCAGTGCGTAATATGCAAGTTACCAAGTAGTGGTCAGTGACATCATCACTTTGTGGAATGATATCTATATCGGTTGGATCGGTTCCATATGATATAATTAAATCAAGTGTATGATTAAGACGATGAGTTGGTCCGGTGACGTTTTGCTTGACCCCGAAGGAGTTTAATAAATATGTAAACGCAGCCCCTAACGCATCATTTAAATTATCTACGTGTATGTTAAAATCTCCAACAATTAATGCTTTATCGACGTTGACCAAAAGATCTGATAGAAAGTCAGCAAACTCTTTTAGGAAATTGGCGTAAGGCCCTGGAGGTCTATATACAGTAGCCAATGCGAATGCTTTTTTCTTACATCTAAGAGCGTAACATTTAGCACTTCAAACGAATTAAACCTATGACGAGTTTTCTGAGTAACATTAAGGATATCTCTGTAGATTGTTGCAACACCGCCGCCACGACCGATCAGACGGGGCTCATGCTTATAACAGTATCCTGGCGGAGTAGACTCATTTAGACCCAAATAATCATTTGGTTTAAGCCAGGTTTCAGTAAGGCACAGAACATCAAAATTATTATCTGTGACCATTTCATTTACAATAACCGCCTTAGGTGTAAGCGATCTAATGTTTAGAAGACCTAGCTTTAGAAATTGTTTTTGTTCACTAATAGAGAAATTTTTTGTTTTAATAACAATTCGATTTTTTCTAGATCCCGCAGTAGATTTATTTGATCTTAGTAAACGAGGAATAGACACAGTTTCTATGCAATGTTCTACACTAGTATTAATATCAATTAAATTGGTGCAGTAGAGACTGTGATTTGGATTTTTGGTTACTAGTCAAATGGTATTTAACATCTTGGAGATGTTATCCGACAGAAGATCTGCCCCGATTCTACTTCATCAGCGCGGAAGAGCCTTGGTCGCTCCCAAATCAGTTTCTGCTCATTGCACCATGACAATAACCATTCATTTAGCGTGAATAATCTACTGAACTTTTCAAGATAATTTCTAAGGAAATGGGCCCAAAAATGATCAGAAAGGATCTGACTGTGACGCCATTGACGGCGACTGTGCAGCTCAGAGTCTGGATATGTAACTAAAGGAAGGGAAGCATCATGCCGCCCCATAAGCAGCAAGTTAGGGGTCACAGGGTCAGGATCAGCAATGTCAGATGATACATAGCCTATAGGCTTGGAATTTAAGATGCCTTCAATTTCAACCATGACTGTGTGTAGTACCTCCTCACTGACAATTTGAGCACCTAGGGTAGTCTCCAGAGCAATTTTGATGGAGCGTATTTCACGCTCCCAGCTTCCACCAAAGTGAGGTGCGTGTGGAGGATTGAATTTGAAGGAAATCCTTTGCCTGGCCAGAGTTTCCTGAAGGTCAGGGGTTAGGGATTGATAGGCGTCTAGTAGCTCTCTCTTGCCTCCAATGAAGTTGGTACCTCTGTCAGAGAGCAGCTCAAATGGTTTACCTCTGCGAGCAATAAAACGCCTGAGCGCCATCAAGAAGGAATCTGTATTCATGTGACTGAGTAGATCAAGATGCACCCACCTAGTTGTCAGACATTTGAAAATTATTCCCCACCTTTTTTCAGCTCGTCTGCCAATCTTGACCGTGTAGGGCCCAAAACAATCCATCCCAGTAGAATAAAACGGAGGTTCATGAAGGCGAAGGCGAGCGGGAGGGAGATCTGCCATTCGGGGAATAATGGGATGTGCTCGGGATTGTTGGCATTTCGGGCACCTATGCTGATATTTTCTGACTGCCTCACGACCCCTCAGGATCCAGTACTGCCTCCTTAACTCTGCAAAAAGCCTTTCTGGCCCAGGATGTTGTAGGTGGTCATCACAATCCTTAATTATAAGCGTTGTGATTGGATGGGTAGGGTCCAGGACTACTGGATAAACGGCATCAGGGGGTAGATCACTGCTTTGCCGTAACCTTCCGCCTACTCGAATGAGCCCTGATGCTGGGTCTAACTCTGGGGCAAGGGAGAGTAAATGACTTGAAGATAGAAGGGGCTTTTGGAGTTGAAGGCAGGCTAAATCATCCCTGAAGGAATCCACCTGGGCTTGTCTTAGCATGGCGGTCTCTGAATCATGGTAGTTTTCAGCTGATGGAGGCTTTGCCGCCCCATGAAGGGATGCCTCCATGCAGTCAAGGAGATCTTGGAGGGTGGTATGGACTGAGGGATACAGCACCACAGAAGCTGGGCTTATGCCGCTCTTCAGCATCATCAGATGGATCTATTGCAGGGCTAGTGGGCCACAATTCAGAGGATTGAAAAAGAAAGGCAGGTCTTTGGTTCCACCTGCAGGGCCTACTAAGTTCGGCTAGTAGCTTTCCTCTAGTTAGGTCGTCTGCTGGGTTGTTCTGAGAATCCACATAACACCACTCCTGGCCTTTAGTGAGCTCCTGAATCTCAGCTACCCTGGTTACAACAAAAACTTTGTAACGGCAACAGTCAGACTTGAGCCAATGGAGTACAGTGGTAGAGTCAGTCCATAGCGTAGTCCTTCTGATATGGAGGGGAGGGTGAGCTCTGTTTGAAGGAGACCGAATAGCTGGGCTCTGTTTGAAGGAGACCGAATAGCTGGGCTCCTATGAGAGCAGCACATAATTCAAGTCTCGGAATGGATAGTTGTTTTTTGGGAGCGACGCGGGACCTCACCATGAGGAAGGACACATACCCTTGTTGCTGACCATCTTCTGTGCGCATGTAGGCAACTGCACCATAGGACTTATCTGATGCATCACAGAAGATGTGAAGGTCCTGAGTGGCTAAGGAGGTGTCTACTGAAATAGGGGTGAGGCAGTGAGGCAGAGTGATAGTGGAGAGGTTAGGGAGTTCATTTTCCCAGGAAACCCAGGCTTCTAAGAGATCATGAGGGAGATTTGGGTCATCCCATTCTCGTGCCTTTCCCCATAAGTGCTGAACGATGATTTTGGCCCTTGTTGTGTAAGGGAGGATATAGCCAAGAGGATCATACTGGCTAGCAAGAACTCTGTAAATATGGCGCATAGTTGGAATGGTAGGTTCAATGACTCTGTGCCTGTATCGGAGGGTATCTGTATGGCAGTTCCAGAGGAGGCCTAGTGTAGACTCTGAGGGATCAAGGAAAGGATGGTGTGATAACCAGAGCTCCGTTTGTTCTGACCTGGCTTCAGGAGGTAGGTCATAAATGACCGGAGGATCATTACAAGCCCATTGTCTGATTTTGAAGCCACCAGAGGAGAGGGTAGAGCGCAGGCTATAAAGGAGATCTCTGGCTTCCTCTGGGGTCGTGAGACTCTGTAAACAGTTATCCACGTAGAAGTTATTGTGTATGGAATGGTGAATGCACTCATCTGCCTGAGCACCTTTGATGATCCTCTGGAGGATGTAAATGGCACAGCAAGGTCTTGAGGTTGTGCCGAAGGGAAGAACTTGCCATTCATACACTGTTGGAGGAGCTTCACCGTCCAGGTCACAACCGAGGAATCGCAGGAGAGGTTTATCCTGGGGTAATAGGCGCACCTGGTGAAACATTGATTTAATGTCTCCACTGATAGCAGTCTTGTGCTGCCTAAAACGGAGTAGAACTCCAAGGAGTGAAGGCCCAAGGATTGGTCCAGGAAGTAACTGTGAATTCAGACACTGATTTCGGTAGGAAAAGGAACAATCAAACACAATGCGATCTTTACCATTGTGATGCACAATGTGGTGGGGTATGAACCAGGACTCAGGTGTATCTTCTATTTCAGAGGATGACAACTTCTTGACATACCCAGCATTAACCAATTTCTGGATCTCCTTGGTATAGGTCTCTGCCTGTTGTGGGTTTTGAAGGAGTCGCCTTTCACAGCTGCGGAGACGGGACATTACTGCCTCCTTGGGGGCCTTCAGAGGGGGCCAGGGGTCTACACGGAGGAGAGGTGCTGCATATCGAAGGGTGCCATCAATAGGTATTCTGATGGTTTGGGTCTCAAGCTGGTGCATTGCCTCTTGATCTTGTTTGGAACGAACCACATCTTTCATGCTTTTCTGAGGTAATGCATCAATCTGCCACAGCTCCTGGACATTATGGTGGATGTCATCAGGTGGGCATTTAAAGGAGATATAGTGAGAACAAGTAGAAGGAAAGCTAGAGAGATCTCTTGCAGGACCCTGCAGTGTCCAGCCGAGCCGGGTCTTGATTGCTACAGGGGTTCCAGGAGGGCCTAATTTGACAGGTTGTGTTGGGATAAGATGTGTATGATCAGCCCCTAGAAGGAGAAGGGGTCTTACTTTATTAAGCTGTTTGAGAGGGAGCTGACGGAGGTGTGAGTAGCGCTGCTGGAGGAATTTTACCGGGTGAGAATGTTCTGACAAGGATAGCTGGTCAGCAGTGAAGGCTTGACTGATGACATAAGACTTGTTAGGATGTGCTTTAGGAATAAGGGTGAAGGATACAGAAGCTCCATTAAGAGTCTGGACATCCGGTCTCACAGTTCTCAGCTGTAGAGTCTCAGATATTCCTTTTAACTGAAGTGTTTGGGCAGCAGGGTGAAGGAGGATTGTTCTTTCAGACCCATCATCCAGTATGGCATAAGTGTCTAAGGATCTGTTGCCATTGCGCAGGGTCACTTCAACTACCTTCAGTAGTACTTTATTGCAGTCACTAGTGTGGTCAAGATATAGATTTTGCACTTGCCTCTGGTTAATGTTGCATAGGATGTGTAGGTGTTTCCTGTTACACTGGCTGCAGCGTCCCTTCAGGTCACATTGGGTTGCAAAGTGATCTCGTAAACATCGCCAACAACGTCTCTGTTCCTTGATCCAGTTAGTTCTCTGGTCTTTGGTGAGCTGGAGGAAACCACCACATTTACTGACATGATGTTCGGTAGAATCACAGTAAGCGCACATTGGATAGCATTCAGCTATGCTGTTAGGAGGAGGCTGAACAACTTTAGGTGAGGGAACTTGGGCTCTGCAGGAAGTCATATGAGAGGAGGTTTTAATACCATGAAGTATGGTTGTACCCCTTAATGGGTGAGGAGGTGGAGGCCTCTGGCGGATAGGCTGACCGATAGGCTGAGATGTTCTTTCTCTCCTGGGCTGGTAGCGGGCTTCTTGTTGTAGCCAGTTGGAAAAATCCAGGAGGTTATAGGAAAGGGGACCTGGTCTACTCAAACTCATACATCTCTTAAACTGGCAGAACTGTTCATGGGGAAGCTTCTCTAGTAGTCGCTCAACATGTGAGCCAGAGGTAAGCTCAGAGAGACCTTCAGGGCCCATGGACTGAAGGAGGCCCACTAATGCCTGCACTCTGAGGGAAAATTGGTCTAAGCCTCTACCATCACCTGTACGAATAACAGGCATCTCCATTATGGTTCGGAGCTCCTTCAAAGCAAGTTGTCTAGGTTGACCATAGCGCTCATCTAGGGCTCGTACAGCTTGAGTGTAAGGATCTGGGGCATAAGCATAAGCCAAAGCAAGTCTCCTCGCCTGGTCTACCTTCAGATGATCCAACAGGATGTGGTATTTATATTGCTCTGATTCTCTTAGATCTAACAATTTGGATAGGGCCATCTTTAACATCATGTACTGGCATTCGTCCTCCCTTATGAGATCAGGGAAAGAAGGGCCTTCTACTTTCCTATAGTTGAATAGGACAGAATAGGATAAAACAGCAGGCAAAGGTTGATTAGGCAGTGTATAGGCTGGGTGCATGGGGTTATACGAGGCTGGTGCTTGATATCTGGCAGGAAACTGACCACAGCCATGCACAGGATGCATGCTCTGCAAGGACTGTGGCATAGACTGGGTAAGAAGGGCACGGCTTACAGGAGGAGGAGATAGAAGCGGTGACTGAAGTGGAAGAGGAGGGGGCCTATGGTCCTCCATAGTCTGATGGGCTTGTGGTGATTGAAGGTTAGAATTATCAGGGCAAGGGGATAGCAAGCAAGACCGTGAGGAGTGAGTGCTGCTCCTAAGCATGCACTGCTGGATTAAGCTACCCTGATTTCTTAATTCTTCTACCATTTGCTGTAGGAGTGCAGTCTGAGTGTCAGGCATGGGAGCTATAGTAGAGGTACGTGGGTGTTCAACATCAGGGGTTTGCATCCTCTCAGATAGTACAAGTGAGTGGAATATCCTCCTGAACTTCTCCCTCCGTGGGCAATTCCAACTCCTCTGGCTCTTCCTCAGACTTGTCCGCTTTCCAGGGTTGATAATGAGGACCAGTACCAGAACTATCTGCAGGATCAAGCAGTTGTTGTTCTGGTGGTTCTGCTGTAGGTTGTGATAGCTGATGATGTTGCAGGATGAAATCATCATAACGTGCGGGGAGCTGGACTTGGCGACGTGGGCGCTCAGACTGAGACAATGAGGGCAGGGAGTGACTAGACATATCCACCGATCATCAATGGGCTCCGGCTCGAAGGACCATGAAAAGGAGTAAGGGGATAGCAAGGTAGCTAGCTTGAAGCCAATGGGGCTGTCGGTAAGAACAGGTCCAGTCTAGTCACTCAGGTATCAAATTCTTTATTTCTTTTGTGTGCCTGTGGTTTCTACAAAGGAACATAGGAATACAGCATTTAAGGTTACAATAAACAGTATATGAGGCATCTACTCATACTATAAAGTTCATCAAATATACATCTGAATAACTAAAGACAATGCCTAAACAGGAAATATAGCAAGCATAAAAATAAACACCTTTTAAGGTGACAAATTTTAAGAAATACAGAACGATACTAAGTATCAAACAAAAGGCACTTACATGGTCAATTACGCACACGCAGGAAAAAACAAAGGAGAAGAACTCAGTCCTCTGCACAGTACATCCATGTGCTACAAACAGAAGTAACATGCTGTGGGCACAGGTGCAGTTAATAAAGCCAGATATAGAGTTCTGATTGGCTAAGAGATCAGGTGGGTGGAGCTAGAGTTAATATGAAAATTAACAGGCTAAGAGGGGTGTGGCACATGCTTTGCACCTTGTGGATTAAGGGACACAAAACTTCTCAACACAAACTCCATTGGTGACAGAATGGAGAAGAAAAAAAAAACGTTGGGAGAAACCAGGCTCAGTCGGGGGGCCAGTTCTCCTCTGGCCAACAAACGAACAGTGTATGATTATGATTCAGGCTGCATTTGCAAGTCAGAATTCAGATAGGGGTCAGTAGCATTCAAAAATTCATCCACTTCCTTTTGGTTAAAGATCAGATTCATTATGCTGGTATGGACCGTAGCTGGCCAAGCGGTCTGTGTGGAGGACCTCTCTGGTTCTTGTGGTCTTTGTTGAGGATCAGTGACGATGGCTGTCATGTCGAAGAGGCCTTCATCACAGGGGAGAGTCTAGTTGACAGTCTCTGCTGACATTCAGGGCTGCACTTTGGTCATGTCCAGTTGCAGGTCCACCATATGATCTGAATATGGACTGGATCCAGCTGACTACGGTAACCCCGGGATAAGGATAAGACAGACAGACTAACATTGAAATAGATGTCATTTTTCTAACGATTTAACAAGTACATCAGATGTTACAGGGCGTGTTACAGGAAGTGTTCACAGTTCCGGTTGACCTAATTTATGCAGCCTAACAATCATTTAATTGATTTGAATGATAGAAATTGATAATGTGTTATGTGTATGTCAGGTTAAAGAGATCTGTTTTTAGTCTGGATTTAAACTGACAGAGTGTGTCTCCTTCTCGAAAAATGCAAGGAAGACTGTTCCAGAGTTTAGGTGCTAAATAGGAAAAGGATCTACTGCCTGGAGGGTGCAGCCGAATCGTGTCCTCAATAATTCAAATGTTTTGTTGACAGAATAGGTATATCCACCAATGTGCAATGCAAACACACACACACACATGCGTATACATACTGTACTTTATAAACAGTGTACGTATATATATATATATATATATATATATATATATATATATATATATACACGTGTATTTTTTAAAAGTGTGTGTGTGTGTGTGTGTGTGTGCACAACTTTTGCATTACTGCATTTTTTCCCAAATAGGACTGCAAGATTCCCTCACAGGGGTGGCAGAGGACCCACTTTCACACCTCAACAGGAGGAGGATATTTGCACTATGGTCAGAGCAAACAATGCCATTAGACTAAGGGAGATACAGAGTGCCATTACAACAATGTCTTTGAAAACATCCAATCTGTTAGTATCTATCGACAGGTCGCTGACTATCGACCATCTGTTAACTATCAACAGGGTGCTGAAAAGACACCACACTAGCATGAAACAGCTTTACAGAGTACCATTCGAAAGGAATACCAGTATGTACAGGTAAAACATCTACAGTATGTGCATACAGTAACTACTTTAAAGCAACATTTTATAGTGATATATATAGTACATAAAGTGAGACCTGTACACATTTGCTATGACTGTAGAAAAGAACATTCAATATGTATAAGTTTGATGTAACTGTCTCTTTTTTTTAATGAAAATGCATGTTATTCATAAAACTAATTTAGTGTCTTATGGAATATAGCATATAATGGAATTGGAGTCAAGGGAACCATCTCACAACTTCATATACGTTGATAAGGCTGGCTTCAACCTGACCAGAAGCAGAAGGTATGGTCGAAATGTCATTGGCCACAGAGCTACTGTTGATTTGCCAGGGAATATCCAACCCGATCTCACGGCAATTCGTACATATTTTACGAGGTGGCTAATTCGTATGAATTCATACCACCTCACTCGTACAAATTCAAACGATTTTTTCTAAATCGTACATATTTTACGATTTGCCCAATTCGTATCAATTTGTACGAATAACCTACCCCTGACCCCGCCCCTAAAACCTTACCCATCACTGGGGTTTAGACAAATCGTACGAATTAGCCTCCTCATTGACGTGAGATAGCGTTGGAATATCACTGTGTGCTGCTATTTCAGAGCATGGTGAGCTAACTCATATTCCCCTTACAGGACCATACAACAGACAGCAGTTCCTCACATTCTTAGAGACCTTCTACAGGGCTCTCGTCCCCAGTGATGAGAGGGGTCCGTTTCAAGATGATTTACCAAAGTATGTGGTAATTTGGGAAAATGTGAGTTTCCATTGCTCAAACACCATCAGGCAATGGTTTGTGATCCATTACAGGATGTTGATGGAATTCCTCCCACCATATTTCCTATTCCTTAACCCAGTTGAGGAGTTATAACCAGCATGGAGGTGGAAGGTCTATGATCGCCAGCCACAGGTATCTTTCAATCAATATCCCACATACAGTAATGTGTTCATTTGTACTGTTGAAATTGATATATGCCTACAGAGAGTGCAGCCTTGTGCATTTTCAATAATTTGTCAGGCCATACTGTTATATTGACAACATGGCTAAGCATTTTAACTATCTTGTATATGAGCAATGACACATGTTCATTGACATAAATACTTGCTATTGAAGTAAAGATTTTGAGCAAGTTACAGGTTTTTACAGGTAATCCATTGTGTGGTGCTGTTTGCACGAATTGCTTTGAGAAATGTGTTTACTGGTTTGCAAATGTTATGTACCAAATTAAAAGTAAAATGCACAAAATTAAATGTACCAAAGTGAAACTGTAAAATGTGAAAATATTGCCATGTTTTTAATGAGGGCATGTAAATGGATTTTTGACCTAAAATGTCTACATCCTTTGGTTATGAATGAGGAATTAACTCTCAATTGTTTTCTATAAATGTTTTTATTTTTAACTATGCATTTCAATGTCTAATCATGTGACGTGTATTGGTTATGGTACTTTTTTGTGATTTTCAATAATGGGAATGAGAATATTTATGGTCAGATTTTTTGAATTTTCAAAGTTTTGAATACAGTAGATGATTGTTGTGATATGTATGTATAATTATGTAGACTATTTATGTACTTATTTTTCCAGTATATTACACTGATAACGGTAATAAGTTTGTAAATTACCTCAGGTGTATGCTTGGTAACACATGGCACTGATGAAGGGTTGAACCCGAAAACGTTTTGCGCACCTTGCACTTTTTTGGACTTTTGCACTTCATTTGTGGCCTGTGGACAATAAAATCCTGTGAGCTGTTTGGCCTATTTTCGTGTGCAGATCTTTTTTCAGATTTTTCTTGTTTTAATCCAAAAATGGTATGCAAGTCAAAAAAATGTTGTAATCAGTAAATGTATTGGATTAAGCTCTAAAATATACATTTTTGTGATGTTTGTACATGCTGTTTGTACAATTTTGTAATATCAAATTAAAAGTTTCACTTCAAAATATATATTTGGAATAATTGCTTTTAAAAAATTGTTGTGCTTTTGATGTGTTGACGAAAATATTTGAGCACAAAGGACTTGATTTAAATTTTTACATTCTATATCATGTTATTATGTTAATCGTTTTATTCTATATTACATTTAAAGTCAAAATATTTCAAATACAATACACAGCAAATGCATTATTACAAATGTGTAATTACAAATATATTTTAACACATGACACAAATTTCAATAGAAATGACATTAAAGATTATATTTTTTATATAAAAGTATATTTTAGATTACTTAAATTCTTGTCAGTACATTTGACTTTGACCATATTTCAAAGAAAACAAAAGTAATTATGAAATGATATAAAGATGTACTTAAGTCTTAATTAAGTGTATATAAAAAGGACTATATAAAATTCAGGTAATCGTCATTGCACTTCTTTCGCACTCTTTTTTAAAAGTGTATTTTTTTTAATAAGGAGTGGCATGTTGCGTTAAAGCAAAACATTCCCGACGCATTAAGATTTCAGAACTCCGTAAACAACTTTTGACATTCTGCACAACTTTCCAAAAAGCGCCCACACTGAACTTCAGCACACTTTGATTTAAGTTAGACTAAATTAAGCCTCTAAAGAGGAAGTGAAAGTGCTGGCTTATGTTTAAAGAAGGGTGGATTTCTATTGCACAACATAGCAAAAGGACCAGGACCTTTATTTTAACTTGGATTTTTTTATTGATTTCAAATAAAACTCATTTAAGCCCTTTATCGAAAAAGTGAACATAAACAATCTAGTGACATTAGTTTCCACTCTTTCTATAAAAGCATTTTCAGGTATTTATTTAATCTTAATCGTATGGTCTGGAAACAACTGGAAATAGATTTTTTTTATCATTAGCCTTTATTTAATGAAAATTTAAAAGCTAAAAATAGTTCAGCCCAAAAAATTTAAATTCCATCATTATGTATCATGTTATTTCAAAACCATATGCTTTTCTTTCTTCCACTTAACACAAGAGGTAAATCCTGGCATAATGAAAGAGAATGAAAGCTAGGGCAATGGCAAAAAGCCTCATAAAAGCATAAAAGACTCAATAATCTAGTTGAAATGATTCAGATCTTTCAGCACAGTGGCTGTCACCTCACAGCAAAAAGGTCCTGGTTTGAGAACAACTTACATGATTCTGCTTTGGTGTTCCACACAAGAAAGAAAGTCATACAGCTTTGGAACAAACGCGAGTAAATGACGAATGAATCATCATTTTTGGGGTGAACTGTCACTTTAATTTAAAGCCCAAATCTAAGTCAACATCTGGCACTATTTCCAAACTTGCCCTCTTTATTGCATGCGTTCACAGCATTTCCTTGTATGAACCTTAAATATACACAGTGGTCCATCTATATTACAGATGAGCAAATGGCACAGGCGGCTACTGTAACCTCACAGGTGGTGCTTCTCCAGATATAAGCAAAACCACACCTGCATTAATTTCCCAAACCTTTTACTGGCTCAGAGAGCACAATTTACTCATTTTATCAGACATTGTAGCTCTTTGTGAGCTGAAACTGGCACTGGATTCATTACCGCCAAACATCTGCACTCAATAACACGTTGACTGCTGCATGTATGACAGTGTTGCCCAACTGAACGGCATGTCAGCGTCCATCTTTATTAGTTCAGAAGATGCCGATGATACATGACATGTCAACGCGGAGCATCAAAGCATCAGAGCCATGCTATGGATCAAAACACAAGAGCCTCTGTGAGAGAGCAATCCACAATCCTTCTGTCTGATCACTACAATGTGAACGAGGTAACAAATCACAGTCTTCTCAGGAGATGTTTTCAAGACGTCTTCTGTTGACGTAAGAACGAGTCAAAAAGCACATGAAAAGCATACCGCAAATTCTCGCATCTCGCACACCTGGGAGTGTTTGCGCTAACAAGTCCTTTTGTTAACAGGGCCAAATAACGTCTACTTAAGACTACTTTGACTAACAAAGCTGGGTCTTAACAACGTATTTGAATTCTTTAGTACAGCCAAATACGACTGTTTACTTTCCCTGGAAAGAGCTATACCGCCTGTCACGTTTACAACAGAAATATGCGTGAACAATGGACAATGGCCAATAAGGATGCTGGGAAGTGACCCGCATTCCCTCAAGACAGTCAAAAAGAGAGACGTTTTTCCCGTTTCGCTCCTGATAAGCTCGGGTCAGGCCCCTGTGATCTGGTGTTTACACTGTGGCAAACACTCGAGACATTTCCCTCTCATTTCCCCTTTCTCTACCCTCTGGAGAGAGAGAGAAAACATTCCTTCATGTTTCCAACTCCAGCTGAGGTGGGTTCAAACCCGGGAAAAGTGATGTAATTTCTCGAAAAAATAATGAGGTTGCTGATGTGGACGAGCATTTAACGATGCCACCTGATGGAAAAGACATATCTTAGTCGGTAGGGTTCAGATAACCTTCAAAGGGCGAAGAAAAAAATTAGCGAGATCATCACTCACCTCGTAATTCACCCGAAAACAACACTTAAATAATAGGAAAAGTATTTATAATGGCGCAAAGGGCACACAACTCAAAAACAACATCGTGTGATGGTTTTTAATGGAAACCCTACATGGTTACATGAAACTTTAGTTCCTCTGGATAACCACAGGAACAGAGAGATTTATTACCATTCATTAACTATGGGTTGTATTTGTCGACTTAAACATGAAAGGCACAGCATGTACTACAACAATATTTTTGTTTTCTGTTCCTAAAATGGAATTTAGGACACGTAGGCCAATTTTCTTAACTTTTGGATGGATTCCTGAATGTATTTGAAACAGAATTGGCGGCTAGAGACGAACTTATTATCAAAAAACACACAGGACGCTCATTCACTTAGACAAATAAAGCGTGGCTGACAAAAGTTTGAGATAAATTGTTAAGTCTTGTCTCATACATTCGCCACCTGTTTTTTTGAGCATTTAACAAATTGAATTGCACAAAAAATATGTCCAGGTCACATTTCTATGAAAGCTTCCATTCTGCATAAAATTTATTTTAATAAATTGACTGAAATAAAAAATAAAAATAATGTCACATTGTACAATAGAAATCCACAATTACAAGAAGGAAAATTACAATTGTGAAAAATGATATGAAGTTGTAATTGTCAGATATAAAGTCTAAATTACGAGAATTTTTTTTTTTTTGCAATTGTGAGATATAAAGTCAAAATTACGAAAAGTCAAGCAACAATTGTTAAAAATTAAGTCGTAATTGTATGATATGAAGCTGTAACTGTACGATATTAAGTCAAAATTAAGAGAAGTAACAATTACAAAAAAAAGTCACAATTACCTTTTTATTCTTTATTCTGAAGTAGAAATGTTCTTCCATACTGTACATTTCACCAAAAAAATTATTAAAGAAAATAAATTATACTTAATTATAGAAATTATATATAAAAGAAATTAAGCCTGTTTTGATTAGCCTACGATTTTTTTTTTTTGCATTGTGTCTTTATTTGCATGAAAAATTTGTATGTAATGCATCTGGATGTATAATTGTCATTAGTTTTATCAGATTCTCATTAGTATACAAGTAGTGTTTTAGTGAAAAACAGAAATTAATTTCAAAATCTTTTTTGCATTGTATCAATGATCAATTCATGATCAATCAACATTATATTTTAGTTTATCTTTATTTATTTTAGGATGAAATGTGTGCAAGTTCTTGACAGGTGTTGTGAGATTCCCCCAAATAAGAAGCTGTTTATTATAAAAATGTCATGTGAAGATCATCTCTTCAGAAAAGGGAGGGGCTCTTAAGCCCAGTCTAAAGAAACCAGGACCAAAGATTACTTAGGATTACTTAGTCTCTGCTCTGTTCTCAGGTTTTCTGTTCTTCTTCATTTTTCCCTTTCCTCCAGCTTTTGTCTCCTTTTCAGCCGCCTGGATTGTGTGTCAGACAATGAAACAAGGAAGAAAAAAAGCGGTCAAAGGTCACTCATTTAGGAAACTCGAGTCTTCAAAGCATGCTTTCCCATTTAAAGGGACAAATGGAGATTTGGAGAGCCCACCGCAGACTTTGCCCTCTCTGAAACAGACTGAATGATGTCATAGGTCACATTCCACTGCAGAACTGGGCCAGTGGCCTGTATGATAGCAGGTTGCTGATTCATCAGTGAGGATTGGATTGGGGAGGGGGTTGAATGGCAGAAAAGAGCCACTTTATATCATTACTTCATTATTTTCCATGGTGCAGTTTGCATTTCTTTCACTGGGCCAGGACATTTTCAATCTATCCCTTCTTTAATCTCCTCTCTTGATTTGGAGTGGCACAGAGCTGTCTTTGTTGGCTGAAATATCCAAGCCCTGGCATGCGTGCCAAGAGGCAAGACTGGCAAGGTTGTGCAATAACAGAGTGATTGAATTATGACCTCTTAACAGGGGTAATGGGCCTTCAATTGTCAGCACAGGAGGGCAATAACGTTTTCTGTCAAGAAAAGCAACAGGAAAAAAAGTGGTTTTATCGCTGGAATAATGGAGCGGAAAACTAGAATCATGATATCACTTTATCATAAAATATTTTAAAAGGTTTTTGACATCCATTACACACCATCACATGGATTCAGTTCTATTTGTTCCATAGAATATGAATGGGGTAAAAGCCATAGCATCACCAGTGTTCGAACTATACTGTGTCCTTCGGGGGAGCCCAATTTTTTCCCAACCCAAAGGGGGGGGGGGGTGATCGTGCACTTGCGTGTGCTGAGGATTGAAGCGCCTTTCAGACAGGATGCGGAATGCGCGGCGCTGCGCTTTGAAACCCATTAATTTCAAGGACTTCCAAAGATACATAACAGCTACAAGTGTAGGCTATGCACTATGCAAGCACTATATACAGGATTCACCCTATTATACTTTATCGACACATATTGATAAGTCAAACAGCAAACAGCCATCCCCAAATAGTCTATAGCTACATAGGCTGTCTTTGACTTGAACAAGGGTTAAATTACTCGTCAGGCTACAGAAGAATATAATTCATCCGTTCAATTAGGCCTAAGACATCGAGAGTCATGCAGACCTATAACAACCCAGCCACAGCATATAATTGGGAATAACATGCCTTACCTTAACACAGAATGGATTTCAAGGACTTCGCGCGCAGATCAATGCCCTCCACCGTTTATATTTATTCTACGAATCTTTGAGTTAACATGCACTAAACATGATTGGAATTTGCACCGCAGCGCCACCACACCTTGATGCTCATGACAAGAATAGCATGTATAGTTATTTTCATTGAAGTGAATTAGGTTTAAATCGCCGTCATGCATGCATGAATGAATGAATGAATGATATTTTTGCTATTTTAGACATAATACTCCACGATGATCACATTACACAAAACTGAAATTGCACGTCAAAATAAAACATTGTTAATATTTTTTGAGACCCCCAAAATTTCACGAATCACGTTTTCAGGGGAGCCCATGTCTTATAACCTAGCTCACCCGTAGTTCGCACCCTAAGCCTCAAATAAGGAGCAGCTGCGACCCAGGTTTGAGTTTCGTCTTCCAATTTTGTCAACAGATGCTTGACAAATGCATTCACAACCTTGCAACTATTGAACTTTAATAAATAAAGTAAAACATCATTTCCATTCAACTTTTGGCCCGCAACAATAGAATAATGACAAACAAATAAAAAAAAAAATTGCACACGGTGCACTCCCACTTGTTCCGACCGGGGCGGTACGTGGGACATTTTTTTTTGCAGTTCAATTGTGAAACTGCACTTAAAATTCAGCATTTTGTGTGCAATGCTGCTCCGCTGTCCGCTCTGCTCCGTGTATGTGCGCGTGGCGCGCGTCACAGAGCCGCCCACAAGGCAGCATCTCAGGAATCACGTCACGCAACAAAGTACAGTATTGTGTGCAAAGGCAAGCGCCAGTCAATTTAAAGTACACGCTTAATGGTCCCATGAAAAACAGTGAAAACCGGACACCACACACCCCCGGACCCCCCTGGACAGTACGTAAAAAGTGGACATGTCCGGGCAAAAGAGGACGTTTGGTCACCCTATAATACGCAAATAGACATATTACACTGTGTCATTATTTATTTAACAAAACTTAGGCCAAAATAGAAAAGCCATGGGTGACAAAGTAAGTACACCCTTACTGCTTCCATGGGCATTAATAGGGTAAGTAGCAGTTAGGCACTGCTAATCAAATGTCTTTGATTAACTGATCATAAGCAAGTGTGATCACCTCTATAAAAGAAGAAGTTTTGGCAGTTCATTGGTCTAGAGCAGGGATTTTCAAACTGTGGGTCGCAGATTGGGAAGAGGTGGGTCGCGCAATCACTATTGGCTGCAGCTGAATTTACGTTCTATGAGTGACACATAAAAACAGGTTGCATGATGAACGAACGTTAAATAGAAATCTCTATTGCTTAGAACGATTTAAAGTTAGATAAATATGTCAGTATTGTGTTTCATGAAGCGCGCGCGTGCGACTTGTTGTGATAACAATTTTCACCGTCTCAGAGCGGCTTCGGTTCATTAAGCGGTTTGGTGCGCATTATTAACGAGAAGAAAGAGTGCGTTGTAAGATGCGGCCTGGCATGGAGGCAATCAGCCTGTGGCACTGCTGAGGTGTTATGGAGGCCCAGGATGCTTCGATAGCGGCCTTAAGCTCATCCAGAGTGTTGGGTCTTGTGTCTCTCAACTTTCTCTTCACAATATCCCACAGATTCTCTATGGGGTTCAGGTCAAGAGAGTTGGCAGGCCAATTGAGCACAGTAATACCATGGTCAGTAAACCATTTACCAGTGGTTTTGGCACTGTGAGCAGGTGCCAGGTCGTGCTGAAAAATGAAATC
Source organism: Gila orcuttii (assembly GCA_026230005.1). Taxonomy (NCBI): domain Eukaryota; kingdom Metazoa; phylum Chordata; class Actinopteri; order Cypriniformes; family Leuciscidae; genus Gila; species Gila orcuttii. The sequence continues at coordinate 22,295,660 of JAPDVR010000025.1, forward strand.
TTCATCTCCATAAAGCTTTTCAGCAGATGGAAGCATGAAGTGCTCCAAAATCTCCTGATAGCTAGCTGCATTGACCCTGCCGTTGATAAAACACAGTGCACCAACACCAGCAGCTGACATGGCACCCCAGACCATCACTGACTGTGGGTACTTGACACTGGACTTCAGGCATTTTGGCATTTCCTTCTCCCCAGTCTTCCTCCAGACTCTGGCACCTTGATTTCCGAATGACATGCAAAACTGAGCAACAGTCCAGTGCTGCTTATCTGTAGCCCAGGTCAGGCGCTTCTGCCGCTGTTTCTGGTTCAAAAGTGGCTTGACCTGGGGAATGCGGCACCTGTAGCCCATTTCCTGCACACGCCTGTTTTTAAAAGCCTCAGGAATCTTTTGCAGGTGTTTAGAATTAATTAGTTGATTCAGATGATTAGGTTAATAGCTTGTTTAGAGACCCTTTTCATGATATGCTAATTTTTTGAGACAGGAATTTTGGGTTTTCATGAGCTGTATGCCAAAATCATCAGTATTAAAACAATAAAAGACCTGAAATATTTCAGTTGGTGTGCAATGAATCTAAAATATATGAAAGTTTAATTTTTATCATTACATTATGGAAAATAATGAACTTTATCACAATATGCTAATTTTTTTAGAAGGACCTGTATAAAACGAGAATTCTCCTCATATTTTCTCTGATCCTCTATGTTTCCCCCTCATTTCCTTCACATTCTTTAATTGTTGAAATTTGCGAGGGATCATGGATGATGTTCTGAATTCCAGATTTCGAAACGGTGACTGACGCTGGCATTACTGGAACTTCTGGCCGCTCAGGAATGTGGAGCCGTATGTTTCGAGAAAGTGATGTGCAAAAGCAAGTCATCCTTATCCGTGCACTCTTGGAAAGGAAAACACGGAAAACTGATAGGACTCCTGAGAATGTGAGGATATTCGCTGAGTAATATGTTTTTCTTCTTGGCTACCACTGATTGTTTTCACAGAAGGTTTCCAACATTGTTTTTCAACATTTTTTCAACATGCCTGATATTATTTATTTATTTTTTGGCTATTTTTTGTCTTAAAATGTAATGTTTTTACAGAAATAGTTGTGCATTATGGATGGATTTTACTTGTTTTGAACATAATTTGTGGGGGGCTAATTTTTTAAATGCACGAAATTATCTTTTTTCTGGCTTTGTTATTGTAATCCATGTCACAACAAAACAATATTTTCAAGACAAATTAAAGTAAGAAAAAAACACACATACTGGCAACTACATTAACTCTTTATGAAGCTAGCCTGAAAAATTGTCCTTTGCAGCGGTTTTATTTTCCTAACTTTCCTTTAATGAGTTTTAAAGGTACAGTCTATAATGACTATAACAGCACCACCACTTGCGCTCGGGGACCTGGATTCAAGTTGTGAATTTTGACAGCCCCACCATAGGAATATATGACACTGATGCTAATTTTAAGGTTATACGTCATTGTACTACCAGTAACAACCTGTCACTTTAAGAATTTATGTATTGGTCTTTTAAATATATGACCTCATTTACACAGTGTTTAAATGTTACCTATATGTGCAGACGGGGTTGAAAACCAAGATGTGAATATTAGCACCAGATTTAAAAAGTGTTATATATACAGATATCATCAGAGCCACAGGATAAAATATTGAACTGCAACCTAAACAATTTAAAAGTGAGTTGCGATTTTGCGAACGAAAATGAGCTACCACCCTTGGCCCTGACCACCATTTTCTAAAGTGCTCTATTCTACTGATCTTCAGTTCTTGGTAAAACCCTTAGTGTGAAACCATCAAATTTACATCATAAATCAAGATATTTACAATATAAAAGTGTTTTACAGCTTAAATGTCTTCAAATAGGCCCCTATCATATTCAAAGGATATACAATAGGTTTATGATTGGTGAATGTTTTTAAGGCAATGATTTAAAAAAAAAAAAACACTATAACACTGTGATTCTGCACTGTAATTCTGAATTGCAAGGAGGTGCTGAAAAGGCAAATGGTGATAAATTATGCTAGGCAACATAAAATCAAATTTGTTGCATTGCATGTGAGTCCGTCAGCTATGTGTTAAGATAATACGATAGATAGATAGATAGATAGATAGATAGATAGATAGATAGATAGATAGATAGATAGATAGATAGATAGATAGATAGATAGATAGATAGATAGAGTCATGTTCAGAATTAATAGCACCCCTGGTAAATATGATCAAAAATGCCTGTAAAAAATAAATATGCATTGTTTATCCTTTTGATCTTTCATTAAAAAAATGCAAAAATCGAACCTTTCATTGAAGTAAAATAATTGAAAGTGGGAGGGAAATCACTTTACGAAATAAATGTTTTTCTACAAAACACGTTGGCCACAATTATTGGCACCCCTAGAATTGTTTACATGTAAAATATCCCTGAAGTATATTCCTATTAATATTACCTTTTTTTTAGCACACCAGGGTGACTAGGAACATTAAATTGTCTTGCTATGACTTCTTGTTTCACAGGAGTTTAAATATGAGGAAACACAAAGGCCAAATTCCCTTAATCATCCATCACAATCTGTAAAACCAAAGAATGTAGTTCTGATGTGCATCAAAGGATTGTTGAGCATTACAAAATAGAAAATGGCTGTAAGAAAATAGCTAAAGAATTGAAAATCCCCAACTTGACCATCAGGGCAATAATTAAGAAGTTCCAATTAACTAAAGATGTTACGAATTTGCCAGGAAGAGGACGTGTGTCTATATTGCCTAAATGCACGGTGAAGAGGAAAGTTTGAGTGGCCAAAGACTCTTCAAGGATCACAGATGGAGAATTGCAGAGATTACTTGGTCTTGGGGGTCAGAAAGCCTAAACAAAATAATATCAAACATACCCTACATCCCCACATGTTGTTTGGAAGGGTTTCAAGAAAAATCGTCCTCGCTCCTCCAAAAACAAACTCCACCATATTCAGTTGTCAGACATGACTGGAACTTCAAAAGGGACTGGATTCTATGGTCAGATGAAACGAAAAAAGGGCTTTTTGGCAGCAAACCCACCAGATGTGTTTGGTGCAAACAGGGATAAAAAGTATCCCATGCCTACGGTTAAATAAACTGTTGGATCTCATATGTTGTGGGCCTATTTTTTTGCTGGAGGTCCTGGACATCTTGTTCAGATACATGGTATTATGGATTCTAGCAAATATCAACAGATAAAAAATCAAAACCTGACTTCCTCTGCTAGAAATCTTATAATGGGCCGTGGTTGGATCTTCCATCAGGACAACGGTCCAAAAGAAACATCAAAATCAATACAAAAATGGGTAACTGAGCACAAAATGAAGCTTCTGCCATGACCGTCCCAATCCCCTAAACTGAACCCTATAGAAAATGAGTGGAGTGAACTGAAGAGAAGAAGCACCAGCATGAACTTGTGAATCTGAAGGATCTGGAGAGATTCTGTATGGAGGAATGGTCTCTGATCTCTTGTCAGTTGTTCTCCAAACTCATCAGGCATTATATAAGAAAACTCAGAGCTGTTATCTTGGCAAAAGGAGGTTACAAAAAGTATTTAATAACAGGGAGCCAATAATTATGGCCAGCGTGTTTTAGAGAAAAGCATTTATTTCATAATGTGATTTACCCCCCACTTTCAATTCTTTTACTTCACTGAAAGGTTAGATTTTCGCTTTTTTTTTTAATTAAAGATCAAAAGGATAAACAATGAAGATTTATTTTTTACAGCCATTTTTGATCATATTTACCAGAGGTGCCATTAATTCTGACCATGACTGTAGATAGATAGATAGGACAGCATAAAAAGATTTTTATTTCAGACAGTTTATAATGAGCTGTCTATCACTGTGTAAGTATTTAGAGAAGTAAATTAAGGAAAATACAATATTGGCCAATACCTAAGTAAACTTGAGTTTAAAATGTTATGTTTTACCATTAAGCAATGCCATGGCACAAAACAACATGCTTTGCAAAAAAGAAGGAAATGACCACTGTGATTTAGTTGTCGCTTGTCCCTCAGAGTTTAACTGATGTGTAAGAATCAGCAGTTTTTGACTGTCTGGTTTTCATTCACATTTAATACCATCTACGACAGCACTGGCTGACTTACTCCAACATACAGTAAATAACACAGCGTAGGTTTGGTGGAGACGAGTAAATGTTCACTTGAGGCCCAAAATTATACGCCACATGAACTGTACACACGCACAGTCTGTCTGCTATGCAGGAAATAATACATGTTTACCTGCCCTGAAAATCCAGTCACATTTTGGATTGATTGGCTTAATAACACAACTGCCGTTGGGTACTGAAAGCTCAATGAAAACTTTTTTTCAATGAAGACTTTTAATATCATTGGGTGAATGTGGTTGTGAGAAACTTTAAAGCAAAATAAAGCTTTATTTTTAAAGCTTCATTAGATGCACAAAGGTTGAAAGGTTTTACAACTGTGTATGCCTCTTTATGATATATTTGCTGGTAACACTGCAAATAAAAGATGAATTAGACTATAATTTTAAATATTTACTTACTTTAATAATGATAATTCATAATTTAAAGTGGCAGTTTCTGATAAAAAAGAAAAAAAAAACTTGTAAAGAAACCTAATCACAATCCTCGTGAAACCGCTTACAAGCCTGCTGAAAAGACCAGCTTAGGCAAATCTGGATTGGTGCTGATCTAGCTGATGGACTAGCATAGTTATGCTGGTAAAGGTAATCAGCCAGCATAGTCCTGACCACAGCATACTTGCTGGTTAAACTAGTTAAACTAGTCCCTTTGTTGTGGACACCAGCATCCTTGAATGCTGGGGAGTTTTAGTAATGTTTTAATACAAAGACAGCACTTGTCAGGGTGCTCACTTTTGATATCTGACTATTTGTCTGTTTGTATCCAGAGGTGTTGGAAGGTCATATACTTCAGATAATAATTATTTTGATAAGGTTTGGAGTATGTAGTGCATCAAGGTTCTGTCTTAGGCCCTTTATGGTATGCTTATACACACTCCGCTGGGCAATATTGTCAAGAAACATGACATTTGTTGTTATGCGAATGACAGAAGCCTTAAACAATGATGCTGTTTGCCCTCGATTCAAATGAATTCACATAGTTTGGTCAAGATAACTAGGTTCTGTCTTAGGCCCTTTATGGTATGCTTGTACACACTCCGCCCGGGCAATATTGCCAAGAAACATGACATTTGTTGTTATGCGGATGACAGAAACCTTAAACAATGATGCTGTTTGCCCTTGATTCAAATGAATTCACATAGTTTGGTCAAGATACCTATCCTGAGTTCAGCAAGCACTTGTACCTGATCCAACTTGAGCCCAATTATTGAAACGGTTCAAAAGAACTGATGCATGAAAATTATTTGAACTTCCCAACACTTTAAATTTTTACATACTGTGCTTTTATCTGCTCGGATCCTGACAACTTAAAGTAGTGTCGGAAGCACTCATTATGTCTTGCATTAGCCTGTTAAATTAACCATGGCCTTACCGTAACTTTAACATTTTGATATATACTATATAGGGTACTTGTTGAACATACACATGTCCCTGTGCTATCAACAACAAAGTCATGGGTTAAATTCCCATTGACTGATAAAATGCATACATTGAATCCCATGTAAGTCTCTTTGTCTGTCAAATGCATTATGGTGATAAATAAAGTGACAAATAATGACAGTACTTATACTTTGTCATTGTCAATAATGCATTTCGATACTGTTTAAGGGACATTACAATTACATTGACTTTCAATTGACTACTGTGATCTTGAGTTCCATTTTTTAGATCATTTTGTCAACTGCATATAGTTGGCTCGTTAATTGCCTCTCTTGGGGTTGGCTGCTGATTTCCCTATTCTAATAACACCAATTGCTCTGGAACACATAGATACTGCACTGCCACTCATCATTAGTCACAAAGTTTTGTGTACAGCTTACAAACAGAAAAGACGTTGTAATTTGTGGTGTGCAAGTGTACTGGCCGACCCTGTACAAGAGCAGTTTTGGATGCTGTCCCATCTACATTAAGGGGCATTAAAGTGAAACTGACAGTTTTCAGAGAAAACTTGGTGCAGGGAGAAAAAAAAACACCAAACTGTCCAGTTAGCTAGCATCATGAGCCTGACCAATAAGCAAGTTGTTTTGATCAAGGGACACAATGGTATCAACATATATTCTCAAAAATGAATACCACAGTAAGAAATAACACAGGGATCAGGGGAAAGATGACATTAAAAGTGGGAAAAAATACTGTAGATATCTAAAACTCAGACTTCAAGAAAAAAAAACATGTAGTGACTTACAATTCCAATTTTATTTCCATTAAATTATTAACTTTATTAGGGGGTATTTACAGCTCCAGTTGATTCTCAAGCTTGAGCCCTCTATCTTGGGCAGCAAACCAAGTCTCTTTAGCTTCATTATACACTAGGATTTATATGAGCTAGTGAATTCATAAATCATATTATTCTACTCTAGACCTTTATTTTGTAATTAACAGCCATAATTGTACCGACTGATAATTTATTATTGATTGAAAAAAAAATCACTAGATCACAAAGTTTGAAATTGCAAGATCCAAATACTGAATTTATATTTTCACTTTCTGATGGAATTTTCCGTCATTAATGATACAACACTTCCCCGCCACTGACGGAATTTTCCAGTAATCCATGTTTTCACTGTTATACGGTAGGGGTGCTATTACTCATCTTCTGAAAGAGTAGATCTCCAGATCAAAACACAGACGAAGAAGAAGCAGAAACAAGTAATAAAAGCATTGCTTATGAAAGAGACGTGGTGTCGAAGACTGACATTAGGGGTCACACCTGAAAGACGAGACACCCAAACACCTCTGACACTTCAGAAAAGGCCAGTGAGAATTGGCGAGCGAAATTTGCATGTGCCACTCCCACGGACATACAGGTATAAAAAGAGATAACACGCATCCACTCATTCAGGTTCGTGCAGAGGAGCTGAGAGCATGTCCCAGCCATCCAGCGGGTAGTCATTATGGCAGGAGGGACACCACATCTCGTTTCCTCCATCAGGGAACGGAGGTTACAACAGTAACCGAGATATTCCCTATATGACAGTCACTTCATCATGGTGTCGATGACTGACACTAGGGGTCTTTTTGGAAAGCGCCACAACTGCTGAAATGAGTTACAAGGTTTTGGAAATGCAGAAGTCAGCAAACCACTGCATGCCGGTTAAGAAGTGCACTCCCAACATCATAACCTACTCAGCACCTCACGTAAGCCGCGTAGTCCTTCGTACCAGTCGGGGACTGAAAGGACAGTACTTTTAATGGGAATAGGTCACTTCAGCCAGACTTCCTTTTGGCTTTTTCTGTTCTTCTTTCTATTTTTTTTTTTTTTTTTAACAATCCACAGCTGTTTAGACCAGAGCTCAGAGGAAGCGTTTTTCCTCCCAGATTGGAGAAGGAACTCTACGGAGACCACATCCGAGATAACATGCATAGGAGAGGTTAACCCTGGCGCGATCACCTCACTTTTTTTCTTATCAGTGCGAAACAGACTCAAATAACTCCGTTGATTTTTGTCATACAGTCAAGTTTTATACATCATTCAAAACTGTTAAATGTCTACTTATATTTGTGTACACATAATAAAAACAAAATGTTTTACTTTTCACAAAATAAAGAAAATAAACATGATGCGCGTTCTGGCGTTTTAGTGTGAAGTTCATTCTGAAACTCTACTGAAAATAAACTAACTCAGCGAATGCTTGCCACACGTACGAGTCATCCTCATTTATATAGCGCTTTTAACAATGTAGATTGTTTCAAAGCAGCTTTTTACAGAGATAGGCCTAAACATATAATTTAAGGTAACAGAGATTGGTAACAGCGAACCGAAAAATCCACAACACTTTATCTGTAGAGTGGTATAGGGATCCTCCATAGGGAGAGGCTAGTTGGCACTTCAGCACTGCATTGTCATCAGGTCCAGGCGAAGGTCCTTCGTCAGATCTGGAAACGGCCTGGATCCGGCAGGCTGAGGGAAAACCTCGGGATAAACAAAGACACTACAATTAGCGTAGATGCCATTCTTCTTATGATGTAACGAGTACATCAGGATTTAAGGGAGGTGTTCCCAGTTCCGGCTGATCTAATCTATGCAGCCTAATATTGAATTATAGAAGTCGATAATGTATTATGTGAATGCAAGGACAAAGAGATGTGTTTTTAGTCTAGCTTTGAACTGACAGACTGTGTCTGCTTTCCGGACAACGTTAGGAAGACTGATCCAAAGTTGTGGTGCTAAATAGGAAAAGGATCTACCGCCAGCAGTTGATTTTGATATTCTAGGTATTATCAACTGGACAGAATTTTGAGATCGCAATAGACGTGAAGGACCAGTGGTGTGCACAGACCTCGTCAAGGGCAGGGGCTGAAGGACCAAAAAGGGCAAAAAAAAAGAAAAAAGAAAGAAGAGTTCCTTGTTTTTTTTTTCTTTTTATCCTTTATTTCCTTGGCATTCTATGAAAATATGTTGATGGAATTAGAATGCATAACACATCAAACGAAAATAGGGAAATTATTATAATATTACTAAATATTATTTAGAACACAACTTTTATGAATTTTGAAGCGTATGAACAACATGACTTCAACGTCTCCATCACTAAGCTTCCGACAACTCTTTCAGGGTACGTTTACATGACAACGATGTACTAAAAACAGAAGTTTTCGCAAACAGACAACAACATAAAAAAAAAAATCCCCTTTCACAAGGATTTGCGAAAGGACTAAAAACGCTGTATATATTGCAGGCCAGTAGTTGGCGATGTCACTACACACTACACGCCTATAGACTGAACACGTAATACGCGTGCGCATAACGTCACCGTTTTCAAAATCTTGCACTTTGAAACACGTTTTCAAAAGTTTGCATTTTCAGGGCCCCAAAATTCCATTGTCATGTAAATGAACGGCCAAAACGTTTTAGTTGAAAACGGTGTCATGTAAAAGGCTCCTCAGTCTTTGTTTAAAAACATTTTCCCTGAAAGTTAAAGATAGAAATGTTTTCAAGAGCGTGATTATAAACACAACGAGGTTGTGAAGGCCAATTAGTGAGTAGATGAGTTTACCTGTTCGGCTAATGACATTTAATGTCCACGACAACCTCTGTAGCCTTTTTTAGCAACTTGTTAGCAACCGCCTTTTACAAGACAAGTGAAAGCTTTGAAAACAATCACAAGAAAAAGTGAAAATATCTTGAGCTTGTGCTCGCCACAGACCTAATTTCAAACATTTACCAAAAACCCATTGCCTTCAAGACAGTAGAACCAAAGGTGCTAAAATGCTAACTCTCCTGTTTCTGGGTTTTGGCCAACAAAATTTTACATCCCTGCACCACTATTGATTTTAGTGAATTTCCTCAACAAGATTCTCTACAAATTGTTGCATCATCATGTACTTTACTAAACAAAACAGTGAGAATCAAGAAGGTAAATATGAGCAATTCATGTTTAGATTTGTTGATGTTGTAAATTTTCTGTATGTATTATATGCATGTACTGTTAGCTATCATGAAATCAGTACCACTTTACAATAAGGTTTCATTAGTTAAATTTGTTAACATGAACTAATAATGAATTGCACTTCTACAGCATTTATTAATCTTATATTAATTTCAGGATTTACCAAAACATTATTAAAATCAAAAGTTGTATGTGTTAACATTAGTTAATGCACTGACTGTGACATAACATGAACAAACAATTAACAGGTGTATTATTATTAACTAAGATTAACAAATACAGTAACAAACGTGTTGCTCGTGGTTAGTTCATACATGAATAATAAACAAATGAACCTTATTGTAAAGTGTTACTATGAAATCAAAGATATACATTCCTTACAATTTAGAGTTGGACATGGACTTAAGATTTCATTTCACTAGAGTATTTCCCCAAGCTAATAACCCTTGTCTTGGATAAAAACGAATGACATTGTTAGACTCAGAATGCGACTGGAATCGAGTTATACTTTTATTTTAGTTAAGTATAACTCGCATGCTGCAGCAACTTTTACAGTAGCATGGTTGGATAAATTAAACTTTTCCATATTAGCTTAACGTTACCTGCTGCTCCTGTAGTTTGAAGGCTCGCGGCGAACTGCTGCGTAGGAGGCGCTGCAAAGGAAACTCCGCCTACCACTTCACCTCCGCCAAATGCTTCCGCCAAAAAAAAATGTATATAATATATATTTTTTTATTATTATTGTAAGTGGCAATAGTGTATAAGTGTATTGTTATTTATTATACTATTTATAATAATAATAATAATTATTATTATTATTATTACTTACAATTATCAGAGAGGGGCACAATACATTTTGAGAAAAAAGGGGCAGGGGCAGGGGCAGGGGTTTGAACCCCCCCCCCCCTCCCCCTTGTGCACGCCACTGTGAAGGACTATAATGCGTTAAGAGCTCCCTCAAGTACTGGGGGCTAAACCATTTAGTGCTTTGTAAGTAATCAGCAATATTTTAAAATTTATACGATGTTTAATAGGCAGCCAATGCAGTGTTGACAGAACCGGGCTAATATGGTCATGCTTCCTGGTTCTGGTAAGAACTCGAGCTGCTGCGTTTTGAACCAGCTGTAGTTTGTTTATTAAGCGTGCAGGGCAACCACCCAGTAGAGCATTACAATAATCTAGCCTTGAGGTCATGAATGCATGAACTAGTTGTTCCGCATTTGTCAATGAGAGCATATGACGTAATTTAAATATATTTTTAAGATGGAAAAATCCGGTTTTACAGATACTAGACACGTGACTTTCAAATGAAAGATTGGTATCAAAGAGCACACCCAGGTTCCTAACCAACGACGAAGACTTAACAGAGCAGCCATCAAGTGTTAGACAGTATTCTAGGTTATTACGTGTGGAAGTTTTTAGTCCAATAATTAGAATCTCTGTTTTTTCAGAATTTAGTAGTAGGAAATTACTAGTCATCCAATTATTTATATCAACTATGCATTCCGTTAATTTTGTGAATTGGTAAGTTTTGTTAGGTTTTGAAGAAATATACAGCTGAGTATCATCAGCATAACAGTGAAAGCTAATTCCATGTTTCCTAATGATATCTCCTAAAGGTAGCATGTATAGAGTGAACAGAAGCGACCCTAGTACTGAGCCTTGTGGTACGCCATACTGAACTTGTGAACGATAAGACATCTCTTCATTTACTGCTACAAACTGATAACGGTCAGATAAGTATTATTTAAACCATGCTAGTGCAATTCCACTAATGCCAACATAGTTTTCTAGTCTATTTAAAAGAATGTTGTGGTCAATGGTGTCAAATACAGCACTAAGATCAAGTAACACTAATAGAGAGATACAACCACGATCGGATGATAAGAGCAAATCATTTGTGGCTCTAATGAGAGCTGTCTCAGTACTATGGTACGGTCTAAATCTGGACTGAAAATCCTCGCAGATATCATTTCTTTCAAGAAAGGAACACAGTTGTGAGGATACTGCTTTTTCTAATATCTTTGACAGAAAGGTAGATTTGAGATCGGCCTGTAATTGACTAATTTTGTATGATCAAGTTGCATTTTTTAAAAAAGCGGTTTAATCATAGCCAGCTTAAAGATTTTTGGTACGTATCTGTCACGTTTCAGTATGTTTGAGTTTTGTTTTGTGATCTTGTTTCCCCCGTCTTTGTGATTTTGGTTTAGTCCTGTTAGTGTTTCCCGGTCTGTTTAATTAGTAATTCCCTTCACCTGTGTTCTGTTAATCATCCCATTAGTCCCTGTTCATTTAAGCCTTGTGTTTTCCCTCAGTGTTTGTTGGTCGTCGCCCGTGTATGGTTGTGTGATTTGAAGTCCTGGAGTGTTTTCCTTTTCCTGTATGTTCCTGAAAGTTTATTTAGTTTGTAAATAAATCAACTATACTTCAGTTCCCGTGTCCTCGTCTTCAGCATCCTGCACAAACCTGACAGAACGACCAACCTTATAAAACGAAGATGAGTCAACGTTTCGTGGGAACTCGGTTGGCTAGGTTTACGGGAACCCGTGGTGGTCGCATTAGGGGATGTGATCGAGGTGAGTCCAGGCCTCTCTCTCCACTCCAGTCTCTCCCGTACCAAGAGTTCCATCAACCGCTGGTGTCATCCAACGCAAAGCCCTCACCAAGGTTCCCGTCAAACATTGAACCTTTCATCAGCCCGCCAGAGCCGGAGCCAGTCTTCGAGCAAGAGCCGGAGCCAGTCTTCGAGCAAGAGCCGGAGCCAGTCTTCGAGCAAGAGCCGGAGCCAGTCTTCGAGCAAGAGCCGGAGCCAGTCTTCGAGCAAGAGCCGGAGCCAGTCTTCGAGCAAGAGCCGGAGCCAGTCTTCGAGCAAGAGCCCGAGCCAGTCTTCGAGCAAGAGCCCGAGCCAGTCTTCGAGCAAGAGCCCGAGCCAGTCTTCGAGCAAGAGCCCGAGCCAGTCTTCGAGCAAGAGCCCGAGCCAGTCTTCGAGCAAGAGCCCGAGCCACTCTTCGAGCAAGAGCCCGAGCCAGTCTTCGAGCAAGAGCCAGAGCCAGTCTTCGAGCAAGAGCCAGAGCCAGTCTTCGAGCAAGAGCCAGAGCCAGTCTTCGAGCAAGAGCCAGTCTTCGAGCAAGAGCCAGAGCCAGTCTTCGAGCAAGAGCCAGAGCCAGTCTTCGAGCAAGAGCCAGAGCCAGTCTTCGAGCAAGAGCCAGAGCCAGTCTTCGAGCAAGAGCCAGAGCCAGTCTTCGAGCAAGAGCCAGAGCCAGTCTTCGAGCAAGAGCCAGAGCCAGTCTTCGAGCAAGAGCCAGAGCCAGTCTTCGAGCAAGAGCCTGAGCCCGTCGCCTGTTTGCCAGAACCGGAGCCAATCGCCTGCCCGCCAGAGACTGAATACGCCGCACTTGGATCTGCTCATGAGGACACGGTACTGATTGTGGCTGTTCTGTGTGTGTGGGCGGCACGCGCATCAACTGCGGTCCATGAGTCCAGCCCAGAGTTTCCTTCGCCGCTGGTCCCGTCTAGTTCCGAGTCCCATGATGTGCTGGCCCCGTCCAGTTCCGAGTCCCATGATGTGCTGGCCCCGTCCAGTTCCGAGTCCCATGATGTGCTGGCCCCGTCCAGTTCCGAGTCCCATGATGTGCTGGCCCCGTCCAGTTCCGAGTCTCATGATGTGCTGTCCCCGTCCAGTTCCGAGTCCCATGATGTGCTGGTCCCGTCCAGTCCTGCGCCAGAGCCCGTTGATCCTGCGCCAGAGCCCGTTGATCCTGCGCCAGAGCCCGTTGATCCTGCGCCAGAGCCCGCTGATCCTGCGCCAGAGCCCGTTGATCCTGCGCCAGAGCCCGCTGATCCTGCGCCAGAGCCCGCTGATCCTGCGCCAGAGCCCGCTGATCCTGCGCCAGAGCCCGCTGATCCTGCGCCAGAGCCCGCTGATCCTGCGCCAGAGCCCGCTGATCCTGCGCCAGAGCCCGCTGATCCTGCGCCAGAGCCCGCTGATCCTGCGCCAGAGCCCGCTGATCCTGCGCCAGAGCCCGCTGATCCTGCGCCAGAGCCCGCTGATCCTGCGCCAGAGCCCGCTGATCCTGCGCCAGAGCCCGCTGATCCTGCGCCAGAGCCCGCTGATCCTGCGCCAGAGCCCGCTGATCCTGCGCCAGAGCCCGTTGATCCTGCGCCAGAGCCCGTTGATCCTGCGCCAGAGCCCGTTGATCCTCTGCTGGTCCTGCCCAGCCCAAGACCTTCTTTGCTGCCGGATCCCCCCTTTCCTGTCAATTTCCCCATTAAAATTTTGGGGGGGTGCCCACCTGAAGGGTCTTCACCGCCATGGCCACCTGAAGAAATATCTCCGCCATGGCCACCCGAAGGGTCCTCGCCGCCATGGCCACCCGAAGGGTCAGCTCCACCATGGACGCCCGAGGGTCCGACAGCTCCGCCCTGGACGCCCGAGGGTCCGACAGCTCCGCCCTGGACGCCCGAGGGTCCGACAGCTCCGCCCTGGCCACGCCCACAGCCTGTTCCACCGTGGCCACGCCCACAGCCTGCTCCGCTTGGACCGTCCTGGAGTCCAGGATGCCCACCCTCCCACCCCTTTGGATGTTGTACGGCGCGAGGACGCGCCTTCGGGGAGGGGGGAGGTACTGTCACGTTTCAGTATGTTTGAGTTTTGTTTTGTGATCTTGTTTCCCCCTGTCTTTGTGATTTTGGTTTAGTCCTGTTAGTGTTTCCCGGTCTGTTTAATTAGTAATTCCCTTCACCTGTGTTCTGTTAATCATCCCATTAGTCCCTGTTAATTTAAGCCTTGTGTTTTGCCTCAGTGTTTGTTGGTCGTCGTCCGTGTATGGTTGTGTGATTTGAAGTCCTGGAGTGTTTTCCTTTTCCTGTATGTTCCTGAAAGTTTATTTAGTTTGTAAATAAATCAACTATACTTCAGTTCCCGTGTCCTCGTCTTCAGCATCCTGCACAAACCTGACAGTATCCTTGAGACAAAGACAAATTAATGATATTAAGAAGAGGATCTATGACATTTGGAAGCATCTCTTTCAGTAGTTTAGTCGGTATAGGGTCTAACATACAAGTTGTCGATTTAGATGAATTAACGAGTTTGCAAAATTCTTCCTCTCCTATAGCAACAAATCAATCAAATTCCTCAGGGAGACTACACTGCACTGTCTGATGCAATACTGTAGTAGACGGTTGCATAGTTATAATTTTGTCCCTAATACTATCAATCTTATAAGTGAAGAAGTTCATAAAGTCATTACTGCTGTGCTTCTTGGAAACTTCTGGGCTTGAAGCTTTCTTTTTCGTTAGTTTAGCCACTTTTTCAAATAAATACCTAGGATTATGTTTATTTTCTTCTAATAGGGTAGAAAAATAAGCAGATCTAGCAGCTTTTAAAGCCTCTCTGTAAGCAATCAAGCTCTCCTTCCATGAAATCCGAAATACCTCTAGTTTTGTTTTCTTCCAGTTGCGCTCCATTTTTCTGGCTGCTCTCTTAAGGACCCGGGTATGCTCGTTGTACCAAGGCGTTGGACTATTTTCTTTAAAGGGGTGGTAAAACGCATTTTTTCGAAGGCTTGATTGTGTTTGTGGGGTGCACTTTAACATGTATTCATGCTTCGTTTTTTAAAAATTATATTATTTTTCATATATTTTACCTTTATTCTACACTGCTCTGCCCCTCCTTGTAAAAACGGTCCGATGGTTTCCTGGTTCTATGAAGCCAGTCCCTCAAAACTACGCAATGGGCTCAGATTGGTTAGCTGGCCCAGTGTGTTGTGATTCACTAACCGTCTAGTGCACGTTTTCCGGAAACGTCACGCCCCTTGCCTTTACCGGTACTTTGTGCTTTGGTGTATTATAAACAATGGCGTCAATAAAACCAATCGGACCCGGGGAAACGTTAGTGAAGATGATCGAGCATAACCTGTTCAAGAACGGCTGTTAAACGACGTTTCAGAAAGGTTTGTTTTTTGTTGTTCTCTCATTACTTTTTAGATACGCTGTTATTTAATTGTACTAATTATTACAGAATTACAAAAAAATAAGCTTCATAAACAAGAATTTCATATAATCGTTCTAACAAATTATACTACAGTCCTCAAAGGGATTTTTTCGAGTAAAGACTCCGGATCTATAGTGATCGTTTCTGACTGTATGCCACCGTTACTTTTGTATTTTTAGAACGATTGTAGCCAAATATCTGTCGACAGAACTATTAACCCAAAACGAACATTAAACATCGGCTGCCAAATCAAACACAGAACCATGTTTAGCATGCCTGTAGATAAACAAGCATGTAGATAAACATAAAAGCTCTAATCAAAGAATAATTTACACTAATTCCAAGTTAGCTGTTGAGATTTAAAAAAAGTTTGTAACGTTAGGTGTTTGTCGGATAACGTTAAGTATGAATGAGCATTTAACAAACCAGCAGAGCCAAACAGCGTTGTCATTTGTTTACTTCCTTGCTACAACGTACAATTAACAATACGAATTATTACAGGAATACACATCAACGAAAAATAAATCATATTTACAGATTGTGGCCCATAAACAACAGCTTCTGTTCTTAAAGTTGGAACTGCCCCATCTTTCAGGACAGGCCGTTGTGCGAATCATGCATTGAACTCGTGAAGATTGTGAAAGTTTTCCTCCATGTGCAGCACAGAGAGCGAGATTTGGGTCATAATTATGAGGGACAGAGTTAAAAAATAAATTTGAACCACTGATCCCTAACTCCCTCGTCCCTAGGAAGGCTGAACAAAGTGGACCTGCAACCGGGATGAAAATAACAGCAGTGTTTCGACGGCATTGCGACAACTCATCTCCAAAACAGCAATATAAAATGGGAGGAGGAGGGGTTTATGTAAATAATGGGATTTGCTGACGTCAGCAAACCCGGAGGAATGTCGTGTAGTCCAAAACCGGTCGTTTGCTGTAGTCCTTAGAAATTGAATTTTTTAAAAGCAAATATCTCCCTTTGCTTTGAACTTTGAGTACTGTAACTGCAGATGTTGTTTATGCTCAAACAGCAACATTACACGCTAGCTAAAGTTAGAAAAGTGAAATCGTGTTTTACCACCCCTTTAATCTACTTTAAGCCCAACAAAGCAACTGTGTCTAAAGTGCTGGAAAAGAGAGAGTTAAAAGTTTCTGTTGCAATATCGAGTTCTTCTAAGCTATCTGGGATGCTGAGATTATGAAACTGATCAGGAAGACTATTAATAAAGCAATTTTTAGTGGCAGAAGTGATAGGTCTAACATATTTGTAACACGGAGTCGGCTTTGCAGCCTTGGCTAAATGAAGTTTACACGAGACTAGATAATGATCTGAGATGTCGTCACTCTGCTGCAGAATTTCAACAGCATCAACATTGATTCCATGGGATAATATTAGATCTAGAGTATGATTACGACAATGAGTAGGTCCTGACACGTGTTGTCTAACTCAGTTGAGTTTACAATGTCTTTAAATGCCAATCCCAATGCATCTTTTTCATTATCTACATGTATATTAAAATCACCAACAATTAGTACTTTATCTGCAGTCAATACTAATTCTGATAGAAAGTCAGCAGATTCTTTGATAAAATCTTTATGGTGCCCCTGGTGGCCTGTATGTAGCAAGCAGAATTCTCAAACGTGATTTATCGTTTACACTATATATTTTTACATTAAGCACTAACACTTCAAAAGAAGTATATTTAAAACTAGATTTCTTAGTGGTTTTGAAAATATTACTATAAATTACAGCAACACCTCCCCCTTTGCCTTTCAGACGAGGCTCATGTATATAACAGTAATCGGGGGGTGGACTCATTTAAAGTAATATAATTTTTTGGTTTTAGCCAGGTTTCTGTCAAACACAGCACATCTAGGTTATAATCTGAAATCATATCATTAACTATGAGCGCTTTTGAAGTAAGGGATCGAATATTCAGCAACCCAAGCTTTATCATTTGCTCATCTGTATTATATCTATTTTTTATTTGTTGAACATCAATTAAATTTTTAACCTTAGGTTTGTTCGTTTTTTGGATTTCCAAATTCGGGGAACAGACACAGTCTCTATATGATGATATCTAACGTTAGGTGAGAGAGTCTCTATGTTATGGGATTTATCTGACCTTGGTGACGCGAGGCCGCTAGCAGACGGTTGGTTTAGCCAGTTTGTCTGCTTCCTGACCTGAGGCCCAGATTGTCATGTTTTATCTCTAAGACTATGAGCCAAATTACTAGAGAGAAGAGCAGCACCATCCCAGGAGGGATGAATACCATCTCTTTTCAACAGGTCAGGTTTGCCCCAAAAACTTTTCCAATTGTCTATGAATTCTATATTATTTTGCGGAGACCACTTAGACAGCCAGCCATTGAGTGATGACAATCTGCTAACTATCTCATCACTCCTGTGAACAGGAAGGGGGCCAGAGCAAATTACAGTGCCTGACATCGTACTTGCGAGTTCAAACACCTCTTTAATATAAATTTTGGTGATCTCCGACTGGCGGAGTCGAACATCATTAGTGCCGACGTGAATAACAATCTTAGAGAATTTACGATTAGCATTAGCCAGCACTTTTAAATTTGCTTTGATATCAGGTGCTCTGGCTCCCGGCAAACATGTGACTATGGTGGCTGGTGTCTCTATTTTCATGTTCCGTGTGATCGAATCACCAATTACCAGGGCACAATCAACAGAATTCTCAGTGGGTGTCTCACTGAGCAGGGCAAACCGATTTGTTATGGCAATCAGAACGGAAGAGTGGTTTTTTGATCCGCGACTAGAGCGATCCCTCACTGTCACCCATTTGCCTTGCTGCACAGGCAATAATTCAGTCGGAACCGAATCATGTAAAGAGTTCACTATGCTAGGCGCATCCAAAATAGTATCTAAAGCTCTAGCACACTTACTATCCTCAATTAAAGTTTGGATGCGTGTCTCTAATTCTGAAATCTTCTCCGTCAGCCTGACTGTCTCCTTGCATTTATCACATATAAACCCTATATTGCCAACGTGGAAGGCTATGCTAAACATGTGGCATGAAGTGCAGGTGACAAGAACAGGACAAGACATTACTCATCGTGTTTGTTGATTAATTCTTACTCACCTGGGCTTTTTATGAACTCAGAGGCGCGGGCGCACTAGAGAAAAATAAATAAATAACTGAGCGCACGGGTGGCGCGTTAACAGGCTAGCGAGTTACTAGCGTGTTGTGCTAACAATAACGGAAGCTAGCGATGTCAGGTTAATTTGAGATGTTGGGTAAGATGTATTTAGTAGTATAAACAACTAGAAATTATAGTAAATAATGGTTCAAATCAGAAATAAATACGATGCTAATACGAGGCTTAGACGGAGCTTACAGCCTCGAAGCAAACAAACTCTGTCACAGTGTTGGGTTTGTGTTCCCCAGGTGTCCACTAGATGTCCTCCTTCCCCACGGTGTCATCCACTTTATGAACTGCATTCCCCACAATCCTTGTCTGTACCCATCACTGCATCATTGCACTCAGCTGTTCCCCATCATCATTGCACTCAGCTGTTCCCCATTATCATTGTTAGTTCTGTGTTATATATATACCCTGCCTGTTTAGTGTTTTTTTACGGAGTCCTTGTTATTCGTCACGTCACTTTTGAGGTCTGTTCCGCTTTGTGCTTTTGTTTATTGTTTTATGTTTTTTGGATTGCTTCTTTGGTTTTGACCCCTGCCTGGACTGGATTTATGATTTCGGATTACCCCAATAAAATACTGCAAGTGGATCTCTCTGCTTACCGTGTGTGCATCGTGACAGAGCCGGAGGCAGAGCCAATGCCTGTTCCAGAGCCGGAGGCAGAGCCAATGCCTGTTCCAGAGCCGGAGGCAGAGCCAATGCCTGTTCCAGAGCCGGAGGCAGAGCCAATGCCTGTTCCAGAGCCTGTTCCAGAGCCAGTGCCTGTTCCAGAGCCAGAGCCAGTGTTTGTTTCTGTGTTTGTGTCTGTTTTTGTGACTGTTTTTGTGACTGTTACAGTTCTTGTGGCTGTTCCTGAGCCGGTGTCTGCTGTTCCTGAGCCGGTGTCTGCTGTTCCTGAGCCGGTGTCTGCTGTTCCTGAGCCGGTGTCTGCTGTTCCTGAGCCGGTGTCTACTGTTCTGAGCCGGTGTCTGCTGTTCCTGAGCCTCTGCCCTGGCCGCCCGAGGGTCCTTCACCGCCCTGGCCGCCCGAGGGTCCTTCACCGCCCTGGCCGCCCGAGAGTCCTTCACCGCCCTGGCCGCCCGAGGGTCCTTCACCGCCCTAGCCGCCCGAGGGTCCTTCACCGCCCTGGCCGCCCGAGGGTCCTTCACCGCCCTGGCCGCCCGAGGGTCCTTCACCGCCCTGGCCGCCTGACGGGGCGTCTTCTTTGCCCTGGCCGCCCGATGGACTGTCTTCTCCGCCCTGGCCGCCCGATGGACTGTCTTCTCCGCCCTGGCCGCCCGATGGACTGTCTTCTCCGCCCTGGCCGCCCGATGGACTGTCTTCTCCGCCCTGGCCCCCCGATGGACTGTCTTCTCCGCCCTGGCCGCCCGATGGACTGTCTTCTCCGCCCTGGCCGCCCGATGGACTGTCCGCTTCGCCCTGGCCACCAGCTAAACCATCACCCCCTGTTCTTGTTCCCCTCCACGGACCTGGCCCCCCATCCCTCCCCCTGAGCCTTTACTGTTCTGCCTCCCATCCTGGACTCTTGTTTTGTTTTGTGGTCTTTTTTGTCTTGGAGCGTCTGGTAGCCGCTCCGTAGAGGGGGGGTTATGTCACAGTTATGGGTTTGTGTTCCCCAGGTGTCCACTAGATGTCCTCCTTCCCCACGGTGTCATCCACTTTATGAACTGCATTCCCCACAATCCTTGTCTGTACCCATCACTGCATCATTGCACTCAGCTGTTCCCCATCATCATTGCACTCAGCTGTTCCCCATTATCATTGTTAGTTCTGTGTTATATATATACCCTGCCTGTTTAGTGTTATTGTTTTGGAGTCCTTGTTATTCGTCACGTCACTTTTGAGGTCTGTTCCGCTTTGTGCTTTTGTTTATTGTTTTATGTTTTTTGGATTGCTTCTTTGGTTTTGACCCCTGCCTGGACTGGATTTATGATTTCGGATTACCCCAATAAAATACTGCAAGTGGATCTCTCTGCTTCCCGTGTGTGCATCGTGACAAACTCACAGCAGGCAGCGAGGCAGACAGGAGCAATCGAAGTACGAGACATATCTTTACAAAGCTTGAAGTCTCTATTTTTAAATGATGTAAATCATATCAAAAACAAATATTCTGTTAAAGTAATCCGTATGAAAGTAACGAGATGTACAGATTCTCAAGCGCGTCCTCATTACCTCTAATGTGACCACACCCACACACGCACAAGCAACATGTAAATCGTCCATGTGAAGGAACGCAGTCCTGTAAACGCCCTCATTACCTCAAAACAAAGAATTCAGACTTCATCAGTCCATCAGTTTGGAAGACACATTGTGTCTGTGCTTTGCTGTGCTGTTTACCTTGGATTTACCTTAAGAATTAGAAGAACGTGATTTGAAGATAAAGAATTTTAAGGTAAGAAATTCCCACTCATAATAGTAAGCGTGTTATTGTTGCATAAACTTCACATTGTAGCTACTAGTTCAACTGGTGCCAGACTAAAATGTATTAAATAGACAGAAACATGTTTAAATATGAACTATAAACAGGTAGGCAAACTTTCAATGCTAAATTTATATACATGTACAACACGAGGATGATAATAAAACACAGCATGATATAAAAGTAGGCTAGTATGAGTGTTTACACTAATATGGTGAATATTATAATGTTTAGACCCGTGTTTACGGTTAAATACTGTGTTTGTGAATATCTGCTCAAACGTTGCTATTTATAATGTTGTAACAATAGTCAAGTCAATTCACCTTCATTTATATAGGCTTTTAACAATATGGACTGTTTCAAAGCAGCTTTACAGTTATAATAGGAAATAACAGAGTAACAGAGTAACAGAGTAACAGTAACAGAGATTGTTTTGGCTTTACAGCAGTTCTAGAATAAAGTAATTGTCCAGCTAAAGTTAGTTTTGTTTGATTCACTTCGGTCGCAAAGATCAATAGTTATTTAAAAAAAAAAAGTTTAATCTCTGCTAGGGGTGTCGCAATATACCGGTATTAAAGATAATCGTGATATTCAAAGCTTGAAATATCGACATCGTGTTAATTTAGAGTGTGACAATATACCGGTATTGGCGATAACCGAAATGTTTAAAATGAATAGGACTTTTATGATAACATGACACGTATGCTCCAGCGCCAGTTGAGGTGGCAGTATTGCACTCGCATCTATCAAATAAGAAGAAGACGCAGCGCGCGCCCGCACAGCCACTCTGAGAAGAATGTTGTCTGAGCGAGAGAAAGTAAGTTCGCCAGTATGGGAGTTCTTCGACTTCAAAGAAAACAGCACATTAAAGGGGATCGCACACCAGACGAGAAGCGCAGAGAATTCTTTAAAATTCGAACACATTATTTTCTAGGAGTTTACACTCACCATAGACAGTAAAAGAAAGACACACACACACCGACGGCACCATTCAGCGTCTGTCCGCGGCGCCCAG
Organism: Gila orcuttii; assembly: GCA_026230005.1. Taxonomy (NCBI): domain Eukaryota; kingdom Metazoa; phylum Chordata; class Actinopteri; order Cypriniformes; family Leuciscidae; genus Gila; species Gila orcuttii. The sequence goes on from JAPDVR010000025.1 coordinate 22,317,804, forward strand.
CAATGGCTCGGATTTTCAGGTGAGATTCTCAATTCATTCAGTTAACTATGGAAGCAGAATAGTCTCAAATATAATTCACGCAAAAAACATGATTCACATGTGCGTAGACAATTTCACATGCATGAAACCTAATTCACATACACAAAAAAAAATTCACGTGCGTGACAAAAATACATTTTCACAAAAAGCAATTCACATGCGCAAAATAAAATTATATATTCATAAAATACATTTCACAAATGCAAAACACAATTCGTAGATATACAACTGTGCACAAAAACCTTTGAATGTTTAAAATGTACGAGTGTGTCCTTGAATTTGAATGTGCAAATCGTCATTCACGTACGAATCGCCTTGGATGTGTGTGTGTGTGTTTTTGAGACTTTCCTGGCAGCGATTTACTTGTAACATAGAGCAGTCGTACTCTTTAGCCAATCAGATTTAAGCTTATCAATCGACCAATCAGTATCACTTTGGGGCGGGCCATACCTGCATTACGTCATCAGCTTTCGACCAGTTCATGGCTGAGCAGAGGTAAGTGCAGTTAATCGTTCATTTCTGTGTTAACTGAAGTTAAAGAACTTTGAGATCAGTTGAGGCAATAGTTTATGAACTATTAACTGATGTAAGCAAGTGCTGTTGTAATCAGATGTCCCATATTGTGCCAAAAATGAAGAAGAATGATGCTTGTTTTGTTGTATTTTAGCTGCAGGTACAGAAAGCTCTCACACCCACAACACTCACGCTAATGATTGCAAAACAATCATCTGTGGTCAATACCCACCCTAGCTCTCTTAGCACTGGCCTCATCGAGATTGTTCTTTAAATGGTGAATAGACCTATTTTAATGAGCACACAGTGTTTATTTGCCATTTGTGTATGTTGTTAAATTATTATTAACACTTGTTTCCCTGTATTTTTCAGGATTACTCACCTTTGGTGTGACATCTGGATAGCAGTCACAAACATCTTAATTCATGTTATTTATTTATTCTCTTTTATACTTTTTTTGTATTAATGTCTTAATTGGTAACACTTTACAATAACGTTTCATTAGTTAACATTAGTTAACATGAACTAATAATGAACTGCACGTAAACAGCCTTTATTATTTTTTGTTAATGTTAATTTCAACATTTACTAATACTTCATTAAAATCTTGTTAACATTAGTTAATGCACTGTAAACTAACAATAAACAGCTGTATTTTTAACTCACATTAACAAAGATTAACAAACACAGCAACAAATGTATTGTTCATGGTTAGTTAATACATTAACTAATGTTGCCTTAGTTATTGTACCATATTGTAGACTGTTAACAATATATTCAACATGCATTTCCTTATGTTTTGTGCTGTATTGTCATCTCAAGGTTTTTAAATAAGGTTTTTTATTGTCATCTTAAGGTCTCACATGACAATATTGTGAAGCATTAATTTTACTTTGCCTAGTAAAATAGGCAAATCTGATTTTATGCTGATAAGACAAAGGTACATATCATAGAGAGGCAATTAAGATTATGAGACTAAGATTACTCAGTAAACTCTATTCAAATACCATCACCTAATCTCCGACGTCCTCTGTCTGCACCTCTCGTACTATAGGTTTTTACTATTTTAAATATCAGGACAAAATCTTATATGTCCTAACAGAGAGGTCTACTGATGACTGGATTGAAAACAATTCATTTGTTCACTTCTCACTTGATGTATTGCACTTATATTTATATACTTTAAAAGCAAAGTAGACTCTGACTGGATCTCACAACTCTGGAAGAGACGTATATTTCTCTGTACTGAATGTTGTGCTTCATACTTAAGACTGTCAGTTCATGATCTTCATATGTAACAGGAACATTAATCATGATCAAGTAATTTTATATATATTTTATTCCCAAAGGATTTTGGAAACTTTCAAATCAATAAAACGTGTACATCAAATTGAACTATGTCTTTGAAACTTTTAATTCTGACAAGAACATTTAACAATGCATGCATAGCAGGGCTGTATTCCTAGAGCGTGTACATATAGTCCGCAGGAGACAAATGGATACAGTATCAATGCATCACTTTAAACCTCTTGTTGAAACAACTGTCAAAATGGATTGCTTGCAACATGACTGTTTTCAAAGAATTACAGTAGGAATGGTAAGATCACAGTACTGGTTGTCTGCAACTTCATACATAATCTGTCTCGAAAATCTGAAACAATAAAACTACATAATATATGCAGTTTAAAACAAAACATGTCTCCTATATAATTACATACATTATCATCAGTTGAATGTGTGGTGGACAGGACATGAAAATCCATCAATACTAATAATAAATGTTTATGTTCACATGTGGACTAAACAGCAGTTAATAAACTATTGCTTCAACTGATCTCTAACTTCAGTTAACACAGAAATGAACGATTAACTGCACATGAACTGGTCGAAAGCTGATGACGTAATGCAGGTATGGCCCGCCCTCACGTGATACTGATTGGTCGATTGATAAGCTTAAATCTGATTGGCTAAAGAGTACGACTGCTCTGTGTTACGAGTAAAGTGCTGCCAGGAAAGTCTCAAAAACACATACACACAAGGCGATTCGTACGTGAATGAGATTTGCACATTCAAATTCAAGGACACAATCTTACATTTTAAACATTCAAAGGTTTTTGTGCACAGTTGTATATCTACAAATTGTGTTTTGCATTTGTGAAATGTATTTTATGAATATATAATTTTTTTTCCACGCACATGAACTTTTTTTTGTGTGTACGTGAATTAGGTTTCATGCATGTGAAATTGTCTACACACGTGTGAATCATATTTTTTGCGTGAATTATATTTGAGACTATTCTGCTTCCATAGTTAACGAATGTGCTTTGACTTAGGTAAAGTGTTCAGACGGCAGACTTAGCAACAATTGTATTTAATTGTACAGCACCATCATATCATAGTAGCCTACAGACATGATCTTAATTTCATAATGTCCTTAAGCAGAACAATATTGCTGGCCATGAACTGAGAAAGTGCGCGTCCGGTGTGCTTCACGCGGCGCGGCGCGGAGCCACCCTTCTTGTCCGGTGTGCGACCCCCTTAAACCCAATCTGCAGAATGTGTAGCCATCAACCTTTTTACCCATCTCCGTGTCCATCACCCTGCGGATTACGCTATTTTACAGAGAGTAAATTGCGATTATTTTACTAGTCATGGAATGGGAAATGTGACTAACCTGTTAACAGCGGGTTTCTGTTTTCATATGTTTAAATAAAGGGTGATTATTAAATACTCTGTTTTCTTTGCTCATCTTATTTTCTTATTTTTTTATTTGCACTTGTTTTGTTTTGTTCAAATCTGCATGACTTGCACCGGCGCAACAATAGGTTTAAGAGCTTTTCAGTTATTCAGGAAACATTCAGACAGTGTTTCGCTCCAGTTTGAAACCAGATATACTTCACATGCTTGTCTTACTTCACAAAAATTTGCATTAAAATATTGAGAACACAAGAAGTAAAAATGCAAAAAAAGAAAAATTAAATATACAAAGTAAAAATTAATTTGACTTATTTGACATTTTTTCCCCCATGGTTTCTATAGATATCGCGATATATCGATATCGTGAATTACTTTGGCCACAATAACCGTGGTGTGAAAAATCTAACATCGTGACAGCCCTAATCTCTGCGCAAGCTTTAAAAACGCAAACCTGTGAAAACGCTGACGGCATGCACATGCGTATTACATGTTTGTCAGACGCAAACGCGGGAAGCGAGCCGGTGCGCTGGTTAAACTCCGCGAGCGCGGCCTGCGCACTGCACTCCCCAGTATTCATCTCGCGAATCTCCGATCCCTTCCTAACAAAACGGACAAACGTCTTCTCCTCACCCGCACTAACAAGGATTTTTTAAACTCTGCTGCTCTGTGCTTCACTGAAACCTGGCTGAGTGAAGCCATACCGGACAACGCAATACATCTGCCGGGCTTCCAGCTGTTCCGAGCGGATCGCATCGCGGAGCTAACGGGGAAAACAAGAGGTGGTGGATTGTGTTTCTACATTAACGAAAGTGGGTGTTCAGATGTAACAACACTGAAGAAGATGTGCTCTCCTAATTTAGAGGCACATTTCATAAACTGTAAACCTTTCTACTCGCCTCGGGAGTTTTCCTCTTTAATTCTCTTGAATGTTTACATCCCTCCAGACGCGTGCGTGAGCGCGGCGCTACAACAGCTGGCTGAACAAATAGCTGAAACAGAACAAAGGTATCCTGACTCTATTTTAATCATTCTTGGGGATCTTAACAAAGCAAATCTTTCCCGTGAACTACCAAAATACAGACAGCACGTTACATGTCCCACCAGAGACAGTAATATACTGGACCACTGTTACACCACAATAAAAGATGCGTATCACTCCGTTTCACGAGCAGCTTTGGGGCTCTCTGATCACTGTTTGGTTCATCTCATACCGACCTACACGCAGAAACTGAAATCAGCTAAACCTGTAATAAGGACTGTAAAAAGATGGACTAATGAAGCAGAGCAGAATCTACAGGCCTGCTTTGATTGCACTGATTGGACTGTTTTTGAAGCTGCTACCAACGATCTGGATGAGCTCACAGATACTGTAACATCATATATAAGTTTCTGTGAGGATAGATGCATTCCTACCAGGACATTCTTATCATTTACTAATGATAAACCATGGTTTACTGGGAAACTCAAACACCTTCGTCATGCCAAAGAGGATGCCTACAGAAGTGGGGATAAAATCTTGTATAACCAGGCCAGAAACAGACTGACAAAGGAGATCAGAGTTGCTAAAAGAAGCTACTCTGATAAACTGAAAAAACAGTTTTCATCCAACGACCCATCATCAGTCTGGAATGGCCTGAGGAACATCACCAACTACAAGTCACCATCCCCCCGATCTGTGGACAATCAACACCTGGCTGATGATTTAAACTCATTTTATTGCAGGTTTGAAAAGCCCTCATTCACACCACACACCCGGTCTGATCTGCACTTCACACATTCACCATCACCTCCTGCACTCCCATTACTCCCCCCTCCTGCCATCCAACCTGAGCTTAAGGTCTGTGTGGAGGACGTGAGCCGAGTCTTCAAAAAACAGAAGACTAGGAAAGCCTCAGGCCCAGACGGCATCTCATCTGCTTGTTTAAAAGCCTGCGCTGACCAACTGGCCCCGGTCTTCACGCAGATCTTCAATAGATCATTGGAGCAGTGTGAAGTTCCCTGCTGCTTCAAACGCTCCACTATCATTCCTGTCCCCAAAAAACCCAAAATCACTGGACTTAATGACTACAGACCTGTCGCTCTCACGTCTGTGGTCATGAAGTCGTTTGAAAGACTGGTGCTGGCCCACCTGAAGGACATCACTGGACCCCTGCTGGATCCCTTTCAGTTTGCTTACAGAGCAAACAGGTCTGTGGATGATGCAGTCAACATGGGACTGCATTATATCCTGCAACATCTCGACAGACCAGGGACTTATGCAAGGATCCTCTTTGTGGACTTCAGTTCGGCCTTCAATACCATCATGCCTGGTCTTCTCACAGCCAAACTGACCAAGCTCTCCATACCATCCTCGATCTGTCAGTGGATCACCAGCTTCCTGACGGACCGGCAGCAGCGAGTGAGACTGGGGAAACTCACATCCAGGACTCTCACCACCAGCACTGGCGCCCCTCAAGGGTGCGTTCTCTCCCCACTGCTCTTCTCCCTGTACACTAATGACTGCACTTCTAAAGACCCCACTGTCAAGCTCCTGAAATTTGCCGACGACACCACTGTCATCGGTCTCATCCGAAACGGTGACGAGTCTGCTTACAGACTGGAGGTTGAACAGCTGGCTGTCTGGTGCAGTTATAACAACCTTGAGCTGAACACGATCAAAACAGTGGAGATGATCGTGGACTTCAGGAGGAACAGCCCAGCACTCCCCCCACTCACCATCATGAACAGCACTGTGGAAGCAGTGGAGACATTCAGGTTCCTGGGCACTTCCATCTCTCAGGACCTGAAGTGGGACAATCACATTGACTCCATTGTGAAAAAGGCCCAGCAGAGACTGTACTTCCTTCGCCAGCTGAGGAAGTTCAACTTGCCACAGGGGCTGCTGATTCAGTTCTACTCAGCCGTCATTGAGTCTGTCTTATGCACTTCCATCACTGTCTGGTTTGGTTCAGCTACCAAATCAGACATCAGGAGACTACAACGGACAGTCCGGACTGCGGAGAGGATCATTGGTGCCCCCCTGCCAACCCTCCAGGACCTGTACTCTTCCAGAGTGAGGAAGAGAGCAGGTAAAATCATCACAGACTCCACTCACCCTGGACACCTCCTGTTTGAACTGTTACCGTCAAGACGGAGACTCAGATCACTGGCCACTAGAACATCTCGGCACAGGAACAGTTTCTTCCCACAGGCCATTTCCCTGCTGAACAGTTAACACTCCTCCCAAGGCATATACCTTAAGTGCAATACTCCCACTGTTTAGTGCAATACCCTACAACTCAGGTGATACTTATATGTAGATTTATTTAAAAACACTGTAAATATGTTCATAATCTGTAAATCTGAAAATGTCTATTCTGACTAAACCCAACTGTGATACTTTTATTCTCATATATTTATATTTTTATTTTTTATTCTTATAATTTGTAGTATTATGTTTCTTGTTGTATTTGTATTTGTATATGTCCACTGGAAGCCTCAGTACCAAAAACAAATTTCTTGTGTGTGCAAGCACACTTGCCAATAAAGCTCTTTCTGATTCTGATTCTGATTTAGTCTATAGGTATGCGCGTTTGAATATATATGTGCACAGGCGTGTAGTCCTTCTTTACAAATTGACCTGAACAAATTACTTGTCTGGCATTAAAAATGTATAATACAGAATTATTTATCGCTTCCGCGTAGCCATGTGAACCGGAACTATTTTAACAACGTTTTATCTGTACAGAGGTAACGGGAAGGAGAATGGGGTCTTCACAGGGAAGAGACTAGTTGACACTTCAGGATTGCGTTGTCGTCGTGTCCAGGCGCAGGTCCTTCATCAGATCTGGATACGGCCTGGATCCGGGAGACTGCGGTAAACTTCGGGATAAACAGAGAGACTAATATTAGCATCAGAGATGGGGGACTCGAGTCACATGACTTGACTCGAGTCTGACTCGAGTTGCAAATTTAAGGACTTGAGACTTGCTTGACTAAATTAAGAAAATGACTTGACTTGACTTTGACTTGAGATCCAATGACTCGAGACTTGACTTGACTTGAACTGTATGACTCGAAAATGACTCATCGCAACATAACCTATATTGATGAACAAAATGAAAGCAACAGAACCATTGACGCCAGTCATCAGATTCTGCACGATTGCGTGACGCACAGAGCACAGAAAAAACATACATCTCAGTGAGCGCGCTAAATACATCTCCCAGCATCATTTCTTTTTGGATATAAACACTAGAAATTGACCATTTTCATACAAGACGATTTGCTCTACGCATAATAACTGGCAAGGGATATCGGACACGACCATCACAACCTCAAACTTCATTCACCACGTCTAAAAGTAAGCTATATGGCTTGTTTAACCTGTTTGTTATAGTTAATTTGACTAACGTTAAATCTAGAGAGAATAGTGGTTAAAACAGCATGCCTCTTTATACAATATTATGTTTTTAAATATAGCTTAAGGCTCTCAATAGATTCAAATGATAATTAATGGTGGCATATGTTTGTATAACGTGCATAAATTCACGCAGACATTTGCCACAGTTTCTTTCAAATCATGCTTTAAAGCCAAATATGTCGCTCTTTCCAATGACGAAAAACAGCATAGAAAACTGTTAATGATGTTTTGTCGTGTTTTATGTTTATCTTGAAGCAGGGTCAGATGTTATCAGAGGGTTTGGGGGGCAATGTGAGCAGAATTAATATGTAGCCTACCCAAAATTCAAGATGTGGAAAAAATATCCCTATATGAGTTATTTTTATATTTATAACATATGATATTAAAAAATATTTCCAGAATATTGGCGCGATTGCAAATGTGATAATGATTTTATACAACAGTCCAGTAAACAAAGAGTGAATATTGTGGTGTGACATTTTAGACATAATATTCTAAATATTCTCTGTTTTTGCTCTATTTCTCCAATGACAGTAGTTTCAAACAAGCCACAGAAAAAGAGTAAATCCGGGGTTTTTGTGACTGAGTGACCTAGTTGCTTAGTTCCAGAATGAATCTGCTGCTTTGAACAGTATCCAGTCGTATCCAGATCTGATCAGTTGAATGAATGCTTCTATGACTCGTACAGTAAGACGTTGATTTGGCGCCACCTATTGGCATTTTTAATTTCATAATTAAAAATATATAATTTATTATTTTTTAGCATCTAATTGTTTCTATATTAAAATGATTATATTTAAATAATAAATCTCATAACATAATTTATGGTGTTGTAATTGCAGTGTAAATGCATGGATAGAAAAAAAATGGTTAGAACATAGTTAGAAAAAAATGCCCCTGGAAATCAATTTAAGGGGTCAAATATGGGATATTAATGGGAAAGTTAATGTCTGGGTGATATTGAATAAAAAAAAATATATAAGCAAAGTTAAACATATGACATTTACTATAAAACCAATATAATTAATGCATCACACTTGTGAATTTGCCTTCAAATGTTTTATCTTCAACATTTTTCATATAATTAGGGGCCAAGCACCGAAGGTGTGGGCACCTATTGTAATTAGGGGCCAAGCACCGAAGGTGCGGAGGCACCTATTGTATCTGTTCCGGTTCTTATTATTAGGTGCGGAGGCACCTATTGTATCTGTTCCGGTTCTTATTATTAGGTGCGGAGGCACCTATTGTATCTGTTCCGGTTCTTATTATTATTAGGGGCCAAGCACCGAAGGTGCGAAGGCACCTATTGTATCTGTTCCGGTTCTTATTATTAGGGGCCAAGCACCGAAGGTGCGGAGGCACCTATTGTATCTGTTCCGGTTCTTATTATTAGGTGCGGAGGCACCTATTGTATCTGTTCCGGTTCTTATTATTATTAGGGGCCAAGCACCGAAGGTGCGGAGGCACCTATTGTATCTGTTCCGGTTCTTATTATTATTAGGGGCCAGGCACCGAAGGTGCGGAGGCACCAATTGTATCTGTTCCGGTTCTTATTAGGGGCCAAGCACCGAAGGTGCGGAGGCACCTATTGTTTTCGTTAGCGTTCTTATTCTTATTCTTCTTCTTCTTCTTCCGACTGGGAGTCTATGGCATCCCATAGAACCGCTTGCGGGAAAGTTATGAAATTTGGCACACAGATAGAGGACAGTCTGAAAAGTCATCATAGCAAATTTGGAGACTCTAACTCATTCCCACTAGCGCCACCAACTGTCCAAACTTTCACTTATGTTTATGCTAATAACTTTGGAACCATAAGGGTTAGAAACAAAAATCTTTTTGCCTATGACTCCTTGGCTCAAGATGATTCTATTGCACCCTATGACGTCATTTTCCGTCATGGAAATATGACCGCCGTTTTGAATTGTCCAAAAAACCTACTTTTGCAAACTCGTCCTAGACGGTTTGTCCGATTTGCACCAAAATTGAACCAGATCATCTCCAGGCAGTGCTGACAAAAATTTATGGAATTCAAGTTGATTCGCTTAACCTATTTCGATAAACGCGTGAACTAATTTTACGTAGCGCTTACAAAAAGAGACGTAAGGCTGTATCTCCGCAACGCTTTATCGTATTAAGACCAAACTTGGTACATGTCATCACAAGCATGACCTGAGGCTACATACTGCGTTTCGGCACAGCGCCACCTACTGGTCCGGAGATACAGAAAATTGTTTTTTTTGCTTATAACTTCTGAACGGTTTGTCCAAAAATCATAAAAGTGGTCTCGTTAGATTCAGGGCATCATGTTGAGTCGAGCGCTGTCGGACATTTTGAATTATGTGCTAAAATGCTGTATTTTCTGAACGCATGAACGAATTGTTACGAAACTAGGTATGGGTCATCAGTACGATGCCCTGAAGGAGTCTGAGTCTGAAAATTTATTTTTCAAATACTTATAACTCTGGGTGTGGTTGACTTATTTTCACGGGAGTCATCTCATTAGGTTACTGAATCCTTGCCGAGTCCACAGATACCAAACATGCTACGTTTTGCCTTACGGTTTGTGTAGCGTTGTGATTTAGCGCTTAAAAAACATTTGCTGATATCTTCGAACCCGTTAGTCCGATCGAGACGAAACCACCGTCAGAAGTTTGAAACCATAGCTGGTTAACTACAGGTCAAAGCCCAAATGCCAAAATATTGATTGTAAGGGGTAGTAAAATTCAATCAAAGTCACATGTCAGCCATTTTTGACGTGTTTTTTCATATAAATGTCTATAACTCCGCAGCGAATTGAGATATTTTCACCAAATTTGTCACACACATGTATGGGCTCAATCTTAGGACACATGAAAAAAATTGTGGGATTTTGCCTCTTGGTGGCGCTATAATAGAAGAAAACGTGAAATTCCCATTGACTTCAATACAGTTTTATGATGTAAAATGCTATACTTAACAAATGCATTGCTTTAACATTATGAAACTCAGAATTTGCCACCAGCACCATCCCCTGAAGGTACTCAAAAGATTTTGAGACAGCGCCAAATTTTGGTCAAAAGTTAAAATTAAATATATAAATGCTAATAACTTTTGAATGAATTTGACTATTGTGATGACTCTGGTCTTAATTGATTCCTGGGTTATGGCGAAAACAAAGATACCAATTTTGCCAAAGTCAGCCAAAATTCCTGTCCGCCATCTTGATTTTCATTAAATACCTACTTCTTCGAACTACTCCTAGACCGTTTGTCCGATTTTCACCAAAATCGAATCGTATCTTCTCCAGACTGTGCCGACTAAAAGTTATGGATTTCATGTTGATAGATGATACCGTTTTCGTATACCGCAGCATCAAATTTGAGGCATGCTGCCAATATGACTATTCAGGCTTTATCTCTGCAATGCCTTGACATTTTGAAACCAAACTCTGTATGTGTCATTGTCACCTCACTCTGACCACATCACATTAATTTCGTAACTGCGCCACCTATAGGTCGAAAGTGATAAACCATTAAATCATCTTATAAGTTTCTTTATATATGATTTTTCAGCCATTTTCCCCAAATCCTCTTAAAATGTCTTTAACTGCTCCTTGCTGCAGTTGGTCTGAAACTCCCAGCCATGTTGGCATGTCTTGTCGTCTTCTTTTGCGCTTGGCCCCGTAATGGCTGCTTGCAGCTATATTTGTTATTATAATCATAATAATTCCAAATTTTGATAATCATAAATACATGCTGTAATAAATTATACAAATATTATTAATATTATGATATAAATGTATAAGAAAGTTAATCAAGGTAATCAAAAATAAATAAGGTTGAGGCCAATATAAACTTTTTTTCTGTTTGGTATTGTAACTTGACTTGGACTTGACTTGACCCTTAGCAGGACTCGACTTGACTTGCTTGAAGTGAACCATTGACTTGACTTGACTTGGTTGCGTGTACATGCGACTTAGACTTGCTTGAGACTTGATGGTATGGGACTTGAGACTTACTTGTGACTTGAACATGTGTGACTTACTCCCACCTCTGATTAGCATAGACGCCATTCTTCTTATGATGTAACGAATACATCAGGGTTTATGGGAAGAGTTCCCGGTTCCGGCTGACCTAATCTATGCAGCCTAACATTGAATTATAGAAGTTTATAATTGTCAGGATATAGGCAAGGAGACAGAGGTAAGTGAATCCAAACACAGTTTTATTAAAGGTGACAAGAGTGCAAGGTGAGTATTCAGTGGGTGCAAGTATTGATTCGGTGATGATCACTCGGTGTGGAACTGGCAGCAGGTAAGCACGTACACTTCAGATATGTTGATTTCAAGCAGTCAAGGTCCATTAATACTAGTGATGTTACATCTGACACCGACGCTCTGAAGCTTGCTTCAAACTCGAACGGTCCTTGCAATGAACCACTGCTTCGGAGCTTGTATCATTACGTCACTAGTCACGTGAAAATGACTACTGAAGCAAACACACTGGTTCACTCCTGTAGTGAACCACCTGACTGCTTTAACAGCCCAATCCAGTGTTGACAGGTTTGAAACCTGGCGGCTGTATTTCTTATACAGGCTGTGGAGAAAATAATAGCCTATTCCGGAATAAAAAACATACAATTTAATGAACACTTTGTCTAAGCCTTCTGCATGATGTACTCAAAGCACACCCTATGCCACATTTTTTATATTTCGTATTATTAATTAGAGAACATATGAACATTGTTACATAAAAACATGCATCAAAGACAGAAACTTCAAAAACCCTCTGCTACATTATACAACCAGTTACACAAGCACATCCTTTTCAACATACAGCAATATCAGTCCCACCAGTTAACAAGTTATAGAGTTCTGCTTTCCACAGCTAAACAAGATAAAGCTTTCACACATATTACTGCCCTGCTGAAAAAAACTATAGAAACCATTACAGAAATTCTATTGGATTTAATGGTTTTCATGGGAATTGTATTGGTTGTAATGGGAATTATAGTGGTCTCTGTACGGTCTCTACTGATATGTGTTGGGTTCTATTGTTGGGGGCATTAAATCCTAATGGAATATGTCCCAAACACACTACAAAAAAGAATTATAGTGGTTTAAATGGTAAAAGCCAATGGTTCCTATTGGTATTTTAATAGAAACCATTAGAATTTCTGTGATGGTTTCCAACTTTTTTTAAGCTGGTCTGATCTTCTGTCCTTGTCTAAAGAAATAACACACACACACATCATGCTTAATGTTTTATTATCAAGGTGAACACATGAAATTCATCAGTATCTGTAAAATTCACCTACATAAATGAGATTCACAGCACTAACACTGTTTCAGCTTTGATCGCCTCAGTAAACACGTAATAAACGGGGTGTTAACATAAGCCTACTTGCATTTTATGGTTGTCAGCTTTGTTGCATTACATTTACTTCTCCAGGAGATGGTGCTGCAATTTCTATCTGAATGAAGCTTTGAGTAATGAACCATTTTCGACACAATTGTATCAGAAAGCAATAATGCTTCGAAACGCTTAATTTGGCCATCACTAATTAATACTTGTCTTTTCTCTTACAGATGCGGTGGTTAGAAAGCAAGCTCGAGGCCACGCTGGAGGTTACAGAAGATAACAGGCGAATGGGGAAACCCAACTGAAATCCTGGAGATAGCGGAACAATGGCACAGAGGTTAGAGTTTTGCAGGTGAGTATACGTTACGTCTTTGCAACCTGGAAACATCAGCGGCTCAGAGGACAACAGCTAATGGTCTGTTCCTGTTGGAGGCTTGACCTTGAACTGAGGCTGTGGTGAGTATTTTATAGTGCTTGTTGATGAGGCTGCTGACGGTGAACAGGTGTGTGTGTGATTAGTAATCCGGGGAGAGTAACTGCAGGTGCGCCAAAGAGGATTCTGGGGAATGTAGTGCAGAGATAGACGGTGAACGTGACAATAATGTGTTATGTGTATGCTAGGTCAAAGAGATGTGTTTTTAGTGGGGGTGGCACGATCCGCCTTTTTTGCCTCCGATACCGATACCTGGGATTCAGTATTGGCCAATACAGAGTACCGATCCAATACTAAAATAAAAATTAAAAAAACAGTGCCGAATTACCTAATAAACAGTATCTGTATGCCTCACTGTGGGGAAGAGACTGTGATTATCCTTTTGTGAAAGGCATCAAAGCTTGACTTAAATATTATTTTCCTTACTTTGTAAAACAATATACAGACAAAATATATACTATATAATTAAAAGACATTTCTTTTAAAATTTTAAGCGCAACTTTTTAATGAAGCAGCAACATATGATAGATTGGACAGAACAACTAAGGCTATCAATAAACTGCCATTGCGCAAAAGTATTGTAATATGAAAGGCTCCAATTCAGAGCAGCACGAAACTTATGCACATCCCATGCAAAGAATGATGTGTTTGAAGCAACATGGAGTCACGGCGTGCAGCACATTGCATTGAAAAGTTCAAAGCACAAAGGGAAGATATACATATATTTATTCATTAGTTTGAGCCTTTGAGCCACAGTTTTAAATTTCAGTTAATGTGCGCATGAAGAACAATTCTATCGCTCTCTACTCCAGTGTTGTGATCAGTTGTGTAGTGTTGCTAAAAGACATCGGGGAGAAAGTAACATGTGAAACTCCAGCAAGTTAAAGTCCTTTTATGCAAACCATAGACCTTTATCTACAGATCTACAGTATAATAATAGGAACATTGACTCATCTTGGAGAGAGCTTCATCGTGTTGACTGTCGTAACCGAGTGACGCGCTGTTTGAATGCTGAATGGAGAATGACTGACAGCCGCGCAGAGAACTTAGAACTTAGGTGAAGATTAATTTAACGACTTAAATCTGTACCTCACATTAAACTATATGGAATGGCTTCAGAAAACTTTGAATATAGTACACGAAAATATTATGGTGCTTTATAATGTTTTTGTGCCTTTTGTGTTGTATAACAATAACATACGCACAATATCGGATTTGGATGGTCTCGTCTGGCCGATACCCGATCCGGCAAATATTGGTAGTATCGGAGCAATACCGATACTGAGTATCGGATCGGCGCACCCCCTTGTTTTTAGTATAGATTTGAACTGACAGAGAGTGTCTGCTTCCCGGACAACGTTAGGAACTCTGTTCCAGAGTTTTGGTACTAAATAGGAAAAGGATCTACCGCCAGCAGTCGATTTTGATATTCTAGGTATTATCAACTGGCCAGAATTTTGAGATCGCAATAGACGTGACGGACTATAATGCGTTAAGAGCTCGCTCAAGTACTGGGGAGCTAAACCATTTAGTGTTGTCTAAGTAATCAGCTATATTTAAAAATGTATACAATGTCTAATAGGGAGCCAATGCAGTGTTGATAGAACCGGGTTAATTTGGTCATACTTCCTGGTTCTGGTAAGAATTTTAGCTGCTGTGTTTTGGACGCAGGGGTTTCGCTTAGAAAGCCTATCGACTTCAAGTATACAAAACGAGCCAATGGCAAAGAAATGCCATGGGTCTGCGGAATTTGAATAGCATATCTCCGCCTTACCTCGTGGGTATAAAAGGAGGGCGCCGGCAACATGCAGATATGTTTCTTCGCTGAGGAGCCGAGACTGAACTCAGGCGATCCCCGCGGTACAGCGGAAAGTGGCAGGAAGACGTAACGTCTCCGTTCCCTACTCAGGGAACGAGGGTTACATACGTAACTGAGACGTTCCCTTTCGTTGTCACTCCGAGTTACATCGGATGACGACGAATGGGGTTACCAGTCTAATCACGCCACCTTCTCGGCTGTCTTCCAGTGCCCTGCGTAAATCTGAGATCCCTGCCGTGAGACTGGCACAGACGAAGGACTCCTATTTAGCACAGGAATACCAAGGTACACTGGGGAGCATATCCCATAGCTTTAGAGGAAATATGCAATTATTGCCAACCCAGAGGGGGGGGGGGACTTAGAGAAAACACATATGACCCAGAGGGATGCAAATGGAGAACACTGGGGTGTCCAGCCGCAGGTGGAATATTTCAACCCCAGGGGGTGCAAGGTGGCTTGCCAAGGGAAAGACACATGCTCAGAGAGGCTTACAGTGGAAATACACATGTGGGGGTCTCTCAGGGGAGGGACCATGCACACAGGAGGCACCTAGCCGACGCGCAGGCAATAGACACTGGCACCGACGTCAGGAGTGCTGGAGGAACTCAGGGCTTTCGGGGAACCTCACCTGAGGAGAATATTGCACGTATCCAGTCCATGGAGTAGAATGGCGAGCAAGCGAAGACACCTGAGCGGGTCCGGTACTAGCTGGTTGAAGCGAGTACATGAGAGGACACTGGCTCCACTCGGAGATTATAGAATCTGGCGAATGTGTTAGATGTCGCCCAGCCTGCAGCTCTGCAGATGTCTGTTAGCGAGGCGCCATGCACTATAGCCCAAGAGGACGCCATACTCCGGGTGGAGTGGGCGGTCACACCAAGGGGGCACGGTCGACCTTGCTGCTGGTATGCCAAAGCACAGGTGTCCACTATCCAGTGACATAACCTTTGCTTGGAGAAAGCCTTTCCCTTCAGCTTCCCACCATAACAGACAAAGAACTGGTCTGAAGTCCTGAAACACTGCGTCCTGTCTACATAGGCACAGAGAGCGCGTACTGGACAGAGCAGTGCCAAGGCTGGGTCTAAAGCCCTGCATTTCAGCCCGAGCCCGACGGGCCCCGACTTATTTACGCCCCTAGGGCCGGGCTTCGGGCCAATTTTCATGTCATAGTTCACATGTGGGCCGGGCCTCGGGCCTTTTTTGGGTTATCCTTTTTATATTTTTAGACATTAATTAAAAGAAAATATGAGAAGTTGACATTGACGATAGAAAAACAAACATAAAAAGACATTTCATAACCAGTTTTTAACCTATCTTATAATTACACTGACATATGACTGAGATGACAGTCTCACACACGCACACTTCTCGTCAGTGCAAGCTGCGCGACCCGCGATTCACCTCATGTGAAATGGAGAATATTAAGAGAAAACAGTGAGAGACTGTTCTAACTTTTCGTTTGATTGGACTTTATTTTCGTTTAATTGTTGTAAACTACTGATGTTTTTCGTTTGATTGAACTTTATTTTGGTTTAACTGTTGGAAACTAGGCTCCTGATGTTTTTCGTTTGATTGGACTTTATTTTCGTTTAACTGTTGGAAACTACTGGAAAAAAGAATGGCCATGTTCTGTGGTGCATCTTTGAGGTAAGATAACCTGCAAGTTTGTTTTTAATTTATTTTATTTTATTTGTTTAGATTGTAGGCTATTGCTCATTTCGTTTGCGAGCGCTGCGAGCAGCCTGAGCCTGCCTCAGTAGTATTTTAAAAAATGTTGTTTTACTCACTGTGGTTTAATAAATAAACATTTATTAAACTAACTGTCTGTGTGATATGCTTTAAGTGTTTTATATCTATGGATTTTATTGTAGCCAAGTAAAGTATTAGCGTTGATTTGAGAGGTTAAATTGATCAAACATGTTTTACTCGCTGTCGGCTCGTCTGCTTGGTCATCATTTAAAAAAAAATGCTCCAAACATTTGTCTAAATAAACTTAATAAATAAATGAAAAGAAACATAACTAACAAAACAGACCTATTTTAATGGCTGCAAATAGGGCAGGCTGTCGCTGTGTAATGAGAAAAAAAAGAAAAAAAGAAAATGGGCTCGGGCTCGGACTCGGGTCGGGCTGATCATTTTGATGAGCTGTCGGACACGGGTCGGGCTAGGGCCTGAGTGTCTCGGGCCAGGGCCGGGCTCGGGCCTAGATTTGAGGCCCGTGCAGGGCTCTAGCTGGGTCTGCCTCCTCCAGGGGCAGCGCTTGCAGGTTCACCACCTGGTCCCGGAAGGGAGTGGTAGGAACCTTGGGCACATATCCAGGCCGGGGTCTCAGGATCACGTGAGAGTAGGCCGGCCCGAATTCCAGGCATGCTTCGTCAACGGAGAATGCGTGCAGGTCCCCTACCCTCTTGATGGAGGCCAATGCAACCAGGAGCGCTGTCTTCACCGACAGGAACTTAAGCTCCACTGATAGCTAAGGCTCAAAGGGAGCACTCTGCAGGGCAGTTAGAACCACTGAGAGGTCCCAAGAGGGAACGAGAGGAGGGCGAGGAGGATTCAGTCTCCTCGCTCCTCTCAGGAACCTGACGATCAGGTCGTGCTTTCCCAAGGACTTACCTTCGACTGGGTCATGGTGTGCGGCAAAAGCGGCAACATAGGCTTTCAGGGTGGAGGGAGACAGCCTTCGCTCCAACCCTTCTTGAAGGAAGGAAAGCACGACACTGATCGAACATCTCGGGGGGTCTTTTCGGTGAGAAGAGCACCAGTTGACGAAGGGGTTCCACTTCAACGCATAGGCGTGTCTCGTGGACGACGCTCTAGTGGAAGTGATGGTAGCCACCACCGCTGGTGGTAGGGTACTCAAACCTGCCTCGTCCCGTCCAGGAGCCACACGTGGAGGTTCCAAAGATCGGGACAAGGGTGCCATAGGGTGCCCGTCTCTGAGAAAGCAGGTCCTTCCTCAGAGGAATTGGCCAGGGAGGTGCTGTCGCGAGGAGTACTTGTTCGGAGAACCAGGTCCAGGCAGGCCAGTGCGGCACGACCAGAATGACCTGCTCTTCGTCCTCCCAGATCTCGCACAGTTCTGTGCAAGACGGCTCACTGGGGAAAACGCATAATTGCGGGGCCCCGCGGCCAGCTGTGCGCCAGTGCGTCCGTGCCGAGCATGCCCTCGGACAGGGAGTAAAACAGAGCGCAATGGGTTAAGTCGTGGGTGGCAAACAGATCTATCTGTGCGTCCCCGAACTGGTCCCAAACCAGCTGAACCGAATGGGGATGAAGTCACCATTCTCCAGGGAGGGGCTGAAGCCGTGGGAGCTCGTAGGCTCCACAGTTCAGGGCTCCAGAAAAAATGGATCGAAGCAACCTCAGATGCTTCTGACTCCAAAAGAGGAGGTGGCGGGCGAGTTGCGGCATACGGTGGGAACGCAGACCTCCTTGATGGTAGATGTACGCTACTGACGCGGTAATGTCAGAGTGGGCTAGTACGCGTTGACCTTGAGCAATGCAAGAGCAGTGCAGAACAAGGCATACTGCCAGCAACTCGAGGCAATAGAAATGATAAGGGCGCTAAGTCCTGTCCAGGAGCTGGCGGCAGCGTGACCATTGCGCATGGCGCCCCAGCCCGTGGTGGAGGCATGTGTTGAGAAACAACATGCCCGGAAGCTCATTCCAGGGGCACTAGCCCGTAGAAAACTGAGGTTCGACCACAGGGTGAAGGTCTGGCGGCCGGTCGGAGTAACTGGTACTCGGCCGTGTTGCCATGCCCACCTCTGGACTCAATCGCGAAGCCAAAGCTGAAGCGGTCTCATATGAGCAATCCGAGTGGCGATGTTGCAGCCACGGACGCCATATGCCCCAGGAGCCTCTGAAAAAACTTCAGTGGAACCGCACTCTTGCGCTTGATTGTCTCAGGCAAGTCAGCAGTGGCTGAGTGGAGAAGCCGATTGAGTCAATACTGAGAAAAGAGATCCTCTGCACGGGGCAAAGTTTACTCTTTTCCCAGTTGACCCGAAGGCCCAGATGAGCTAGGTGCCGGAGCACTGGGTCCCTGTTGCCCTGCTGCACGGGCTGTACTAGAGCTGGAACCGAACATTGTTCAGTATTCTCTAAGCTAATCGCATCCAAAGTAGTATCTAAAGCCCTTGCCCCCTTACAATTAACCTCAATTAACGTTTGGATGCGTGTCTCTAGTTCTGAAATCTTCTCCGTCAGCCTGACTATCTCCCTGCATTTATCACATGTAAATCCTGTGCTGACAGAGAAGGCTATGCTATACATGTTATATGAAGTGCAAGTGACAATAAGAGGAGAATATGACATGACTCATCGTGTTTGTTTGACTGACTGATACTCACCTCAGATGTTTGATGGATTGGTAAAAGGCGTGAGCAAAATAAATAAATAAATGAGCGCACTGATGGTACGCTAACAGGCTAGCGAATTACTAGTGTGTTGTGCTAGCAACGATTTAGATTGAAGCTAGCAATGTTAAGTTAATATGTGATATTGAGTAAGTAATATTTAACAGTATAAACAACAGGAAATGCTAATAATGATTCAAAACAGAAAGATCTACGAGGCTTACAGACGCAAACCAACCCAGCAGCAGCAGCAAGGCAGACAGCACCAACACTTCAAAAGAATAATATTTGAAACAAGACTTCTCAGTAATTCTGAAGATATTACTATAAATTACAGCAACACCTCCCCCTGTGCCATTCAGACTAGGCTCATGTTTATAACAATAATCTTGGGGGGTGGACTCATTTAAAGTAATGTAATCATAAATCGTCTGGTTTTAGCCAGGTTTCTGTCAATCTCTCTCTCTCTCTTTCTCTCTCTCTCTCAAATATTCTAGGCTACATAACGTCATTTTCTCAAAACTACAACCTTTTACATAAATGCTGCTGACATATTAGTGTAGCAGAGTTTGTGCTGAATACAGTGTAATCAGGCATTAGCCATGGAAATATTACAAGTAACTGAAATAAGCACAAATGTCAGAGTATGTCAGAACACCTCCAGTGCCAAGAAAACACCTCAGACCCATGGAGAGAAGTCCTACATGAAAAGGGAGCAACTTCTACAAGTGCAGCGACTGGTGGCAGATATATCATATCGTAGACAATACATCATCAGAATCAGAATCAGAATCAGAAAGAGCTTTATTGACAAGTGTGCTTGCACACACAAGGAATTTGTTTTGGTACTGAGGCTTCCAGTGGACATATACAGATACAAATACAACAAGAAACATAATACTACAAATTATAAGAATAAAAAATAAAAATATAAATATATGAGAATAAAAGTATCACAGTTGGGTTTAGTCATAGTAGACATTTTCAGATTTACAGATGATGAACTATGAACATATTTACAGTGTTTTGAATATTATAAATAAAAATAAAAAAAATCTACATATAAGTATCACCTGAGTTGTAGGATATTGCACTAAACAGTGGGAGTATTGCACTTAAGGCATATGCCTTGGGAGATATGTTAACTGTTCAGGAGGGAAATGGCCTGTGGGAAGAAACTGTTCCTGTGCCGAGATGTTCTTGTGGCCAGTGATCTGATTCGCCGTCTTGACGGTAACAGTTCAAACAGGTGGTGTCCAGGGTGAGTGGAGTCTGTGATGATTTTACCTGCTCTCTTCCTCACTCTGGAAGAGTACAGGTCCTGGAGGGATGGCAGGGGGGCACCAATGATCCTCTCCGCAGTCCGGACTGTCCGTTGTAGTCTCCTGATGTCTGATTTGGTAGCTGAACCAAACCAGACAGTGATGGAAGTGCATAAGACAGAGTCAATGACGGCTGAGTAAAACTGAATCAGCAGCTCCTGTGGCAAGTTGAACTTCCTCAGCTGGCGAAGGAAGTACAGTCTCTGCTGGGCTTTTTTCACGATGGAGTCAATGTGATTGTCCCACTTCAGGTCCTGAGAGATGGAAGTGCCCAGGAACCTGAATGACTCCACTGCTTCCACAGTGCTGTTCATAATGGTTAGTGGGGGGAGTGCTGGGCTGTTTCTCCTGAAGTCCACTATCATCTCCACTGTTTTGAGCGTGTTCAGCTCAAGGTTGTTATAACTGCACCAGACAGCCAGCTGTTCAACCTCCAGTCTGTAAGCAGATTCGTCACCATTTACAGGCGACGTAAACATATTGGTAATCATATTGGATTACCATCAGGAAATCACTACATATGGAGCACCTGGTCCAAGTATATGGGCTGATCTGGAAGGCCATGCATCATGAGTACTGGGCCTGCCATTGAATTCCTCTGCCGAGGAATCACTCCACTCTAGTCTCCCACATTCCTTCCAGGGGCAAAATGTTGAGGTTCCAGAGGTCTGGGCACGGGTGCCAGATTGTTCCCTGTTCCTGAGAAAGGAGGTCCTTCCTCGGGGATTCGCCAAGGAGGAGCAGTCGTAAAGAGAAAAACCTCTGAGAACCAAGACCGGGTAGTCCAATACGGCGCAATCAAGAAGCTCCCTGAGCTAGCACAACATCTGTGCAAGTACGCTCACTAGGGGAAAAGCATATTTGAGCAGACGCCGGGGCCAGCTATGTGTGTCAGTGCGTCCATGCCGAGGGGGGCCTCAGTCATACCACAGTGGACAATGGGAGGATTGCAGTAAACAGGTCACCGAATCGACTGCTCAGCTGGACTACCTGGGGATGGAGACTCCACTCCCCCTGGAGTATTTGCTGCACGACTGAGCTCGCCTGGGATGTGAGTGGACTGCAGTGACTTCAGTCGCTGCTGACTCAAAAAGAGGAGATGTCGGGCGAGATGCGACATGAACTTAAAACTGCCCTAGTGGTTTAAGTCTGTAATCATCACCTTGTTGTCCGTCTGGACCAACACATGCTTGCTTTGGATCAACAGCCAAAACCTCTGCAGGATCAGCAACACTGCCAGCAACCCGAGGCAATTGATATGTCAGCGCAGTCGAGGTACTGTCCAGAAGCAGAAGGCTGGTGACCGTTGCATGCTGTGCAGCAGCCTAACTTGGATGCATCTGTTGTGACAACAATGTGCCTGAATGTTTTTTCTTGGGGAACCCCTGCCAGTAAAAATGCATGGTCTGTCCAAGGGCTGAACGTATGGTGGCAGTTTGGTGTGATAACCACGCGTTGCATACCGCAGCGGCATTCTGAAGCAGTCTCATACGCGTAAACCTGAGCACAGTTACCACTGCCGAGGACGCCGTCTGTCTCAAGAGTCTCTGAAATTGCTCCACCTGGGGAACCTCCATCAAGTTTATTGAGGGAGAAAGAGCTTGTCACTGAGGTGAAGCTCAGGAGCTTCGGGAGCTCCTCATACACTTCTGTGAAGAAATTCACTGAGACAGGGCATGTCTGTGAGTCACACTCAGAGCCCCCAGATACCAATCATGGCCGGCAACTCTGTGTTATACGTATACTGGGTAACCACATCCGAGGGTGGAAGCCCAGCCTAGTCTTCCACGTCAAAAGGCACTGGCACTAAGATGCTGCTATCGACAGCTCATCCTCATCCAGAGCCCCGAAAGAGAAATCAGGTGTGCCATGCAGCGCAACGTCAAACTCATCCGGGAACTCCACCGGGCAAGGGAGGCCCACTGGGATAGACCCGGCAGAAATGCTCCTGGTGAGAGCAGTGGCACTGGTGGCCCCACCAAAAGATTTGGTACCTGATTTTGTAGCACCAAGGTGGTGGGGGTGTAAATTTATTTAAAAATATATATTTTTGGTAATATCTGTAAAAATTGTAACCTAATTTTTATATGGTAAATTTTAAATTTAACACTTAGGACTCTTAGGAAAGGAAATTATCCTTTGGTCTTCATACTGTAGTATCATACATAGATCATGCTAACCACTGGTAAAACCATGCATGGCATCTCACTGTGCCATGGTAAAAAAAGGAACTATCTGATTTATATGGTATTTAGAACTGTTCTATGTTATTTAGTCTAATTACATTTCATTACATTCCCAGAAAGGAAGGACCCAAAAGCAGAAAAATGCTCAACTTATTATAACAACACAAAAAACAGCGTGAGTCGCTGGGCTCTGAACCAACTGTGCAATAGGCAAAAAGCAAGTCAAACAGCCTGGGGTCGAAATCCAGATCAGTCCATTAGCATATAATATCCAGTCGTGAGGCGAGAGTCGAGGTCAGACAAACAGAGAGATCAAACAAGGGGCAGACAGGATCAGAGATATCCAAGCTCACAGTTTAGGCAAGACAGTAAAAGCAGGAAAGCAGTGTACTGAGAGAGAATCTAGACTCCAAAACCAGAACCAGATCAGATGGTCAAAACCAAGAGAGCTGTACAAGACCAGAGAGTACTGGGGGGCAAACAGGCAACCCACAACAAAACTGGGCAGAAGAGAAAAACTAAGCAAAACAAACAGGGATCCCAAACTTAACAAAATAACGGGAAAAGAGGCTGGAAACACAAAACACACTGGCAGGAATCAGAGGGAAACAAAGTATATATATGTATAGCAGAGAACTTAAAAAAAACAAGTGAATCGATAACGATAACGAGCGGCCACGCTGATTGCAGAGCGTGATCAGTTGAGCGCGGTCGGACACGGAAGAGAGAGAAACAAAACAAGAGAAAAAAAAGGAATGATCAAACCTGAGTCCTGACACATTTAGTATACATACAAATTCACAAAACTGTTATACAATAGCATAAGTAAAATTACTGTAAATTACTCTACATTAACAAAATAACAAGATTTGATATAATGAATATCCCACATTTCAGCCACAATAACATGGTTACAGTAATGATGTAGTGATGTTGTAATGTCTGAACAGGCAATGAAGAGAAGAAGAAATGATCTAAACAGTTTTGTCAATACCAAAAAAAGCTAAGAAGATAATCCAAATACCAGGAATCACAGGAGCAAAAACGTGGCAGGAAAAACAACACAAGACAAAGAACTGAACAAACTGAGGGCATTATATACACAGAAAAGCTAATTAAATTAACTAGAGACAGGCATTTAACATAATCAGTACCCATGGAAACAAACTAGTATCAGGAACTCAGGCAAACTGAAACAGAACCAATCCAAACCAAAACACAATGAAACTAACATACTCCCAGAAGGCACGTCCTTGTGTCGTAACTTAAGTCCAAAGGAGGAGGGAGGGCAGGGTGCTCTGGAGGAAGACATGAAGTTGGAGAAGTTGGCTGTCAGAGGAAACCATCATGGAAGAGACAATGGAGGGAAAAGCCAGCTGGCGATCCAGTGTAACCAGGACGAAGGCGCATATCATAACCAATGGTTGGAGGAGCCAGGGAAGAGTCAGAGATCCGACCACCAGCGGTGGAGCCAGGAGATCTGGAGACCAAGTAGACCGTGGAGAAGTGGTGATGAGCAGCTGAGGTGGAGCCAGGGTGCCAGAGGACTGAGGCGTGGCGAGAGGGACGAATGATCCCGATGGAGCAAATATGTGGTAGGGGAATCCGAGGCACCTCATGATTCGATTCGATTACGATTCAGAGGACTGCCAGAACGTGCTAAATGTGTGTGTGTGTTTGACTATTTGGAACTCTTAAGGCAAAGTATTTATAATGACCCATAAAGAATTTACTTCCAATATCTTTTATTAATAAAACAAATGGAGTGATTTGGCAAGTCAACTGTAAGGTTACATTTGCCAGCATATGTCCCAACATTGCAAAGGACCTATCAGGAAAAGAAATGTGTGCCTGTACTAGCAGCATACTTGTAGTAAATGAATACAAACTTCAACAAATTATGCATCTCTAACATAAAATAATAGACTTCTAACCAACATCCTACTGCTATGTGCAATGAGCAATATAATCCTTCACAAGAATAAAATCACAAACAGCTTTCAGACAAAAATATAGAATTAATTACCAGCAGCTCTCATACAAAAATAATGCTTGTGGACTTTAATTAGTGACATACAAAGCTACCCAATAAATAATGAGTCTAAGACCTATGACTTGAAATTGTTGCTGTATACCACAATCGAAAAACGTATGATCATCTGTAGAGAGCACAGTCAACTTTTTGTGACTGGCCTTGCACCGATACACACTGTGACTGTGGAGGGCAGTACAGTAAACCTACGTATAACGTACGTATAACAGATATTTGTACAGCATATTGATGTGAAAACGAAACAAAAAAAAAAGCAGCTCTCAAAAATGGGCCACAATGAAATTATGCCAATTCTCCATACCTTATCTTTTAACAAAGAGGGTGCCGTTTGCATTTCGCGCTCAGCCATCATGCGTCTCTGTTATGTGCATGCCACAGACTGTCCGGGCACTGCACTTCCACACTTCAGAGTTCCACCTTTTACATTCTGTCAATATTACGTTATTAGAAAAAAAAATGTTTTTTTTTTAATCAATTTTTGACATTTTTGAATCGATTCAGAATCATCCACGTCCGCATCGCAATGCATCTAAGAATCGATTTCCCCCCACCCCTAATATGTGGAGGGATGAGGCACAGCAGAAGGTGCAGAAGTCCATGGCCTAGGTAGAGTGATGACTTACTTATGTTACGACCCTATGGTTTGTATTTTGTTATTTCTCTGTTGTTTTGTGAGTCTCTCTGTATGTCTGTCTAGGAACGTCATCTGATTGGTTCCTGCACTGTGATTGATGCTCTATCCTGATTGGTGCAGAGTGTTTTAAAAGACACATCATCATTTCCTCTACAGACAGAGTGGGTTTTGTGTTTGAGCAGAGATCTTGTGTTTGAGCAGACAGAGATCTTGTGTTTGAGCAGACAGAGATCTTCTGTTTGAGCAGACAGAGAGCTTGTGATTTGAGACTGTTAAGAGTATTTGAGTGTTAAGAGTTTTGAGACTGTGAGTACTGTTTGTTTGTTTGTTTGATTTGTGAACTGTTTGTATCTGAATATCCCCATTGGTATATTTGACCCTTTGCCTGTTTACTGACACTGATTTGGACTGCCCTTTTCAGTTTGTTTACCTGATTGTAAATATATAGTAAATATTGATTTTTGGGAAAGTAGGGAGCTTGACACCATTCTTTTTTTATTGCAAACTGTTTAGGGAGTTAGGTTTACAGATTGTATTCTCATTTTCTTTTCTTTTGGGTTAGGTTTTAGGAAAGAGGTTTAAAGACAATGTTGTTTTTGTTTGTTATTTTGGCTTGGTCAGCTCCTGAATCATAAGTCCCAAATCAAGAAAATAATTAACTTTTTGTTCTAAATCCTTGCAATCAGCAACAAAACAGACTTGGTGCTGGGCAACAAAACAGATTTGGTGCTGGGCGGAACCAGCGGTGATGAAGAAGACTTGGAGCTGGGCAACAAAGGAGACTGAAGGTTGAATGGGACCAGTGGAGGAGGGAGGACTTCAGATGGGACCAGGACATCCACCTAGCCAGACAGGACCACCAGAGGAGGGAGAGGTTCGTGGGGGCAAGGGAGGGAACTAGCTCTGCCGAACTCCTCGGTATCCAACTCCACTAATAATCCCAGGGGGACGGACATAGAAATCAGCTCACACACCTGGTCAGTGGGCATCACCTCTGGGACGGACATGGCTTCAGACTCTGGCTCTGAGGTGGGCATCAGCTCTGGGTCTGTGATGGGTATTGGCTCAGCTTCCATGGTGGGCATAGGCTTTGGGTCCATGGAGGGCTTGGGCACTGGCTTGGGTAGGAATGAAGTAGACAGACTGGATCGGGATGGAGCTGGATAGTCCTAATGGTGTAGTGTGTCTTTCAGTGTGTGTCTACCCCAGGTAACCTTATGGTACAAGTCCAGAATTTCCTCCACATATCATTCTAGTGGCTGGTCATTTTGGTGGATGATAAGCAGCCGGTCCTCCACTTGCTTTTTAACTGCTGTTAGATCCATAAATTCAGTCAATCTTGTGTTCTGTCATGTCTGGGCAGGCAATGAAGAAGAGAAGAAAGGATGTAAATTCAGAACTTTTACCAATAAAAAAAAAAAAAAAAAAAAAATTATATATATATACAGGTCCTTCTCAAAAAATTAGCATATTGTGATAAAGTTCATTATTTTCCATAATGTAATGATAAAAATTAAACTTTCATATATTTTAGATTCATTGCACACCAACTGAAATATTTCAGGTCTTTTATTGTTTTAATACTGATGATTTTGGCATACAGCTCATGAAAACCCAAAATTCCTATCTCAAAAAATTAGCATATCATGAAAAGGGTCTCTAAACGAGCTATTAACCTAATCATCTGAATCAACTAATTAACTCTAAACACCTGCAAAAGATTCCTGAGGCTTTTAAAAACTCCCAGCCTGTTTCATTACTCAAAACCGCAATCATGGGTAAGACTGCCGACCTGACTGCTGTCCAGAAGGCCATCATTGACACCCTCAAGCAAGAGGGTAAGACACAGAAAGAAATTTCTGAACAAATAGGCTGTTCCCAGAGTGCTGTATCAAGGCACCTCAGTGGGAAGTCTGTGGAAAAGAAAAAGTGTGGCAAAAAACGCTGCACAACGAGAAGAGGTGACTGGACCCTGAGGAAGATTGTGGAGAAGGACCGATTCCAGACCTTGGGGGACCTGCGGAAGCAGTGGACTGAGTCTGGAGTAGAAACATCCAGAGCCACCGTGCACAGGCGTGTGCAGGAAATGGGCTACAGGTGCCGCATTCCCCAGGTCAAGCCACTTTTGAACCAGAAACAGCGGCAGAAGCGCCTGACCTGGGCTACAGAGAAGCAGCACTGGACTGTTGCTCAGTGGTCCAAAGTACTTTTTTCGGATGAAAGCAAATTTTGCATGTCATTCGGAAATCAAGGTGCCAGAGTCTGGAGGAAGACTGGGGAGAAGGAAATGCCAAAATGCCTGAAGTCCAGTGTCAAGTACCCACAGTCAGTGATGGTCTGGGGTGCCATGTCAGCTGCTGGTGTTGGTCCACTGTGTTTTATCAAGGGCAGGGTCAATGCAGCTAGCCATCAGGAGATTTTGGAGCACTTCATGCTTCCATCTGCTGAAAAGCTTTATGGAGATGAAGATTTCATTTTTCAGCATGACCTGGCACCTGCTCACAGTGCCAAAACCACTGGTAAATGGTTTACTGACCATGGTATTACTGTGCTCAATTGGCCTGCCAACTCTCCTGACCTGAACCCCATAGAGAATCTGTGGGATATTGTGAAGAGAAAGTTGAGAGACGCAAGACCCAACACTCTGGATGAGCTTAAGGCCGCTATCGAAGCATCCTGGGCCTCCATAACACCTCAGCAGTGCCACAGGCTGATTGCCTCCATGCCATGCCGCATTGAAGCAGTCATTTCTGCAAAAGGATTCCCGACCAAGTATTGAGTGCATAACTGAACATAATTATTTGAAGGTTGACATTTTTTTTGTATTAAAAACACTCCTTTTATTGGTCGGATGAAATATGCTCATTTTTTGAGATAGGAATTTGGGGTTTTCATGAGCTGTATGCCAAAGTCATCAGTATTAAAACAATAAAAGACCTGAAATATTTCAGTTGGTGTGCAATGAATCTAAAATATATGAAAGTTTCATTTTTATCATTACATTATGGAAAATAATTAACTTTATCACAATATGCTAATTTTTTGAGAAGGACCTGTATATAAAATAATCCAAACAGCAGAAATCACAGGAAAAAACACGTAGCAGAAAAAAACAACACACAAAGAACTGAACAAACTGAGGGCCTTTTGTACACAGGATACCTAATCAACTGAACTAGAGAAGGGTGTTTAACATCATCAGTAACCAAAACAAACTAGGATCAGGAACACAAGCAAACAGGAACAGAACAGAACCAAACTAAAACACAATGAAACTAATGCATTGTGAAAGATGGGAAGGCTGATTCTTTTCCATGAAGTTTTTTTTTTTTTTTAACAGTTAGTTTTAATGAACGGTTAAAAAAAACAACTTAAGTTTGTTTACATAATCATGCAATGACGTCACATATAAGCAATTGTACTAATAAAGCACTAAATATGTCTAAAACTCACCTTTTACATAAACCATAAGATGTGCAATGCTCGTATCAACAGCTCATTGTTTCTCCGCAGACATGTCTGAGTCTGACTCGAGAACTCTTAACTCAAGAACTACTGCCATAAGATTTATATTTATAGTTATATTTCCAATATGTTGTATTTGTTATACTTTATTCTTTTCAGAAAAAAGAAAACAAAATTTAGGTAGACAGTTCTCAGTACTGTTGTCAGTTCAGTGTATTGTTTGAACTAACTGGAGTGCTGAAAGTGTTGGCAAAAACCAGCATCATAGGATTATCAACTCATGGATATTGGCTTCTTTTGATGCCAGGCACATCTGACAGTGAGTTTTGAATGGGTAATCTGGGTTTAACTAATTAGATCCCACTTCTTCAAGCAGGCCAGGGCACAGATCAGCGTACTGCGCCCGCCATAAGAAGGAGTGATCACACTACTCAAACAGCTTTTGGGGCTCAAACATGCTCAGGCACAATTCAGATTGCCATGGCAAATGTTGGTGATTTGGGGATTAAAAAGCCTTTAACCTGATCAATGTGACACAATGTTTCTCCTGCTTTCCATGTCAGTGTTTTTGAGAATGTTAGCGCAGTTTCATCTGGCTTTGAACTACTGAAAAGGTGCAGTATGTAAGATTGACAGATAGCGGTTGAAATGGGTACTGCAGTCCAAATTCAAAATATTGGAGAGAGTTGTTTCTTTCACCCCCTCCTCATCAGACTTGATGCTCATGTGAGTTGCCAGTTTGAGGGCACGCAATAGGAATGAGCGCAATTGACAATGGAATGCTAAGAGACTTACGTAAGTCGATTTATTGATTTATTGTCAGTTGATGTTGCATTTTAATATGCTCCCGTTCATAGAGATTTTTAGATGGGTGCTGAGTCTTTTTAGGTTGGGTAGAATTTGCAATCTCTGATCCAGTTTGTTCGCTGGCTTCCATGACTGCAAGACGCTGTGTTTTCAGCCAACTGGCAACCTGTGGTGGCGAAATACTATTGGGTAATTAGGCAACATCCGGTATTGCACAGACCAAAACAAAAACAGACATTCTAACACAGAACGCACATCTCAAAGTAAAATAACTGGATGTAGCATTGTTTTTCAGAGAAATGATTATGTGAACTCAGCATGTTTCCTAAATATCTGAAACATATTATGGTATTTTTATGCTTTAATACAGTCAAAAACGTACATATAGCACCTTTAAATCAATGAGACGTGGTTTGTATTGAAGAACTCTGTTCTGTCTTTTGAGCTGAATTGTCTGTCCACACTACTCGCTGCAATCCGTTTCAAAGATCCCTCTGTCAGGTCAAATCAAACCAGCTTCCTTACCCAACAGTCACAACCCAGCGCTTGGGTTGAAAACGTAGCCCAGAGTTTTTAAGAGTGTTGTACATTGCGACACCCCTAATATAAGCAACATGGCTATAGACTCTGGAGGTCAATCCGAACTCCATATGGATTTTTCATTCCATACCATACTAGTTCCCAAAATTTTGAAATGGTTATTAAAATGGTTTGAATGTCAAGAGACTGAGGAAAAAGATGGGAAGAGAAGAAAACCACAGACATGGAACTATAAAAGAGATGTGTAAGGTTTTGCACAAGTTCTTGGTTGCACCAAATATCATTGACGACTCGTCCAGTGACCACATGAGTTGTGGTCTGACAATTTAAACTGAGCTAAGACATTTTAAAATACCATTCTCATTGCTAAGCTGGTAAAGTAGAGGAAACAGTCATAATATCTATCTTACGGTTTTGTTTTAAACATTTCATGAACTTAAATAAAGTTACACGACTCTTGGCTTTTTTTATATTCATCTAAGATCTTAACACGGTCACTGAAAGATTAAAAAAAGCTTTTAGAAAGTTACTGGATAGTCTAAGTTTCTGTACAATCATAACAGATTGGCTTCCTACCTTATCAACTTTATTTTGTCCACTTAAAGAATCAGTTTGCTGCCAACTGGCCAAGGTTTTGCACACAATCAGAACAGATACCCATCACTACGGTACCCTTCACAGCTCAAGAGGCATGTTGATATTCAATCCAATTTAATCTAGATTAATTTAGAATGTGGTGCATAATACTAGACTCTGTTAGCTGATTAATTCACTTATCAGCATCTTCCATAAAAAACAACTTTAATATATCATTGCTTCTCCAGAATACGAAGAAACCAAAATGGAGCCTTGCTTTGTTTTGTTTTTTGTTTTTATTTAAGAAACAACTATATTAAACGGATTCAACTATTTTCAAATTCAGCAAGATACCAAAGTCTGCAAACAAAAGACAAAGAATTCAAAATGAACTCAAGTTTCAAGTTTATTGTATTTATAAAGCACATTTAAAACAACCTTGGTTGACCAAAGTGCTGTACAAAATATAGCTATTTAAATCCATACAAAAATTAAAAACAACTTTCACAAGACATTGAACGCACAAGAGTACAAGTAGGTTTTTAAAAGATTTCTGAACTCAGACACTGTGGGCGCTGTTTTAATATGTAATGGCAATTTGTTCCATAACCTGGGGCCAGCTACCGCAAAGGCTCTGTCACCCCTACATTTCAGCTTGGATCTGGGTACTCGTAACAGATGATTAGACTGTGATCTGAGCAATCTGATTGGTTTGTGTTCCGTCACCAGCTCCGTAAGGTATTGAGGAGCAAGATTACTTAGTGCTTTATACACGAACAGCAAGACTTTAAAATCAATACGATACTGAACTGGTAACCAGTGCAGTGAGCGTAGTGTAGGCGTGATGTGGTCCCGTTTCGTTTGCGAGTGCCTATGAGCAAGCGGGCAGCTGCATTTTGGACCAGTTGATGTCGGTGAATAGATGAAGCAGGTAGTCCTAGATATAGCGAGTTACAGTAGTCAAGTCGAGATGAAATAAAGGCATGAATTATAATCTCAAAACTGTTCCTACTTAGGAAAGGTTTAACTTTCGCTAATCTCCGGAGGTGGTAAAAGCTGCAACGGACAACTGTATTTATTTGTTTGTTTAAGTTTAGGCCACAATCCAATATTAAAACCCAGGTTCTTTACCGAAAGTGAGCGATATAAAGGGAGCGAACCCAAATCAACATTGCTCGGGTCACTTTTCTCAGTTTGCCCAAACAGGACTATTTGAGTTTTATCATCGTTCAAGTGGAGAAAGTTCTTACTGAGCCATGTTTTCAATTCTTGAAGGCAATCCTTCAGTTGATTTAAGGCAGACTTATCACGTTTAAATGGTATAGCTGCGTGTCATTGGCATAGCAATGATAAGATACTCCAAATCTTCTAAATATAGAACCTATAGGTAGCATGTATAAAGAAAACAACAACGGTGCTAACATTGAACCCTGAGGGACACCACATATAACCTGTGCTACGGTGGAAGAGTGATTCCCTATATTTACGGAGAATTTCCTGTTGGACAAGAAGGACCGGAACCAGTCAAGTACAGTGCCCCTTAAACCAATGCATTGCTCCAGACGAGACAGGAGGACACCATGATCAACAAAGTCAAACGCATAACTGAGATCTAGCATTATTAAACCTACGATGTTACCAGCGTCAGTGGACTTTAAAATACCATTAAAAACTTTCAAAAGAACAGTCTCTGTACTATGTAAAGTTTTAAAACCAGACTGAAAAATATCTGAAATACCATTTCTATTCAAATATTTTGAAGCTGCATAAATACAATTTTTTCTAGAATTTTTGATAAAAACGGCAAGTTGGAAATTGGTCGAAAGTTTGAATAGATTGAAGGATCAGGCGAGGGCTTTTTTGGGATCGGTGACACTGAGGCTAATTTTAGACTATCTGGAACTGTCCCTGTCAAGAGACAATTGTTTATTATTATTACAAGATCAGATCCAATTGTGTCAAAGACTTGTTTTAGAAACCGTGAAGGCAGAACATCCTGTGGTGAAAAGGTAGATTTTAATTTAAGAGTGACTTCTTTACATGTCTGTAAAGAGACCAATTCAAAATCACTCCACTGCGTAGTGAATAAAATGCAGTCTGGAATAGAATCTGAACTTATAGATGGTTGAGCCCGTGCCTTTTTCACTTTATCTGAGAACTAATTAAGAAAGTTTTCACATAATAAAGATGAAACCTCTGGAAATATCTGGGTAATACTTCTCATCAAATAACTCAGTAATACTTCTCATCATGTTCTCACAAGACCAAATGTCTTCCTGTATGTCAACAGTGGTCTCATTTGTGGGTTTTTTATTTCCCCTATTTTAGAAAAAACATCTGGGACAAAGTTCATACTTAAATTTAACATATCTGAGAGCTTAAATAATCTTCTGGAGCTATGAATGAGCAAACTGTTCGAGTTCAAGCAAACTGTGTGTCCAACCTGAACAAAATAAAAATGAATGCCTTCCTAACAATCTGGCGGTATCTAGTTCCCGCTAAAAGTTGCAAAATATTTCTTGAATTACAACTGAATTACAATCGTAGCTTTACACAATAACTCTATTAGGAAATCTACCCTTTCATCTCACCTGTTTGTCAGGGTAATGGTTAGACTATAAACCAGTTGGTGATGTCTCTGGAATTGCACGTGTTGCTCTGTGACCTTGTAGCCCTCCTGGCGGCGAGCCAATGAGCAACTGTACAATATAACCCTCAGTAGTTGCAGTTAAGTGAACTCGTAAACATAGCTAGCTCATATGGCTGTCACGCACACTGTCAGCCACGACAAGAAATGTTTCAATTTCATGTGTGACGCTTTGTACTCCACTTCTTAGTTTTTCTTTTCCAGAACCCATACACAGGTCCTTCTCAAAAAATTTGCATATTGTGATAAAGTTCATTATTTTCCATAATGTAATGATAAAAATTAAACTTTCATATATTTTAGATTCATTGCACACCAACTGAAATATTTCAGGTCTTTTATTGTTTTAATACTGATGATTTTGGCATACAGCTCATGAAAACCCAAAATTCCTACATCAAAAAATTAGCATATCATGAAAAGGTTCTCTAAACGAGCTATTAACCTAATCATCTGAATCAACTAATTAACTCTAAACACCTGCAAAAGATTCCTGAGGCTTTTAAAAACTCCCAGCCTGTTTCATTACTCAAAACCGCAATCATGGGTAAGACTGCCGACCTGACTGCTGTCCAGAAGGCCATCATTGACACCCTCAAGCAAGAGGGTAAGACACAGAAAGAAATTTATGAACAAATAGGCTGTTCCCAGAGTGCTGTATCAAGGCACCTCAGTGGGAAGTCTGTGGGAAGGAAAAAGTGTGACAAAAAACGCTGCACAACGAGAAGAGATGACCGGACCCTGAGGAAGATTGTGGAGAAGGACCGATTCCAGACCTTGGGGGACCTGCGGAAGTAGTGGACTGAGTCTTGAGTAGAAACATCCAGAGCCACCGTGCACAGGCGTGTGCAGGAAATGGGCTACAGGTGCCACATTCCCCAGGTCAAGCCACTTTTGAACCAGAAACAGCGGCAGAAGCGCCTGACCTGGTCTACAGAGAAGCAGCACTGGACTGTTTGCTCATTTGAAAGCAAATTTTGCATGTCATTCGGAAATCAAGGTGCCAGAGTCTGGAGGAAGAGTGGGGAGAAGGAAATGCCAAAATGCCTGAAGTCCAGTGTCAAGTACCCACAGTCAGTGATGGTCTGGGGTGCCATGTCATCTGCTGGTGTTGGTCCACTGTGTTTTATCAAGGGCAGGGTCAATGCAGCTAGCTATCAGGAGATTTTGGAGCACTTCATGCTTCCATCTGCTGAAAAGCTTTATGGAGATGAAGATTTCATTTTTCAGCACGACCTGGCACCTGCTCACAGTGCCAAAACCACTGGTAAATGGTTTACTGACCATGGTATTACTGTGCTCAATTGGCCTGACAACTCTCCTGACCTGAACCCCATAGAGAATCTGTGGGATATTGTGAAGAGAAAGTTGAGAGACGCAAGACCCAACACTCTGGATGAGTTTAAGGCCGCTATCGAAGCATTCTGGGCCTCCATAACACCTCAGCAGTGCCACAGGCTGATTGCCTCCATGCCACGCCGCATTGAAGCAGTCATTTCTGCAAAAGGATTCCCGACCAAGTATTGAGTGCATAACTGAACATAATTATTTGAAGGTTGACTTTTGTTTGTATTAAAAACACTTATTTTATTGGTCGGATGAAATATGCAATTTTTTTTAGATAGGAATTTGGGGTT
Organism: Gila orcuttii; assembly: GCA_026230005.1. Lineage (NCBI taxonomy): Eukaryota > Metazoa > Chordata > Actinopteri > Cypriniformes > Leuciscidae > Gila > Gila orcuttii. Next base: position 22,353,274 of record JAPDVR010000025.1, read on the forward strand.
TTCATGAGCTGTATGGCAAAATCATCAGTATTAAAACAATAAAAGACCTGAAATATTTCAGTTGGTGTGCAATGAATCTAAAATATATGAAAGTTAAATTTTTATCATTACATTATGGAAAATAATTAACTTTATCACAATATGCTAGTTTTTTAAGAAGGACCTGTAGATCCTTCATTTGCGGCTGTTATTTTGATTGTGGTTAGTTTCGTATTTCCACAGCATAATTTTTAATCATAGTGTTTTTGTGTTGGTGGCCAAAACTATGGTTACTGTAAATATTTTGACCATGTTTGGCATGTTCACCTACATTTCATTTCTCGTATCAAAACAATTCCCGGTTATTTAACCACAGCATGGCAGGTAGATGATAACAAATCTTGTGGTTGAATTTTAGGTTAGCGCTAGATTAACATCAGTGGTGTAGCGGACTTATGAAATGACGAAGCAAAGTATACTCTCTGCATTTAGGTTTTTTGTAAATTCATGTTCCATATAGAACAGAATTGTATCTTCTCTATCAACAAACTACCAATAATAACATATTTTTGTATATAAAATATTATATACAAATAAACATATATTAAGTTCAAGTCAAATTCTCAAAGTTTTTATTGTTGTTTCAAAAGTAATTAAATCCTGGATTTAAATACTAAATCCTGTTGGAACATCAACAAAACCTATTTGTATAGCTGAATACTGGTTTCCTAAAAAATAGTAAGCAGCAAAATCGTTTTGATAAATATTAAGAAATATTTCTTGAGCAGCAAATCATCATATTAGAATGATTTCTGAAGAACCATGTGACATTGAAGACCAGAGTAATAATGCTGAAAATTCCGCTTTATCACAGGAATAAATTCCATTTTAAAATATATTAAAATAGAAAACATTTATTTTAAATTGTAGTAATATTTAACAATATAAATCTTTTTACTTTTTATTTTTATTCAAATTAATGTAGCCTTGTTGAGCATAACAGACTTATGTATGTATTCTTTTTTGTCATAACAGACATATTTGCAGGATGGTTGGTAAAATGTTTTCATAGACAGAAAGATGGTGGAATTGCTTTACATACTATTTGATTGCATGTTTTTTCTAGAGATTTTTTTCATCCAAATTCTTTTGACAAGCCACTACCTCTCTTGCCACTGGAGAAAAACTCCCCAGCTCAGCATGTTCTTTTTGGTTGTCCCTTGCAGCACATTTAGATTTAAAACTGCTGATTAGGTTACTAGAAGTATTCCACACCTGTTTATCACAGGTGCATACTACGCTCAATGTACCTGTGAAAGTGACATGTCCCCATAAAAGAGCAAGTGGACAAAATTGTCCGTTCTTCATAGTAGTTGGAAGGCTGCCTTCATATAGAAAAGTTGCACCAGTTCTTTGTATGTAAAACAAACAGAAGTGGCCACTAATGCACGCATATGGGCAGCATGAACCATCGCAATTTCTGTCAACTTGAGGCTGTGGCATAGAGGCTTTGGCCACTGATAAGACTTGGCCAAAGTAAAAACTCTGAGAAGCGTTACTTGTGTTTGGTCGGATGCACGGGATGCAAAGGAGTTCCAGCCAACTATTGAAAGTGGATTGGCAGCGGCGTTGGACAGGTCTTGGCCTGGCCAGAAAGGCCAATGCCAGTTTTATTGGGTAGAGTGTGGCCAGGCATTCCTGTACAAGCAACAACTTCTCTAATTACTTCAGTCTGAAAGGAAGCAAAAGGGGGTCACTTCCTTGAATCGAGCAAACTCTTCAAACCACCATGTTTTTTATGCTCTTCCGCTTTGTTTAAAGATTAATGCCTCAAATTTCTTGTTTTGTTTCTTTTCCTTTTTCCAATGGGCCTAATTACATAATGAAATCAATTTCACTCCACATCCCAGCCAATGCTGTTTGTTACAGCAGGAGCACCACATAAAGACGAGATTGTGTTTCTTCAGTGCTCCACAAAGCGATCTAATTGTCAGTTCCTAATCAACCAGTAATGTGAGGAAGGCTTTCTAATTATGTAACCATAGTTTCTGACTTGTAAATAATAGATGGACATTCAGTATCTTTGAATTATCTTTGAGCTCTATGGGGCATGACATATGCTGGCAGAGGTTGTTATGATGCTGTCTTTATGTTTATTGGGTCATGCCCTTGTAAAAGATACAATAGGTTAAACACAGTAAAAACAGTAGGATCAGTACAGAAGGTTTGCTATAAGGCCAGTATCACTATTACTATTTCTTATACATAAGCTTGGGAATTTGAACAAACACATTAAATATTAAATAAGTATTAAAGGACAATTACGGCCAAAAATTAACCTAGGGCTAAATAACACATGGGTACCGAGTCGACCGTTCTCTGGGATGCATTTTCATGATAATCGAATGTACCCAGTTTTAACGTTATTTTTAGTTTAACCAGAGATTAGCTTATAACGCTAGTGTATGGGGCATCGAAAATCGCTAGTTAATATCACTAACAAGGCTCAAAATAGCCCCACACTAACACGGAAGCATAATTAGGATCTCTACCTGCAAACCGAAGCATTGAGAACTTTGTAAGTGTACAGACAGTTTAATAAGAAGATAATTTATAAAGACAGTACACTTCACGTATACAAGCAGGAGCCATCTTTGGAAAACAGTCTCGACCAGTCGAACCACGAACACCGTGCTACGTCCTGGTCGATAGTATAGTCAAGAATCACAGTTCAGCTCACGTAGCACGGCGTTCGTGGTTCGACTGGTCGAGACTGTTTTCCAAAGATGGCTCCTGCTTGTATACGCGAAGTGTACTGTCTTTATAAAGTATCTTCTTATTAAAATGTCCATAGAACGTTCGACTCTATACCCATGTGTTATTTAGCCCTAGGTAAATATTTGGCCGGAATTCTCTTTTAAAGTTATACACTCTCAGTTTGTGCTGTGAACATGGGGGCGGTGCCAAGGTGGACAACAACTACCTGACAACCGCATACTAACACCATAACACAAGCAACTCCCTGAATAAACCTACATAAATGAAAAGGTTCTGGAAAGGGCATAGCCACAACCTAGCAACCACCATAACTAATACCTACCGAGTCCGACCGCCTAAAGAAACCTTATAACAATATAGTAAAATCACTCATAACTGTATTAAAAACCTGGCAACCACCTAGAAAAATGCTTTGGCAACTGCCTTCTAACACCATAACAAACACATAGCAACCTGGAAACACCCTAGCAACACCTTGGCCACCACCTTGTAAAACCCTAACCTAACAACTACCCAGATATACCCACGCAACCATATTGCAACATCCTGGCAACCACCCACAACACCCTAGAAATGGACAAGAAACATTAACAATTTTTTTTCAGAAAAGTTAAAAATAGCTGTTATAAGATAGTGCGTGTAATTAATTTATCTGTTTATATCAACATGATAGAAAATGATGAGTAAAATATTTCCAGATACTTGCACAGGTTAATTGAGTTCACGGTGAGCGTACTCACGTGATCTTGAATGACAGTTTAGATCTTGAAATATTCATTCATGTTGTAAAGACTTCTCCGATTGAAATCTTTTGCAGGGAAATGGAATTTTGTAGAAGCGGTTGTTAATATTTAAACCACCACAGTGCACTAAATTAAACAAGCAGGTTAACGTCGTGCAACATTTAACGTTTTCTTTAACGAAATTCACGTGGCGTCTTGAGGGGATACATCGAGTGCATCCATCATTATAGCAGACACAAATACTCACTAACACACGCCAGGTTGCCTTCCGCCATGGTTCACTAGTTGATGTGTCACACACACACACACACACACACAAACTAGTGCTCTGTGCGTTAATGTGCAGCCTCTGACAGCTAAAATGAATCTGAAAGGCATCAAAGGAAGCGCTCGTACTCCTCAGTCAGCTGTTCTGGACACGGCCGACCGGCGGGATTACCTGAACCAAAGCTGATTCATCTTAAAGGAATATTGCACCTAAAATTAAATTCTACTAAAGTCACCAAAATTAACCCCCTTTAACAGTGCCCTTGCAATCTTTAATCAAAATAACTTACCCTCCCTCTGATGACGTGTTTACTGGCGCGAAATACAGTTTTCCTGTACGAAAAGACATTTTACTTGTAGGGTAAAATACTATATGGAAGAAAATACTATCACAACTTCTGTTTCATGACTTTAAACCACACTTTTCATTTCACTTATACATCTCTCATTAATTTGTAAGTTGACAGGAAAGAAACTGAAATGTAAATAAGTAAATTATAATAAAGTAAAATATGGTGTGGTATATTCTCTGTAGGTGATTCCTCTTAAGATTCCTCATCTTAAAGGAGCAGCTCAGCATTATCATTATTTACTTACCCTCATCTTGTTCTTTTTTTTTTTTTTTTTTTTTTTTTGTCGAGCACAAAAGTAAAAACATCTTAAAGGTGCAGTCACATTTACTGTTTTTTTTTTTTTTTTTTTGGCTAATTTTAATGGGTGAAATCCAGGTATTTGATTGGACCCTTTTCATGTATCCTGCAAAAGTTTTCATAGTTGGGTAAATTTCTGTAGTGGTGAACAGGAGCTGACAATTTTTTTTTTATTTTTTTTTTATTCCCATTTACTGCAATAGTAAAAGAAAAAAATCCATGATAGCATTTCCACAACTTTTCATATGAGGAAAATTACAGCACTGAGAAGAGAATTAAATGTCAAATTTGTCCTCATGCAGATTTCGGATCAGGTTCATTTCGTCAAATAAACACGCGGTGGTGTGGAAGTGACTTCTGTGTAAGTTGTGCTTCATATATCTCTACACTATTGATTGTCAAAAGAAAATTAACTATTTTTGCCAATTACATTTCAATAAAATTAGTTGTGTCTGCATCTTTACCTTGGCAGCCATTTATAGTGATTAAGCTTCAAAAAACACTATTCAAATATACAGCTGACATTATATTGCACTATTATCCTAATGGAAAAATACTATTTGTTTGGTGGATGATAGTTGTATATACTGCTTTTATGATATTTTTTTTTTACATTTTTTATGTTTTTTTTATTATTATTATTTGGAGCTCATCCATGGTCACGATGAAATGTGAGTTTTCTTGTTTTGTGTTGCATGGAAAAAATAAAAGCATATGGGTTTGGAACGACATGAGGGTGTGTAAATAATGACAGAGCAGTCTGTCACGGGTGAAATAAGATTACATTTGGTATAATAAATGATTTAAAGAAATAAAGATTTTATTTTATTACTGTAAATTGCTTATCGCTGAATATTGCACGTTTACAGGGTGAAGACATGATTAGTCATGTGTAGATGATAACCATCATTTGATCAAATAGAAATACTGTTTACTTGGAGTTCTATACAGCAGCCCTTAACCTTTAGCAGCTGCACATGCAAATGAATTTCACAGAATTAGGTTTATTATCTAAACATCCCCATTATGATCACTTGATTTAGGTGGATACATTCTGTGGGGGTCCAAACATTTGAGCTCACAGTGAAAATCTGGAATTCAAAGTATTAATTATACCTGGAAATAAATTACAAAGCAATATTATGTTGTAAAATTAATAAGAAATAAGGTTCTGCACTGTTATGTCACTAATCAAATAAGGAAATGTGTATAGCAAATAAGCACAATGTGTTCTTTGGACATTCTCATGCTGGATGACTTGAATCATCAGGTTTTGCACAAACCTGGATAATCAAATAAATGATAAATTCTGAAATTCAAAATGTCATGCTGATAATATAATTTGTAATTAAACAGTTTGTATATATAAAAAAAAGCATTTTTTTACCAGACTTTTAAACTCCACTGTAGATGAAAAAGTCTAAAATATTATTTAATATCGCTGAATCAATCTAAATAAGTTCATTTATGCCAACAAAACTAGCTTTTATGGGTAAAATCAGGTAGAAATATTGCAGGTTACCACTTTTTACATTGCTTGAATGTGGGGATGTTAGCTTGAATTCTGCAGGATACAAAGGTTTCAAGAGCTTGCTTGACTTCATCTGAGCTGAACCTTGTAGCGTGCGGAGCTGACGTGCATCTGCTCCCATGTCAGTTGCTCACTGTTTGGTCACATTTTAGTGCATTTTCCTTCGTTGGCACACTGCAGATCAGCCGAGTGCAGAAAAGATGCTAAAAGCATCAAGGAAATTCTTTGTAGGCCTCAACGTCTACTAAATCATTTATAGTGCAACCCTGGCAATAAAAACACGTACACTTGCACATGACTGAAACATGTTTGATAAAATGTTTTTTATTGATATTAAAAATGAAAGTACATGAATTGTGCATTTCGGACGTTCTAGCGTGCAGAGGTTAAATCAATTAAAATACACACAGGCTGTGTGGGCTACTGATATTATACTGTTGCCAATGAAAGACAAAAGATCCCTTCATTTTTAGTGAAAAAGGACGTGTTTTCCTCACACGCCTTTTTTCGCACGGAAAGATAAGTAACCAGTTTGGAAAGAACAAAAGTGAATGCAGTCCTTGCAGGAATAACATAATAGACAAATGGCAATGCCTCTGGAAATATGGGATGTTCAAATAATAAAAATAATGATAGTAATTATAATAATTGCACTGTTTAGTCACAACTGATATTAATCAGATAAATATTGGATTATCAAGGCAGAGGAATACACTGCAGGCACTTAGACCTTTAAGTTTCAAGATACTAAGCGATACTATAGTATAATTTTTTTACCTTAAGATGGGGCTTATACAAGAAATGATGTTGGCTTGTTGTCCTTGTTTGAGAAACTGCAGAGAAAATGGACTTGTATTGGGTTTTTCACATAAATCCGGTGATATTTCCTGAGTATTAGGGTAAATAAGTATGGTAGCCCTTCAACAACTGAGAAGAAGATACATGGAGGACTTGAAAAAACACCCCGACCGAAAGGAAATAAGAGGATTTAGGGCATATTATTGTAAAATGGCGAGATTGAAGGGATGTATAAACAGTCCACTCTTTGTGACTTCATAATGGATCTTTATAATGGATTTTTACTTTAACTTATGGCTGCAATTCAATTACTCAGCAACAAGAACAAACACTGAACCAGGGACAGACTCTTCTCAACCCCCCAAACATGGCATACCTTAGAGAAGCCAAAAATTATGATACAACAATGAAGACTGTAGTGGTTTTGTGTACAATAGTGACATATAAAGACCGGGTTTATCCAGAACCTCGTGAGGAAAGTTAAATGCAAGTTTTTTTGTAGTTGTTTTTGTTTTTTTTACAAACAGAAATCCATTTGGCAGATTAAAAAGCCATGCGGTAGAGAGATAGAGAGAGAGAGAGAGAGAGAGAGAGAGAGAGAGAGAGAGAGAGAGAGAGAGAGAGAGAGAGAGATAGAGAGAGTATTCTGAGTATGTGCCTATTTTTGTATTACAACATGCCTAAGCAATCCAGGCTACAGCTGCTGTTAAAATATTGATTTTAAAATAGCTCTGTGGCGAACCAAAAGGAAAAAAAAAAAGGAATTTTTTTTGGTACAAAGCATCTACAAAAAGCATTTACATGTAAAATGGGAAAAAAAGAGAGCATATAAAATAAAATCCATCAGTTGAGCATCAGTGCTATGTATATTACTGTATTTGGACTGATTTTAATATATAATTTTATAACAAAATAAATAATGCCTTTATACAGTGCCCATATTTGTAACAAACAAACAAAAAGAAGCTTGGCGGCTCATTACGCAAGATACAGCTCAGACTAAAAGAATATTACATGATGTCCCTGGAAACTAATTATAATATATATTTCCATATTTATTCTATATGTATATATATATATATATATATATATATATATATATATACACACACATATATATATATATATATATATATATATATTTATATTCAAGTATTTGTTTCTCAGGCAAAAGCATGTGAATACTACGGATAAACGTCTAAAATATATGTTAGTTGACATTATTGCGTTTTTTCCCTTTGAATTGATATTTGTGCCCTTTTTTTCAGAACTGTAGAATAACGTTACAAAAACACAAAGCCTATTTTGCAACAACAAGAATGTCACGGTACCAGAAACCAAACTGGGCTTTTTTTTTTTTTTTGCCTTTTTTCCTTGAAGCGTTTTCACGAAGAAGAACATAGAAAATACAAACATCCCACTTTTTCAAGGTCACAATGTTCCCTCTTCCTGCAGTGCAAAGCAGGGGTTTTGTGCAGCCAAGCTTGAAAGGAGGCGAGTTCTTCACGTCCAGGCATCTGAACATGATCCCTTCAGCGTCCCCACAATGCTCCTTCCTTTATCGCAATGGCAGCGCCGGGACCCAAGGCATACGTCGTGTGTCTTACGTATACGCATCTGATATCCCCGCAGCCAATATACTCTTATTTACTCTTTCCAAAGTCACACTTTCCTTAAAACGGAAAGTTTAATAAAGTTTCAAAGGAAAAAAAAACATGCTTTTCAACCCCTTCTCCTTTGAGTCCATTCCCAAAGCTAGCACCATGACATTTTTTGAGCTACATGTTCATAGTCCATAAAAAATAGTGCCTTTTTTATTTACTTAACAAGAACTTTGACGTAATCCGTGGCGATGTGCAATTCGCAGACTCTTCTCTGCTTTTCATTTGTGATTACAAGGTGCTGGAACAGGAATCTAATTTTACAACAATTCCTTACAGTGTGGATGTCCCTTTATAGTTACAGGTGCAAACTAATATTTAAAAAGGACTAAAAGAGAGATACTTTTGTCTCGGGAGAATGCAGTGGAATGGGTTCGTTCATGCTAGCTCTAGCTGTTCCTCGCGTTCTGACGTCCTCCAAACTGGCGAAAACATTCCACGTTCCGCAGCTTCTTCGCTCTTTCTTTTGCTTCTTCACCTGAATTGTGTTCCTCTCATTTATGATTTGCCTTTTTGTTGGTGAACGAAACAGCAAGAATAGAAACGTGAAGAGCGTGTGAGCACGTCTGGTGGGGAAGGAAGAAGGGTTGTTGAGGACTGCCACAGAAATGACGTCAGAGACAAAAAGCTTTGATCCCCTAGTCTTTTTTTATCGACTCTGTGCAAATGATCCTGGTTTCACTTGTGGCTGACATAGTTTTCTGTGGGAAGAAGGATGGGCGGCAGCTTGCTGGAAAGTGTGATGAGAGGCCTGTGGTGGTGCAGTTGCTCCTGGGCCTTGATTCTCTCCGCCTGCCGCCTAAACTTCTTTGCCCGCAGGATGGCAGGGACGCCCCTCCGTAGCCTCTGGGCAGCCTTCCGTTGCCACACGTCATATTTGGAATATTTAACGGTCACGTGCTTTCTTGGGACCTCCTGTTGCGAAAAGTAATAATAGTGTTAGAAAATGACTCCTGAAACAGGTTGAAATTCTCACAGATTTCCTGTTATCTCTGTAAAGCTGCTTTGAAACAATCTGTATTGTAAAAAGCGCTATACCTGTATAAATAAATGTGACTGGACTTGACAGAAATCTTCTACAATTGCTTAGAAGATATCTAAAAATGACTTTAAACTCTCTTAAACTCAAAAGCATTTGACTAAAAATTTTAATGATTTTGCAGATATTTTGCCAAAAATAGATTTTGATAGAATTTCCCCAAAACTACCAAGACAACACCCTACTTGAAATTCTCTTGCCCAATCCTCGTCTTTCTTAAAGTCTTAGATCACCCAAAAATGAAGTCGTTCCAAACAGTCTCCTAAAATCAATACAATGAAAGTCTGTGTTATTTTGGACCCCATTGACTTTATTTATATGGATAAAAACATTCTTCAATACATCTTCTTTTGTGCTCTGCAGAAGAAAGTCATATAGTTTTGGAAGGACATGATGGTGAGCAAATTATGAATTTTGGGCAAACTATCCATACCAGATGTTATTTAAAGGGCTATCAATTTCTAATACAGACAAAGAACAAAACTCAACACTGAAGAATGACAAGGAAGGAGATACAGGCGCAGTTCCACTTGTCCCTAATGTCCAACCAGCTAGTCAACATCCAGGTCATTTTGCGAGACACTGGTTTGGTAACCCAATCCAAGTATGTGATGTAAATCTACAGGAAAATTTCAACCTAGATATGACCTCTCACTTCTATCATATCATTTTCCACTTGGTCAGCAGTTTTTGGGCAATACTTGCTTACTAGCTCCTTACTCTGGCTCATTGTTTTCTTTAAACCCACATGCCAGGATGGACAAGTTCAGCAGAAAGCACAGGACAATCAAGATGCGTGTGATAAAGTGCTGGAGAGTTTTTGTTGTTTCCCACAGTCGACATACCTGTTTTAATGCGGGCATCACCGGGATGACCTGTAGGGTTGTGGCTGAAACATCCCTCTCTAACTTGGCAGGTTTAGCGCAGTATTGTTCCAGTAGAGCTAGGTTACAACTGCTAAAACAACACTCTTCCACAATCCCACGATTTTGAGAACGCCGACTATTCGACCTACTAGTTGGTCGACCTGCAGGGATACAAATAAAATAAATTTATGGATGACAGGGAAAGAAGCTCTTAGATGGTCACATGTCAGACAAAATTGATGAAGTTCACCCAAAAATGTCCTCATGTCATTGCAAATCTGTGTTCAAAACAATTTTTTTGTCCATGCAGTGAAAGTCAGTGGTGACCAATGTTGTTTTGGACCCCATTGACTTCCGTTGCATGTTCAAAAACAGTTTTTCAAAATATATTATTTTATATTCCAGAAAGTCATACAGGTTTGGAAGGACATTAGGGGGAGTAAATGTTAACAGGATTATACAATGTTGATTGAACTATACTAGCCTAAACTGGTTTGCTGGTTTCCCAGGTTTGGGGCGATTGTCAAATACTCCAGCTGGCTGACCAGGTAACTCTACTGAAAAAGCCTGATTAAACCAGCCTAAGTTGGTTTGAAAATCATTCATATTTTAAGTTCCCATTCACTGAGCCTGGTAAAGCTGTTTTTTAGCTGGGTAAACTAGTCATCCTGCCTGAACAGCTTAAAGGTGGAAAAAAAATCCCTAATTAAAACCAGCCAACAGACGTGCAAACTAGCATAGACTGATTTATTTTTTTCTTTTATTTTTTCAGCTGGAGATCCAGCTGAACACCAACATAGCCATGCTGAAAGGCCATTTGACCATCTCAAACCAGTTAAGACTAGGGGGGGGGGGGCTAGTTTTGGCTGTTTTGGCGAGAAAGAAGAAGAGATTTGTCTCAAACTCTGGAGACAAACAGTTGCCATCAAACATGCAAACACATTCAACAAACCCTACAAACAAGTCAATGTAAATCAAGCTACAGTGGCCTGATTCCATTGTCAAAGCAGATTTCATTATCGATTCATTGTATTTTGACTGGGACGCATCCGCGGTGTATAATAAAGGCAAAATCTGTGGCATAAAATGGAGTCTGTTTATTTGTTTTCTCGCCCGGACTGATCTCGTTATGCCGTCTAATTAAGCTGTTCGAAATCTGTTTCGAAGAATTCGCCGACAACCCAGCAACACGGATCCCAGGAATGTAAGACCGAAAGTCTACAAATAAGACAGCTAGAGTGTTGAAGGGCAAAAGTCTTCGCTTCTGTTTGGATGAGTAAATGGTGGATATCCTTTGACCTTGTCCTTTGCCAGCTCAGCAGAGATAAAGAGAGCATGAAAGAGAGGAGGGGGAGGGGTAGAAAAACAGACTTGGCATGAAAGAGCGAAGACACAGGACACAGTAATGGAGGTGGGGGAGCCAGACTGGGGGAAAGGAAGGAACAATTGATTTTCAGTCAAATATTATGCGAACTATTGGCGCTTCTCACAACCGCAATGATCTGAAAGGATGTTCTTGATTGTAGGATGGGAAACATTGAAAGGTGGATCTGGTGGATAGAGGGGGGAAAATCTGCGCTGGCCCAAATTTGATAATGATCTTTCGGGGTAGTTAGGCTTCTGTGGACAAGAGAACACAAAGGCCTTGTCTGTTTGTCAGTGCTGGCGTGAGGAAGACGACAAATATTTAAAAAGATGTGCTCTCGACCCCCTCCGTGCATGTGAATGGTGTACAACCAGCAGATATATCTGGATCTGGATTGAACAATCGGCAATAATTGCAACTAGTGCAAATCAATTGGTTAGTATCTGTTACGCTAAACTAGTAATGAAGCGGTCTCAATCCATCCAGCCATGTAAGAGGACAAACAACTTTTTTTCAATTGAGTGTAGCCTGGGAACATTTCTGGAGAGGTGAATGGAATGCCACTTGGGTACTATTACTTTCCCTGGCGGAATGTGCAAGTAAACAACCAGGCCATTGTGGCTCATTTAGCATCCCTTTCATATGCAATCACAGATATCGCGAGAGAATGCGCCCAGTCAGCACAATCTGCAGAGACTTCGCTCGTAACTCTGGTCGTTTGTGACATACAATTGGCAGGGTTTGCAACCAAAGAAAAGAAAACACAGAGATGTCCAAATATACGTACTGAAATAGAAGCCTCTGTCTCCACACACAAACTGTAGCGCGTCCACCAGCTCTCCACCACATAACGTTTCAGCTGAAGCGACTTCGAAGGCAGACAGGGTTAAAAACAGTATGCATATGGGCATCCGTATGGACCAGTACATCTTTATGACCTGCAGAGATAATGTGTTTTAGTTAGTTTTATTTCATTTTGAATGTACCCTTTTTATATATAAAAATATCATGTATATCTTAAATACATAACATAATAGGCTACTGAACAACTATTATTAGCTTCCTCAAGGCATTGAATTTAGTAATGCAGTAAAATGTCTGCATGCATGGCCATCGACTTGCTTGATCACATGTATGTCAATGTACAGTATGTAAAAGCATGCAGTGTAGTTCACAATAAGTGAAATGTATACATGCAACACTGGAATCGTGTTTTTCTCTCTATAATGCATGTAGCCTTTGTTTTAGCAACAACAAAAAAAGAGGTCCGATTTTTGAGTAACTACAGTATTACTTCTTTCTTTGAATCATTGAATTCACTAAATGCAGTAATACACCCTGGGAAATTATGCATTTTGTAGCATTTAATTTTTCACTAAAAAGCTGATATTTTAAAGTCTAAAGGCCTGCTGATCAATAATCTTCAAGATCTTCCTCTGGTAATAGTCATTAGTTCCTTCAGTGCATTCCAAATCGCCTATGCAATTCTTCAAACACGCTGGGATTGTACTTGCATGCATCGACTTTTTAATTAACGCTAGAAGATGAATTGCTTATCCACGTCAAAACGACTTTTTGTCTCCCTTATTTAGGCTACACTTTTACACAACGTTCAACAAGTTGCAAGACTGCTCAATATACCCAGCTATCTCATTCCACACAACTCAGCATATAATTTCCCTAAACCCAGCTCATTTAAAGTGCTGTCGCCCCCTTGCGCAACTTCTTCCCCGTGCGCGCGTATCCTGAATGAAGTGGCAAGTAGCCTACATTTTTATTTGTAAAGCGCTTTACTACACATTGTTTCAAATAAGCTTTACAGAAATTCATTATGTTAATTTTTATAATATCTTATATTTCAGATTTAGAGCTGTCAAGATGTTTAGAGCTGTTAGCAGTTTAAAGTGTCTAAAACATCTCCGTTGCATTACGCGAACTGACCGTGCAAAAGAGTCAAGACTGCATCAAAAATCTCTTTTCGTTTCCAAACGTGTCAATTTCTGATGTTTATTCAAGTCAATAAAAAATATAGATTTTTTTTTCTATTTAAGAGAATATCTTCAGATATGTCCAAGATTTCCTAAAGGTTATCAAATTATTTTCTTTACCTTATTTATGAAACTGTCTGTTCTCAAGCAGGTATGGCAAACAGAATGATGTTTTAGTTGGTCCTCCATGACAACGTAAAAAAAAATGCGGTGCCGTTGTATTTGGTTGAAAAGGTCTGTTAGTTTCCCCAGTTGGTGTTAGGATGTTGTGTGGAGCTGTCCCAAAAATCAGGCGACAGGCAAAAGTTCTGTGAGAGAAGTATTATATACCCAAACCCGCCCCTTAACACCCCCCTCCACCCCCCGCCCCTCTCGTGCGCATGTCCGTGAGGTAAAACTCGAGGTGGTCAGTAAATCTCCAGCAGTTTTCCAAGAATTCCAGATCACAAAAAGGTCAATGAACATTTAAAAAATAGGCTATGCTTTCCTAAAATATTATGACGGCTACATCGTTTTTTCACAAATTATTTTAACTCCATCTCAGCCAGTTCATTAATAAATAGGCTACAGTAAAATAAATAAATAAAAGATATGTAGCCTAAATAAACAGATGAATAACACACCGTTCAAATTTCAGAAACGCACACGTCATCAGTGTACAGATTTCTGGCAGGACAGTCGATGTGTAAAATTTTACACTGGAAAGTGCCCGGATGATAAGATCCGGAGTGAAGATGAAACGCTTTACGCCGTCATTTCCTCTGATATCCACCTGCCTTATCGACCCTCACGCGAATAGTGGCTGTAATGATGGTAATTCACTTTACAGGCTGACCATTCAGAGCACTGAGAGGATAATGAAGAATTAGCTCGACTTGAATTGAACTTTAAATTGGTTTGATTGAATTACTTGGAAATGTCATCCATGACCTGGGAAAGCAATAAGGGCCATTATTTGATGCAGATGTTATTCTTCGTGGACACTAGTCTCCATCTGATATGAAATGCAGGGTCCAAAATGTCTAATACTGCCTTACTAAAACACCTTTTGAAGTTGTTTTAAAACATAATCATCATGTGAACAATAAATTATATATATATATATATATATATATATATATATATATATATATATATATATGTGTATATAAATATATGTATAATTATATGATCAATACATTGACAACACATGTTTTTAAATCAAAATAAGTTAAGCACTTTTCACCTGTTTTTTTAAATTAGTTATACAAGATTAAACTATTTTAAGTCAGTTTAACATTCAAGTTGATTGTACTTAAAATGTAAGGCAGTGTATACTACACACACACACACACACACACACACACACACACATATATATATATATATATATATACATACATATGTACACACACACACACACACACACACACACATATATATATATATATATATATATATACACTCACCTAAAGGATTATTAGGAACACCTGTTCAATTTCTCATTAATGCAATTATCTAATCAACCAATCACATGGCAGTTGCTTCAATGCATTTAGGGGTGTGGTCCTGGTCAAGACAATCTCCTGAACTCCAAACGGAATGTCAGAATGGGAAAGAAAGGTGATTTAAGCAATTTTGAGCGCGGCATGGTTGTTGGTGCCAGACGGGCCGGTCTGAGTATTTCACAATCTGCTCAGTTACTGGGATTTTCACGCACAACCATTTCTAGGGTTTACAAAGAATGGTGTGAAAAGGGAAAAACATCCAGTATGCGGCAGTCCTGTGGGTGAAAATGCCTTGTTGATGCTAGAGGTCAGAGGAGAATGGGCCAAACTGATTCAAGCTGATAGAAGAGCAACTTTGACTGAAATAACCACTCGTTACAACCGAGGTATGCAGCAAAGCATTTGTGAAGCCACAACACGCACAACCTTGAGGCGGATGGGCAACAACAGCAGAAGACCCCACCGGGTACCACTCATCTCCACTACAAATAGGAAAAAGAGGCTACAATTTGCTAGAGCTCACCAAAATTGGACAGTTGAAGACTGGAAAAATGTTGCCTGGTCTGATGAGTCTAGATTTCTGTTGAGACATTCAGATTGTAGAGTCAGAATTTGGCGTAAACAGAATGAGAACATGGATCCATCATGCCTTGTTACCACTGTGCAGGCTGCTGGTGGTGGTGGTGGTGTAATGGTGTGGGGGATGTTTTCTTGGCACACTTTAGGCCCCTTAGTGCCAATTGGGCATCGTTTAAATGCCACGGCCTACCTGAGCATTGTTTCTGACCATGTCCATCCCTTTATGGCCACCATGTACCCATCCTCTGATGGCTACTTCCAGCAGGATAATGCACCATGTCACAAAGCTCGAATCATTTCAAATTGGTTTCTTGAACATGACAATGAGTTCACTGTACTAAAATGGCCCCCACAGTCACCAGATCTCAACCCAATAGAGCATCTTTGGGATGTGGTGGAACGGGAGCTTCGTGCCCTGGATGTGCATCCCACAAATCTCCATCAACTGCAAGATGCTATCCTATCAATATGGGCCAACATTTCTAAAGAATGCTTTCAGCACCTTGTTGAATCAATGCCACGTAGAATTAAGGCAGTTCTGAAGGCGAAAGGGGGTCAAACACAGTATTAGTATGGTGTTCCTAATAATCCTTTAGGTGAGTGTATATATATATATATATATATATATATATATATATATATATATATATATATATATATATATATATATTGCAAACTGTATAAAATACTATAATATAATTTAATATAATAACTAAATACATAATATATGTATATAATATATAGGCCTATAGCCTACTATACATAATAAACATATGGCAAATTGTTCATTGTTTTGAATGTCATGATCATTAAGATTAATGTAAGCTATTTTTTATTTTATTTTTTAAATGGTATGATTGGATTGGCCGATGAATATTTGAAGAAAACTCATTTTAAGGTTGGAAATCTTCAATGAAATTCCGTAGGCAAACACGAGAATGACATCAAAATGTGGAGATCACAAACCATGCATTGTAAAATTAACAGCTTCTTGCCAAAAACAACTTAAATGAAATGTTTAGATAAGCCAAGTGATGATAAACAGCATCAAGTCTGGTAGAAATTGATGAGAAAATTTGAGAAAAGCAATATGTCCTGTCTTCTTTGACTAAAATGGCGCCCCTGCTGGTAAGAAGAATAGCAGCGCATGAAAAAAAGGGGGGCCTGCTGCTGCTGGCATGAATTATCAATGCACTCTGTTACTGGAAGCACCATTATAAAGACATTAAACCTCTCTTCCTCTGTCTCCTATTATCCATCAGATGAAGGAAGCAGGAAACCCAAAAGATCTGTAGGGCCTTGCAATAAATCATTCACTGCATTCAGTAAACTGCATTTTCATCTTAGTCACATTGCCATGCACAACAATGGATAAAACTGCCCATGATACAGGACCAACGAGTCCAGAACAAAACGTTAGAGGTCATCAATAAAAAGCGCAGGAGGTTTTGTGAAAACCAATATGTACAGTCAGCAATATCCAATATTTGACCTGAATAGCTCTCTGTTTTAAACTCAGTGACCTCAGTTTAATTGCTAAATTATTGTAATTGTAACTACAATAATATATCAGTCTTCGTTAGCGTAAAATCCTACACCTACTGATTTACTACATGACGTATTCCACTGTGGGATTTTTAAAATGTATTTAGTGGTTGGTTGCGTATTGAAATGGTAGATCTTTCCCACTACTTGGATCCAAAATCAGAATCCTCATTCTTATCCTAACCTCTAACCTCATGACACGACCCTTACAAAATCCCTAGTCATTATGCCGTCCTTAATATAAAAGCGCTCATCAAAAAGTGCTGGTGTTGGACGCCTCTCCTACATATATGCTTAGACTACCATCTGGTGGTGGTTGTTTTATTTAAGGTTCAGTCAGACGAATAGTCTTCTAAAACCAACATACTTTCCTGTAAAAAGCATTTATGAAAGGGTCGATTTGATATAAAGTCAGAAAGTAAACCACAAGAACAGTTTGGGATGTTTTCAAATATATTTCTTTATCCAATTTGCACTACACAGTTTTCTTGCAACTTTATTTATGCTTATTAACAGCAATGGTATTTCCACTTTTTATGCATTGTTTGCATAAATGATTTGCTGTTAATAATAAAATATTTCTACCATCTATAGAAGAATCAGAATCAATGTATTACTTTAGGAATATATTTGGAATACTAATACATTCAATTTGTATTTATTATACACATTTGATTATATATTGTACATATTTGTTTAATTTTTTTTGTATAGTACTTAATCTGGTGATATTTCATAAATAACTTTTGTCTTCACTAGCTTCAGGGTACGTTTACACAACAACGATTTACCAAAAAAAAAATTTGCCTACAGATGACAACGTTGTCAAAACGATTCCATTACACGGATCCGCAAAAATGGCTAAAAACGCTGTATTATTCATGTCAGGCCAGTAGATGGCGATGCCACTTTGTAAAGAAAACTACATGCCTATATAGAGCCTAAGTCCCTCCCCTTCCGGTGCACCATGGGACCTTATTTCGGAAAAATATTGTATGGTAGTCAATGGTGAGAGACAACAAATATTTGGATCCCGTTTGAATTACACATATGATGTTTGTCAATTTAAAAGATACATTTTAAAGTCAAGAAAGTCGCAGTTTGATGTAAAACTGTTGAGGTATAAGACTGTGAAAATACGTAATTACAAAGACTACAAACCCAAAAGACGCGCATGTGACGTCATACCTTTTCTCTATGAATGAAGCTAACTTTACTGAAGCTAACGTCTGTCATTTTTTCTATAGTCTAACGTTATAATCGTAACGTTATGACGTCATCCTTTATGTTTTGTACCAGACTGCACACACACGAGCTTGGTGACGTACATAATGCGAGATGAGAGATGTAGTTCATTGAGAGATTTTCACATAAAATTAAATGTTATTCTTCTGTTTTATGACAAACTGTGACTTTCTTGACTTTCATAATTATCTTTTAAATTGACAAATATCATATGTGTAATTCAGGGCACAGTTCAGATGGAATAAAAAGATAAGTTGTCTCTCGCCATTGACTACCATACATATTTTTTCCGAAATAAGGTCCCATGAGCCGGAAGCGGAGGGGAGGGACTTAGGCTCTCTATAGACTAAACACGTAATTCGCATACGCATGACGTCATCGTTTTCACAATTCAAATTTTGTAGTTTACAAAGAGACGATAACGGAATCGTTTTCAAAAACTTGCACTTTGAATCCCGTTTTCAAAAGTTTGCATTTTCAGGCCCTCAAAATGCCATTATTGAACGGCCAAAACGCATAAAAAGTGTTACGTTTTTAGTTGAAACGTTGTCGTGTAAACGCCCCCTTATTAGCTTAATTTAGAATGGACAAAATTAATTAATGTCATGTTGACACAATTTTTGTTTAGAAGAGTATCACAGAGTGATCCATTAATCCAGAGATCAAAAATAAAAATTCTGTCATCATTAATCGCCCTCGTTGTTCCAAAAATCTGTGTGACTTTCTTTGTGGAACATGAAAGAAGATTTTGAAGAATGCTGGTTTCGGTTCCCATTGACTTTAATTGTATGTTTTTTCCATACGAACCAAAACTGTTTGGTTACAGACTTTCTTCAACATATCTTTTTGATGTTCTACAGAAGACAGAAACGCATACAGGTTTGGAACGACATGAGGGTGAGCAATCGATGGTAGAAATTTCCTTTTGGGGTGAACTATCCCTTTAAGGTTTCTGGCATCATGTTCCAACATGAGGTTTTGAGGCTGGCACTCAATGTTTTAAAAGCAACGACGTCAGTATAGCAGCAGATGTAGACGTAGACGCACAGCATAACGATGAGAGGTCACATATGAAGCTTAGAGGAACAGGAGAGGAGTTTGGCTCCTGGAGACAGAATCAAGCCAACACATTCAGGGCATCCGTGAGGATCTTCAGCTCGTCTTTAATGGTCTCCAGCCCCTGCTGGATCTTCAGAGGGTTGTCCAGCACTTCTATGCCGTTTGTGTACGGGTCGAACCGCACAGAAAACGGTCTCTTGATGCGGGTCACGTACGCTCTGTTGTTTAAAAAAAAATTTTTTGAATTATTGTTGTTATAGAAACACCTGAAATTATTTAACAGCAAATATTTCAGACAATAAATTACATGAAAATGTATCCAGTAAATTCCTTCTTTTATTAGTTAATACTTGCTTTGTTTAATTACTTGATTTTTAAGGAATAATTTAATCTTGCAAAATGTATTTTTTAAACCAAGTTTTATAGAGTAAAAGAAGTTGAATGAATTAATGAATTAAATACTTTTAAAAGTTGGCATGTCCTGTGGTGTGACATGCTATATTCAATCTAAAACTATTTCAAATATTAATTAGCATTCATTTAAAATTAGTCATAAATATACAATTTGCCTTATATTTTCATTAATATTTTAACCAATAGTCTTGTTCAATTTGGTTAAAATATTCATGAAAAATGTTCATTAAAATGTTCATGGACATGTAATGCAATAAATAAATAAATACATTGTTTATTTGTTTGTTTGTTTGTTTGTTTATTTATTTACTTAATGCATTACTTAATGTCCATGAACTTTTTAATGAAAAACGTTTTAATTAATTTTTTAATAAAAAAAGTTTGTACCAGTAGCAAACAGTAAATTATTTGATTGCAAACAATAAAGGCAAAAATTATGCAAATGTATGTAATATTCTATTTTTATTTTATTTGTGAGCATTTTTTTATTGACTATTTTAATTAGTTAGTTAGTTTGACACAAATTAAAATGTATTTATTTATTTATTTTCATTCATTCATTTCATTTTTCATTACAGAGAATTTAATCATATATTTTATATTTGTTATATATTTTATTGTCATAAATGCATTATGTAAAAATTTTTATAAATAAATAATAAATAAATAAGTAACAGTTGATATTATTTGCAAATAAAATAACAATACAGACAAAAAAAGCAAATGTATGCAATAAATGTTGCCAAACCAGCTCACCTCAGTTTCTCTGTAGCAACTATGAAGCTCTCCGACACAAAATAGACGGGTTGGTACGTCTGGTCTTGGTACGGCTGAACAGCCACAATGTCCGGGTCAAATTCCCGTCTCTCTGGCTCATCTGAGAGAGAATGCTAAGAAAACAATGGGCAACATTAAATGTCAAATGCATTCATCATGAAAAGCAGCCAAAACAATTCATTCGATAAACGCCACCAACCACCAGCTCGCCGAAAGACGACAGCAGTCCTGCTCCATACGCTTTGATCTTCCCGCCTTGCTTACACAGTCCGAACTCCACCGTGAACCAGTACAGCTGGAAAACACATTCAGAAACAAACACATTCAGCGCTTTTAGTGAACAGCAGCAGAGATTGATGAGATGCTTTACTTACTGTTGACAGTTTCTCAATATCTTCCTCAGAAGCTCCAAGAGAGGCCAGACCAATACTCTGACAAAACAGAGAGATTTCAGGACATAGATCCAAGATCAAAGATGTAAGGAAATATGGGATATGTACATAAAGCAGTTCCCTTTCGAGAAGTCTCTCCTATTGCGTAAGTAGCTTACGCTATGGGAAAACTCCTTTTCTCGAGAATATTGAAGTCTTTATGTAAAACGCATTGCAGCTGCACAGCTGACAGCAATGAACGAAGGAGCTCGGTCATTGGCTGTGCTGCGGCAACTTGCTCGAACCAATGACGGGGCGACTCTGAATGCGCGACCAAAGAGCGCGCTTCACGCCCGCGCGCGTCAGAGCCCGCCAAGATGGCCGTGGCCAAGCTATATATTGGGCGCCCCGTCATGAGAGTTCTTTAGATTTAATCGCCTTCAGCGAACACCTTCTTCGCTGGATCCTCCGGATTATTGAAAGCCTTCGCCGCCGTGAAAAAGCATACCAGCGGGATTGCTACGAGGACGTCGGCACCTTCAGCCGCCTTCGAACACCATCCTACTGAGCCATCCAGAGCTCCACACACGCAAGTATTTTACATCTGTTCGCCCCGCGACATTTGTAAAAGAGCCATTTTTCTGAGGCGTTGTTTCAAATGCCTTCCTGCGCGTCGTGCAGAGACCTTCTCCCGGACGGGGATCGTCACATCATCTGCGCTCGCTGCCTGGGCCGGGCCTTGTGACATTCGCCGCGTCCGAGGACGACGGGGGAGTGGATGACAGCCTGTCCATCGACGCTGCATCTGACGACTGGCCGGGCTCCACTTTTGACCCCACCCCGTCGACGCTAGCTAGCACGAGTGCGGGCTCCACCATGGATACGGAGATTATCCGCATCCTCTCGAAGGCCGTGGAGGACCTCGGGCTTGATTGGTGTTCTCCGCCAAGTCATGGAAAGCCCCCCACTCTGCGCGCCTAAAGCCTTCTTTTTCTTCTTCGCTCTGCTCAGTGGACGGCGCGAAGGAAAGAGGCTACGAGGGAACGCCGCCCCTCGAGGAGGCCGTGGCCAATCATCTCTGCCCGCCCTCCACCACCGGATGGAAAGCCAAAGCTTCCCACCCCTCGAAGCCCTGCCGCACTACCTCTGCTCTCGCCGGTCGCGCCTACGCCGCCGCCGGCCAAAGCTGCATCAGCGCTTCACTCAATGGCGGTACTTCAAGTGTTCCAAGCCAAGCTTCTCCGCTCTATGGACGAGTCTGGCCCCGAACCCGAAGCCTTCAGGGACCTACGCAGCGCAACTGATATACCTCTGCGAGCCACGAAGGCCACCGCCCAGTCTATTGGCTGTGCTATGGCTAATTTGACTGTTCTCGAGCGCCATCTGTGGCTGACTCTGACTGAGATGAAGGACGCGGATAAGGCGCCATTTCTCGACGCGCCTATCTCCACCAGCGGGCTGTTTGGACCGGCGGTTAAAGGTTTCGCCGAACGCTTCACTGAGGCCCAGAACGCTTCACAAGCTATGCGTCATTTCCTGCCAAAGCGCTCCAGCTCATCGCAGAGCAGACAGAGACCGCCACAGCCGCAGCGGGCTAGAACAGCTCCCACCGCCTCTCAGCCCGCGCCTCAGGCTGACGCGCGACGCCGCTCGCACTCTCACAACCGCAAGCCGCCTTCTGAGCGACGGGTTCCTCGGCCCAAGATTGTGCTGAACCCTGAGCCTCGAAAGCCGTCCTAGCCACAGAAATGAGAATAGAGAGTGCGTGTCTCGCAAAAGCCGGACCACTCTCTCTGCAAAAGCTCAAACATTACCCAGTCCCCTTACAGGCGGCTGGATATGTCCATACAGCAGTCAATGGGCCAGTCACAGAGCTCGCTCACCTGCAAACAAACGCCGTTTTTACGGCGACGCACAGAAAACACAAAAAATAGTCTTTTTCTGCCTGCGTCACTAAGGGTTCACATGTCCACAAAGTGTGCATTCCCAGATACTGTCAAAACAGTGCCAAATTCATTCCCAGCTCAGGCTGCGCTTCCCATGAATGTAGATCACGTGCCTGCGGTCATGTACGCACCACTAAACACAAGCACTGTTCACACAGTTATAAATTCATCCCCAGTAAAAGCGGGAAACATTATAAAAGTGCCTACCACTGTTTATGCACCCCCACTTATAAACACTGTCCTTACAGTGTCAAACACAACCTCAGCTCAGGTTGCGAGTTTTACAAACACAGCGCGCGCTGTTGTAATCACACACGCGCCCATTCACTCAGCTGCTCAGCGCGCGCCCGCGCCTCTGAGAGCTACGAGCTCAGGCGATTCGCTGGCCAGGTCCCTACGTCACAGCGGCCCACCCCTAGCCTGTATTCAGCCCATATCTGTACACGCAGCGGCATGGGAAAACATTCCAGATATGCCGAAATGGGTATTGAATATAGTAAAGCACGGATACTCGCTCCAGTTCGCTCGCAGACCACCACGTTTTACGACTGTGGTCGAGACGAAAGTGAGAAAGGAGTGTTCACATGTTCTACGCACCGAGGTGCGCAAACTAATAGAAAAGGGCGCTGTGGAAACTGTTTTCCCCCTCTCTGAGCGGGACAGGTTTTTACAGCCGCTATTTTCTCGTCCCGAAAAAGGATGGCGGTCTCCGCCCCATCCTAGATCTCAGACATCTGAACAAAGCACTAATGATTCGCTCGTTCAGAATGTTAACAACCAAGCATATCCTCGCGCAAGTACGCCCAGGAGATTGGTTTCTCTCAGTGGATCTGAAAGATGCTTACTTTCACATTCCAATAGCGCCTCATCACAGGCCGTTTCTGAGATTCGCTTTCGAGGGACAGTCATACCAGTACACAGTACTTCCGTTCGGCCTGTCCCTGGCTCCCCGTACATTCACGAAATGTATGGATGCAGCACTTTCCCCCCTAAGACGAAGGGGAGTACGAAAACTGAATTATCTCGACGATTGGCTGGTTCTAGCACAATCAGAGAGTCAGTTAATAACACACAGATCTTGGATTATCAGCCATTTAGAATGCCTGGGTCTAAGAATCAATTTTGCAAAAAGCATACTATCTCCCAGCCAGAGGATTTCTTTCCTGGGAATAGTTCTAGACTCGATGCAAATGACAGCGCGTCTCTCATCAAACGCGCCCCCGTCAAACGGTTTCAGAGGATGCTCGGTCTCATGGCCTCAGCATCGGCCGTACTCCAGCTAGGATTGTTGCATATGCGCCCTCTCCAACGCTGGCTCAAAGAGCCGCGTCCCTACTCACGCGTGGCGTTCGGGCCACTTTTTAATCAGAGCGAACCACGGCTGTATAAAAGCCCTGACGCACTGGAAAGCCGCCGACTGGTACCAGTCAGGCGTGAGTCTGGGTGTGAACACAAGGAGAAAGATGATAACGACAGATGCCTCCAAAATAGGTTGGGGGGCCCTTTACGAGGGCAGGCCTGTCTCCGGTTTTTGGTCAAACCCGGAGAAGCGCCTACACATAAACTATCTGGAAATGAAAGCGGTCGCTTTGGCTCTCAGAGCCCTGCTCCCACATCTAAAAAAACGAACACGTCCTGGTCTGAACGGACAACATGACGGTAGTGTCGTACATAAATCGCCAGGGTGGACTCAGGTCGAGCTCCATGCATTCAATGGCCAGGAGACTCATTTTATGGTCCCAGCACAACTTGCGCTCGCTGAGAGCAGCGCATGTGCCAGGCGCCCTGAACCAGGGGGCAGACATGCTATCCAGAGACAAGATTCTCCCAGGAGAATGGGCTCTCAACCCGCTGACGATTCAGTGGTTATGGAAAACCTTTGGTAAAGCGGAGATCTACCTCTTCGCCTCCAAGGAGAACGCGCACTGCTCTCTTTTCTTCACGAAAAGCACGGACACGCTCGCCCAGAGCTGGCCGAGCCGCCCCTTATATGCCTTTCCCCCGATCGCGATGCTGCCACAGGTCATCAGTCGGGTCAGAGAGGAGAAAAACGCAGTGCTGCTGATAGCCCCACTCTGGAAGAACCAAACATGGTTTCCAGATCTGATGCAAATGCAATCTGCACTACGGCCGATTCCACTGAGGCCAGACCTCCTCAGTCAGGCCAGCGGGATGATATTTCATCCCCGCCCCGATCTGTGGGCCCTTCATGCATGGCCCCTCAACGGGTTCCCAGGAACCTCGCGAGCGGAGCACTAAAAACCATCGCTGAGGCGCGGGCGCCCTCCATGAGACGCTTATATGCCCAGAAATGGAAAGTGTTCAGTGACTGGTGTAATGCGAAGGGTCTGAACCCTGAGACATGCGAGATTACGAATGTACTCGTTTTTCCACAAGGGCTTCTGGAGGCGGGCCGCACCCCCTCCACGCTCAAAGTATATGTGGCGGCCATCACAGCGTCACACGACCCTGTAATGGAACGTCCATTGGGAAGAAACGACCTAATTATTTGTTTCCTAAAGGGCGCTAGGAGGATGAACCCTTCACGCCCCCCCTCAGTGCCGATCTGGGACCTAGCTACTGTCCTAGACGCTCTTAAAGGGCCCCCGTTCGAACCACTCCGAACCGTGCACCTTAAACAGCTCTCGCTCAAGACTGCGCTCTTGCTGGCACTCGCCTCGGTCAAGAGAGTGGGCGACCTGCACGCGCTTTCGACAAGCGCTGCCCGCCTAGAATTCGATCCTAACGACTGCAGGGTCGTCCTTAGGCCGAAACAGGGGTATATTCCTAAAGTGCTCACCACTCCCTTCAGAGCACAGGTTATCTCCCTAACTGCGCTTTCGTCTCCAGCAGACGAACACAAAGCTAATGTACTCGGCCCCGTTAGGGCTCTCAGAGTGTATTTGGAGCGTTCTGCCCTATTCAGACAGACAGAACAACTGTTTGTATGCTTTGGCGGCCGTACGAAAGGTTCCGCCGTTTCAAAGCAGAGAATCTCTCACTGGATAGTTGAAGCTATAGCGCTAGCTTACGAAGCTAAGGGACTTCAATGCCCCTGGGGAGTCAAAGCACACTCCACCAGGAGTGTGGCTTCTTCCTGGGCATGGTCGAGCGGGATACCGATCGAGGATATTTGTGCGGCGGCAGGCTGGGCCTCACCGTCCACATTTATCAGGTTCTACAACCTACAGGTCCCGACATTGCATTCCAATGTGCTATCAGCATGATTCTAGTTGAACTGCGAGTTCGCATCTAGATTATGTATGTGCTTGTGTCACACTGAGCGCCTTCTAGCCGCTCTGTATTTTTTTCCCACATATAAAGCTCGCCTCTGCCGGCTAGTTGGATGATAACTTTGCTTTTCAGCGCAGGCACCTGCCTCTGGCTATCATAAGGCGAAGTTCAGCACGCACGGCGTTTTGCATGGTGTTCCCATAGCGTAAGCTACTTACGCAATAGGAGAGACCTCTCGAAAGGGAACGGCTCGGTTACTAACGTAACCTCGGTTCCCTGAGAGGAGGGAACGAGTATTGCGTAAGCTGCCGTGCTTGTGCTTGGTTAGTTCTCTTGGTTAGTTATTTTAACCTAAAATACTCTCATGACGGGGCGCCCAATATATAGCTTGGCCACGCCCATCTTGGCGGGCCCTGACGCGCGCGGGCGCGAAGCGCGCTCATTGGTCGCGCATTCAGAGTCGCCCCGTCATTGGTTCGAGCAAGTTGCCGCAGCACAGCCAATGACCGATCTCCTTCGTTCATTGCTGTCAGCTGTGCAGCTGCAATGCGTTTTACATAAAGACTTCAATATTCCCGAGAAAAGGAGTTTTCCCATAGCGTAAGCTACTTACGCAATACTCGTTCCCTCCTCTCAGGGAACCGAGGTTACGTTAGTAACCGAGTCGTTTTTTTACCTGAGAAAACTGTGCAAATGTTCTATCAGCCAATATCGGCACATGTCCAAGAAGTTCATGAACACAATCCCTGGAACGTAAAAGATACAAAATAATTATGATTATTTGTGACTATACTGTGCCATCATTTTCATTAAAGCAGACTTTACTTTTTTTTTACCCACTTAAGTAGGACTTAAGAATATTGTTATAGGTAATTTAATCATTACTTCTATTATCTTTGAAATATGGTTAAAGTGTACTGATAAATGTATTGACAAGCATTTATGATGAACTAAAATACACTTTAATGTCATTTCTTGTAAGTTATGTATGTTAAATGAATAAGTTAACAACACACACAGTTTTATATACATGCGCTTTAGTCAACACATCAAAATGTGTGTTCTTGGTAACACTATTTCACATTGTCCTTGCTACATGTACTTACTGCAGTTATACAGTACATTTAATTACACTGTAACAAAGACACCCACGGTTACACTTTACTTTAAGGTGTCATTGTTACAGAGTAATTATATATTTAAGTACTGAGTAATAATAATTAACTACATGTACTTATAGGGTTA
Organism: Gila orcuttii; assembly: GCA_026230005.1. Lineage (NCBI taxonomy): Eukaryota > Metazoa > Chordata > Actinopteri > Cypriniformes > Leuciscidae > Gila > Gila orcuttii. Next base: position 22,380,842 of record JAPDVR010000025.1, read on the forward strand.
GGGTAGGATTAGGATTTGGTTGAGGGTTAGTTGGATGTAATTATGCATAATTTACTGTTATTGTTATGGTTAGCACATGTAACATATGTAACAAAGAAAATGTAAAATAAAGTGTTACCAAATAAAGTGTAACATTCTTCTTCAAAAATTTACAAAAGTTTATTAAAACAATGATTTTAAAATGTACTTTAAAGTAAAAGTTTGAATTTGACATTGTTACAAAGCGCACTTTTTAAATGTGTACTTACTGCAAGTGTGTTAAAAAACAGTACTGGATGTCTTTTCTCTTTAAGTACATTTAAGAGGCCTTTTATTTCACTAATATTATATTATCTGCGAGTACAGTTGTTTACAAATACTTTTAAGATTTGAAGTATGCTCCAAGTGAATATTTAAAACAATTAAGTACACTTCTTTTTCACAAGGGCTGCAGTATTTATATAATGCATGTACAATTATGCAATTTATACAAAGGACAAATACATACTAACTGTATATATACATATATTTTTAAGTTATTTTCACAAATGGAAGTAAAATCTAATTAACTGAGTTAAGTAAAATAAACAAAGAAAATAGGTAACTTTAACTTGGCCAGTTAAAGTTTGGTGAGTCATTTCTACTTGTAGTTGAAGTTTATTGCAAGACTATGTTGTTGAAAAATGCAACCTTATAATTATTCATGCCCCAGTGCATGATGGGAACACCAGTATCAGAAAGTTGAGTAGGTTTTACTTCATTTTATAGCATTGATATTTACAGTTTAATTTCTACAAGCTTAAATTGTTTCATTCTTGCCTGAAATAACTTATTCAGGTCGAAATTTCTGTACATTTCTGTAGTATTTATTTATTTAATTACCACATAATCATATTTATCAGTGCACATGAAAAACATCTAAAGTTTAGCTAATCGAATTTAAGTTAAACTTTTAAGAGTAATATGTTAATTAAATTGTAATTAAGTGTCCAAAAACATTGCAATCAGTTCGCACTTAAGTATATTCTTTTAAAAAGTATTATTTCTGTAATAAGTACTATTTTAAAAAGTATGCTATATTGAACTCCTTTTTCACTACAAGCTCCTTTATTTTATTTGACATACAATTTTATTGGGTTGCAGTGTTTCAGCGTGTACTAGGCAGTCAGCCTACATCTGGATGTAAATCAAATGCTTAATAAACAGGAAGTGTCTTCATAAATGTAAAATGTGTGACAGTAAGTCTCTTACGGTTCAGGCGAGTGCATGGGGGAGGAAGCGTGCCGGATGTACTGCGTGCACTGGAACACACGGAAGGCCAAGCTGGCCAAAAAGTCTCGTGCGGAGAGGAGACCCGCCACTGGCCTCAGCTGGAAACCTGTGCGCTCTTTATACATTAGAGAGAGAGAGAGCGAGAGAGAGAGCGAGAGAGAGAGAGGTGCTTGACTGTGCCAAATTCATCACCATCCTTTTGTCTGGTTGCTAGGGTGTTGCTATGCTGTTGCTAGAGTGTCCTAGGTGATTGCTATGACATTTCTATGCAGGTGTTCTGAGTGGTATGGTATTGCCATTCCTAGGGTATTTTGGGTTGTTGCTAGGGCGTTGCTATATGGATGTTCTGGGTAGCTTCTATTGGTTGCTATGGTGTTTTAGGTGATTGCTGTGGCATTGCTAGGTGTTTGCTAGCACAATGTTATGGAGTTGCTAAGGTTTCCTGAGTGTTTGCCAGGGTTTGATGTGTAGTTGCTGGGTGGTTGCTGTGAAATGCCTACGAGGTTGCCAAGGTGTTCTAAGTGGTTGTGAGGAAGTTCCTGGATCCTGCATCTTAGTTGATCCTGGTACACCGTTCCAATCAACCAATCAGATTCGAGGGACAAGTTTACAGTTTATGTCAAGTTTAGGATTACAATCAGGGTTAAATGCTTCTAGATCAGTGTTATTCACCTATCATTTCCCTCTGATTTTAGGCATAAGTTATGGGCAGGGTTAGGGTCAGGTTTAGGGGTAGGGATAGGGTTAGGACTACATTTTGGGACAAGAATGTTGTGCCAGGATCAACAAAATATGTCGACCCAGGAAAGCGTCTAAATGGCCAAAATCAGGACATGCTTGGTCAGGAGCTTGTTTCCAGCGATTAAACATGTTGAATCAGAATAAGACTATCTGAGAAGTTACGTGCTGTGATCTGGTGACTCTCGGTGTTGGTCTGTTTCTGTCGGTGCAGTGTGAATTGACCTCTATGGATATGTGGTAGCTAGGGTGTTGTAAGTGGACGTTTTGGCATTCCCAGACAGCAACATAGTGTCGGCCCAAATCCGGTACATGTGTAATCCACACATTCCAGATGTGGGCCAGATCTGGGCCGACACTATGTTTCTGTCTGGGTTACTAGGTTGTTTTCTAATGCATTGCTATGGGGTTGCTATGAGTGTTAGTGTTTACTTCTAGGTGGTTGCCAGGGTGTTGCTGGGTGGTTGATGTGTCATGGCAATGTGGTTGCTAAGGTATTCTAGGTGGTTGCTGGGGTGTTTTCCGAAACGCTTAACATATTGCTAGTGTTTTCTGTTACTGGCAATACTGAAGAATATTTACAGTAACCAAACGTGATTTATTATATTCAATAGCATGTTGAATGACGCACGGGTTGCACTGTTGTCTAGCTGTGCTATAATTTGATTGGTACCTTTTAAGAAGCGGGACACATCCTCCAGCTGAGGGATGTTATTGGGATTGTAGCCACAGTGTTTCTCCAGCAACTGGAAAGACTCTAAGTGTTCACTACAGGCGTGGGTCGTGTACAGATCTCTGAGGGTGGAGTACACTTCTCGCCTGCACACACATTTGGTTGCATGTGAGAAATTTGAACTAATTTGTTCATCAAGGATAGGTTGTTTATTTCAGCACAACGCACCATGTTCCGATCTCCTCTTCCGTATACTCAACTCTAGGAATCGGTTCTCCTCTGGAAAGAGACAGGTGTCAGTCAAATTTATGTGCCTACATGTCCAGAGAGGCAAACATAGCATTATAAACACTGTTGCAACACACTGTTTATATTTGAAGGCAATGTCTCCAATCATCTTCCGTCGTTTCCTGTAAACAGGGTCAGTGAATCCCTGCAAAGACATAAAAAAAAGTATAAGAAAAACATGACAGAACTTGGGTAATCAAATGTAGTTATATTTTATTAGAAAAGAGGGTCCCACTTTATATTAAGTGGCTATAGGTACTATGTACTTACATTGAAATTAATTATTTGATACAATGGACTTATTGTGTACATACATGTTTTTACATTGTACTTATATTTTGAAAATACCTGCATGTAATTACAGCTGTAATTACATATGTAATTACACTGTTAACCTTTCCCTTACACCTTAACCCAACCGTAAACCTCACCTGTCCCTAACCTTACCTGTATCACACCTCAATAGCAGCACAAGTGTTTTACAATACAACATCAACACAATAAGTACCTTGTAATTATTTTTTGATGTAAGTACATAGTACTTAAAGCCACTTAATATAAAGTGGGACCGAAAGGAAGAACAATTCCAACACTTACTGGATGATCCTGATCCAGATCGGGATCATATTTGGTGACAAGATGATGGCATCTATCCAATTCAGCTATTTTTCTGGGAAACCAATGAACTGAAGCAAGACAAAAGTACTAAGTGTAAATGACATTCAAATAAGGAAAAGAAAAACATAGTACGTATCAATAGACGCACATTTGACCTCTTTTGTGGTTTTGACGTCCTCTGCACTCCTCTTCAGAGAGCTGACCAGCGTGCTGACGTCTGACAGGTGCACCTCACACTGAACATAATACTCCAGATCCTCCAAGCCGTCCTTTGGTTTTCGGCTGGGTCTGGTCTCAAGATGGTGGATCTTGGCTTCAAATGTCTGTGGTGTTCAGTAGTTGAACATTACAATAACCCCCCCCCCCCCCCCCAAAAAATACTAGAAATTAATGCACATATTTTGGCAATGCCATCAAGAAAGTGAAAAAAAAAAACATTTCTTAATCTGGTGAACTCTCAAATGTACAATGTATGAAAACGATGACCAATTCTCACCATTGTTGCTTATTAGCTTGCATATCACTAACATATTGTCTCTTTATTAGTACTTATAAAGCACATATTAATGCCTTATTCTGCATGATCATATTCCACATCCCTTAATCTTACCCAATAATTACATTACTAACTATAAATAAGCAGTAATTAAGCTTTTATTGAGGCAAAAGATGTATTTAATAGTGAATATGTTCCACAAACTAAAGTTTGATCAAAACTATTTATAACATTTGATTTTCGAATGAATTAGCAATTTAAATACATATAGATAAATGTCATAATATACATATTGATATATTATTATATTAAATATTAATACATATAAAATAATGTCATACATTAATAAGTAGATTGTTTAATTTGCAACATTTCTGCATTTTGTTGTTCCTCAAGAACATATATATGAAGAAAAACATATTTAGAATGTAGATTAAATGTAGACAATTTTAAACAAAGATTTGGAGATATTAAGTTGTTTTTTTGTTTAAGTTTTCTAGTTTTGTAACTCGTGTCAATGTACCATACATTTTGCAATTCATTTTGTCTGATATTTAACCTAATTGACGAATAACTAATATTTTATATTTCAAAACAAAAACTAAGGTAGTACGTGAAAAATAGCCTGACTAAATTTGAAACGAAATAGTCCTAAAGGATCAACCGCGATAATAAGGGTCTTAATCAGGATCTTAATTGATTCACAATGGATTCTTATTTGTGCCCATTAGGATTCTTATTAAGATATTTTCAAAATCCATCTTTTAGCGTTTCTTTCTTCACGATATCTGGTCTACAACCTTTTGCGAAAAAATAAAATCCCATCTGTCTTACCTCAAAAACCTTGAGAGTGCGGGACAGCGCTGGGCTCTTTGAACTCCTCAGAGAGAAGAAGAGACTGAGCAAGGCTTTTCCATCGCTCTCCTCAAACACGATCTGCTCGTTGAGTCCCGCAACCTCCGCCGCCGCTGCTGCCGCCTCGCGCTCCTTACGCGCATCCTCGATCAAACTCTGCCGCCTTCCCACAAACTTCTGAGACTGTTCGAAGACAACACCGCACATCATTGAAGACGACACATTCATGACTATTCATTTTTAAGATGCATTTAATCTATAAATAATAACGTAGACCTGCTTACCTGTTGGACATCGGATGGAAGTGATTTACATCTCCAAAAGCGCATAAGAACTTCAATGCAGTGTATGTAAACCTGCCATATAGCTCAGACTTAATCATTTGCTCTTGAGCCAATGTTACAGCCACTTATAGACTTATTTTCAAAGCGTTTGCGTTTACTAATTACCGCGTAATGCTGTGCGTAATTCTCCACGGAGATTATATTTACTCACAGCAAAACGGTAGGGATGGTAAATCAAATGCTACACGTTACTCAATATGCGAGAAGTAGAAGTAAAATTATGAATTAAGTTAATGAAATGTATGAATTGAATTGCTTCAGATAATACCAAACTAACTGGCATCTGCAAACAAATGCTGGACGATTTTTTTTTCTCAGAACTAACTTAAATGCCACTCTGTAGGTTTTCTCACTTTTAAATTTTATATATATATATGTATATATATAAATATATTAATGTATATTATACAGTAATATGTTTGTATAATATAATGTATAATTCCATTTATAAACATTTGTCATTATTTTTGTGTTTTTAAATAAATAAATGGGACTTGGTTTGGTATCTTGTTTTCTAATAAAAATGAAATTCATACATTTTAAAGTGAGTCTTAAGTGTCAAAATCTGCCCATCTGTATAGATTAATTAATGTAATCGTAGATAGAGTAGATTTTCATGACCAAACTCCCATGAAGTTTAATGCGTAAACCCATCTCAATTTTATTACAAAGATTGACGAGGAGGAAATGTCAAATTGTTCTTGCTTTCTTTCTTTTTTTTCCCTTTATTCTAAAGCTATTTAAGAGGAGCGCACAATGAAGTTAAAGATTCTTACCGTGATAGAGTCCGAGCGCTCGAGTTCAGACGCAGCTCTCCGGATGCTCTTCGTGGAAGATGTGGAGCTGCTTGAATTCGGCATATTCAGATGAAGCGCGCACGGGACAGATGAATGTATCTTATTGTGCTCTCTTGGGAGTGCTCACTTACTTTCATCTGTAGCTTTCTTTCCCCTTTATTTATAGAGATAATTTCTCTTGACTGACGTCAAACTGACCCCCTCCTTCTCCGTCAGTGAACATCTTGAAGCCCCACACAACACATTCGTTGATAATTCGATTCTTTCCTACGTAACTGACTGTCCTTTACATTTGTCACTTGTTAGTGATGAATGAAAAACCTGCAATTGTTACCTTAAAGAGCGATTATACTTGAATTAACCCATTAAAGTACGCTAAATAATATCAGTGATGCTAAATAATGGAATTTGTTTTTCTAATTCAAATAAAATCAGCTAATTTAGATGTTACCTTTTTTAGGTTAGCATTATTACATACAAGGTTTTGAATTAAAAAAAAATTCTAATGACAAAAATGTCTGTTTGCTTTTTAAGTGGTTTTGTAGTAAGTAATTTTATGGAATGTATTAGTAATTTTTTGTTGGTCAAAAAATATTTGTGGGCTATATTTTTGTTATTTTTATTGCCATGTTGTGAATTGGTTTGTGTTTCATACTTTCTTTTTTTTCTAAATTGTGCTGAAAAGCTTATAATATAGACTTGGAATGAAGGTACAGTATGTGGCTGTATAAAATAACTGAAATGTTTATTGTTGTTAATGTTATTTTTAATTAATTTACTGCGTATAAAACATCTGAAAAATAAATAGTTTTGTAACGTTTACTAATTAATTGATAACTCTACCACAACCCATTTTACTAAAGCCTTGGTTTAATTTCCCCTTTTTTAAAATCTTGCCCATGCAGCTCTAGTTACTCTTCTGTAGGTCTTAGATACTTGGCATTTAAGATTTTTAATCTAAAGTGACTTATAAGGCACCAACTGCAATGACAGTCAGCCTGGAGCAAGCTGTGGTCAAGGGCATGATGATGATAGAACAGGACTTGGTTCTTTTGATTGAACCTCCAACCTTTGTTTTAGCAGCCCAGACCCTCAAACATTATCCAGTCACCCTGAGGTTCTAGCATTTATGTTAAATGACATAAGCCAGAGCTCAACTGCAGGGTTACTTTAAAATGTAATCTGTTACCCTGCTGAATACAAATCAGTTTGCAACTTAGATAAAAAAATAAATAACAAATAAATGGGATACACTTCAGATATCCCAGACAGCAACATAATGTCGGCCCAGATCCGGCCCACATCTGGTACCAGATGTGGGCCAGATCTGGGCTGACACTATGTTGCTGTCTCGGATGTTCATTATATTTCTTATCTAAATAAAAAGGAGTGCCATTTTAAAAAACACACTTTTAATGCACCATACAACATTCAAAATCAAGTAACGTGCCTGGCACTTAATAAAATGTCTTCCCTTCCAACAAAAGGAAACAAAAGTCAACTGTGGTAAATTGAGTCACTTTATCAGCTCAACCGAAAATCCATTGTCATTTTCCTCAGCAGATGTAATTGCGATTAAAACCTGCCAGTTGTTTTCTGTCTTCTACCTGAGCATCAAGTGATCCCTCCAGCCGTGAACAGTTTGATGTGTAAATTGATTAAAGTCATGATGCACAGAGCCCTGCGGTCCGGATTAGCAGCAGTTTCAGCCTCAGATGCAGCAACAGCTGGAAAAACGCTCGGTCACAGGGGGGTTGTGTCTCTAGTAGGATGAGATGAAATGCTAAAGAGTACTTGCGTACCCTCAGGGCTGTGTGCCGAAAGACTGTCCTTTACTGGGAAGGGCGGAGGACAGGAAAAGATAACACTTAGTGACATTTAAAGAAAGCACACAGATTTTCTGGATTGTTCACAGTCAGTTTGTCTATGAAATGCAGCTGAACTTGTGTTTCTCTGATGCTTGATCTCTCCATGGAAGGCACTGGATAGAGATTTGGATAACAGGCCTCGCAGACATTTAAGTGTTTTCTGTTTTCAAATTGTGGCTTCAAAAAATGATAAAAGTGATAATGGGGGTCACTTAAGTTCTTCAATGAATCATGAAACAACATATTTAGTTAGTTCTGGACCTTGAATCTTTCAAACATCACTGTTTGTTCAAGTTCTGTTCTGTTTGTTTGCATTCAAGTCATGACAGACTGATTGGATTTAGAAGTTGAACGTGCATGAATGCCACCACAAAGTCGTAATTACAAGTGGGAAACTCAAGATTTTCTTTGAGCCCAGAGTTTGGGATATTTCAGTAAGAAAACATGGCAGAAGCAATGGCTGTGGTTGATGGCAAATTTGTTGAAATGTATGAAATACATTTTTATTATCAGTCAGTGATAATAAAATTAACATTTTTATTATACACTACATGGAGAAAAAGTATTGGGACATACCTCTTAATTCTTGAATTCAGGTGTTTCGATCAGATCTACAGGTGCATAAAATCAAGCATAGCCATGCAGTCTGCATTTACAGGCATTTGTGAAAATGGGTCATTCAGAAGAGCTCAGTGAGTTCAAGCATGTTATTGTGATTGGATGCCAACTTCGTGAAATGTCATCCCTGCTAGATAATTTCACAGAAAGTGGTATTATTGGAAAGTGTAAGCATTTAGGAAAAGCAGCAACTCTAAAGTCAAAGAGCAGAGTTATTGACATTAACTTCCACTGACATTAAAATATCAGCGCCAAAACTTATGCTACAAATGCAAACGTGACATAAATTTTCCTTAGTACTCATGGTACTGTACGAGCATTGCTCGATTTTTCTAACCAACAACAAAATGCCCAAATTGACGTGCTATTATGAGAAGTTTAAGACATACACGCAACTCTAGTTTAAATGAGTACAAAGTAAAATCACTTAAAACTCATCTTTGATAACAAATTGACATATTTAAAAGTTTTCTCCTTGAAAAAAGCTAGAATGTAACTCCACAACCTTGTCTCATTTAGTATACGCAGTTCAATGAAAACGCAAATTAGCCCCGCCTCCACTCACTCACTCCAGCTCAGAGATCCACTCGTTGACGATCAGACGTTGATCTGATTGGTTACAAGATAGTTTGTGACATCAGAAACACCAGTGATTTCAAACCACGTTTTTGAGACTATCAGTTCACTGCAGTGTTAAGGAGAAAATACTCAGCAATGGTGTTAACTTATGCATGTGCATATGGTTTGTCTTAAACCAGATTAAAACACCACATAGACAAATAAACAACATTAAAAGCTTGATTTCCACCACAGGGGGATTTAATAGTGAGGATTTGCATTGTATTAACTCTTTCTGCAGGTTACATCAGTACACCAAGGAGGTTTCATCATTACATGGTGACAAGCCTTTCTTTTGAATTATTCATTCAGACGATTTGTTCAAAAACTGGCTGAATTCAGAATTACACACACCACTCTTACTATTTCTGACATATATTGTTAAAATAGAATGTGTAGTATAGTAGTATATTATTCAGAATTCAGCCACTTTCTGAGTAAGTCATTAAATCTCAAGTGATTATTTCAAGAATGCTGATCAATTTATAGGAATTAAACAAATGAGTATCGATATCAGTGAGTCATGAAATCACTAATTGAAAAAAAAATCAATCAAATCGATTCAATTGATATTGACTACTGCATTACTGTTGAGTTGCTAGGAGAAGCGCAATGTTCTGTGGATTTTTTCGGATTGGTTTACTTGGCAGATCAAAAACGGATATATATACACAATATTGCCAAAAGTTTTGGGACGTCTGCCTTTACATGCACATTAACTTTAATGACATTCCATTCTTAATCCGCAGGGTTTAATATGGAGTTGGCTCGCCCTTTGCAGCTGTAACAGCTTCAACTCTTCAGGGAAGGCTTTCCAAAAGGTTTAGGAGTGTGTTTATGGAATTTTTGACCATTCTTCTAGAAGCACATTTGTGAGGTCAGGCATGATGTTGGACGAGAAGGCTTGGCTCGCAGTCTCTGCTCTTATTCATCCCAAAGCTGCTCTATTGGGCTGACGTCAGGACTCTGTGCAGGCCAGTCAAATTCCTCCACACCAAACTCGCTCATCCATGTCTTTATGGATCTTGCTTTGTGCACTGGTGCGCAGTCATGTTGGAACAGGAACATCCCCAAACTGTTCCCACAAAGTTGGGAGCATTAAATTTTCCAAAATGTCTTGGTATGCTGAAGCATCAAGAGTTCCTTTCACTGGAACTAAGAGGCCAAGCCCAACCCCTGAAAAACAACCCCACACCAGAATCCCCCCTCCACTAAACTTTACACTTGGCACAATGCATTTAGGCAAGTCCTATTCTCCTGGCAACCGGCAAACCCAGACTCGTCCATCGGATTGCCAGACAGAGAAGCGTGATTCATCACTCCAGAGAAAACGTCTCCACTGCTCTAGAGTCTAGAGCTTTACACCACAGCATCCAACGCTTTGCATTGCTCTTGTTGTTGTAAGGCTTGGATGCAGCTGCTCGGCCATGGAAACCCATTACATCAGTGGTTCTCAACCTCTCCTGCAGGGACCCCCTGACAGGACATGTTTTTGTTTTCACCCTGAAATGGCACACCTGATTCAATTAATTAAAGGCTCAAAGGCTTAATGTGTAGCTGACTAATTGATTCAGGTGTGCTATTTCAGGGTGAAAACAAAAACATGTCCAGTCAGGGGGTCCCTGCAGGAGAGGTTGAGAACCACTGCATTACATGAAGCTCTCTACACATTGTTCTTGAACTAATCTGAAGGCCACACGAAGTTTGGAGGTCTATAGCTATTGACTGCAGAATGTGTGTGACTTCTGCGCACTGCGCACCTCAGCATGCGCTGACCCTGCACTGTGATTTTACGCGGCCTACCACTTCGTGGCTGAGTTGCTGTTGTTCCCAATTGCTTCCACTTTGTTATAATACCACTAACAGTTGACAGTGGAATATTTAGTAGTGAGGAAATTAAATTACAGTACTTATTGCATAGTTAAAAAATATATAATATTAACTTTATTGAAGTGTTGTATATTGATGGCTCTGTCCACAACATAAATTTTACCATAATATATAAAACCCCAAAATTGTGTATATATATAAAGCCTTTCTTTTTGTATTTTGACTTGTCTTTAAAACCAAATATTGGATGAGGATTCAATCTGAGATGTCCAAGCTATAGACCAGGGCCATCAAATATCAACAATCATTAAGACCACTGGATGGAACATGTCCCGGTTTGCTCTGGACGACACACAGATATTAACAGACGGATGTAGAAACAATGGCTACCCATCAACCCTGCGCTGACTCACTGTCATTCACGACCCATTTCTCCACACTGCAAATTGAGAGCCTTTGTTCTAAATTCCGTTCCAAACTAGGTGACATCACTTTGGCATTCAATGTGCACTGTTTATTCATTTTTCCCCCTTTTCTGTAAGTTACAGAAGAACCTACACCGGCACACTGACAACAATTATCACAATTACGTATTGATTGGATGGTAGCCTCCTCTCGAAGGGGCCCGCGGCATAATTGTTAGACTTCAGACAGAGTAATTGCAGCACGCTCACAGCTGGCCGATTATTCTTCGTCCCCCACAATTCTTTTCTCTTTCCTTCATCATCCTTTCTCTCATTTTTCTTCAATGAATGTTACCTTTCATCTCAACAGGGGTCATTGGGAGCGACAACAAAAAAATATTCTATTACATGTAATCAACTACATTACTTAATAACCATAACAATGAGTATTTTGAAACAAATGCTGACAATAGCGCATGAATGTGACAGGTTTCATGTCGAATATCAGATCTGTGAGACCTTCGGGTGACATGTTTTATGTTGTGGGTTTATACATAATATCTCTGAGAAACAAAATGTAGGTGATATGTGGAACCTGTTGATTGAGCTAGAGGATAGTTACACTCTTGAGGAAACATCTCTTCTCTGAGTTTTATCCTGCACCACCAAAATCTCATTCTTTACTATATTTTAAGGCATTCAAATGTGACTCTGTACTGTAGTACTCATTTTGAAGGATTTCATTTCTTTACTCAAAGCCAAACTTTAAGTGATAAAATACAAATGTGATCATCATTTACTCACCCGTACATACTCATGTGTTTCCAAGCCCTTATTTTCTTTCTTTCGTGGAACACAAAATGAGACATTTAGCAGAATGTCCCAGGTGGTCTTTTTCATACAATGAAAAGTCTTATTACAGTTTTTCAGTACTTTAGAATTTGTTAAATTAGTTGTGAATTCATAAAATCTCATTTGTATGTTTTTGTCAGTCTGCTTATGCCCCCATTAGGGTTTGGTTTAGGGGATGGACCTTCATATTTTTACCTAATAATTCAAATAAAATCGCACACTTGTACAATACTTAAGAATTATCAGTAGATCAGGTTGGTACATCACATCAGGGGTTGCGTCCAAAATAGACTCTATTGAGTAGGTACTTATTCAGAATAAGTCATTACTTCACAACCGGTAAAAAAGTATGTTCTTTACAGTATAAATGTCTGTAGTATGAATGCAATCTGGATATACTATATTCACCATGTTGTCATTATCATGTGACCTACCAGCGTCAGTTGCGTCGTTTCACTTTCATTAATCCTCTCCTGTGGCCTCATTGGATAGTAAAGTGTCCATCACATGCACACTTAAGAATCACACTTAAAAATATACTGTTTTTCGCCTACTATATAGTAGGGAAGTATGCGATTTCAGATGCAGCCATTGTGTAATGAGGTGTGTGGCTGTAGCAAACACACAACGAATAGAATATCCAAAAGAAACACAAAACAAACATGCAGGAGAAAATGACAGAATAACACAACTACTATATACGCTACCTTAAAGACTAAACAATGAAAAGAGGAAACTATGGGTTTTAATACACAGGGAGAGCCAATGAACTATAACAGAAACAGATGTGTGATTAATCAGAGACCATAGAAATGAAGAATTAGAATTCAAACAAACAGAAACAGGAAAAGCCAAACTAAAACACAAATGAAATCACGGAACTAAACATAACCCTTACATTACATCCTCCTCCAGGAAATACATTTTTGGTAAAAACATGGCAGAGATGATCTGGTGGAGTCAGAGAGGAGCTGATGGAGAGAGGATCCAAATAACCACACAGAGTACAGCTAGGATGAAAACCCATGGCGTAATTGATGGTGGGAGGATCCAGGGTGGAGTCCGGGGTCTGACCATCAGCGGTGAACCCAGGAGAACTAGAGACGCTAGGGCCAAGGACCAAGGCAGAGCCTGAGGGAAGGCGAAGCCCGACAGAGCCGAAGGGGTGGAGGGATGAGGTGCAGCCGTAAGGACGACGGTCCCAGGTGGAGCCGAGGGAGGGAGAAGCCAAAGTGAAGCCGAGTGATCAACGGACCAAGATGGAGTGATGGCTGGAGCTCGGTGCTCGGTGGCTGGAGGCGGAGCCAGGGGATCCTCCTGCAAAGCTGGAGCGGAGAGCTGGAGACCGTAAAACCCAAGGCAGATCCACACAGCAGAGTGGAGTCAACATAGGGGGAGCCGAGGGACTAAAGGGGATTAGCGGAGGTGGGGCCAAAAGAGGTGTCCATGAGGACATCACCTACTGGCACTGACGATGTTGCCGGCTCTTGTATTTGATCAACCCTCTGTTGGGCTTGGCTCTGGGACGAAGATGGCGTTCGGCTTTTGCTCAGCTCTGGCTCCGTGACAGGCTCGGGTCTGCGATTGGCTTGGGCAGTATGTCCATTCTGTGCCAATGTTGATGACTGGCTGGGCTCTGGGTCTGGAGTGGGGCTGGCAGGGTCTTCTTCCAGACGATGAAAGATGATCCACAATTCACCAGCACCCACTCCATATAGGCAGCAAAGTTTCCCTGAGGACCATCCACAGGCAAGCGTGCTTTGGACCACTTGCTGAGGCTATTGTAATAAATCATGCAAAGCAAGCAATCTGGTTATCGGTTATTGCACGTCACAAAAAGAATTCCCTCATGTGGTCCTCGAGGTTTTGCTCAAATTTAAGTAAATCAGAAATGCCTTGTTTTAGATGTTTTGGGAAAGTTTAAAAAGCCTTTAAAGATGCAGTATGTGCTAGCAGTTGAAATGGGTACTGCAGTCCAAATTAATATATTCTCCAAAATATATTATCACCAAAATATTGGAGAGAGTTGTTTGCCCCGGCCCCTCCTGCTCAGGCTCGATGCACACGCGGGTTGCCAGTTTGGAAAAAGGAAAAAGCGCAATTGACAATGGAATGACTTACACACTGTAAGTTGATATGTTGATTTATTGATTTATGATGAGTTGATATGGTCCTGTTCATAGAGATTTTTAGATGGGTGCTGAGGCTTTTTAGGTCGGGTATAATCTGCGATCTCTGACCCAGTTTGTTCGCTGGCTTTCTTGGCTGTAATATGCTGTGTTTTTCCGCCAACTGGCAACCTGTTGTGCTGAAATACTATTGGGTAAATTGGCAGCAAGCGATTTATCGCACAGACCAAAACAAAAACAGACATTCTGACACAGAACACACATTTCACAGTAAAATAAATGGAAGCTTTAGCCTAAGTTCTGCCGAGAAGACTCAATTGTTACGTCACTTATTACCTTCTCATCTATCCAATCATGTTCTAATACTTGTGGTATAAAAGATCGCTACTTACACATGTCTGAGTTCGCAGATGCTGACGCTTTCATTCCCCTCTATCCTCCCAACCACCACCAGGATGGTCCCTTCCCATACCTCCCAGGGGGTCGGCTGCGCCCCTGCCTTCGTCTTCAGGCAGGAAATGCAGAGTCCGGACCCTCGGATTGCGAGCTATGGATGGGGCCTACGCCAAAGAACTTTATATCATAATATTGCTTGCTGGGCTGTTACAGTTTTTCTCAGTCGCTTTGGTGCATTTCTCACATCACTATTTAGATTTGCACAACAATTAGTTCAACCTCCACAACATTTAGTCATTTGTGCACATCATAGTAGCAGTTTCTCATTCCTTCCAACAAATTGCAAATGCTTTTGGACATGCATCAATTGCTTTCATACAACTCTCTGCTGTTTTATAACATTATCATTTGCTTATGTCATGTCAGTCAAAATTAACTATACTTGTGAATGCTGAATAGTCATTCCATTAGTCCTCATTTCATTGCTTGAGTCATCACATACAAAAATGTTGAACTAGTTGTCAAAATCTGTCAAGCAAATTTTACAAATTTTTTTATCTTTTTTTTTTTTCCTGAAAATGTCTCCTAAATTGAACAATTTCTCTCAGGTGAACCTATGTGGCCAGACAGAGAGGAACGTCTGGATGTGCATGAATGATTTACAGTATGTTGTATGTTCAATTCCAATATGTCCTGCAATATTTTTTACAGTTGTGCACAGCTCTACCCAAAGGGAGTTTATGTGAATAAGGGTGTATTTTTTCTTTTGCACAATGCTGTGAACAAATTAGAATTGCAAAGAGCAAATGCAGTAAAAATGTGAAACATACATATTCAGTGTCATGTACTCAGTTACCTCACTAAATACAGTAATGTGTAACTTTACTGTAGTTTTCAAATGGCTGTGCAAATAGTATATAGTGCTGTCTTGAGCATTTTCAGGTAGTGTCACCAAGATCTGACTTTTTTGCATTGGAAAACATTTACAGAGTAAACTGTCATTATGAAAATATGACAAAGCCATTTGACTATCTTGTTCATAAACAATGGTGTCAGGACTTTTCATCTTGATGACACTGACACTTTCATTGACATGAATACTTGCTTTTGAGGGATGAGCTGTCCATTTTGAGCAAGTGACACGCTTTTGCGGGTTTGCAGTTTGTACTAATTGTTTTGAGAACTGCATTAACTGTTGTGCAAAATGTAAATAGTGATGTGAGAAATGCACCAAAGTGACTGAGAAAAACTGTAATAAATGTATATTTGCTACGGTAGAACTGGCTATAGCATTGTTTTTTCAGAGAAACGATTATGTGAAGTCAGCATGTTTCCTAAATATCTGCAAACATTTTGTGCTATTTTTATGCTTTAGTTCTGTCAAAAACTTACATACAGCATCTTTAATGAAACTATTTTGAAATAAGATGGGTGGATGGATGGATGGATGGATGGATGGATGGATGGATGGATGGATGGATGGATGGATGGATGGATATTTTGACTGATTGATTGACTATTTAATAAGTTAACTTTTATTGACCAGGGTGGAAGAAAACTTCATTTTGAACCACAAAAGCCATATCTGTATTACGTGTTTTGCTAGTTATGCTGTGGATGTAATTACCCGTTGGCATAATTGCGCTTCAATGTGTCAAAATACAGCTGCCAAGCAAAACGGCTAATCACTGAGAGTGCACCTCCGTCAGTTTTTGCACATCTAATTTGTCAGAGGTGGTTTGAGCTGTGACTATGGTTGTGTCGTGACGGCCTAAAGTCTCAAAAAGGACCTTGTAGTAGATACTAGTGCAGTAACTGTAGTCTTTATTTGTATAGTGTCTTTAAAAATGGAAAATGTCACATATTGGGAATATATTTAATGCTCATTATGTATGATTGGTGCTGGTTTTATCAGCAAACCTTTAAGGAAACAACACAATGTTCTTTGAAGCATTAGCATACTGTAATGTGTAGGCTACTGTGTAATTACTTTTCTGAAACCTTTCATTTTGACTTTAATGAGATGATTCTATATGTGTGATTGAATTGCCATCTATTTTGAGTATAGCCAAAGTGGAAGATTATATTTAAGCGGACATAGACAGATAGAGAGAAACCCACAATAGAGCATTACAAATAACATAAGATTTCAAAATAAGGTCACATGTATTGTAATATATTGAAGTAATTGAGGGTTTAATAATTGTGAATAATAATTTACTTCTATTTTCATTAATAGGCTAGCCAAGTCACCTTTATTTATATAAGGCTTTTTACAATACAGATTGTTTCAAAGCAGCTTTACAGTGATGAAAATAATGTAACAGAGTTTGTTTCAGCTATACAGCAGATCTAGAAGTAAATAGTGTCATCCAGCTTAAGTTAATTCAGTGATGGTTCATTTCTGTTGAAAAAAAAGTTATTAATTTAGTTAATTTACATATATAGCCGCTCTGGAGAAAACAGTGATGTCGTTGCCCAGCTCAGTTCAGTTCTCATAATATATGGTGTCAATGCAGGCAGATCAATAATATCGTTGAATATTAAGATTAATATTTATTTAGATAAATGTATTACATATATTAAATACATTTATTAAGATTAATATTTAGTTTCAGGAACCTGCCATGTTATATGTACTTCACGTACCATGTATTTTTCTTGTAAACTTTTTTAAAAACTTTTTTTCAAAATGTTTTACTTAACTGGGCTATTCCGCAGCGGTACGACCGTACCAGTCTAAATGGTCAGAATATAAACACTTATTATAGGTGTACCGTAGTGATTCAGGATAAGACAAGAACATGGTTTTGAAAATGGATTCATGATGTACTTGCTTATTATATACGTTTTTTAAATTTTTAACACAAAAAAAGTTACGGACTGCAGCTTTAAATAATTCACAGGGATTTGCATTTTGCTCTAGTGTAACTTTATGTCACTGTTGATCTGCCTGGTGTCTAAATGACGGTATGTTTAGAAGATATGTGTCATATTTGATCAGGAACAAGGTCTTCACAGGGCATAGCCTAAAACTCATATTAATATGTATCAATCAAGAGAAATTTACACTTAACCAATTTATGTTCTTTGCCTTGTCTGGATCCATTCGAAATAGAAACCTTGTTTTGAATACATTCACATTGTAACTTAAACCCACAAAATACATCATATGCACAACAGCTCTCACCTGAGGGTTTATTTTGGGACAACAGCACTGCTTCCCTGCTCCCATTAGTCCCAAACCTTCTCTAAGAGGGAGCGTGTTATTGAATTTACCTTTCGTAATGGCACCATGTGCAGCCCCTGCCGCAGGCGAGGATGGAACTGGATGTGATAATTACGAACACCCTAAACCCACAGACGCACCTCCTAATTAAACTCTGACATTTTCACTCAACACACACACTGTTTTCCTCGGTCTTATCACCTCCCTCTTGCTCTTTGTTTTCAAAATCAGCTCTGATGATAACAAGGAAAAAACAGCAACAAACATGTTCTTTAATACCTTTCATGAAATTTTAATGAGCCAAGAAAATGTCTGCCATAATTCACAAAGACAAATCTACAGCTCTTAAGAACAACAGGAATGAGTTTTCACCCTCAAGCCATGAATTGACAGTGACATTAGCCAAAATACAAATCATTCCAGTAAAAGAATATTTGTAGCAAATGGAGTGATGCTTGCCCTTAAAATAGTCGCACCACAAAATATAGGAATTTAACATGTTGCTATGTGGTTCATAGAGTTTCTTGTTATTATTGGTCGCATCATTGATGTCCACAAATGGTCCAGGATGTGTTTCATGCAAGGTTTAATACTTTTAAGTTGTTGTTTTTTACCAAATCCTAAATTTGAACAAAAGTTGCTTGCCTTAGTTTCGCGTAGCCAGACCTGACTGCAGAAGGTCTGGACTGTATCGCAGCTTTTCTTGGCAAAGGACCGCCCAAGAGGACGTTGACTGACATGTAACGCAACCAATCACAGTTTGTTTTGTTCCCGCTCCATGTTTTGGGGCGTGAAAATATAATGTCGATGTACCTACAATAACAGACCAGCGTACATCTAATAAATTATTCATTAAAGAACTTTGTGCAAGTTTACTGTAACAATGGAGCCACAAGCTTCACATACTTTTGAAAATCCAGCGTTTAGTTGTTCCTGGTAAGCACTCATTTTCACAGTTAAACATGACAGCGTTCTTTCTCCACGAGGGGTTTTGGCGTCACGGCATTTGTTTCCAGGCGGACTGCACATACGTCTCCCAGACATCCTGCAGAATTCAACCAATCAGATCACGACTTCGAAACTCCTGAAGTGTTTCCAGACAAGTGTGCCATATGCATCAGACGTTCAGCTAATGGTCCGTGGGCGTGACGTCTGAGGCTGAGACTATGCTTGCCTTAGTAAACACCACTAATAAACTACTCATCAGATTTACCGAATACAAAAGTGGCACAATCATATTGTTAAAGGGATCCCAGCAAGCAATTTTGAAGACGTTTAAAAGACGTTTAAAAGATGTCTAACAGCCGTCCAAACACAGCCCTGTCGTCTAGGCTAAAACAATGCAGAATTTGGGCTGTCAGTGAAAATTTAATAGACGTCTAACCGTAGCCCAAGATTAGAAACACATACGCATAGAACATGTCAAAGAAATGAAACCAAACACCTTATAATCCCTGTTGACTTTGCTTACATTATGGAATATCTTTGTTGTTTTGGCAAAAATGACATGTAACCAAATTGAAGGTCATTTTGGCTAGAAGTGGGTTACTCATAGCCAGATAACCTAGTTATAGTTAACCTATATGGTGAAATGATGGCTATTGCTTGCTAGTTCAACCAAAAAATTAAATTATTCTGCCATCATTTACTCATCCTCATGTCATTCCAAAACCATGACTTTCTTTCTTTTGTGGAACACAAAAGAAAATATTCTGAAGGATGTTTCAACTGTTTTGTCCATGAAAGTCAATAAGCCCAAAACAACTATGGACCCCACTGACTTTCATTATAAAAAAACAAAACAAAAAATAAAAAAAAAACTTTTTACACCATCTAGGTCTTCTAGGTAATATGCTTTATCCTTTTAGCATTCCAACAGTTCTGAGTGACAAAACAATTGTGAGGAATGACAAGGAAAGACAGATCATTTCATAAGCAGAGGGCAGAATGATGTTTGCATGTAGCGATAAAAGGCTTTCTGTCATGGAATGTGTGAGACAACACAACACAAATAAGACATTGTGTCTGAAATTGCTTATCGGAGCAGATGCGAGTAAATTGCCTCTGAAATGTGCCGTGACCGGAGAGCTGACGCCGTCATAAGGCTGGATCAATGCCATTTCGGTAAACATGGCAGTCTGTGGCTGTGACGTGGAAGCAATGGGTGTTGTTGCGCTCATTGAACGACGTCCACTTCCTCTCGATAATGGTTGCAGCTGTGGCACGAGTCCACGCCGGCCCCCTAAACTCACACAAGTGGCTCGGGGGCTCATCAGGTCTCCCAGAAAAGCCATTACTGCAGAGTTTGGCTTAAGAGGACCTAATGGAGACCAGGGGATGCACAGACAGGCAGTTCATACTCTACAGTCTGTTTGTATCAATAATCCGATCTCTCATGTTTTCCCACTTCAGTCAAACTCATTTCCACCATTAGATGTAAAAACAGCAAATATCCGGGGCGGGCAACATTTGCCAGACGGTTTCGATTTTCACATCCGTCAACAATTTTAGTCGAGTAAACATAAATTGGGCTGACATTCATTGTACTCCTCTCTCCAATTGCATACGCAGGGAGGACTGGAGAGGGTGGGTGTGTTAGGGCGCAATCTCAGTCTCATCTCTGACCAATGGAGTGGAGGGTCACGCAGACATCAGCGCTTGAGGGCTTTTGCAGCCTTTATCACATCAGGGAGTCAACGGAGCCAAATGTATTTATTGGATCTGAGACAGTCTAACTGCATACTTACTGCCTGACCTGACCCTGGAACAGAGGAACCTGCCATTTCTTGAACTTCGAATGCGATGAAGATGTCCTGTTTATCAAATGTACAACCCTCAACCTTACGGATTCATTCACATAAATCAACAGACAATTAGCATTTCCTGAAGGGAAATCCTGCAGGGAAGCAAAAGAATAGTGCTGGTGTTCTGCATACTGCAAACAAGCATCAACACATGCAGCTTCTGGGTCGTTATGTCGTACATTTAGTTCCATTGAATTCCATTGCTACGCATGCAAATTCAGGAGACTGGAAAAGCAATGTCATGCAATTTTGCAATGCTACCAAGTTGGATAAACTCTAATACAATCTCACGACCAATTCATACGTGGCTAATTCGTACAAATTCATACGACCTCACACCTACTAATTTGTACGATTTGTCTAAACCCCAGTGATGGCTAGGGTTTAGGGGTGGGGTCAGAGTTAGGTCATTCGTCAACTCGTAAAATATGTACGATTTAGCAAAAATCTTACATTCGTACGAATTAGCCACCTCGTAAAATACATACGAATTGCCATGAGATCGGGTTGTAAACTATGACCTCCGAGTCCGTATCACACAAAGAACACTAGAAGAACAATAAGTGAAGTTCACAGCTTAATTTCGGGAGGAGTGAACCCATCCAATCTTTCAATTAACTGCAGCTGCTCATCTTGCTCTGGCATCAGCTGTTTTGGCATCCCTATAATTTAGGCATCTTGCTACCATACAAATACATTGTAGTCCCACTGGGGGGTATATCTAAGCTCGAGTTGAAGCTGCTTCCTCGAAAAGGTTAAATGGTCCTGAAAAAATAGTCACACTTGTTTGTGCTCCTCGCAGTCAAAAATGAGCGCATTGGAAATAAATGGGAGATGAATTTCGTCTAGTGAAAACTTTTAGTCTTGCGGCCAAACAAAATCTTACTGAAAAATAATTTCTTGAAATATCAACCTCAAGTTTGGAACACAACTTGATTAGATTTATGGGTTTGATTTTCTTGCAGTTTTAGAGTAAAATGTGTTTTTGAAAATATATATTTCATATAAAATTGAAAATAGTATTTTTGTGAATTTTTCATAACAATAGACGTAAAATTCTGTAACTTTTTTAAGTTCACTTTTTAAAAAATGTCACTTTAGCAATAATCAGCAAAATGTCATCTTTGAAAAGAGATCAAACTAAAGTTTGTGATCTAAAACATTCAAGATTTACAAAGATTTAAAGATTTTTCACAAAGATTTTTAAGTTGGAAATTCAATTTTCAGGTCTGCTCAAAAAGTGAATAAATGGATTATAAATACAGCGTAAATCTAATTTAGTAAGATAAAATCCCCTAAAAATACAAAATATTAAATGAAAAACCTTATTGAACTAAAATATAGTACATTAATTTAAAAAAGTGAGAGCATTACTTTTTTTTGTCAGACTAATCTAGATATCATTCCAATTATGTGTGTGTGGATATAGTAAGTGTAACTATGTTTCCATCCACCTATTTTTATGTGAATTTTGGAATATTGCATTTAAAAAATACTGTATTAAAACAGCAAGATGTGCATAAATTCAAGGAATTCATTGATAGAAATACTTAAAAAAATGTCCATTCAAAATCTAACTGGCAAAGTTTCAATGCATTTACCTATAGCGATGAATCTATTTACCTAATTAGAATTTTATGATGGATTTGTTGTTATAATTACTCAAATTGTTACAGTTTTGCCAGTCAAAATCTAACCAACAAGTCGGTAATGATGAATTAATCGCCAAAATTACATAAATGGTTCTAATTTTTGCCATTCAAAATTCAACTGACTTCATTGCACTACAAAATCAAACGGACAAATATAAAAACCATCATAGTAAAATGATGACACTAAACTGTGTTTAAAACTGTCTTCTTTCTTGCCTTTACTTGATGCCTAGCAATCACCTTTACAAGTCAGAAGCGTAGTGCAATACTATCTGCTCAATCCCTTTGCTAGGGGACAAATTAAGATGTTAGGAACTGTCATCAACAATCGCCACATATTTAGACCAAACATCCCCTCTCCTATTGACTCAATCAAGAGAAAGACTTATCACCCCACAATTATCCCAAAATATCTGCCAAAAACATATTTTCATACAAATAATGCACTTTGCTAATATCTGATCAGGCAGGTGTGTATATGTGACATGGTCATGTGTGGTTTAGGGGGTACAGAGCGAATGACGTGGGCTACGCCACTGTCTGGGTTGTTAAAGGGCCCATTGCCTGTCACAGGTGTCTCCTATTGTGCATCTGCCAAAACACCACGCACATCACGCCATCTTGTTTGGAAATTACACCCTTCACAGCAAACAAGCTTCTTTGCAGAAATAGATTCTCTGTCAACACCGGTTTGTATGGGGAACATGTAGCACTGGCAGTTTTATAGATCATCATGTCAAATAGAGATAGAAATGTGGCATTATCATTTGAATCATCTGTGTTTTAATGCAATTGCTCTTGATGTAAATGGTGGCTATTTCACTGTGACACTGATGAGACAATAATGAGCAGTTATAGCTCACTGGGTGCCATTGTGTGTACCTTGTTTTTTTGGGGGAACACAATGTATCACCGCAGACACACACATAAACATGCAAATGATCCGTAGATCCATTTAAATTTGGTAAATGTACTAAAACATGTACTCACATAAACATTTTTTTAGAAGATGATGCTAAATACAAATAGTATTTATTTGTAATTAACTCATTTTAGCTACATTGCAAAGATTAGTGTTGTGGGAAATGTGCTTTGCATTCTTTTAATAATGGGAAGAAATTTTAAATATCTGCATTGTTGTATTGTAATACCAGATGAAGTACCATTAACAACAACACAACATATCTTAGCGAACACGTTTCCTTGTGTTGTACCTAGACTATTTCTTTTTTTCTTCTCCTTCTAGCTTTTAAGTCATTTTTTCAATTGTCAAATACACTGTATAAAAAAGTTGCTGCCTTAAATTTTGAATTACATTCAACTGTTTAAGTCATTTCAACTTAAATTACATCAAAAATGTGTTGAAGTTGAAAATTGCCCCCTGTGGTGAAAATCAAGTTTTTAATGTTGTTTATGTCTATGTGGTGTTTTTAATATGCTTTAAGACAAACTATGTGCAAATTCATAAGTCAACACCATTGCTAAGTATTTTCTCCTTAAAACTGCAGTGACTTAAAACCAACGACAGTCTCAAAAACACGGTTTGAAATCACTGGTGTTTCTGATGTCACAAACTACCTTGTAACCAATCAGGTCACCATGTGATCGTCAACGAGTGGATCTCTAAGCTGGTGTGAGTGAGTGGAGGCGGGGCTCATTTGCATATTAATAGAACTGCCTATACTAAATGAGGCACGGGTGTCCAGTTACATTCATGCTATTTTAAGGCATGACAACATTTTTATTATGGAAAAAATGAGTTGAAGCAATGTAAAAACATATGTTGTCATAACTTATTGATTATATTTTTTTACAGTGTACTGCGTTTCCCTTTCAGAATTAAAAATAGGAAAGATCTCTTTAATAAATCTTTAATTAAAATTCCTTCTCTACGGCCCCAATGAGATTACATAGAATCAATAATAGATCATTGAGTAGCCAAGACTTTTACTCTTTTACTTCTCAGATTTGAAAAACACCTGCAGTATGTCTCAAACTGTGCTCAGATTCGCCAAGATATAAAGCCTGCAATCAAAATCCAAATATGAACTCGAACACTTCTCATCGATTTAATTGAGTTTTTATAGTTTTATTGTGTCTATTTTCTTCTCCTGAGGTAGGCCTACTGAGAAACATCCGAAACAATATTGATATTTATATGAAACATAATTGAGAAGTCCATTAAGATCTATGAAAGAGAAACCTCTGAGAACTGAACATTTCCTCTAGGCATGATAAACATTAACATTACACAGTGGTGTTTGATTTTTTTTTTTTCATGCAGGCAACAGAACAGCCGGTAAATGTCAGTGTGTGTCTGAGACCAGCCAGAGACGCCACATTTGGGCCCTCGGGCTTCAAACCCTGTCACTTCAGTAGAGAGAGAGCAGCCATTGCCATTCACGGGTTTCCCAAACGGGGGTTCTGGGTTCGTGAGTTCATTAAAAGATATTAATTAGCGGTTCGCCTCACAGTGAATCCACACAAGCTCCATCTTTGCATGTCGCTTACACTATATAATGTGCATCTAAGATGATACTTGCACCAGGGCCACTTTATTTCCAACATTTCTGTGCATAATTTATGTTTCCTGAATTTATCAGATTCGTAATGAGAAGCATTTATGAACTTGGGTTACACTTTATTTTAAGGTGTAATTGTTACAGTGTAATTAAGTACTGAGTAACATTAAGCAACTACATGTAGGCTACTATAGGGTTAGGGTAGGATTAGGTTGAGGGTTAGATGCATGTAATTATGCATAATTTACTGTTATTACTACATGTAACATATGTAACAAGGACACAGTAAAATAAAGTGTTACCTAAACTTGTTTCAACTTAACAGATTGAAAAGCCTTCCTGACTATTCTGCCAAAATAAAAGCTTGAGGGTTTACCGTTTAAAAGAATTAAGGCTATTAGTTTTGTAACTAACTGAAGTTGTAAAATTATTATAATTATCAAGTATTTTTTTATATTAACGGAACCCATGTGAACCAATAACGGATGTAATGTGAACCCACTAATTTTACCCGACCCAACTTAGCTAAAACGGATTAGCATTTGCATAATGAACCATAATATTGATTTATATGTTTCTTGCAAAATAACACATTTTATCAGTATAAACAGCTAATTTTAAATACTGAAATGTGTTTCGTTCCAGATGTTGTAGTTCCAGAATATTCCAGCAGGGGCTGACTGCTTATGCTAATACTGGCCAGGAGGATTTTAAGTATTTTCTATAAAAAGGGGGGATAACTCCTTTTTTTCTTGTCCATCAAGTCCCAAACATTGCAATTTTAGTGTGTGCTGCTTGTGTTTTAGCAATTTATGTTTCTCAGTTATGTATTCATATTAGGGTACTACGCTGCGTAGATCTATTTTTTGTATTCTTTTGAAATCACAATATGCTATATTGGTATCTAAATAAAACAACACCGATATGATACTGAAGGAAATAATTAAAAATGACATTTCTTCAGGTAGAAAATTACTCAACTCTACACAAAATTCATCTAGCCAAAAGACATTTAGTGTACTGTGTAAGCATACAGTTGACTGATTTCCAAAATCAATGTAGGATAATTTCTGCCTAAAAACGTGAAAAATCTAATCATTTTTCAAAAATAATTAAAAGCTGTGATTGATAACACTAATACAAAAACATTAAGCTGCCTTTAGATGGATTAATAATGTTATGTTTATTACTTTCACTACCAATTACAGATAAATTGACTTGTCAAACAAAGATAAATCTGCAAGTCTGGTGTCTGATCAATTGTTCTCTAGTTTGAAACCTGAAATATGGAACAGCAATACAAATATGTCTTGTCTGTCTTAAAACATATTGAATCCATTTTTTTTTCTCAAGCAATTCCCACAACATATATATATATATATATATATATATATATATATATATATATATATATATATATATATATATATATATATATATATATATATATATACTGTATATATTGTATTACCATTCAATATTTAATGTTACATTATACAGGTCCTTCTCAAACAATTAGCATATTGTGATAAAGTTAGTTATTTTCCATAATGTAATGATAAAAATTAAACTTTCATATATTTTAGATTCATTGCACACCAACTGAAATATTTCAGGTCTTTTATTGTTTTAATACTGATGATTTTGGCATACAGCTCATGAAAACCCAAAATTCCTGTCTCAAAAAATTAGCATATTTAATTAAAGCATATTTCATCCGCTTCAATGCGGCGTGGCATGGAGGCAATCAGCCTGTGGCACTGCTGAGGTGTTATTAGGTGTTATTACTGCTATAGGTGTTATCTTTCCTATATGAAAGTTTAATTGTTATCATTACATTATGGAAAATAATTAACTTTATCACAATATGCTAATTTTTTGAGAAGGACCTGTATATTAAATAGGTGCTTAGCATTTTTTTAGAACAGACAAATCTATCTGAAACTAGAAACATCTGCTAAGCAGCAAATCACTAAAAGGAATATGCCATGCATTTATATGAAACCTATATAAACCAGATATGTATTTCAGATATTAAAAGATTTATGCAAATACACCTAAACCAAATTGTTGGACAGAAATACGCATGGCCGCTAGATGACGCACCAAGACCACTCACTGCATAATATAATATAATAGGCCTATAATATAGCCTAATATAATATAATATAATATAATACAATATAATATAATATAATATAATATAATTAAGTAGCCTATTTCTAATAATTTAATCATTTGTATAAAATGTATATATTTATAATACTCTAAAAATGTTTGTCATTGTTTAGAATATATATATATATATGTTCATACATGAATAATTAATTGTATTGTAATAATAGGCCCAATATTATTATTAATAATAATAATTATCATCATCATCTATATGTAAAATGTATGTATATATATATATATATATATATATATATATATATATATATATATATATATATATATATATATATATAGCTCTTGTGAGATTGTTACAGTTATACTGAAACTATTTCTTGACTGAACTGTGAAGCTGAACCGCGGTCACAGCCACGCGCGCGCGCTCGTGTTCTCGTGCACTGGTGTGATCAGGCAGAGTTGAACTGAGTCTCGTCTGTCCACGTTGAGCGGATTCATTATGAACACAGATTATTATTAAACAACAGCCGGTGAAGCGCAGAGTGTCTGGTTTCAAAGGTAAAATACTTCATATAATGCTGTTTTTATTTTCGTTCAGTTTGATGAGATTGTGTTTTGCTGTCGCGTCTGTGCGTGAAAACAACTTGAGTTCTCAGATGAACGTCAATTGATCTGTCTGAAGTCAGATAAAGTCTTGCTTTCAACGTGTTTATTTTGTCTAGAAGCTAGAATTGGTCTTGTTTGTAGTGTTGCCATTTCACAACTAAAAGTTGCCGCTAAATAATCTTCATGTGGCTTTAGTTTGTAAGACATTTTGATTCTACTGAAACCGATTGATGTTGATATGCCTTTAGCCATGAAACATTTTACATCGGCAGATCATGTTATGTCATAGATATTTATATGATTTGTAGGCTATCAGTCATTTGTGTCTTTTTGAGTGCTTTTTCATCTTTCCAATTATGGATGCACGGTAAATAAATATATTAAGGGTCACGTGTCAGCTTCCAAATCGAACATTTAAACCATGAGTTCTACTATATCTAAGTGCCTTAAGGCATCTTTTTTACACACGTCAAATTTACACCACAATGGTGGAACAGAAGCGCTTCCAAAATGGCATTTGGTCACTGGATGGAGTTTTTCGGTTCCTTGACACTGTTGCCTTTGGCTTGCTCAGTTGGGGATATTCAAATTAATTAACCAATCATACCATTGATCAGCTCTACCAAACTTGGATGTCTTTTTTCCAGTAATAAACAAACATTAAGTTGTTTTGATTGATACTGTGAAGCAGCTTTGATACAATCTGTATTGTGAAAAGCGCTATATACCGTAAATATATTTGACTTGACTTTGACTTGACATTTAGGTGTCTTTACACAGGCTGTTTAATACTGCTCAGAGGTGGCATTGTTGTAACTATTGATTCTAGGGGCTGAGGTGGGTCTGAGCAGGCACAATTTAGTCTGGCTTTTATGAAGCATTTCATCTTTACACTGAATTTTGAGCAGGCACAGAACAGCCTTATCTTGGCTGGGTAAAGATGCCTACAGTAATGACAAGTTAAGGCTGCTCTGTGCCTGCTCAAAATTCAGTGTAAAGATGCAATGCTGCATAAAAGCCAGACTTAATCATGACTAGTATCAAATCTTACAGTAGTAATTGCTGTCACTGTTTATTTATTCCCATTACACACATTTATTCCACCTCGGAGCATCAGACAGTTTGTGTAAAGAACGGCAGAAGTGCTCCTACGCCACCTTTGCAGTGTAAATTTGCCATTCGAATTTGGTATAACATATGTGACTTCAGCGTGAGAACGTAAAGTGTTTCGTTTCAATACACTACACAGAGACTACCGTTTTACATTTTAAATGTGAATAATTGCTGGTCGTTCCCATGAGATAGTGTTTCGTGTTGAAACCTTGAACTTCAGGAGGACAGGATGCATTGTGGTCACCAGCTTACTTCCTTACCTTCTTTCAGAGCGCGAGGTGTGGCCCACGCCGGTTTCCACTTCGGTCGACTGCTCTTGTGTGTAATAACAAACACTTTGGCATGCCCTTAAATCTCCTATCGTGTGCAAGGTGTTGCCAGAAGTCAGTGGATTAGATGTTTTTTTTTTAGTTGAACTCAAATATATTTAGAGGAAGTGCGGCAACAGCATGTGTTTCTGTTTCTGAAACCCTCCAGTGAGAACTAATGAACCACAATCTCACTGACATGTGGCCTGCTGCGCATATGTGTTTCCTCACTAAGTCTTTAACCATTTATATATATATATAGGCCCACTGCCTTTAAAAAGTTTGGAATCAGTAAGATTTTTAATGTTTTTGAAGTCTCTTTTGCTCACCAAGTCTGCATTTATTTAATCAAAAATACAACAACAACAAAACAGTAATAGTGTGAAATATTATTACAATTTAAAATAACTGTTTTCTATTTGAATACATTTTAAAATGTAATTTATTCCTGTGATCAAAGCTGAATTTTCAGAAATTAATACTTTTATTCAGCAAGGATGCATTAAATTGATCAAAAGTTACAGTAAGGACATTTATAATGTCACAAAAATTCTATTTCAAATACATTAAATATAACTTTCTATTCCTCAAAGAATCCTGAATTGTTTTTACATGTTTCCAGATTGATAATATAAGTTGTTTGAGCATCAAACCAGCTGACCATCAAACCATGATTTCTGAAGGATCATGTGACACTGAAGACTGGAGTAATGATGCTGAAAATTCAGCTTTGATCACAGGAATAAATTACATTTTAAAATGTATTCAAATAGAAAACTATATTTTTTACCTATATATATATATATATATAATATATATATATATATATATATATATATATATATATATATATATATATATATATATATATATATATATATATAAATAATCTAATTTATCTTCCTGTTACACTTAATTTTACACTTAATTTTTACACTAACTCCCTTGCCTTCTCGGAAGAAACACCCCTGGTGTTAGAAATACTCTATTAGATAATCTGGGAAGAAACTAACATGTTGCAACCTGTCATCTAATAATAGGTCTGTGGCTTCATTTATTGCACCAGCTTTTAGAACACTGGTTTAAAAATTATGCGAGTCCATTTTTGCTCTTGAAACGATCTGTCATTAACAAATCATAATTGGCTCATTTTGACCTTCAACCTTTTAAAGTTGTCAAGATATCTACAGCTGTCAAACTCTCAGTAGAAATCTGCAGAAGCTTGACGGATAACTCGGCATTTCTGCTCTTCCGCCAGTGTTCTGTAGTGTTATTGGTGGTCTACCATTTTTTTTTAGTATAGTCGATCAGATGATAACACTGCAAAAAGGTTGTGACATTAAGATACGGCACATTATTCAGAAATACACTTTCATTTAGTTGAGATTGAGGAGGCCTTTTGAGTTTTCCCTGGGGAAGAGTCCGGGGGGAAACTGGGTTCATAGGAAATAGGCTGAGCTATTCTAACAGAACATTACTAATGTTCATTTTCCAAATTTGGGCAACAAACAATGAACATGTTTTACATTGTTTTTATCCCTGTGCTTATATATTCTGATCCATTAATTAAAATAATATGATTATTTTTCAATGTATTAAAAGGTTAATTCACCCAAAAGGAGTAGCCTATACTAAGAAAATATTATTTTTTATTCCTTTTTTCTGTATTGAATTGCTCTGGAATTGGTTGATTGGCTTATGCATAGTACGTAGTAAGGCTTATCAAGTTATACTTTTAATTATTAAATCAACTGTTTGTATCTCAGGGATATTTCATAGTGTGTATCACATGCTAAACTTGTCATGACGTCTGATTGTTTGAGTAGTTTTTGGCATTGTATCAGAGAAGGGATGTCACTATGTTGTATTGCAAATAGTCCAAACTTGTTCTCTGCAAAGCTCAGAAGATCCATGAGAAACTCACACGAGATCTTCCAAAACACCCATTTATTTATAGTACGTTTATTTTAATGTATTGGTTGTTTGAGTCTTGATTTTCGGTGAGATTTCTGTAGTTTGGCTATGCAACTTCAAACTATGTGGTTGGGCTTTCCACGGACTGTGAGAACGTCAAACCTAAAGTGAAAATGATGTATCTAAACCTTCACTTTTGTACACAGTTTATTAAATATAACCTACGTGGGGAAGTTCAAGTACTCAGTTCTCAAAACTGAACCAAAGCAGACCATGAATGGTGATTATTCACACTTTCATGTAAAGTGTAGTGCGTCTCTGGCTGTGTATTGCTCTTGTTGGTTGTTGCATGTCTGAGTATTGGCTTCTGCCAGAAAAACAGCTGAACTGAGCACAGACCAGCGTTCAGGATCTTTCTCCGTGAGAACTTTTTCACTGCCCTCCTGCCACTGACCTGTGATTGATGCAAAGCAAGCACTCCTGCTGTGCAAACGTTGCCGGTGACACACCTGTGTTCCTTTGGCTGAACACCAAATGGCATTTTCAACAGGATCCAACTGTGGATTTAGAGTTGGCATTTAGTTTTAAAGAAGCAGAGTGATGCACAGTTTAGATGTTTAGAGCCCCTTTCACACAGAGATTCGGGAAAATACATGGATAAAGTGACCTGAGATTTGACCCGGGTTCGTTTGACTTTGGTTCATTCACACTGCCAGTGATTTTCTGGAATCAGAGAGTGCGTTCACACGCACAACCCTTAAAAATCCAGTGAAGACACGTGACATCGATGTGACATGAAATGGCTCAGCAGCGTCTATAGTTTGCTTATGAGCTGCGATTTCTCTCTCAAGAAACCACGCTTGTGCATTTTTTTTCTCTGATTCGATCATAAACTAGCGCATTACGTACCGTTTCACGCTGGCGAACGATCCCGGCTTCAGCGCCATCATTACGATATGGCATTGATCGAGAGAAATAAACCAGTCCCTCGGGCGAACGTGCGCGAGGATTTTTCTGGTTGTAAACACTTTGAACGGTCTTTTCATAAGCACCTCGTTCAAACATCTCAGATCTAAGATGGGTCTGAGGGCTCCGTCCTTCTTGGGTACGAGAAAATAAAGGCTATAGAAGCCTGACTCGCTCAGAGAAGGCGGTACCAATTCTATGGCCCCTTTGCACAGCAGCTTCGCTATGTCTGCGCGAAGTAGATGTGTTACTTCTCCATTCACAGTTGTCGCGGTCCGTGCTTGAAAGCGCGGAGGACCGCAAGCGAACTGTAGCGAATAGCTGTGCCACCCATTCTGAACCCCCTGGAATGGCTTCCCATGCTTTTATAAATGTAGCTAGGGGGCGAATGGTCTCCAGGTTTTGATCGCCGCGCTCTGCGGGGTTGAGAAACTGAACCGGAGGTGTGGGCGCGGCGCGTTTTGTGACAACTCTGGAATGCGCGGGCAGCGCTTGGGGAGAGATGTGTGTTAGTAAGCGTGAACGCTCGTGGGCGGGCACAGGACTTACGTTTATATTCTGACTGATATGACTTTTAATGGCCGTGTGATAGAGCGGGCAGAAAGTAGGCGTGGGCACGGACTCGTGGACACATTTCCTACGTTTAACACTCGAGCGGCTATTTACCGCTTTATGGGAGTGGGCTCTGTGAGTGACACGGGAAGTGTTGTGCTTGTGTGTAGGGGTGAACACTGAGGTGTGGGCACCTTTTCTACACTAAAAACACCATCGGCGTGAGCCGGATCTGAATACGGCAGCTCGCTGAGGAGAGCCGCATAATTTTTTATCTGCTGCGAGAGCCGGGATCGAACACGGGTTTCGCCACTGAGCCACAGGGGGGAATGACATCAGCTTCAGTTAGCGTGAGCAGATAAAGAGAGCGTCATCACAGTTTCTGTGTGTCGGCATTTGATTGCAGGCGTGCGTTATATAACAGGCTCATGCTGCAATATTGACATTACCAGCCGCTCAAATTAAGAGGAGCTGAGAAATGTTTGAGAAATGGGGGATAGTCCGGCCTCGGCGGGACTAAAACACACTTTTTCCTCATTTAGCCGGTGACGCATGCGCACGGGGTGCGCGGGAGGGCGCGTTCGCTTTCTGTACGTAAGAAAGCTGGCCGCGATCTCAGAACTGCATAAAATTTTTATCCGCTGCGAGAGCCGGGATCGAACACGGGTCTCTGGCGCGAAAGCTGTGGGTTTAGCCACTGAGCCACAGGGGGAAACCACATCAGCTTCAGTTAGCGCGAGCACATAAAGAGAGCGTCATCACAGTTCCTGTGTGTCGGCGTTTGTTTGCAGGAGTGCGTGTTATATAACAGGCTCATGCTGCAATATTGACATTACCAGCCGCTCGAATTAAGAGGAGCTGAGAAATGTTAGAGAAATGGGGGATAGTCCGGCCTCGGCGGGACTAACACACTCTCTCCTCATTTCGCCGGTGACGCATGCGGGATGGGATAGCTTTCTTGTAACGTAAAGAAAGCTAGCCGCGGTTAGAACAGCTGTCAGCGGCGCGTCCTCATCCATATCAAGCGCCTCGTCCCCTGAGGCGGTGACAGCGCGGGCGGGAGCCGTCGGCTGCGCGTCCGGGAGGGGGGTGGAGAGATAGACGCTCGAGGGAGTCATTCAGGCGAGCGTTTGCATCAGAAACGACGGCAGTGCAGCTCGTGAGCGGCAGCTGCGCGTCTGTGAGGGGAGGTGGGAAAGACGAGAGCGAGGCTCGAGGGAGGGAGTCCGGCGAGCGCGTCGCTGTGGCCACCGGCTCCGGCGGCCTTTGAGAATGGCGCTTCTTTGCGCGGCCCTGCAAAGGGCGGAGTGACAGCTTGAGGGTTGAACACTTCGAGCCGAGCCCGCAGGGTCGACATCGGAAGTGCGTCGCTGAGCTCACAAACCCCCGAGAGGGCAGAGCTGCGTGTTCCTGGCCCAGGCAGAGAGTGCAGATCACATGGCGGTCTCCGTCGCTGAGCGGGTCTCTGCACGAGCCGCAGGAAGTGCGAGGCCTCTTGAAAAAGACGCTCGCTGCTCTTTTTGACAGTAAGTTTGCAAGAAAGGATACGTCGCCGGATAGCGTAGCTCGCACGGATGGCTGAAGGTAGCGAAGACGGCCGGCTTCTTCAGGCGCTGTCCTAAGCTGGCTTGTCGCTTCCTTGACGGCGGCGGCTTCTCTCTAGATCCAGCGATGCGGAGAGCTTCGCTGAAGAGATGAAAATCAGAGAATACAGCCTACGAGCCCTGCTTATATACGCTAAGCAACGCCCATTCTGGCGGGCTTTGACGCTGTGAAGGCGCGAGCGCCCTTCATTGGACGTGACGTCACGTCGGGCTCAGTCGTAGGCTGCTGCAGTTCCCGCAGGGCAGCCTATGAGCACACTAGACAGCCTGCCCTAGGTCTGCTAGCTGCTACACTGCGTTGACAATGGGTACAAAAATTAAGGATAATTTTTTGGCTTCAATATCTCGAAAAGATGAATTTTTCCCGTAGCGTAAGCTAACTTACGCAATACGAGAGAATCTCTCGTAAGAGAACCATTTATTGCTTTTGTCCAAAAGGATAGACGTTTATGCAGGCATTGCTATAATCCTACTTGTAGTGGCCCACATTTTTAATCCCATGATTTCTGTCAAGCCATTAAGTTCCCCGACTCATAGACAAGACTGCGGTAAATAAATTATGCTTGCATCTCTTGCTAGCTTTGACCTGTTTTCCCTGGTCAGCTTATAGGAGATGTAATGTTTCTCAAAGAAGTCTTTCCCTGTAGCAGTAAATGGAAGTGTTTTGGCTCCAGATCAAGTCGTAAGACTGATCTGTTTACTGTGGCACATTTGACTTCTCACGAGGGTGGTGGTTACGTGTAGAGAGCATTAGGATAGTGCTATTCCTTCCTTACCATAGACAACACGGTGTTAAAACAAAAATCCTGTAGTTATTTACCCAATCCAAATCTATATAGGCTAATTTTTATTTCTTCCATGGAACAGTGTTAAAGGAATAGTTCCTCCCAAAAAAAAATCCTCTCATTATTTACTCTAACCCAATCCAAATCTGTATGATTTTATTTTTTAATGGAACATAAAATGAGGAATGCTGAATAATATAATGACCAATCTTTATCAAATAACATTTCTATTTTTGTCATCCATAGAAGAAATAGTCATATTGATTTTGAATTAAATGAATGTGAGTAAATTATGACAAAATTAGCATTTTTCTTTGAATTATTCCTTGAATAACTTTAGCAATCAAAGAAAATTCAGCTCACTTATTGATTTAGGGGCTTAAAACAATGACAGGAAAAAATGTGCACAGTACAGACCTTTAGGAGTAAAGGTTAAAAAAAAGTGCAAATTTTTTCTGAGAGTGAAGAGAAGTTTGAAAGGGAAACTTGGGTTTCCATTTATACGATCTAATGTTTTGAATAGGACAGGTGGTTAAACGAGAAAGGTGCCCATGTGTCTCAGCAGAGCAGTTGTCTGGTGAACTGTAGACTCTATAAGAGTCCCACCTGTCCACAGAGGAACTAACAGACCTCGCTAGTTTTCAACACATGCTGGTGAGTATCAGCTGCGTTAGTTCTGCTCTGTCAATTTCTGATTACATGCTGTCGCCACAGAGTTTTACAGGACTAAGTAACTTTTCCTTATCAGTTCATTTGAATCCTCAAATAAGCTTCTCTTAGGGCCCTTTTACACCTACCTTGTTTGGTCCGGATTTTCAGACATTTCAGTTTAATCCGAATCAAAATTACAGGTGTGAAACTCCCCCGGACCACGATCCGGACCGAACAGACGAAATTTGGTCCGATGAAAAGAGTTCTTCTCGGTCCGGATCAAACTGAACAAAGGTTTGGTTAGTTTCTAGTGTGAAAGCATTTTCTGTTTGGTTTGGAGTCGGACTTTCAGACCATTTACAGGAAGTTCCGATGGTTCTCGCTGGATTGCTTGCAGTCTTCTCCTCCTTTCCTGCCGGCGACGATAAAATGCTCGCACAACGAGGACGTTCATTTGGCGAATTTGAACTAGCCTCGAGTATAGCTGGTGCTTCAGGTAGTAATGCCATAATAGAAACAGTATAGTGGCAACGATATGCGCCTGTTCATTCTTGTCAAAGTAACCCGCCGAATTGACAACACGCTGACGTCAGACACACGTCCGTTTACAATGTGAAACCAAATCAAAACTTACCGAATGTATAAAATGTATCAAAACATGAACTTTGGTTCGGACCTTGGTGCAGACTTTCAGGTGTGAAAATAGGATAAATTTTTATAGATTTTGTTTCTAGAATCTAATTGGTCTAACTTTTGAGTCAGACTTTTGAGTTACATTTTTATCCAAAGTGACTTAAAAGGATAGTTCATGCAAAAAAAAAAAAAAAATTCTGTCATTAATGACTCACCCTCATGTCGTTCAAAACCCGTAAGACTTTCATTCATCATCGGAACAAAAATTAAGATATTTTTAATGAAATCTGAGCGATTTTTGTCCAACCATTGACAGCTATGTAACTACCACTTCAACGCTTCAAAAAGTTCATAAAGAGATCTGAAGATGAATGAAAGCCTACAGGTGTGGAACAACATGAGTGATTGATGACAGAGTTTTCATTTTTAGGTGAACTATCCATTTAAGTTTCAGTTAATTTATTAATGGTTTAGTCAGCCTGCCCTGAACTAATAAATATGGGTATCTTGCTTTAGGCCACAATGGGTAGGGCTTTATGGATTGCCTCTACTGGGGTTTGAACCTACAACCTTTACCAGCACAGTTGTTTAACTTCTTTGGCATTAATGAAAATTGACTTGCTGCTTAATTTTATAGCAATTTTTTTGGCAAAGCTTGAGTTTGTGAATGAATCTGATCTGACTAGAGAACCATACCTTGGGTCATCTACATGGGAGGGCAAAGGCTGAATTGTTGGCCTGCACAGTTAAGTGTGATAGTGGTGGGTTGATGTTGGGTTGCCTATGTGACTTCAGTCCTGGTCTTTTTGCATATTACACGAGTTTGTCCAGCATTTTCCCTGACAAGACTGTTGGACTGAAAAAAAAAAGAGTGCTTGAAAAATGAGCTGATATAACAGCACTTGTCTGTTTTTGGCTCATGATGAATGTGCATTTGTGCAACCTCACCTCACATGGGTGTCTCTCAGCTTCTGGCAGAACTTGATGAATGTTGTAATATTGGTGGAATGTGGATTCCTCAGATCATTTTCATGCGTTTAACCCAAACAGAACTGAAGGTGGATCAGTAGAGGAATTGTAATGTCAGTAACACTCAGAGACATGTTTCCATGCATCTGGATGAGCCAGTTGGCTCAAAAGTCTTCTGTTTGTTTTGTTCCCTTTTCAGATTTTG
Organism: Gila orcuttii; assembly: GCA_026230005.1. Taxonomy (NCBI): domain Eukaryota; kingdom Metazoa; phylum Chordata; class Actinopteri; order Cypriniformes; family Leuciscidae; genus Gila; species Gila orcuttii. Next base: position 22,418,263 of record JAPDVR010000025.1, read on the forward strand.
AGATGAAGAAGGACATTGATACGCTAATAGCTGAAGAACGGGCTGAAATCATCAACAAATATGAGAAGGCAAGTTACATCCTTAAATTGTTGTCTACCTTCTAAATTTCTGTAGTTGTTGACCTAAGTTTTGGACTTTGACCGGTTGAGCCAATGTCCAGACAAGAGGAAACTGGTTAATGAAGGTCCCTGACCTTCAGTGACATGGACAGCAAGGCACACTGACAAAATAGCACAAGTAAAGTAGTAATTAGCCATTAAAGTGATAGTTGAATCCCATGAAAATGATCACATGATTTACTCATCCTCAAGCCATCCAAGGTGTATATGACTATCTTCTTTCAAACAAACACAATAGTTTTAAAAGTTATATCTTAAAATATCATGGCTCTTCCAAGCATTATAATGGGAGTGAATGGGAGGTGAGATTTTGATGCCCAAAAATGCAGCTATCCATCATAAAGGTACTTCTCCAGGGGGTTAATAAAGGCCTTCTGAAACGGAGCAATGTGTTTGTGTATATTAAAACTTTATTAGCTATAATAAATCGCTACTGGCAGACGACCACACACATACTGTGCAAGTCGACTTGCGCCACAAGAGTAGCCTAACTCCTGACGCGATGTATGACGTTGGATGTGGGAGTATCGTAAGCTTAGACGCCTCTCGCGGATTAAACAAATCGCTGCGTACGCTTGTCTGCTGGAAGCTAGTTATTATAGCTAATTAAGTTTTAAATATGGATATTTTTCTTACAAAAACCCATCGCTTCGCTTCAGAAGGTCTTTATTTATCCCCTGGAGCCATGTGGATTATTTTCTATGATGGATGGATGCCTTTTTTGGGCTTCAAAATCTCACCCCCCCCATTCACTACCATTAAAAAACTTGGAAGAGCCAGGATATTTTTAAATGTATCTTTTAAAACGATTGAGTTCATTTGAAAGAAGATAGTCATATACACCTTGGATGGCTTGAGGGTGTGTATGGTATAATTTAAATTTTTGGGTGAACTATCCCTTTAAATCAGATGTCTTTGCAGTACATACAAGGACAATCCTCTTGGGAGAGGCCAAGATTTGGGGTAGGCCACTGCTGGGAGTAACTTAGGGTTAAGTGTCTTGCTCAAGGGAACGATTGTGATAACTCATGGATCAACTATCCCAGATATTTAACCACTAGACTACACCTCCCAAAAAGTTGCTGCAATTTGCTGATCTTGGCAAGGAACAACTTTCCTAAGAGATGCTGCACACAACTGATTTAAGACAAGTTATATAAAGGCTGCTGATGTATAAAATATGGGTAAAGGTAGATGTGGTTCATATTGTGGTCATTTTTTGGGGATAGATTGTGGCTGTGTCTGCCTGGCTGCCCAGTCATGACTTCACAGACAGTGGTTTTGTAGGAATGTACCACCTAAGGAAATGTTACAGACATGCTTCAGAGGCATAAAACATCATGTCTAATTATCTAAAATAAATTCAAATTAGATTTAAATACAGCCAAGATCAAAGCTTTTGATAAAATCAAAAATATGTTTTGACAACAATGTGTGTTTCTCAGTATAAATGGAATTTCTTCTGCTCCAAAAATGTCTCCATCGGATGCCATTTTTTTAATTGTGTGTGAACTGTAGTCACAGGGTTGTGGGATATCATGGGCACTGAAGGTATATCTATGCTTCCTTTAAAAACCTGTCCATAAAAAGGTCAAAACTTTGACAGGATGTTATGTGAGCATTGGATCCAGACAAGCCTTAGTGCCTTCGTATCTCCATATACAGCTTGCGAAGGCACCAAGTTTTAGCTTTCAACAGCCAAAATGTTTTGAGGAGGAAGCGTCTTGATGGACAACAGCTGGATGTCATGCTTGCATTTCTGCTACACTAAATACAGTCTGGATGGAAACTCTCAGCGTACTTAAGTTCTCTTACGAGAGTATCTCTCGTACTGCGTAATATCTTACGCTATGGGGGAAAACCTCTTTTCCACGAGATATTGAAGCCAAAAATTATCCTTAATTTTGAATTAATGCAAAACGCTGTGCAGCAGCATGCAGACATAGGCAAGACGGCTTGCGTGCCTATTGGCTGCCCTGCGGCAACAGCAGCAGCCTATCGAGAGTGGCCCTGCGTGACACATACCCAATGGGGGCACTTCGCGCCCATTTCGTCACGTCCCGCCAGAAAGGGCGTGGTCCCGCCCTTATGAATACGGCTCGATTAGGCTGGTATACTGATTTTCATCTCTTCAGCGAAGCATCACGCATCGCTGGATCCGGAGTGAGAAGCCGCGCCGTCTGAGATAAGCACACAGCGGGACGAGCCTTTGAGTCTGAAGTCGCTGGCATCGCCGCCTTTAGCCGCCGTACCTGCTACGCTTTCCGGCGTCATATCCTTTTATTGCAAGTGTGTGTGTGTGTTCGCCGCTGCGACACACATTTTTTCACTGTCTCTCTCTCTCCTAAAAGAGCTGCGTCTTTTTCAAGATGCATAGATCCTGCGAGCCACACTCAGTGAAGAGGATCGCCATTCTGCGTTTCCTGCCTGGGTGAGGATCACGCGGCTCTCGCTCTCGTCGACGGCGGATGCCCTCACTGTGAGCTATTGCCTATGGTGACTCTGAGGACTCGCCTGGCATCATTCTCAGAGCCTGCACTTCAACCCGCTGTAGCGCCGCGCCGTAAAAAGCGCCGTGCCCAGCGCGGCCCCGAGCCTTCTCCTGCCCGCCAAAGCTCGCCGGTTCGCCCGCCAGCTTCGCCGGCATCGCTCGAGTCCCTCACCGACGGACAGCGGCCGCCGTCTGCCGCCGCTTCCGCCATTGAGGTCGACGAAACAGCCCCGAGCCTTCTCCAGCCCGTGATAGCTCGCCGGTTCGCCCGCCAGCTTCACCAGCTTCACTCGAGTCGCTCGCTGACGGACAACGGCCGCCGCGCGCCGCCGCTTCCGCCATTATGACGACGAGATAGCTGCATCTGTAGAGAAGGCCAGCTTCAAAACCGCGGCTAGCTTTCTTTACGTTATAAGAAAGCTACCCCACCCCCGCCCCCCGTGGGCATGCGTCACCGGCGAAATGAGGAAAGAGTGTGTTTTTAGTCCCGCCGAGGTCGGACCAATCTCCATTTCTCAAACATTTCTCAGCTCCTCTTAGTTTGAGCGGCTGAAAATGTCAATATTGCAGCAATGAGCCTGTTGTATAACACGCACGCCTGCAAACAAACGCCAACACACACAAACTGTGATGACGCTCTCTTATCTGCTCGAGCTGTTTTAAGCTTTTGTCATTTCCCCCTGTGGCTCAGTGGCGAAACCCAAAGCCCTTCGCACGGGAGACCCGTGTTCGATCCCAGGTCTCGCAGCAGATAAAAATTTAGTCTCGCTGCGGCCAGACTTGCACTGAAACTTTTCGCTCGTTCAGTTCCAAGAAAATGTGACTGTTCCAGTGTATTTTGCAGTAAACAAGCCGGTACCATGGCCCGCTTGCCTGCACAAAAATGCCGTTTCCACGGCGACCCAGAAAAATCATATAAGCAGTGTATTTTCTGGTATTCCGGCCAAAGCCGATGGTGTTATGAGTGTAATAAAAATGCCCACAGCCCAGTGTTCATTTCTACACACAAACACAGCCCGCCACAGTGCAGGGCACGCACAAATGAGATTGACTCATGTCATTGTGCATTAAATGTAGTGAATGTGCCCACAACCCAGTGCCCACAAACACTACACACTGCATGTGCCACGTTTTCTGTAAAACGAAACCAACACACATACAGTCAGCTAAAACCCACGGTGTTTAAGTCTCGCCGCGGCCAGACTCCACCGAAACTTCTCGCTCGTTCAGTTCCAAACGATGTGACTGTTCCAGTGTATTTCGCAGTAAACAAGCCGGCACCACAGCCCGCTTGCCTGCACACAAATGCCATTTTTACGGCGACCCAGATAAATCCCAAAAGAGTGTATTTTCTGGTGTTCCGGCCACGGCCGATGGTGTTATGAGTGTTGTAAGAATGCCCACGTCTCAGTGCCCATTCCCACACGCAGACACAGCCCACCACAATACAGGGCTAGCACGAATAAAATCGACTCATGTCGATTGTGCAATGAATGTAGTGTACGTGCCCACGACACAGTGCCCAAAAACACTACACGAAGCATGTCCCACGGTTTCTGTAAAAACGAAACCAACACATTTTCAGTCGGCGCGAGCCGACAGTGTTCTCAGTGCAGTGAGTGTGCCCGCTATCCCGCGCCCACATTCCCTCACAGACATGCCGAAGCCCACGGGGTTCGTCCCGCTCGCCTTCTCTCCACAATCTGTCAGAGAGAAGCCGAGCGCGGTCGGGCTGCCCGCTGTGATCAGCGCACCCCCCGCCTCGCGCATTGCAAACACAGTGTTTGTTTCTCAGCACACCGGAGCTCTCCGGCCGCCGCTATGCCGCGGCCAGAGCCCAGATTTCATTCTACCTCTAGCTATTCACGCACATGCGTGGGCAAAGCTTCCCGGGGTATCAGAATGGGTGCTGAACACTATAAAAAGAGGCTATTCGCTGCAGTTCGCTCGACGCCCCCGCCGTTGTGCGGCGCGAGTCGAAACGACGGTAAAAAACGAAGTATCTCATCTACTTCGAGCCGAGATAGCGAAACTACTGAGCAAAGGGGCGATAGAACCTTTATCTCAGGCTCAGAGCGAAGGGGGTTTATACAGCAGGTATTTTCTGGTACCCAAAAAAGACGGGGGTCTCAGACCCATTCTAGATCTGCGACAGCTGAACAGAGCGCTCGCGAAGCGCCAGTTCAGAATGATTACAACCAGGAAAATCCTCGCGCAAGTTCGCCGGGAAGACTGGTTTATGTCAATAGATCTGAAAGACGCCTATTTTCAAATACAAATAGCGTCACGTCACAGGCAATTCTTGAGATTCGCCTTCGAGGGCCAGGCATACCAATACAAAGTCCTGCCGTTCGGCCTGTCCCTGGCACCCCGTACATTTACGAAGTGCATGGACGCGGCTCTCGCACCCCTGAGACTCCAGGGCATGCGAATTTTGAACTACTTGGACGATTGGCTGATTCTAGCTCGATCACGATCAGAGCTCATAGAACACAGGGCCACATTACTCGAGCATCTCGAGAATCTGGGTCTCACAGTCAATTGGGCGAAGAGCTCGCTGTTTCCCAGCCAGAAAATTTCTTTTCTGGGAACAGTGCTGGACTCGCTATCCATGACAGCGCGTCTGACGCCAGAGCGCGAACGGGACATTCAGAGCGCCGCGAAATCCTTCCGCCGCGGCTCGGTTGTCCAGCTCAAAAGGTTTCAGAAAATGCTGGGCCTCATGGCCTCAGCAGCTTCAGTGCTCCAGCTGGGTCTGCTTCGCATGCGCCCACTGCAGCTGTGGCTGAAAGCGCGAGTTCCTCCCAGGGCATGGACCGCTGGTCGGTTTCGCCTCCGGGTCGATCTGAAATGCGTTTCAGCTCTGGAACCTTGGAAGATAACCGACTGGTATCAGTCAGGTGTGAGTCTGGGGACTCCCTCGAGTGTGAAGGTGGTGTCCACGGACGCCTCCACCTCGGGATGGGGAGCGCTGCTCGAGGGCAGACCGTTCTTTGGCCAGTGGTCAGAACAGGAAAAGCTCCTACACATAAACTGTCTGGAAATGATGGCAGTCGACAACGCGCTACGGCGCTTCTGTCCCCAGATAATGGGCCACCACGTCTTGGTCCGGTCGGACAACATGTCAGTGGTGGCATACATAAATCGCCAGGGCGGCACCAAGTCCCGAAACCTTTACAGGCTAACGGAACGCCTCCTGGTCTGGGCTCAGCACAACCTGCTTTCACTGAGAGCGGCGCACGTGCCTGGTCACCTGAATCTGGGACCAGACAGACTGTCCAGAAACAATGTCCCAGCAGGGGAATGGTCGCTGCACCCGCAGACGATCCAACTGCTGTGGGAGACATTCGGCAGAGCGCAAGTGGACCTGTTCGCGTCCCACGAGAACGCTCACTGTCCGAAATACTTCTCCAAGAGCAAGGACGCGCTGGCCCACGTCTGGCCCCGCTGTCCCCTCTATGCTTTTCCCCCCGTCTCGCTCCTGCCTCAAGTGCTGGAACGAATCAGGGAAAATGGATGCCCAGTGCTGCTTGTGGCTCCGCTCTGGACAAACCAGACTTGGTTCCCAGTCCTGATGCGGCTGACCAGCACTGCCCCGTGGCCAGTACCGTTGAGGAAAGACCTCCTCTCTCAGGCCGAGGGCTCGATTTGGCATCCTCGCCCGGAACTATGGTCCCTACATGCATGGGCCATCAACGGGTACCCGCTAGCCTCCCGGAGGGAGTGCTAAACACGATCACGCAGGCAAGGGCCCTGTCTACTAGACGGCTCTATTCCTCGAAATGGTCTGTGTTCTCTGCTTGGTGTCAAGCTCAGCGCTTTTCACCTGTAGACTGCGGGGTCACGGAAGTACTCTCCTTCCTTCAAGAGCTGCTGGATAAGGGCAGGTCCCCATCCACGCTCAAAGTGTACGTGGCGGCCATAGCAGCGTTTATAAAACCTGTGTCTGGCCAGTCACTGGGGAAGAACGACCTAGTCGTGCGATTCCTCAAGGGAGCTCGGAGGCTGAACCCTCCCAGACCTCCTTCAGTCCCGGTGTGGGACCTTTCTACGGTTTTGGAAGCCATGAAAGGTGCCCCGTTCGAGCCACTCCATTTGTCAGACATGAAGCATCTGTCTTTCAAAACGGTGTTCCTTTTGGCTCTCGCTTCAGTGAAGCGCATAGGGGACTTACAAGCGCTTTCGGTAAGCGCGTCATGTATGGAGTTTGGGCCTAATGACTCTAAGGTCATACTCAAACCAAGGCACGGGTACGTGCCCAAATCCCTCAACACACCGTTCAGGGCCCAGGTCATTTCCCTGTGCGCTCTCTCGGTTCATGATGAGGAGAAAGATGCTAGTCTCCTTTGCCCTGTCAGGGCACTGAGAGCTTATGTGTCCCGCTCGTCTGTCTTCAGACAGACCGAGCAGCTCTTTGTTTTGTTTGGCGGACGCTCCAAGGGCCTGGCCGCATCAAAACAGAGCCTATCCAGATGGGTAGTCGACGCCATAGCACTGGCTTACACTTCTAGGGGCCTGCAGTGTCCTTTGGGTGTCAGAGCGCACTCCACAAGAGGCGTGGCCTCGTCGTGGGCGTGGTATAGTGGGGTTACCTTGCAAGATATCTGTACGGCCGCGGGCTGGGCCTCGCCGTCTACATTTATAAGGTTTTATAACCTAGAGGTTCCCGCCTTACAAGCCAAGCTTCTGTCGGTTTAGAATTCAGTGCTATCTGCCCCGCAGTGCGGCCCAGATGCTGAGTTTGCCTGTGCATCGCTCACTGAGCGATAGAAACTGCCCCTTGGGTGTTGAATAACCCGTACTATTACCCAGTTCAGGCTGAACACGTTCACCCTGTCTGCGTGAAACACTGTTAACATAACTAGCTCCTGTAGGATGCTATTTTATGGGGAATGATGCTTGCAGCCTCTCTTCTCCGACTCTCTGTGAGTCTATGGTGATTATGCACTATATGAGCCCCGGGCTACTGCCCTTGGGACTTTGGTGTCGGATCCCAGTACGCACGGCGTTTTGCATTGTGTTCCCCATAGCGTAAGATATTACGCAGTACGAGAGATACTCTCGTAAGAGAACGTACTCGGTTACTAACGTAACCTCGGTTCTCTCTAGAGAGGGAACGAGTACTGCGTATCTTGCCGTGCATACACAGCTCTGGTTCGCTTCGGCGATGAAAACCAGTATACCAGCCTAATCGAGCCGTATTCATAAGGGCGGGACCACGCCCTTTCTGGCGGGACGTGACGAAATGGGCGCGAAGTGCCCCCATTGGGTATGTGTCACGCAGGGCCACTCTCGATAGGCTGCTGCTGTTGCCGCAGGGCAGCCAATAGGCACGCAAGCCGTCTTGCCTATGTCTGCATGCTGCTGCACAGCGTTTTGCATTAATTCAAAATTAAGGATAATTTTTGGCTTCAATATCTCGTGGAAAAGAGGTTTTCCCCCATAGCGTAAGATATTACGCAGTACTCATTCCCTCTCTAGAGAGAACCGAGGTTACGTTAGTAACCGAGTACGATACCTTTAGATAAGTGTGTGGAGTTTATACAGATAAGGAATTCAGGATATACAGAGAAATCACTCTGTTAGAATAAATTATGGATTATGGAAATTTCTTGTATCCCCATTTTTTTGGGGATAATTGGATTGTTCTAAACAGAGTTTGGGTGTTTTCAAATGTTTTTCTTGCCTTTTACTGTGTCATGTTGTTATTTGATTCTCAATCGTCTCTCGGCTCCAGTTTCTCAGTGTGTTTGTTGGGCTGATTGCAGGGCAGGCAGGAGGGTGTGCACATTAAGCCCTGGGAGGATGCCGACTACAGCGTCTACAGGGTCACAGACCGCTTCGGTTTCCTGCAGTAAGTCTCACCTGTCCTGGTAGTTTTGCCACTCAGTCTAACAATACGATGACCTCTGACCTTATTTGAAGATGTTAAAGGGATAGTTCACCCAAAAATGTAAATTCTGTCATTAATTACTCGCCCTCATGTCGTTCCAAACCTGTAACAGGGTTCCCGCGGATCCTTAAAAAGTCTTAAATTAGATTTTTTAAATTTTCGGCCATAAAAAGTCTTATTTTTACTTATGACAAGTCTTACATTTTAGATGACACTTTGACTTAGACATATCTAATTAGCTTGCGTATTATTTATTATTATTATTATTATTACTTTGTGGATTTGCTTGTTCACGTGACAATTCGCGTCATTTACGGCAGCATTACGTCTGTCCTCTGCACGCGAAAGAAGGAGAAGAAAATTAGTAAATGTCAGTTCAGTTGTAAGTTCATTCTTTATGTGCTTAGGAGTCTGCGATATTGTCTTTGAACTTTGAACTATGATGATATTGTAATCATTGTTTTAACTATCGTGCTGTCTCTCTGTCTCTCGTGCTTGATGTGTCAGTGCAGTTATAGGTCCCAAATGAGTTTTTGTCTTATTTATATCATATTATGTTGTTATATTAGAATATCAATGAGCAAGAGTACCGTTTTCCCATGCACAATTGCAAATCTGCTATTTATTTTATGCAACAGTTAAATTAACAATAAGTTAACATTGTGAGTTACTTTTTAGACACAATATTGTCAATATTGTTTGTTTTCCCTTTATTTCACCGACGAGAATTTCAAAATGAAACCGTAGCAGAGTCCAACAAACAGCAATGATTTTTTTTTGACTGACTGAAATCCACGTTTTGAACGAATCATTTTAATGATTCATTGAACAATCACTTGTTTTTTCCTGAATGAATCAGCCGTTTGAACAAATCGGTTGAATGAATGACTCCCTCAACTTGCTTAAGACAGTGACTTGCCGCCGCCTACTGGTGGTTTTAGTTTCATATATAAAGTACCCTTTAATTAAAATATTAAAATTATAAATCATTTCATATTTAAATATTGAATAGCTTTATGTATGCAATTGTAAATGAATTGTAAATATAGTAATGCCAGTTCTGATGTCGCTTCTGTGTCACCTCTGCGCTGCAAGGATGGATTTTAATTGAATGATTTAATTTGACAGTGGTACAGTGTTATTCTGATAGAATTTAATTTGAATGTTAGAATTTGAAAATGCCCCTGGAAATCAGTTTAAGGTGGAAAATATTACCCCTTAATAAAAATGTTAATTTTGGTCACTGCTGTGAACTGACCTCTGCATAGAATATGAAAAATATGAATATCGTCATGAGTCTGCTGTCAACAACAGGCCTAAACCAGCCATGGTACCAGTACAAAAGCACAATCAGTAAAATATCATCTAATTATTATCAACAAAACTTTGCAAATATCGAGATTTGTCAATATTGCGCACCCCTAATGTACGGTATTAATTTTGATTTCTTCAGGTCTTAAAAAGCCTTAAATTTGACTTTGAAAAGTGTGCAGCTACCCTGTGTAAGACTTTCATTCATTTTCAGAACACAAATGAAGATCTTTTTGATGAAATCTGAGAGCTTCTGTTCCTCCATTGACAGCTACGCAACTGACACTTTGACGCTTCAAAAAGTTCATAAAGAGATTGTAAAACTAATCCATATTAATTGAGAGCTTTAGTCCACATTTTCTGAAGAGGCTCAATCATGTGATGAACAGATTGAATTTAGGCTTTTATTCACATATAAACATTCATCAACTCACACAACAGTGGTGGTAAACGGAGGCTCAAGCATGTTTGCTTGACGTGCAAGAACTAATGAGGTTTATTCTTATGTTACGTAGCACGTTTGAGCTTCAGCGAGAACCAATGAGGTTTGTTTTCGCGCGTCAAGCAGGTTCTGTTGAGCTTCGGTTTATGCACACTGATCAATGTTTATATGTGAATAAAAGCATTAATTAAATCTGTTCATCATATAAAGCGTTTGAGTCTCTTCAGAAAATTTGGACTAAACTGCTCAATTCATATGGCTTAGTTTTGCGATCTCTTTATGAACTTTTTGAAGCGTTAAAGTGGTAGTTGTGTAGCTGTCAATGGAGGAACAGAAGCTCTCAGATTTCATCACAAAGATCTTCATTTGTGTTTTCCGAAGATGAATGAAAGTCTTACAGGTTTGGAACGACATGAGGGCGAGTAATTAATGACAGAATTTACATTTTTGGGTAAATTATCCCTTAAATTGCTCAACTGTGTTGTCAAAGAATGTGCAAACTATTATGCCTGACTGTGAACACTAGAACAGTGTTGTCAGGATTGTGTTTCATAAGTCCACAGTAAAATCCTCCAATGAAGCTTCTGAATTTTTAAATACAGATTTAACAACCATTTACCCTTTACACTTTCTTTCCAGTGAAGAGGAACTGCCGACACCAACCGCAGCGGAGGAGAAGGTGACATTAGGATATCAGCTTTTCTTTGCACCTGCAATCCTTGTTAAATCTTCTATGGCAAAATTCATTTTAAATAAGTTAACCCATTGAATTATGGTGTCTACTATATACAATTATGGGCATTCAAGTTGTGATGTTAAATTTAAACCAACATGGGTGTTTAGCTTTAACCATTTCCTGTTTCTCTATATGACTATCCTCTTTGTTTTAGGTACATTTTTAGATTTAAGACTAAAATTCAGTATGCTCTGTCTCTAGTACAAACTCCAGGAGGTCGAAAGAGAGGAAAAATGGGTTAAGATGGTGAAAAAGTGGGAAAAGTACCTAAACAGTGACAAGGTAACTTGTACATTTGATTGTTCCAGCTTTAATTGGATGAATTCGAAACAATCGTAAAATAGTTCCTATATTGAAATATTGAACGCTGTCTTTTATCATATTGCTGCCATTATATTCACAAGGCTGTGTTTAAAGAGGTTCACATGTCCGGCATTATGGAGATGCAAAAATAAATCTCGCCATCTATTTGTTTCCCGTGTGCATTTTGCAGATGATGAAGCGGGTGTACAAGGGGATTCCCTTGAAGCTGCGCGGTCAGGCCTGGGCTCTGCTGCTGGATGTGGAAAATGTGAAACAGGCCAACTTCAGGAAGTACGAGGTAGGAGCTTTGCGAGGATCATCTGTTTGGGTTCCAGTACCTCCTTTGAATTAAAACTGGCTGTTTGATGTTCATTCATTCAATGACTCACTTGTTTGGGTTTTACCTTGTCCTGTGTGATTGTTTGGGTTTAAATTAGCCAGACGTGTTTTGTCTATGCCCTCTTGGCGCAACGATGTTTTAATTTGATAACAAAGGTTTTCTGCTTTGCATGGTTTGTATAATCTAACAACTCTTACATAAAAGTTTCTTGGTGTTAAAGGGATTGTTCACCCAAAAATGAAAATTCTGTCATTAATTACTCGCCCTCATGTCGTTCCAAACCCGTAAGACTTTCGTTCAGAACAGAAACAAAAATATCTTCAGAACACAACTGAAGATATTTTTGATGAAATCTGAGAGCTTCTGTTCCTCCATTGACAGCTATGCAACTACCACTATGACGCTTCAAAAAGTTCATAAAGAGATTGTAAAACTAATCCATATGTATTGAGCGGTTTAGTCCAAATTTTCTGAAGAGACTAGATGGCCTAATATGATGAACAAATTTAATTCATTTTTGGGTGAACTATACTTTTAACATAAAAAATATACCAAAAAAGAAAACAAAGTTTCCAGAATAAGCTGTAAAGAAGACCAGATTTTATGCTGCAAACCAAACTCACATTGTAATAATATTTCACAATATTACTGTTTAACTGTATTATTGGTCCAATAAATGCAGCCTTGGTGAGCAGAAGAGACGACTTTCAGAAACATTTAAAAATCTTACCAACCCCAAACATTTGAACGGTAGTGCAAGTACTACCATCTTGTACTTCCCTTTATCTGATACAGGTACATTTTTGTTTTCAGTCATTGCAGAAACTGTAGAGCTCAAGATGACACTGTGTGTGTTAATCTTAAATCTTAAATGTACTTCAGTTAAAAATCAGTCACCTGGTAATTTGTTAAATATATAAAAGTATTACTGTAAAAGATTTTTAAAAGATTACCTGTGGATTTAATTTAAAGGATAATTTACTACAAATTATAATTGTCATATTGCTCCAAACCTACGTAATATAATGTTATTTCCCCCGTGGAAAGCTAATGCAGATCTCTGAGTACAACAACAGTTTAGTGACAATGTAAAAAAATAAATCTCCTATCAGTTTAATATGCACAGATAATCATTAGTAAGCCATTTGTTCATTGATTTTCGGAGTACTGAATGAACATTGATGCTTCAAAAATTGACTTGAGCAGTTCGATTTTGTCATGTTTTTTGGATCAGCCAATGGCATGAGTTTGGGAGGTGACTCTGTTTGACTGACCAATGGCAGATAGGCAGTGTTTGGGAAATCTTTTTAAAAATGTCACTGTTTAACTGTCGAAAGGATGTTGTTTTTAATACCTGTTCACTTAATAAACGGCAGTCTGTAGAGTCTGCAAAACTCGAAATTGTTTATAACATATGCATTATTTCGAATCATTTTTGTTTTCATGTTGTTGCAGAAAATGAAGGAACAAGCCAAGAAGTATTCAACAGAAATTAAGCAGATTGACCTTGATGTCAACCGGACCTTTAGAAACCACATCATGTTCATGGAGCGCTTTGGGGTCAAGTAAGATATTGCATGAATGAATAAATGCACATATAAAATGTAGTTTTATCTTTTTCACTCAAGGTCTGTTTGGCATTGTACTTTTTTGTGTTGTGTGTGTGTGTGTGTGTGTGTTACCCAGACTTTTGTGTTGTGTGTGTGTGTGTGTGTGTGTGTGTGTGTTACCCAGACTTTTGTGTTGTGTGTGTGTTACCCAGACTTTTGTGTTGTGTGTGTGTGTGTGTGTTACCCAGACTTTTGTGTTGTGTGTGTGTGTGTGTGTTACCCAGACTTTTGTGTTGAGATGGTTCTTAAATGAGGTGCTCAGACCTTGTAAACCAAAACAAGAGCAACTTCCTCTTTGTCACTGCGTTTTTGTTCGGCTTCCTGTTTCTGTGAGTGGCCTAACAGGAAATGACACAACCGGTGACTCGTTACCATTATGCCCAGAAAAAATAAATACTTTGATGTTGTCCATAACAACTAAAGTTTTGCCACAGTGTCATGAAAAAAAAAAAAAAAGATTTCCTTTTGCACCGGAGAATCATAAAGACCCACTTGGGATTGTATATCCTCTTAAGAATGGACAGATTTAAAAAAAAAAATAAAAATAAACTTTTAAACTGCAAACGAGTCAATCATGGCTTTTTAACAAAACGTAGACCAGATGCTCTTCAATAACCTTTCAGTAAATTTGATATTCAACAGTGTGTTCCCACGTACTTAGCAAACTGAAATGGTCTTCAAACGTCAAGGTTTATAGACCAAAGTGCATGGAGATGTTTCAGCCATGTGGTTTGCATGGGTGGCACACCCACAATAGACGTAGATCAACCGCCAACCTCTCTGCACAGGCAAGGTATCTGGTGGATGGAAGCTTTGAGTAATGACTTCTACATTTTTATTTGTGCAGCATGTCAAATAAGAGGATATGGGGCGGAAGTGCAGTTTAACACTTCTGCTGTTTGTTTGCGTTACTCATCAATGTTTCTACAACACACTAGTCACAATTCTGCTTTCCTCTGGCTTGTTACCAAGGGATTGCTAAATCTTTTTAAATCCACAAATGCTATGAATTATTAACATACATCTCCTTTGGATGTGATGGCTTATGCATGAATGGACTCTTACTGTGAGCTGGTTTCTTTCTACTGTTCAATTTGGGCTGGACCCCTCAGGGTTTTTTGCTCAAAATGTAGTTGGGTTACTGACAAAGAAGATGTTCATGATCAAAAAAGGGAAAACTATAAAAATAAATCAAATTAATTTGAAAAATTTAAATATATTTTAATATTTTATTATATTTTAATTAAAAATTATAGTTTTCTGCAGAAGCCCTAAGAGGCCATGGATTATTATTATTTTTCTTTCTTAGCTTGTGATTACAACTTAATTTTCTCATGATCTCAACATAAAGTTATTTTCTCGTTATCAAGACTTTATTTTCTCATGATCTCGACATAACAAAAGTTGTTTTATTATCACGTCTTAATTTTCTCGTGATCTCGACATGAAAAAAGTTGTTTTATTATCACGTCTTAATTTTCTCGTGATCTCGACATGAAAAAAGTTGTTTTATCGTTATCGACTTTATTTTCTCATGATCTTGTCATAAAATTTTCTCGTGATCTCGACATGACAAAAGTTGTTTTATCGTTATCACGACTTAATTTTCTTGTTATCACAAGCCTATATTTATTTATTTATTGTAGACTTTATTAAGCGAAGCAAACATTTTGCTGAAATATTCACAACATATAAGAGCGCACAGTTTATCTGTCGATCAGATGCGCTTGAAAGTTGCATTCGTTACAATAGCAACAGTAGACTCCTGTTTCAGAATCAAACAATCATTATACAAAACTTTTATGATGTCGAGATCACAAAAAAATATAATAATCCATGGCCTTTTAAGGCTTCAATAGTTTTAAGCTAAGTTAAGTGGTGTAACGATCAAATAAAACATTTTCAAACATATTATACTTAAGTTTATTTTTTTAAATATTCACTGGCATAAACAACATTGGCATGAATATCATGAAGTTTTCTTCATAAACGGGTCAAATTAATCTGATCTTTAGGGTTTGCAGGGGTCTTCGCTATCATAATATATCATTTCCTGTTTAATGTTTTTTGGTGTCACTGTCTGCCTAAACAAAGTGTGGTATAGCCAACCTGCAGTAAGCGATTTTAAGTTTTTCAAATGTTGACTACATCTCATGAAATAATAATAACAACTTTTTGCACATACAAAAATTGAAGAAAATTGAAAAGACCGAAATTGAAGACAAGTTCATAATAGAAGAATCAGATTCAAACATTCTGTAGTCTGTATGAAATGCACATTTAATGTACTTTTGAACACATAAATAGTAGCTTCATGTCATTGACACAATTTTTAGCCCACTATTAGTATCACATCATTAACACATTGAAACTGTAAATTTGAAATCTTGTTGTTAAACTTCCTTTAACTTTTGATAGCAACTGAAGGCCGTTTTTGACCTGTGTTTTTTGTCCTTAACAGACAACAAGCCCTGTTCCATGTGCTGGCAGCTTATTCGGTCTACAACACGGTGAGGGACTGACGGATTCTGAATGTTTGTGTGTAAATGTGTTATGCAACTCAGAACAGCATGTGCTGGATGAAGCAGGGCGGTTCGGTGTCCTACACCGACACACATACACACAATTACCGCACTAATGGCGACTTCCCATCCACCTCTATTGTTCTTAAGTTGAGCTAAATATAATGATTACAGACCCTAACAATGAAATAAAACTTGTATTTTTATCAGTGAGTGAATAAAGACACGACTGCATGCCAATTTGCATACTTATCTGTATTGTATAGCATGCAAGCTACATAGGACAATTGTGTCCCAAATGGTAGCATGTTGAAAATAGTAGGTACTATAAACCCGGATGATGTACTATTCCCAATTGTGGAACTGTGCATGTCTCTTTTGGAGTAATATTGCCCACAACCCCTTTTGTTTGCAAATGTATGAACTTCAAAGTTGGATAAACTTAAAATTAAAGCTGGAATACGCCAGGAAGTCTGTGCCCATCGTACACTAAGCTATTTTCTGTGAAATTGGTCAACTCTTCACTGCATAATATCTGCAGACTGGCTCCTCCAGACAGTAAATTGTGTTGTGTATTCCAGCCTGTAAATGATTTCAGATGTTTGGCTAGTTACCAGGTTTATCAGCCTGACCAGTTGAACAGCCCAAAACCAGCCAACAGTTTGACCTGGCTAGAAAAACCAACTAAGACAAACAAATAATCCAAGGATTTGACCAGGATCTATAACAGAGGCTGTCTGTCTGGTGCTAATTGGACGTAATGCTATTTAATGTATTTTTGGGGTACTGATTGGGAACTGACCACCATAAACAGAAACAATATAAAGGATCAACAAAGACAAATGGAAGAATGATTTTTATAATGATGGTTCGACAGGATGCTTTACAAAACTGCTGGAACATTAGACGCACATACATTTCCTTGTTTGTAAAAATGAGGAGCGTGTCAGTCTCAAAGAATCAGGAAATGGTGTTCTATTCCTTTTCCTTCCCGATGTGCCTATTCAAAGTGGGTCAACTGGGCAAAAGGAGGGCGATGGAGGGGGGGAAGAGAGATTGAGAGAGCGAAAGAGGTGGAGAGAACAAGAAGCAGGAGATGTTCTTTTTCTATAGCAAATGTATTACAAGAGCACTAAAAAGTTAATTAGGGAAATGAACACTACTGTTTTCTTAGGGCTTAGCTTTCTTTGTTTTTTAGCGTAACTTACCCAACTCTGCTGGTTTTGTGGTTTTGTGTAGGAGGTGAGCTACTGTCAGGGGATGAGCCAGATCGCTGCCATTCTGCTCATGTACATGAATGAGGAAGATGCGTTCTGGGCCTTATCACAACTACTGACCAATCAGAAACATGCCATGCATGGTGAGTATCTCTCATTCTCTGTAGATGAATAGATAGATCTTTTGTTTTTGTAAAACCTGCTGTAATTATTGATACATCTCTCTGTCTTTCTCTGTGGTTTCTAAAAGGATTCTTCATCCCAGGTTTTCCCAAACTCCATCGTTTTCAGCTTCATCATGACCAAATACTGTCTAAACTCCTTCCCAAACTCAGGAAACACTTGGTGAGATTTCTTATTTTAATCTTAAGTTGCTTGGCTTTAAAATATAAGTAATAGGGCTTGCACTTTTTATTCGATATTCGAATATGCATTCGAACATGACGTGAAATATCCGTAATCGAACTATAAATAAACGAACCGTTTTTTAAAGTGCCATGTTTTGCGCATGTTTTACAGTCTATGATTAGACCGTTTGTTTTTTATTTTATTGTTTGCTATCTCATCCAGTAGCGGGCACTCTAAACGTATTGTAGCGTAAGCTCATGACCAAATCAAGCGAATAATAGCCAATAGCCACCCTGTTTTGAAAATGGAAGATAACACACACAACGGCCAGCCTGAGAGGACAATTACGACCCCAACTCATCTAAAAAGTAGTGTCTGGAAATATTTTGGGTTCTACACCGTAGATACCACTTCTCTCAACATTGATGCGCAAATACCTGTGTGTGCTAGGCACGTGTGCGCGCTCCAAGCGCGTGTTCTCCACCGCGGGGAACGTCGTCAATAAAAAGAGAGCCGCACTTGATCCAGATCAAGTTGATAAATTTGTGTTTTTAGCAAACAATATTAAGAAATGAATTAGGCTAGGCTATAGGCCTTACTCCTGCTGCTGTTTAAGTTGTCACGTTATTGTTTGTGCCGTGCTGTTCCGCTTCTGTTTTTTTCCATGTAGCCTAATTTTGTGATTGGCTATGCATAGTGGCACTTCATATAGATTAAGTTGATAACCTGCTGTTTAAAACATTAAGTCAAACATTATTTTTCAGACAGGCTTGAGTCCTCTTTATGACTGTCAGACTGTTAATAAATGTGTGATCTCCGTTACAGTGTTTTTTTTGGTTTTGTTTTTTTGGTGGGGGGCGGGGTTCGTAGATATTCGAATATATTCGAATACATTGCTTGATATTTGATATCCGTTCGAATTTGATTTTTCTCAAAAGTGACAGCCCTAATAAGTAAAAACTTTCTCAGTTTTTCAAATGTTGTCTTCAACTCAGGATAAGGAACAGATGTCCACTGGTATCTACACAACCAAATGGTTCCTTCAATGTTTTATTGACAGGGTGAGGCACAATTTTTATTTTCTACTTGTCAACATTTTCACTTTTGTTATTTACTCTTAAAAGGTTTAAGTGGTACCGTAAGGGCACATATTACTACTCTTAGGGTGCTTTCACACCTGAGCATGTGTTTCGGAATCGGTTGCGTTTTCTCCCTTGGTTCAGTTCGTTTAGGCATATGGGAGTATGGAAATCGCGCTCGGATCTCGGCCCGATTGCAAACAAACTCTGGGGTGGTTTCGTTCGTTTGAGGTGTGAAAGCAATCTGCCTCAACGAACCAAAGGGTATTATAATTCATAACGGGAAATGTGTTATATAAATAGCAGTAGTGTCTGATTCTGTGAGTGAGCACATTAGTTGTCACAGTTAAAAACCAAAAGAGCACCACCTCATCTTAAACCATTGTGTAATTGCACTTCTCTGTGCGAGAATGCTGTTCCGATGAAGCCTTGATTCCCGCTCTAGCTGCATTATAACATTCGTATAGTGTTTGCGTGTCTCGACTGTTACTAGTAAAGCCACAATAAGCTCATGGAGCGAATTGTCAATCATCTTGATGGATGTCGCAGAGGAAACTAACCAATAAGAGGACAGTTGTACTTGCATGTGACTTGCGTAAACACATTTTGGTACACTTTGAAAGGTTGCCTTGTGAAAGCGAACCCAACCAAGAAGAAAATGCAACATTGTAACAAATTAAGTCCCTGTTTCGGAACAAAAAAAACGATCTATAGGTGTGAAGACGCCCTAAGGTACTAATATGCACCTTTTAGGCATAGATACATTTGAAATTGCAATCACTCTCTCTTTCTGGACCCCCTCTCCATGATTAGTCCAGGCCGGGACAAATGGTTAATTTTTTTTACCAGCAGAGTCTAAAATCTGCAACTCTTTGCTGAATATTCAGGGAAGAGAATCACGTCACTCGCTTACAGCGAGTTTTCGTGTGAAAAAGACTGGAAACATCATCTACTAAAAGTTTTATATGGCTTGTCAGAATCCCTTAGAGAATCTTATGTCAATGTTTTATTCATGTTGGAGCTCTTGCTTAGCCGGTTGATGACTTGCCTCTGTTGTGTTTCTACTACATAGACACCCTTCACACTCACCCTGCGTCTTTGGGACATCTACATATTAGAGGGAGAAAAGATTCTTACTGCCATGGCCTATACTCTCCTCAAATTGTACAAAAGTAAGTTAGATTTCCACTTTGGTGGATCTCTGTAGCCTAGTGGTTAAATATCTGGGCTGGTAACTGAAAGTTTGAAGGTTCAGAATCTACAATGGACAATCCATGAGCTATCACTATTACAACACAGAACTGTATGGTGGTTAAAGGTTGGATTACCGACAGTTTGCAGTTTGTCTATACAAATCCCATTTTGGGCAATTCAGCTGTCATCATCATTGCACCATTGAGGATTAAATGAGGTTATATTTAGTCTGAGCAGTAGCGCTCAAAAACACAAGAGTTATGGTTGTAGTAGTAAATGAGCTTCCTAGATATACTGTCAGCCAATAGTTTCTAATGTTGCTATTTGTTTGGTGTAGATGAGATTAATTTGAAGTTTATAAAGTCTATAGCTTTATTCTTCCTTTCAGAGCATCTTCTGAAGATGTCTCTGGAGGATCTGAGGGAGTTTCTGCAGGACCGTATTGCTTCTTCCTTCAGCATGAGCGATGATGTTGTTATTGAGCACCTACACTCGTCTATGTCAGAACTCCGCAGGATGAAGCTTGACCTCCCTCCTGCAGGTAAAAGACAGTTATTTTTGTAAATGACAATATTTTGTGCAAATACCAGATAGCATAATTAAGAACGACGTGTTCAAAAGGTTTACTTTACTATTCTATACTGAATGTCTTTGGTGTCTGTAAGTGTAGACTTACAGTAAAAGTAAAGGTTCCAATAAGAACCCCAAAAAATAGTTGTATAGTCTGATGCAATAGGAGAAGCTTTCACAAAGCAGTTTATATCCCCTAGTTGTTTAGAAAACCATCTTTACAGGTCTTCCAATGAAGGAAGATCTTGTACGATTTTAGACTGTTACAACAAATGTCTTTTCTTGGTTTGTCTTGTAGCCAAGGGAGACGAGTTCCCAAAGATACCATTGGGTGAGGAGCGTCCAATAGTGCTGCTTCCAGTGATCCAGACTGAGTCTGTACCCTTACCACCAGCTGCACACAACAATCAAACCTCAAACAAACTTCAGGCGGAAGACGACACCACCACCCACAACCAGGGCATCGATAAACACATCCCTCCCATTACATCCTCTTCCCCTGCTTCAAAGCATACCCACTCATCTTCCAACTCATCACTGTCACAAGCTACACCTGAAGATTCAGGGTCCACTCTGAAGAATCAAGACCTTGCCCCTGTACAAAGAAATCAGCTACTCCAACCAGAACCTACACCATTTTCAACAGAGACTCTTGCGTTGAAGGGTGAATGTGTCAACAGGCCCTTATCAGTGGTGTCTGAAGACTGGCCTCCTCCGTACCAGACACCCCTAACAGATTGTTCCAGTGTCCACTCTTTAAATCTCCCTGAATTACCTCCTCCACCTCTTCCCTGCACCGAACAAGGGGTCGAGCTTTTACCTTTCGAAGAGGATGTCCAGTTTTACCTTCTCCCACCTCAACCACCTCCAATTACCCAACCTTTGGATCTCATCTTAGAGGATCCATCTTCATCACCTTCCTCGTATAGATCCTATCGGCAGCTAAGCAAGTTTCCCGTCAACCTGTATGTCCCACCATCCTCAGGTGACCGGAGGCCTTCCAACACCTCGCATTATGACAACCTCTCGGAAGAGGAGGATCAGTCTGTGGAGAGGCTGTTGGAGATGGCGGCCACATTGCCGCAAAACCCAAACTTGGGCCTCAGGAACACCACCCTTCCCTTTCCTTCAGAAGATGCCATGTCTCTTCCTCTACCATCCCCATCTATGTTCTTCTACAGCCCTGACTCTTCGCCACTCCCTCCTCCTCCTCCATGCATTGAGGATTCAAGCCGTTGGGTGACTCCAGAATCCGTTTTCCCCCACCCACCTACCGGCTTTGCAGATAGACCCTTTCTTATATCTTCTGCCTCGTGCAATCAGGTGGTTGTAAACCAGACTGAACAAAATAGGGGTCAGTCACAGCCCCCAAGACTACCGCCCAAAAAATCTCAACCCACAATGCTCTCTCCTGTACACTCGGATTCAGACTTCAACCTAATGCATGTTCCAAGTCACTAGTTGCTGGAATCAACCTTATGTTAGTGTGAACTGATGACATGTTTCCATCTTTTGGACTTTTATACTTCAATGATATGAAGTAAAAGGTGTTTTAATATTTTAGATGTTGTGATTATTTTCTTATGTTGCAATATGTGTTATATAAGATCAAAACAGGATGCTAGAATGTGTGTTTGTTTAATGAGTGTGTGTTTCGGGCAAATTTGTTGCATTGAAATCCTCTTGTCTAAGGTGAAGCATCTAGTGGCAGCGGTTATCAGAATCACCATTTAGCAAGTTGAGTAAGCAGTTTTCCGGGAAGTCTTAATGCGTTTGGAAGGGATCGCTTTAATCATTTTAATAATTTAGGTGTAATTATTGATATTTCCACTGGACCCTGAAATGTGACAGTCACCACTATTTTGTTTGGGTCTGTTTTGACTGCATGTTGTTTTCTGAGGGGGTTCTTGTCATACATGTACTATAGTGGCATTGGTTTTCTACTAGATGGAAAGCAAAAATAATTGATTTGACTGCTTTTTTCAGGTTTTTCCCATTAGATTATTGTTTTTGTCTTATGTTTTGTGGGTTTATTTTATATCTAAGTGCAATTTTTGTGTTTTTGTTGAAAAAAATCACTATCATATTTAGGAAATGTAAACAAGGATCTCACCACACCGACATAAGCAAAAGTTCCTTGGTTACAATAATTGAAAGATATTTTTCAGTGGTCCTTGATTTGCTCAAAGGAATTTTCTTTTAAATTTCTCTATTTGTAAACCTTACTGTTATATACTGCCCTTTAGCGCCACCTTGTGAAAATGAAGCCCAGCTTGGTCAATTTATTTACTGGGAAATACAGCCACCACAGTGAATGTTAAAAAAATGAAGAAACTGTATATTCAAGGTCACTTTATTGCTTGATCGTGTAAATGCAAATAGAATTAGTTTGATTTGTACTTTATTTGTATTAACAGCCTATATTTAATTGCTTTTATATTGATTCTCATGTTAAAAATGGTGTTTTAACCCCAGTTTAAAGTTTATTTTGGTTTATGCTCATTTGACTTATTTGCTTAAAGCTCCAGTCAGTAACTTTTTTGGGTTCGAAATTATCCAAAATAAATTTGAGCAAGTACATAACCAGCCAATGTTCAAAACTATCTGCTTGCTTTTGCTCGATTCAAAACTGTAAGCTTGTTACAATGTTTTTAATTCCAGTGGTACTGGTGGATTTCCACGGGAAATTCAAGCATGTCTTTGCATCATTACGTCACATCTGTACACATAAAGAAGGAGTCTCAACTTGTAGGCTATATTGCGGGTGAGGATGTTGGAGGTGGAGAGTTATAGTCTTTTCTCACAGCACTTGATATAATTAAAACTTATTAATTTGATGGCGGATCCAGAAAGGTTCAAACGACAATCACCAGTGACAACTGAAGACTCACCTGTTGTAAAATGCAAAAGACTTTGTTCGGACTTCGGAGTGGCTACAGAAAAAAAAGAGCAACCGGCCCATGCGAAAACAAGGATAAATATCGGAAGGGCATTAAATGTAGTCACGCAATGCTGATATTCTTAACATTAACAATTTGAGAACAAAGTATGATTTGCACGGTTTGACGTGAGATAAGCGATCGTTAGATTTAATCAGCACGATTTACTGCAATTCTTTTTTTTCCCCTTAGTTGGTCAAAACAAAAGTGGATATTACTTCAGAGGACATTTTCTGGTGAAAATTCTTATGTTGGTCATACTTCCAAAAAGTAGAATATGTGATTCTGAATGCCAGTATCCACACCGGCGCGGCGACTGACAGCCGCACATTCTCCTCAAAACATTGGATTCATCCGTGCAGTGCCGTGCCGGCACAACCCATGTAAAGTCGAACAGAGATGGCGACAAAGAGGAAAAACTACAGACTGCAGCGTTAACTAAAAAAAAAAAAAAAAACTCATTGCAACAGTGGAAACAATAGAAAGTAAAGTTGAGTGTTTTATTTACATTATTGCTATCATCATTTCTGATTGCACATTCAGAGGTACAGTACATGACAAGCACAACGTGATAAAATATAATACCAGGATCTATTTCTTTAAAAATGAAAATGTACATTCGCTTGCAGAAAAGCACATTAGGAACCCACACCCTTTAATTAAAGCAAACCTACATCACAGATTTGCATGATTGATAATAGTATTTAAAGGGATAGTTCACCCAAAAATGAAAATTCTGTCACCATTGATTCACCTCAAGTTGTTCCAAACCTGTATGAATTTCTTTCTTGGTAACACTTTAAAATTATGGTCCGTCATTAATAAGTAACTATGCAGGAAGTAATGCATTAACACTTCAGCTACTATTAAATAATATGGAAACAAGCTTAACTAATCAGCAAGTAATATCGTATTTAGGGCTAAGATAGTTCCTTATTAGGTAATCAATAATTACTTAATGAGATTGGCATCATTAAGAACTAATAGGTAATTATGACAAATTATAAGTACTACTAATTAATTACCAATCACAACAATAAACATGTCTCAGACATTAGCAACTGTCTTTTTTTTTTACTCTCAATGTGGTCATAAAATGCATCACTAATTACTCAAGGGTTACCTAGTCACTATGCAGGAACTAATAGTGATCTGGACCATTATTTTAAAGTGAAAAAATATGTTTTTCAGTCTCAATGTTTTTAATTAATAACGTCTCAGACACACGATAATGTTCTTTAGAATTAGTCAATGAGATAAGCCTCATTAATAACTATTAACTAACTAAGTAATTATTGATTATCAAATTAAGGAGATAGTTCATTATTAGGTATTGTTTACTGATTAGTTGTTTCTATATTAGTAGTAGTAGCCGAAGTGTTAATGTAGTACTACTCATTAGTCCTGCATTACTTCCTGCATAGTTACTTATTAATGACGGCCCATTATTCTAAAGTGTTCCCTCTTTCTTCTGCTGGACACAAAGGAAGAGTATGGTAACCAAACAGGCACATACCATGGAAGTCAATGGTGCCCATCATTATGTCTGGTTACCGACATTCTTCAAAATATCATCTTTTGTGTTCAGCAGAAGAAAGAAATTCATACAGGTTTGGAACAACATAAGGGTGAGTAATGATATAATTTAACATTTTTGGGTGAACTTTCCCTTTAACAAGCACTTAAAGCCATTCATTTTACCATTCAACCGTAATTTAACCATCTACCATAATTTAACCTTCCATAAAGGCACCATTATTTGCACAGGTAACCACATACAATAAGTTATAGGACGAAAAGAATTGCATCTACATAGTTTGTATTGTAAACAATATTGAAGTGCAGTAATATTATGCATAATGCTTCATCAGAAGCCAGGATAGAGTCTTTAAGTGCTATTGCGATCAGATGCAAGACTTTCACTTCACAGTGGCTTCAGTGAGAATATAACATAAGCGAGTGTTGCAGGAAGGACTAAACCGAATCTTCACATTCTATTAGAAATTCCTTTGAATAGCCCCTCGTCCGTAAATGTTCTGAAAGCTGCGGTAGAGGTGATGCTGTTTTATCCAGCTCCTGAATTACAATCTCAGCTGCATGAAGAGGTTAACCTGACATGCCACACTCTCCCTCAGCTTCATTTCATCTTCTGAACCTAAAGACACACCTGGTAATCTGGTGGAGCCGTTTTCCCCGAGGATGCACGGCAAGCTGAGGAACACTTTTGAACCGATTCCACCCCAACTCTGAATGAAGGAAACGCACACATTTTGGAGACTCAATTCTCTCAACATTTACAGACATGGATATTTAACCGCTTCTTTAAAATTTTATTGCAAAACAATTTAATGTTTCAGTGGCTCCTTTAGAGTGCAAAAGGTGAGTTCTGGAAGTAAAAAATAATTTTTAACGATAATTTCTGAACCTATAAAGACAGACCTGTTGTTAACCGATGGTATATGCTTTTGGTTGAAGCCATCATTTTGCAATATTTCAACTTTTTTTTAAATACTTGTATTTAATAGTGGAATTTGTGCTGAAAAGCTACATTACCCATGATATTGTATCGCGGCGAGGAAATCGCACCAAAAGAGCTTTGCAGGGAACGTCCACTCCCATGAAGCACCGTGAATTACATAATCGAGTTGGTTTCTCATTTTTGCATATATATTGTCATTGAAAACATGTCAAACCATTCACACTTCATAATGCAATAACAAACCAATAAAATTCATTTTCTATATATATATATATATATATATATATATATATATATATATACACACACTCACCTAAAGGATTATTAGGAACACCATACTAATACTGTGTTTGACCCCCTTTCGCCTTCAGAACTGCTTTAATTCTACGTGGCATTGATTCAACAAGGTGCTGAAAGCATTCTTTAGAAATGTTGGCCCATATTGATAGGATAGCATCTTGCAGTTGATGGAGATTTGTGGGATGCACATCCAGGGCACAAAGCTCCCGTTCCACCACATCCCAAAGATGCTCTATTGGGTTGAGATCTGGTGACTGTGGGGGCCATTTTAGTACAGTGAACTCATTGTCATGTTCAAGAAACCAATTTGAAATGATTCGAGCTTTGTGACATGGTGCATTATCCTGCTGGAAGTAGCCATCAGAGGATGGGTACATGGTGGTCTTAAAGGGATGGACATGGTCAGAAACAATGCTCAGGTAGGCCTTGGCATTTAAACGATGCCTAATTGGCACAAAGGGGCCTAAAGTGTGCCAAGGAAACATCCCCCACACCATTACACCATCACCACCAGCCTGCACAGTGGTAACAAGGCATGATGGATCCATGTTCTCATTCGGTTTACGCTAAATTCTGACTCTACCATCTGAATGTCTCAACAGAAATCGAGACTCATCAGACCAGGCAACATTTTTCCAGTCTTCAACTGTCCAATTTTGGTGAGCTCTTGCAAATTGTAGCCTCTTTTTCCTATTTGTAGTGGAGATGAGTGGTACCCGGTGGGGTCTTCTGCTGTTGTAGCCCATCCGCCTCAAGGTTGTGTGTGTTGTGGCTTCACAAATGCTTTGCTGCATACCTCGGTTGTATCGAGTGGTTATTTCAGTCAAAGTTGCTCTTCTATCAGCTTGAATCAGTCGGCCCATTCTCCTCTGACCTCTAGCATCAACAAGGCATTTTCGCCCACAGGACTGCCGCATACTTGATGTTTTTCCCTTTTCACACCATTCTTTGTAAACCCTAGAAATGGTTGTGCGTGAAAATCCCAGTAACTGAGCAGATTGTGAAATACTCAGACCGGCCCGTCTGGCACCAACAACCATGCCACGCTCAAAATTGCTTAAATCACCTTTCTTTCCCATTCTGACATTCAGTTTGGAGTAGAGCCCTGCGCGGGACTGTTTTCTTCATCCCGCTCCCGCCCGCCGAATTTCTGACCATTACCGCCCGCTCCCGCAACGTATGCGTTTCACTCCCACCCGCTCCCGCAATATGTATGTCCACTCCCGCCCGCTTCCGCAATATGTATGTCCACTCCCGCCCGCTCCCGCAAAACTTTGAGAATTTATTCCTGCACAATAATAGAGATGCATTGATTTTGTGTCTTCTCCCGTCCCGCAGGAAAAAACACGTATTTGTATTGCTATTATTTAAGAGATTCATGGGGTTGTTTGTTTCGTTTCCCTGGCCTGCATGTATTCTGACGCACTGATCAGGAAGATGAATAGTAGGCTAGTCCAAATGTCAGCCTTGCTTAGGTTTTGTGCTGTAAATACCTGTTTGAGGTTCTTTTCCACATCATTTATTGACATCTCTCCATCACGTCGACTCGCTAGGCTACCTCCCGATCCCGCAGTTTTTTTTTTTAGCCGCCCATTCCCGCCCGCAGCAAAGTTCAAACCGCCCGCTCCCGCGAGATTTGCGTTGGGTCCCGCGGGACCCGGCGGGACTCAATCCCAATGCAGCCCTCTAGTTTGGAGTTCAGGAGATTGTCTTGACCAGGACCACACCCCTAAATGCATTGAAGCAACTGCCATGTGATGGTTGACTAGATAATTGCATTAATGAGAAATTGAACAGGTGTTCCTAATAATCCTTTAGGTGAGTATATATATATATATATATATATATATATATATATATATATATATATATATATATATATTTATATATATATATATATAGAATAGTTTTCACTATTGTTTTTAATTTGTCATTCGCAATGCTTCATGGGATTGTAGTTCTTTCCCTCATTGAAGCCGTTAAGTGCACAGCCTTGAACCTTTGTCTTTTTGTCTGATTTTCAAATGCTTCAAACAGATGTTTGCAATGTTTTGATTCACTTCGTGGCTCGTTGGTTAGGTTCATGGCTTATAACACTTTTAAAAAATGAATGGAAAAATATTTACTGAACCAACGCAGTTGAAAAAGTGGCAAGACACTAATGCACTCTATAAGGTTTTCACTTCCAAAATATGACTTAAATAATTTCGAAAAAATGGACAGACAATTTGAATCTTAAATCTCAAAACCCTTATGAAAGTTAATTGCATGTTGATCCTCATCACTAATGCACATGTAGGACTGGCCACAGAGTTACTTAACTGAACATACCTCAGCCAATGTTGTGACAGAGTGCGTTTTCCTTTGGTCTGTTACGATGCTGTGAATGATGCCAGCAACGGATAACCCAACTGACCATGACCTCTGACCTCTGCCCTTGAGCATCTCTAACGCCCTAAAAACATATAAAATAATGCAGTCATAATGCAATAAAAAAAATATATATTTTTACATTTTTATTAGAAGCGATACTTAAAATCTTGACGGTGATCATTTAAACCCATACCTGTCCATCAAGGGTTTGGTGGAGTTGGACACTGGGGTTAACGCTTGTAGTTGGTCAGTTCCCGGCGCCATATTACCCCACACTGCCACTGAGGAACAACCAGAGAGAAATCGAATTTATTATTTAAAGCCAGACCTCAGAACATCAGTGCACACTTGAAGTGCTGACCACATTTGCAAGCTCAAATGTGCTGCGTAACACGAGGATGAACCTCATTGGTTGTTGCAGAAGCTCAAACGTGATGCGTAACACTAGAATTAATCTCATTGGTTCTTACAGAAGCTCAAACGTGATGCCTGATTGGTTCTTGCACGTCAAGCGAACTTGCTTGAGCTTCCATTTACCGTAACTGGTGTGCGAGTTTATGAAAGTATATACGTGAATAAAACACGAAATAAAATCTGTTCATCATATAAAGCGATCGTGTCTCTCCAGAAAATTTTTATTAAACCGCTTAAATCATATGGATTAGTTTTACAGTCTCTTTATGAACTTTTTGAAGCCTGAAAGTGGTAGTTGCGTAGCTGTCAAAATGGAGGAACAGCAAGCTCTCAGATTTCATAAAAATATCTTCATTCGAAAACATTAAAGTTTGGAACGACATGAGGGCGAGTAATTAATGACAGACTTTACATTTTTAGGTGAATTAACCCTTTAATTCAATTTCTCTTTGGTACCTAAATTGGTACAGAGAATTGCAAAATTTTACTGGTATTAGTTGTGACTACTTAAATGTTTGTGCAGTAATAAACTAATTCATTTTAATCTGGCGCTATTACAGTAGTGTTTACATTAAAAAACACGTCACAAATGCTGTGGTGAAGTTGGCCAATCACAGCAGTGGGCGTTTACTTGTGTTTCTGAAAGAAGAAACGCCCCTTGAAATAGGGTGTGATAGAGCCAAAATGAGGACGGAAAATTATCTTCTTTTTTTTTTTTTTTTTTTACTTTGCTAACTTCATAAGATAACCTCGATAAACATCTGAAAATGATTCCATGAACACTTTAAAATATGTCAAGCTGCTCCTGATCCACTCACCCTTGTTCTCTGAGAGTTCTCCAATGACCCAGGCCTGCTTGCCTGTGTTATTTGCCACCAGTGAAATGTTGATGATGTGAGACAGTCTCTCTGAATCCAGATTACACCCCACACCGATCACTTGAGAGGGCAGAAGATGACTTTGTCTCCAGGCAACATGTGTCATAATGTCCACTGTGAACATTAAGGTCAGAGGTCACATTCGTGGTCGACAAAGCAAGATTTTGTTCTCTGTTATATTTTAGATTATTAATTACTGACGAAACATGATCGTTCACTATAAAAACTTGAGCTGCATGATTCTGGATTGATTGAGAATCAAACATTTTTTGGTTTCAAACAGAGATGACGATTCTCCCGCGATTCTGAACAGACAGTTAAACTAAATTTACTTAATTAACTTAAATTGCTGCAGTTTATTTACATTTACATTTAGCAGACGCTTTTATCCAAAGCGACTTACAAATGAGAACAATAGAAGCAGTTAAACTAACAGTAGGACAACAATATGCAAGTGCTAAGACCCTTCCCAGTTTAATATAACACAGTACATGTACTTTTTTTTAATATAAATAGATATAGAATAGAAGAAAAATTATGACGATGATTTAAAAATGTTTAATTAATTTGAGAGAATCAGTTTAAATGAATGATTCAATGACACACTCATAAAGACTTTGCTTGTTTAATTACAGGATAAATCTGCGTTTTTGAACGAATCTCTTGAATGAATGATTCAATGTCAAATACATTTTTAACAGTCATTTGTCGCCACCTACTGGTGTAACGATATAATGAAGAGCCAAGTTACTTTCAAATGGTGATTTGCTCTATTTTGACATCTGTGATAATATATGAATGTAATATGAATATTTGTAACACAGATTTAAATGTTCCGGTGTGATTTTGTCAAAGGTTTAATAGTCACAGGCAAATCGTTGTCATTTAGGAATGAGATCGCGTGGGTGTTTGAATCGAGATCGCAATTTTTTAACGATTAATCGAGCAGCTCTAATAAGAACAATCAATAATCAATCAATAAAGAAAATAAATGGGAGATTTTGGTTTTATGTTGTCCTTAAGCACAGGCTAAGCTCGCTGCCGATCACTAACCTGGTTGAGAGGCGATGAGCAGCACAGCTTTTGGACTCAGCTGGGCGAGATGTGGGATGATTCCTCTGTACATGTCCACATTAGTCTGAACTACACTTAAATATGACTGCTCATCACTCCAGGCATTCGCTGTGACGACCACCACTTTAGAGCCCGCTGAGGTCGACAGGTCTGTGAAATTGAGATTAAAGACAGTCACTATCTGTTGTGTAGGAGAGGTTGAAGAACTTTTACAGTGTAGACAGTAACAAATTAAGAGACTTGTAAAGACTTTGTGGTGACAGCTGTATCTTCACCAGGGTTATTATCATTCAAACTAAAACCATAAAAAACATATTTTCATTAATTGAAGTAAAATTTACTGGAATAAAATATTAAAAAAGACAGATTTTATTTCAGCTAGTTGCCCAGGCAACATTTCTCATTTTAATTTAGTTTAAGTACTAAAATGACAAACTAAAACTCAAATCCTGTAAACTATTAACACAACTTTAAATAAAATTAAAAATTAAAACCTAAAATATAAAAATAAAATATAAAATGTTATCAAGAAATATATATAATTATACTGGTTAGAAAATGTATATATATATATATATATATATATATATATATATATATATATATATATATATATATATATATATATATATATAATAGCATTACATTAATAAGAATCGGGACTGTAATTGTTAACTAAAACTATTAAAAACTGTTTTTGGTCATTGAAATAAAGCTGAAAATAAAATTAAATAGAAACATAAGGTGAAAAACTTAAAATGACTAAAACTAAACCTGAAATGATAATAAATTAAAGTTAAATAGAAATTATTAATAAATGACAACACGCATAACAAAACTACTAAAACAAACAAAAATTTAAATGAAACTGAAAATGTAGAAATATTAATAATACTAGGATATTAAATAAATAATATTAAAATAACACTAATGAGAAATGTGTTTAAATGTCATGTAAATAATAGTCACAAAGCAAAATATGATGTCTGATTTCTTTCCTTTGATTTCGGAGTGAAATATGACAGATGCTGTGTCCCAATTTGCATACTATCCATCCTAAATAGTATTCGAAATTAGAATTAGTGTGTCCCAAATCGTAGTATGTTGAAATAAGTATTACAAAGATACCCGGATGGTCTTCTTTGTTTTTTAGAATACGAAGTGCAGATCCGTGCAAACGCTAATGAGTAATAACAACCCATTGCGCTGTGGACAACGATTCGATTCGATTAGAACTACAAATAAAAGTGTTAAAAAACTACAAACATGGCGGATGTGCAAGGCCGACGGTTAAGCAGAGAGGTTTAGATAAATGGGTTTGAGTGATTAATAATCAGTAGCCTATCTAACCTGACAAAAATATATTTACTAAATGTTATCCACATTAAATTTAATCTAAAACAACATTGTGAACTTTTATAACGATGCGTTTGGTCATTAACTTTTAAATGCATCATTATGCAAACATCAGGAGTTCTCCGAATGAAAGACCCATGACATGCGATTTCTCTTACATTTCTCTAGGACAGGGTAGGAAATTAAATTGAATTAAATGTGGAGGATTTTAACTGTGGCAAGATGATTGACAGGGCAGTTTAAACAGTGGCTACGTTTACATGCAACCAAATAATCTGTTAGTAATTGGATTGAAGGCTCAATCGGACTGAAAAGCCTTCATGGAAACACCTTAATCGATCCGACTGAGCTCGACCCGAACGAAATTTCAATCGAATTGAAATGGGTGGTTTATTCCTTTTCTAACCCGATCGAGAGAACATGTAAACACTTGATCGGATTGAAAACCGAAACTGAAAGGACTGCGCATGTGCAATGACTTGACGTGCGGTCATATGCCTGTTGAATAAAGTGTCATATAAATGAGTGTCCCGTCATTCTATATTTCTCCTTTCACTCACTCAGCGTCAGGGAAGTGGAGCAGGACAACGTCCCACCAGTGCTCGTTTCAGACGACTGGTTTTGGGCTTTTTTGCTGCGTGATAAATATAAGCAGCACGGCAAAACTCTTCATATGATCATTGTCTCCAAATTATGACCAGAAATGGATAAATATTAAGTCTGCTGTTTAAAACAAATAAAGAACCAATGTAGGAGAATGGTTATTATGCGCAAACAGCGGGAAACTCTGTATATTCGTGCAGTGTGCGCATGTCAAAAAATATATTCCCATTTGAATCTTGTGACATGTAAAGGCGCACATCAACCCGATCACGTTTAGCGTTCCTGTAAACACTACGTTCGGATTCATCAATCGGAATAAATTCAGTCCGACTGAAACAAAAGTTGTGCGTGTAAACATAGACAATGACAGGTTGCACGTTATTAAGCGACAGAGCGTCCGTTAAAGACTCAATTATGACGAAGTAATATGTCCCAAAGCTTGCATACTCTTCTGCTACACACTCAAAAGTATGTACTTTTTCTTCTCAAAAACAGTACTTTTAGGGCATAGTACAAGTAGGCCAATTGGGACACAGCACAAGACATGTTATGGACAGACACTGTGAGATTTTGTGAATGTAATGATGAAAAGCACCTTTTGAGACCTCGACCTTTGGTAAACTGAAAATCTCCAAATCCATCGTGCCGCCTTTGGTTGAACTCTCAGGAATGTCAATCAAAACCAGTTTGTCAACACAGCACTATGACAGAAAGAATGACATGACATAGTCTGGTCATAAAAATGTGCTTACGTAGCCATGAGCTATTTCTGGCAAACAAAAGACAATCATGTAGTTACTTTCGCCATAATACTCAACACGGCAGCAATTCCCAAATCTCCCCCGCCAATCACAGACACTTTAACTTCTTGATCAGGACGATTTCCACCTATAAGAGCAATACCACATCAGATTATGATTTGAATTCATAAAAGCTGTACTCAACATGTGCAACTGCATTTTGTTGGTCCATTCCACACATACCTTCATTGACTTTGAGATTTGCAACATATGCCAGTAGATCGTTGGGATTGTCAACATGTGCTGAAGATTTGGTGCTCAGTGGAGGTTCCTCTTCAAACTTAGCAGTCATCTCTGCCAGAAGGCCATTCACAGATGACTTTGGCTGCAATAGTGACATTATATATATATATATATATACAGTCAAAATGAGTACCTTCAACATTTCTCACATTATCACAGTTTATTCGGTATGGTTTAGAATTGTAATAAAATATGACAAGAACTCAGAGTTATCAAATCAGTTGATATTTCACTGGTTTTGTCCATCCTTCTGTTAGACTGTCTCACAGATGAATTAGGTTGAATATCTGTCAGCTGTTAAATTTAACTACACAATTAGATCATTACAATTTAGGTCAACCAATTACCAAGTAATGTTTCATTTTGTTCAGTCTGTGGTGTAAAAAGGTCGCATTGGCAATTAAAGGTGCAGTGTGTGATTTTTAGCGGCATCTAGAGGTGAGGTTACGAATTGCAACCAACAAAAGTTACGGTGGCCGACAGGAAAATATGTCATCATCTGAGACAGCAGAGGCGCATTTCAATGTAAGGGAACCCACGGTGTATGTAGATAGAAACTGCTCATTCTAAGGTAATACAAATATACGGTTCATTTATATTCATATAAAGTAAGGTCTTTATACACCACTGAAAACTTCTTTTTCAAGGTAGTGACGAAACGCGCTCTGTAGCGCTGTTTGTTCGCTGTCGGCTACGGTAGAAACATGACGACACAATATGTCAACCTCTATAGAAGGGGGTGCCCGCGGTTATGGAGATATAAATGTCTCATTCTAAGGTAATAAAAACATAACTGTTCATTATGCAAGGTCTTTATACACCACTGAAAACATAGTTATGGATCTTATATTGCATATCTGTCAATAGATCCTCAGAAATATTACACAATGCACCTTTAAAGAAAAAACTTGCAAGCAAAAAATGGTCAGGTCAAAGTGTCTGAATAATTTTTGGTCCCTTTACAGAGTGCTGGACTCTTCCATTGTCAACACAAGATCTTGACCAAAAATTGATGCACCTCTTGATGGAAATAAATGTTATTTTCACCAAGAGGTGCATCAATTTTTGATCAAGATCTTGTATTGACAATGCAAGAGTGCAGCACTCTGTAAAGTCTCCTCCAGCACATCCCAATCACTTTCAATTAATTTAAGGTGTGGACTCAGAAGAGCCGATTCATGTGAACATCAGATGATTTCTGAAGGATCATGTGACACTGAAGACATCGCAGGAATAAATTACACTTTAAAACATATTCAAATAGAAAACAGTTCCATTAAATTATAATAATATTTCACAATATTACTCTATATTTTTGTGAGCATAAGGGACATTTTTTAAATTAGGAATTGAATAATCAAACAATCAATCAAATAAAGCATTTTGCATATACTGTAAACAAGTTCTCTTACGTGGTCCCAGTTGTGCAGGCCCGGCAGGTGTATTCTCCCCTTCGAATCAACATGTTTACCCTCCCGTATGACCATGCTGGAAGTGGGTCTCAGGAAGCAGATGGGAGGCGTGAAGGGAAAGGAATCCAAGAGCCACAGCAGGATGGGCAGGTTATATGAGTGTCCTGTGAATACATTATCATCAACGAAGATAGTGTTCAAATCAACGTAAAGAAGACTCTTCCGAGCAATTATAAATGAGATATTATATCTATCTAGTATACTCCTTGTTCAGTTAAACAATAAATCTTTCATGGAGTCTCACCTTGATATCCGACTGGGATGTTCCCAACCAGTTTGAGTAGATCCTTCTGTAAACTGTCATTAAATGCTGCAAAATAAGTTTCAGTAATGACTCAGCAGATACAAATGATCACAAGTAGGATGTATACAATAATTTAAGCTTTAAACTCCCTTTGACTTAACCAAATAAATGTGGTTTTATATGTTATTATGTTTTATGAAAATTACTTACTGTATGTTCCAGACTTTATTTCCATATCAGTGTGAACGCGAGACACTTTCTGAAGCTCTTCAATGGCCACATCATGAAATTTATACTAGTAAGGAAACCAAGTACCATGTTAGAGAGAGAGAGTAAATAATCCACATTTAAAGGCGTGATTTTTGACACACTGACTAAACTTTTTAAACCGGTTTAACCAGTGTTTATCATCACCCTTAAATATTCATCAATATTTAATATTACTGGCGTTCATGTTACTCACCTTAGAGAGAACTTTCTTCACCGATTCCGCGTTTAAATCCATGATCGCTGTTTAAAACTGTGCGGTGAAACCGTGGAAGCACGAGCTGTTGAATCTCAACCAGGCAATGAAGTGAAACTCAAACTTCCGCAAACACATTTCAGCTGACTCCTGACTGCGGTCTGCATATCCTACGGCAAGCCGAGAGGCTGATGTCATGCAAATAAAATACGCTAGGTGGTTTTATTTATTTTACTAAATCAGTAATCACAAATTGAATTAAAAAAGTACAAATATAAATAAATATATTATAATTTATGAGATGTAAATGCATTGCAAATATTTTAGGGATGGCTTTCTGAAGGCACCTTTATGAATCTTGTATTTATCCATAATATAAACTATTTAAACTTTATTTGTAAATCGAATTTTCTTTTACAGGGCTCACCATTATGAAAAGAAACCATATTGACAGACATATTTAAATGTTGATTGACGGAAACATGGGTGAAGTTTGGTGACGTCATGTCACCATGAAATCAAAATGGGTGAATTATACGTGCACATCATCGTTATTAGTTAGTTTTGTGTGTGTGTGTGTGTGCGTGTGTACAACAAACACACCACACAACTATATTACACAATGAGTTAAAGTCCCCCTTGTAGTCGATAATTTGATCCCTTAAAACTCATCTTTGATCACCAAAATTACCTATTTAAACGTTTATTCCTTGGAAAAAAAATGTCTTCATGCATTAAAATAGCTTGAATGTAACTCTACACCTGTGCCTCATTAAGTATACACAGATCTATGAATATGCTAATTTTGCCCCGCCTCCACTCACTCAGTCCAACTCAGAGATCCACTCGCTGACGATCACGTTGACCTGATTGGTTACAAGGTAGTTTGTGACGTCAGAAACAGCAGCGATTTCAAACTGTTTTTGGTCTTTGGTTCACCGCAGTTTTGAAGAGAAAATACTCAGCAATGGTGTTGACATATGAATTTGCACATGGTTTGTCTTAAAGTGGTCTTCGGATGCCCATTCTCCACAAGTTGGTATGATTCTTTAGGGTGCTCATGTAAAGTAATATACTTGTAATATACTTTGGTTAAAATTCCTCTATGGTTGAGTAAAACAACACCCTTTTTACCTCCTCAAAAACAAATACTTTGTTCACAGTGACCCATTTCGGGTGCATATCTCTTTAAATGATAATGAGCAACTGCTCACCCTACCCCTCTCTTCCATGGGGGGGGGGGGGGGGGGGGTGAATGGCTGAGGACAGAAATATGCTAATATGGCACAGTTCGTCAGCGGTCGTGGGTGGAGCATGAGCATTATGACATCATAGTGCTCAGAAAAACCAAAAGGTTTGATTGAGTATTTAGACTTTTTGAGGATTAAATAAAAGGAGTGAATGGATTTTTTCATTGTATGGTAGTTGTGTCCACACACTGCAAAGACACATTTATATGCAAACACCATATAAAAGTGAATTTTGCATCCGATGACCACTTTAAAGCATATTAAAACAACCACATTGACATATAAACTAGATTAAAAACTTAATTTTCACCACAGGGGGACTTAAACCTCGGTTAGTGTCTTCTGCAGGTTAGATCAGCATTAAAGAACTATCTCAACTCTTAAATACCAGATATAAGATTAAAATAATGTGGATTTGTCTCATTTTAAATAAACACAAGAAACAGAGAAGAAAAATGTACTTAAATGGCAACTAGTAAATATATGTTTTATCATGCTAGCATGTGTGGACAGTTTTAAACCATGTGTGTTACAACTAGCCCCGTGTTATGCCCCGCTCACCCCTACTCTGTAGATAATGAAGACACATGATGGTGATACTTGAGCGGGCTTTCACTCTAGTCTGGTCAGTGACAAGATTAGAGCGAGCAAATAATTAGTAAAGGTAGGCAAATGTTAGCATGCCTTATCCATAGCTATAGCGAGTCATGCCCTCTGTTGGTCAAAATCACTTTAGCACTTTATTTGAGCATAGTGCTTAATTTCTACAATGGTTGTCTGGATCAATAACCCTTAAAAAGTACTGTGGTGGTAATAATATATTTAATTCGCATTTGTAACCCATAGTATCAAATGAGCTTAAAGGTTCTTCACAGAATACCATGGCATTGCAACTAGTTGTCTAAAAGCAAGACATGCTGAAATTCGAATGATGTAATTCGCATTACAAGACCATGTGCAAAGTGACAAAGTTAATATTTCAGTTCCACACCCATTAACTAATTTTTTCTTTCAGATTTCTGTAACCAGATCCACAATTAAAGCAAAAATATCAAATTAACAAATGACAGGACAAAAGCATCTGTCAAATAATTTTAACAAAGAAATACATTGGAAAAAATGGCAGTCTTCTGTCTTTTCTCATCAATTAAATAGTACTATAAGTAATAAAATAACTCTCCCGAAATCAGGAACAATTTTGAAGTTGGTGCTTGAGGTGTAAGGCATCCACATCAATATACTTACATTGTTTCTACAGATACAAAAATTGCCATTGTGATTCTCAGATATTAATTTCATACATAATTTTCTCTGAAGCTCAGCTACGTCAGATGGGCTCATGATAGTGCAAACCTGCCCACGGTTTGGCCATTCAAATAAATAGTGTAACAATGTCCGTGGCACATTTCCACTCCGCTCGGTTCCAACCAAATAAGACTAGATCAAAGTCAAGTAAACTAAAGCTTTTTCCGGTTTGCTTTCATTGCTAGTTTTCTTTTCATCTCCTCCTCCTCCATTCGCATTTCTTCTTCATCCTCCTTGATACCCAGGCGTAAACTGAAGCAGAAAAAAACAGATGTCATTATGGAACTAACTTTCTCCGGTCTTCTGCGTTAAAGGGAGAGAAGCATTTTATTTCAGTCTATCGGAAAACACAATCATTTTCTCTTCTTGGCATTCTTCCGATTCATCTCCTCAAGTTCTCGTCTTTCCTCTTCCTGGTCCTCAAGCACTGCCATTCGCAGGCTAATCAGACAATCGGGGCAAGGCATAGCACAAGAAACACACAGAAAGAAGGCAATAGTGTGATGATTTGGTGAAAATTATGATGAACCACATCAGTTAGTCAAAGCTACTATTTGTCCACTCACAGTATGCAGCTGAATGTGTTGGCTTACCTTCTTGCTTCCTCTTTCTGCTGATCTTTCCAGCTGCTCTCCATAAACTTCAGTGCATAGTCGCTTTCATCTTTATATCTATTGAAACGAAGGACATTACCACAATATATGCAAAAAACACTTGTTTTTTTAAGGCTCTATGCAAATACGCAAACTTTGTCCACTTTTAACAAGATCAAATACATGAGTATATTTTAAGACAAAGGATATTTTATGTAACCTTAAAATGGGCAAGAACTCACTTGTTCCGGTCATAGCCAAAGATTTCCCTGATATGCTTTGAAACTTCATCTTGGTCTTCTCCTTCATCGTCGATGAAGTCATCCATCTCCGAGTCGTACTCTTCCTCTTCTTCATACTTGCGTTTATAAGTGGATGTTATGGGGGGCAACGACGGTCCTTCAAAAATAGCAGGGGATACAACTTCAAAAACATGCAAGAACACACATAAACACACGTTGCTACTGACTACAAGTTAAAGACAACCTGCCTCATTCATGAAAACAAGAATGAAGGTGTGTGTAAATAATTCATAAACACATGCAAATTCAATGCAGCAATTCAGAGACACAATTAACATAAGAATTGATTCCCAAATTAATTCCGCTTGCTTCATAAACTACAGAGTATGTAAACAAAAAAACAGGATTCCTAGTTTTGCAGATGATTCACTAAATCAACTGCCTTTGACAAAGCAGAAGCATCCATGATCAACTACCATCAAGTACAATTAAAGGAATATTACGGTATTGTATAATATCTGGTATAAGATCCTATCCCTGTCTGCAAAATCCTAAAATTCCCCCCAGAATTCCTCCCTGCGTCAAAAACATAGCATGTTATCTCAAAATCTTCTTGAAGCAAATCAAAAGAAATTTTCAAGCCAATTAGCACTATGCTAAGCTAGTAGGCTTAGATGTTAACTTGTTAACCGAAGGCCAAAAGTTACCGAAGGGAAAAGTTATGGCATTTTTAGTTTTGGTAAATTTGCAAGTAATTTATAAGACTTTAGCATTTTCATTCTGTAGTACTAAATATACAGTAAAGCAAATTCATCTTAATTTATAATCGGACACCAATTACAGTATCATAAAAGGACGTGGAATGGCGTTTGAATATGAGGGATAAAGGTCTCTGCGACGGGATAGGATTTTTCATGAGCTGTCAATTACCACCAATAATAATTTCCACTTGTCCCCTTAATTTGCAAAACAAACAAGTACAACATGAATGTCAGCATGAAACATATTACAATAAACTTTTCAGCTTTCTGAATTGATTAGATCATTGCTGTTTGCTAATTTCATTGATCTCATGCCCTCACACTGGTGCACGTCATCAGAGAAGAGATGTTGCGAGGGGAAGGGAAAGCTATTGTTTTGATAACAGATTACGAGAGTGCATTCATAAAAAAAATTATGTAAACAAATCAATCATTTTTAACAAACACTGCTGAAATTTGATTTCATGGTGACTTCAAAATGGTTGTCAAATCTCTTTCTGGTATCCTTGCATATAAAGACGGCAACTTAATTATACATGACATGAGATCAATAAAAACTTTGCACAGACCAGGTCAGTAAGTGACTAACACTTTAAATTCTGTTAAGGGTTAACATGACACATTTTTGAAATGCGTATAACGTTTAATCCTGTAATGCTTCTTCTGTTGTAAGATGTTTTATATTAATGGATCTTCTGTTTCTTTCAAGGGACAAATAGGAATTATTTTGGGGTATCTGAGATTGTGATCTATAGAAACAGTAATTATCTTCACAATATTAACAATTAGAATGAATTAAACGCTTCTCTTATCTCTTACCAGGAGGTTTAACCAAGACTCTGTGGCCGGAGGGGCCAATCACGGTCTTGGGGCCTTGTGGCCCCGGAGGCCTCGAAACCATCCCAGGTCTCAATGCAAAGTTCTTTGATGAAATAGTCTCTGAAACAACAGTGCACTGAGGTCTACCAGGACCAGATCCCATGCCATTTACAGCTCTCCCAGAAACACTACCTCCCATCCTACTTGGTCCATTTATAAAGGCCCTGGAGCTTCCAGGAACTTGCTGACCTTGAAAACTACCACCTGGTCTTGGTTGCTTTGAGGGCTCACCAGAAGAGGGTCGTACAAGTCCGTTGCTACCAGGCCGGGGTGGAGCAACACTCCCAGGTCGTGATAAATGTACTGGTTTTGCTGGTTTCTGAGGTTGCCCACCCCTATCGGAGTTACTAGGTCTCCCCTGCCCAGAGTTTTTGGGTGGCCCTTGCCCTGATCTAGCTGCACCAGGAGCAGCTACAGTGCGACTTCCCGACATACTTGATTTCCCTTGAGATACTGAAGTATTCCCCTTCCTTGGGGTAAGGTCACTTGAGGTTGTGGGCCTTTGGCCTTGCGATGGTCTAGGTGGTGCTTGTTTCGTGTTAAACTGAGCACCATATTTCATGGCAGATTTACCATTTAAGACACCTGATGAGCCTGAGTTGTTTCTGTCTCCATGTAGTTTGGCAGAACCTGGAGTTCGTTCACTGGATGCTTGAAGCTTTGCCTTTTTGCTGGCACTACTTGACTGGTGCTTTTCTACTGGTGGCTTAGGCAATTTCCCATTTTTGCCATCTCGGTCTACATTCTTCTTCTGAGAATTTGAGCTGGATTGAGATCTGCTGTCTTTCTGTCCTGAATTCTTGTCTGGTTTTGCGTCCTTCCCTTTATTCTGTGTCTTAACCCTGCGCTCCAATTCGAGTTCTCGAATCTCCTCTGCTGTTCTGAGCCTCTCTTCGGTCTTCTTCACTACTTTTATTTCAACAGGTTCATACTGCTTTTTTTGCGCAAGTTTCAGGAGATCTGCAAAGTTAATTGATGGCGGGGCGGACCTAGCTGGAGCTCTCGCTTTTTTCGGTTTGCTGTCAGCTTTGTTGGAGAACTCAGCCCGAGACAGAGGCTGAGTTTTAACAGGCCTGCTTTGTTCAGGTTCATCAGATTCAGAATCCGTACCCTCATAGTCATAATTATCAACATCATCATCATCATCATATTCGTTTGACCTTTCCTGCTCTTCTGATCTGTCTCCCTTCGACTGCCTCT
The DNA here is from genome assembly GCA_026230005.1 of Gila orcuttii. Classification (NCBI taxonomy): domain Eukaryota; kingdom Metazoa; phylum Chordata; class Actinopteri; order Cypriniformes; family Leuciscidae; genus Gila; species Gila orcuttii. Next base: position 22,460,306 of record JAPDVR010000025.1, read on the forward strand.
TTTTGGGCTGGTCTATGACAGGGACGCCGTTGTATCCTTTGAAATTGTCCTTGGTTCGTGAAGCCATTGCTCGTGCCTTCCTGTCTGATTTCAGCTCCACTCTCTTGGCTAACAGTTCTTCTTTTGCCTTCTTATTTTGGATTTCTAAAAAGGAGAAGCAAAGTGACATCAAAATATGCATCATGTGAGTGCCATTTCAGGGCTCCAGACTAACATATGCCTCTAAGTTTCACAGATGGTGACACCAGCAACTGATTTGGCGGCGCTGGGGGGATTTTTATTCATTGAGGTAATTTATATTACATTTGCTTTGCATTAATAAGTAAAAGTTAGTTAATAATAATATTACATGTGTATATATTAGAAATGTAACAGCTTGATTTGAGATGCAGATAAAACTAACTTTTATTAATGACAGTAACATGCAAAAACCTAATTTTGTACTGAATTTTTAATATTCTACTCTTATTAAATGTACAATAATATCATACTGAACTGACCGACAGCATCAGGGATTATAAAAAGAGTGCTCTTTACTTGCTTTCTGTGTGATTCAGTCACAATTTGAAGAAAAGTTTTTGTTTTTCATGAGACTTTGTGACTTTTCGATATATTATGGAGGGGAAATGGTTAACAAATGCTCCTCTGCCGCCATCTACTGGTTGTAGTGGTAATCGCATTGTCTTTTAAAAAAAAAAAAGTGTTTGCCACAAATTGTCAGTTTTCCTATATCTATCGTCTTTAAATGTTTAGTTTTACAAATGACCACACTAAAAAAAAAACATTTATTATTATTTAGAGCTTGAAAAAGTGTGAAGAGTGAATTTCACTCTTAAAAGGTTGTACGAAGCCTGAGACGAATAACGTAAAAACAATCGACTATTTCTGCCACAATACCATAGTTACAGTTAGCAATACTTTATTTAATCCATGGTGAATGTTGTGGATTGAAAAGCCTTCTAAAACTTGCTCGTTCATGGCACGATGTTTCTCTTTGTTTTCACGTCAGCGCTGTTTGATCTGATTTCTGTGAGAATTCTTCGGCGGATTTGATTGATTCTCATTATATTTTGCAGCAATGTTATTAATACTGCGGCGAATTCAAACGCTCTCTCATCAGATCTCCCAGCGCTGTGAAGTAAAGGTGACGTGTGATCGATATCGTCACGCAAGAGTTCTGACTGGGCTCACGCTGCAGTCTAATATTGGTCCGAGTTGATAAAAGGTCTTGCGCTGCTCAGCTCAAATGAGAAGTGCAGTTTCTTTCTGCTTTCGTTTCGCTTGCCGTTTGATGTTTCTCATATGCAAAAGAAATGGCAGCTCTTATCAGTTGGTTAACGTGCTGGTGGCACCAGTGCGACCTCTAAAGGTGATGATACACGCGGCAACTTTTTGAGCAATGTTTCTGGGCAATGTTGCCATCAACGGGCAACCAGGTGACACACAGGGCCCACGGCCGATCTAAATTATCCAGATTGAAATTTGTTGCCCATTCTCAATGGGAAAGTGCCCAAGCAACAATCGCTCAACAACATTGCCCAGCAACATTGTTCAAAAAGTTGCCCTGTGTACCATCACCTTAACAAAATTGTCGCACCAGCAAGGAAAAAAGGTCGCAAAATGCAACCATTTGGTAGCAGTCTGGAGCCCTGAATTTTCTGTCATTTTCTCACCCTCAAGTCTTTCCAAATCCCTATGACGGGGTGTCCTATTCTGCTCCTGGATGGCCACTATCCTGCAGAGTTCATTCAAATCACAATTAAATATGCCTGAACCACCAAACAAAGGTCTTGCCTCTTTAGGAAAACTAGAAACTTCCTGGCAAGTGTGTAGGTGCATGTTGAAGCTACACTCTGCAGAACATTAGCAGGATTGGACACATGCCCAAATACATATTCTGTGTACCACAGAATTTAAACTTTTATAATTAACACAAATGTGAATGGATGCTGACATTATTTTAAATTTAAACAAAAAAATAAAGTATTAAAAAAAGTGTTCCATACAACTTGAGTGTTAGAGATTTGTAATATACTGGAACAGGGCCTCAACAACTAATTGATAAAATCTGTAACGAAATTTGTTGACTATTGTTATCGATTATAAGGGTGCTCTGATTGATTGGGCGCCAATCTTTAGCTTTATATTATTTTGATCAGTGGTCTCTATAAAAGCATTCAGATGGTGCAAAACTTGCATTTTTCTATGCATATCTAAAATTGCTTCACTACATTCTGGCAGTTCCACCAGGTGTTTGAAAAGGACAACAAATTTGCAACGTCTTTGCGAGCAGACTGAGACATGGCAATGACAGCAGGAAACTAGGGCTGTGATATTTTAGTGCATTTCTTTCCTCCCTACAAGCCCAAACTTAACGTCCAAATTAGGGATGGGCGATATATTATAGCTTGCGATATACAGGTGAAAATTATCACGATAAGGATAAGTCGTATTTCTGTTTGGGACCCATTCGCAGCTCACGTGCAGAGCGAAAACAACTATGGCGGAAGGAGGACGTGAGTGTATCGCTAAACAAGGAACTACCTCTACAATCTGGAACAGAGATATATTTTCACTTGTCGAACACTCTGAGCGCTTGAGAGTTTCGCTCTGTCAAGCGATCCGTAAAGCGTTATTTCAGTTCATCTCAATGAATGCACAGTGTATTTGACACTAGTTTAAACACTATACCAAACACTAGTAAACACTAGTGTGACGGTGCTGATCCACTTGTCCGTGCGACACTTCTGTTGCGCCGCGCTCCGCTTTATTCCTATGGGTGACGTCACGTGACTTTGTCGCGCCCGCAAAGCATTCTGGGAAGGCGGCGCTTCATTTAGAAAATTGTCGCATGTCAAAAAGCTGTCCGATGCCCATCTTTATGCAAATGAAGTCCGTTGAACGAGACACGTCTATCCAATAGAAGTAGAGCATATGGAGACGGGGGGGAAGTCTCTCGCAGGTCCTCTGTTCTGATACGCAACATTTCCCGCTCGGTCAAAAGCTTTTATGAGCAAACAGAAACTAAAAAGCCAAACAGCAATCTCATTGGCTGGCGCTCATCTATTACCGTCCCTGTTTTGATTTCAGCAAATCAGTTCGAGCGAACTCGGTCAACGTGATAAATATTCATGAACCCAGCAGCTCATCAATCCTTAGTGCGGTTTCTATTTTTAGTAATGAAGAGAGTGGATTCTGGAATCCACTTGTGCTTCAATGTATATCTAATGAGTGATTATAATCAAGGTATTAATCAATATTTTTCCTTCTAAATATTAAATGAGTTGAATGACTTCCTCCAGGCTTATGAGATTTAACCTCGCTATAGAAGTTTCCAGTGTGATTACTGAAATGGTCCATGCCAGGAATGCAGTAACAGTGCTCGCTCATTTAGCCCGGCTTCCAGAAATGAAATGGGCTCGTTTTTTGTTTTTGTTTTCTGAGAAAGGTCTTCATGTTTTTAAAAACATATATCTGTTCTTCTAGCTCACCATGACAGCTATAGGTCACAAGGGTCATTGGAACCAATAGTTTGAGTGACCATTTCTTATTTAAAGCATTTACTTTCCTGTTCTATATTAAAGTGTCCTCTCACTGAGAGAAATAACATGTTATGTGGATGTTTTGGGAAGAGTCTTCTATTTATAGTTAGAGCCCGACCAAATCCAACCTTGAAGAAGCTGTGTGTCTGTGTGTGAGATAGTATTCTTGGTTACAGGTTAAGGAACAATTGTCATTATTGGAGATTGACTGACTTGTTTTCTTCAACATGTTGGCGCCTAGACACACAGTCTCGTGACCTCGAGAGCCACTCGTACCCAACTCATGGTCTTGGTGGTAGCCATACAGACTATGGAAATGTGCTACTGCCTATCCATGTGTGGAAATGTACTATGTTTATCTATTTCTTAGCCAATCAGAATCATTCAACCTGAAGCAATGACGTAGCTTATACACTGATGAAGTATATAATTGCTGTGATCTTTGTAACTGTAACAGGGCGGCCTACGAACTCCTTGTGAGTCTTGAAGCTGACTTCTGCTGATGAAACTGCAAACTATCTTCAGTAAAAAATTATCTTCAATTTATTAGAATTCTGACTCTGGTCTTAAATTGACTGCACATCTAACTCCTGGTCTTAATCATATCTGGTCCTTGGGTCTTTCACTGTAAATTCTCTAACAGTAATTTAATTTGTAGTAATAGTAGTATTAACTTATCAGTATTAGTGTTAGGTTTTTTTTACAGAAACAATGAATGACCAACAATATCTTAAGCACCACTACCAGTCCTAAATTCAGTTAAAATTACAAATATGTATTCATACGTTTTCCTTCATACATGGTTAGTTTTAGTTCTAATTACTTAAGTTCTATAATTAAATAATGCTTAATTATTTGCACTCTCGTAATTTTGTAACCTGTCTGAAGACATGGTAGGGATTGTTACCTTGCACTATTTTTTTGCAACTGTTTGCACCATGAGAGTATAAATAAATGCAGGGATCAGTATCGGCCAATACTGCTTCCAACTGGTGATTGGCCCCAAAAATAAATAAATACAGATTCTGTGTTTACATTTCAAACTTGTAATTGATTTGAATTATTATTGTGTAATTATTATTGTGTGATGTTTTTCAATAGAGTTGCACTATTTAAACATCTGCACTTTTACAGAAGAAACGTTTATCTGTAACTTTTCCATTTCTGCATTGGCTGGTGTTTGGATTTTTACGGTTTCTTTTTTCTTCTTTTATGTAATTGTAATATTATAGGGGCCTATTTGATAAAGGGTATGTTTTACTTTAGATCAATGTTTGATTGAGGCTCTCAAGAATGCATGCAGCTATCACTTGTAGCCAAAAACAGTGGTAAATGGTACTATATTTATATCGTTATCGCAATAAATACATTAAGACGCTGCATTAAGCCGCGAATGTGATCCTGTTCCCCATCCTGCTTTCTGTGCATGGAACAAGGAGAAGCACAGTAAACTTTGGTTTCGTGTCTAAACTAATAAATACAGAAATGTGTCAAAACGCCCAGCTAGGAGAGTATTGACATAAAACACCATTGGTTATGACTTAAGTAAACATAAAGCATTGGGTTAAGACAGATGTGAAAGAGTATATTGGATCTGTGCATTCTGTCTTAAAGTGACAGCAGCCTAATATTCCTGCTGAGGTCTGTCATTAATGATAATCAAACAACAAAAGATATATTAAAAAATACTCATTGCTCTTTAGTATGATTAATATACATTTAATTTATACAGTGAATACTATGTAGTGTTTTACATTTAATTACTCTGTTGAAAAAGACTGCTGCTGTTGTTGTTTTTTTCACAGGAATGCTATAGGCTATTTGTTAAGCTCTAAGCTGTTCCTGATCACCTCTTTTTTGCCAATAAATAAAGAGTTGGCCATTCATAATACTTTTCATTTCTTATTTTATTATACTTAAAAAACATTAAGAATAGTTGGCTTATTATTTATTTTGGGGATCAGTATCGTCCAATACTGCTTCCAATTGGTGATTGGCCACAAAAATAAATAAATACAGATTCTGAAAAAAAATAAAGATTTCCACAGATTCAAAAATACCGAGCGACATCACTTTACAGTTCTTAAACAGGCATTTCTATGGAGAAAATGTATTAAAAAAAATTAATTGCATGCCCTTGCCTAAATAGTCCAAAGCATGGGATGACTTTATAATAAGACCTTCAAAGAAGCTTACAACCATTTAGTTTCATGTGGGCTACCTTTTCAGGTGTGTGTGCATTTAATGTGCTGAGAAGTGTTTTATGTTTTGCAGTTACATTTTATCTGCAAATGTTAGAAAAGTGCGTAAGCAGGGCAGCACAGAAAGGCAGCTGAATGATTTAGACAAATATTTATTTTGATATGATAATATAATACATATAATATAATAATATATTTGATTTGTATAAGCAAATCACATTTTTTTGTAAAGGTATTATAAATCCCCTTACACAAAAGACAGATCTGAGGTCTTGGTTTTCTTTATTATCATTTACAATTTTTCTGGTTTTTAACTGTCTACAAGCAGTTGGTTGTTTTACAATGAAATCGGCGACATGATGTCTAAATACAAGTAGCATGGACTACTTTTATGGCGATTTAAGGTCGTTTTTATCATCTTGACAGCATCCGTCCCCATTCAATTTAATCATGTGGAAAAGAGCAATCTTTTGTGGTCCACAGGGTTTGTAGTGACACGAGGACATAAACAATGACTTGGCTGGCAGGCTTTAAGGAGAAATGTTATATATAGAAAAACAAAGATTACAGAGGAAAAAAGTACCTTTTTTTCTTTGGTCCATGGCCTGTTTTTTCAAGAAGGCTTGCACCGCAGCCGAATTAACACCTTTGACTCTGTCATCTTTCTTGGGTGGTCCAGTTTTTAAGCTATACCGCTTCTATAAACGACAGAAATCATTGAAAGGAATAGGGTCATTCCATGTCAAAACAACCAAATTTAAGAAGTTGTTGATCCTGTTGAAAAAATCTCTGAAGAAAGACAAACATAAATAGTGATGAAAGCCAAAATATTAAATGTAATGGATGTATAGTTACTGAGTAATCCACTATTTTGTAGAGGGGGGTCAAAATTAAAATTTTCACTTTTGAGATTTGGACCCAAGTTTCAGAGGGTAAAAATGACTTTAGAAAGATGGCAGCATTTTATTATCTTTACACTGAGATCGGTAAAAATCTGTTAACTCTATGCCAACAGTGACTGTCCAAAAAATGGGGAAAAGCTCTTATTGTGTTTTTTATTAAAAGATCTCTTAATATCCTTTTAGATTCTGGTTTAAAAAAAATATATTTTTGTATCTTCATTTTAAAAGCCCTATATGGTTCAATCCCAGAGATACGGAGATCTTAATGTGCCTCCATGAGTAAATTGTAAACATTTTCAGTGGTCGAAAACCAAATGTGGGTCACTGTGCATACAGATGATACAATTTTCTTTAAAAGAGGAATAACTAAAGAATAAATGTTGAAACTAGAAATGTCTCTTTTTTTCTGTCAACACAATTGCATAGAATATACCTGTATGAGTGCCATGAATATTCTTTTTCCAAAATTTGTGTGCCTGTAACTCAAATAGTATTAAAGATATCTTAATATGATTTAAACGTTTTCAAGGTCTTGCGTGGTTAGCTCACATTTATATGGGGATCTTCTTCATTTATGTAAATGAAAAAATAAAATAAAAAAAGATCAACATTTTTAGAATTAGCCGGAGACCTCTGGTTGAGTTGACACGGAATGACCCAATAGCAATGTGTTTAACATTGTGTATATATGAGCATGTGTGTATAAAATTACATAAGCCTCAAGGTTCCACATGACTTAGACTTGTATATCAATATATGGGCACATTTTATTAATATTACCATAAAACATGCTAGTTAGACATGTGAGAGCAGTAAAACATTTGAATTAATCAAACAACTACATAAAGTTGGACCTAACTTACCAAAGGCCTCGCTTGCACATATTTGAATCTACTTCACAGACTAAATGATGTTATATTTTTTTTGCATGGAGATATTTCTCCTCATACATACCGGTACGCCTCCGAGTCCTCGATTCTGGGTGGCGATGGAAAGCACATTGTCGAAATCCATGATCCCTCACTGTCCACAGCTCACTTCTTTAGCCAATACCAATAGCTACCACTCGCCAGTCGACAAACACTCACCTCAGCCAGCCTTTGTGCCCGCAAACACGTTCTATGAGTCAACTGATATCTCCCCTGATGTTAAAATCAAACGAGTTTAGAGGAAGCAGACACTAACTAAAAAAAAAAAACATCGATTAATGGCTTCAGCTTCTGGCCGTCATATCTGATCAGCTGCTGTACATTTAAACCGTTAAACAACGGAGAGCTTGAACGATTAATAATAAAAAGTTCCGTTCTGTTTTTGCTCAGTGATACCGTATCACTTTCCCTAAATTGTCATTAAACGACATTAAAGAGAAAAGCTTTAAAACAACGTAAATATGGAAATCCTCTTGAGAGATTTGTGTTCTCTAGAAACGACAACCAAGCCCACGTCATCCGGTTCACATTTCTACGTCACATCCGGTTGTTTAAGACATGCGTTTTCTTCTTCTTTTTTAAAATTTCTACTTTATCTTCTATCTTCTTTCACAACTTTTTTTTATAAAGTTTTGATTAGTCACAATTAACCCTTTATGTTCTGTATAGGGTTATATTATGTTAATTATATATATATTGGTGGCTAATGAACAACAGATAAGTCCATACACATTTTACCACGTGCTTTTTCTTGTGTTTTCTTGTTTTTGTTTGTTGGACAGCCAATGAGATTTTAAATGCAACTAAATAACTATGGAAATAACAATCTAAACAAAAACAAATAATCTAATAAATAGATCAACACAATTAATAAAAATACATAATGGAAGTCGCTAAACAAACACTAATAAACAAAAGAAACTTAAAACATACTTATAAGAAAAAGACTAATTATATGAATGACCATATACAAGAACGATATTACTCTTTTATATATATCACGTGTTTTCTTTTGCATGCAAAATATGTATTATATAGCCGACTTGCGACACCGACTCATCATTTTGCAATTTAATATTGTCTTGACTTGTTCAGGCAAAATAGACATTGAAGAGTGACGCAATGTTGTTTTTTAATGCCACCACAAGGTGTCGATATAGATCCACGAAACAGTTCAGCGGTCTGTTTACACAACTAAATGTCAATTTATAAACATTCTGAATTTTTATAGAACTCACGTTATATATATATATATATATATATATATATATATATATATATATATATATATATATATATATATATATATATATATATATATATATATATATATATATAGATAGATATATCAGAAATACTCGCTAACAATCAAATATTAAAGACACGATAAACGGAAGAAACGGTTACAGTTTAAACACTTGTGATGCAGATTGAATCCCGCCCACACGTCAACATTCGCTGAGGCTCGAAATGTAAACACTTTCACGCGTTCTGATTGGACGCGGGTTGTTGTCACCCGCAGGCCCCGCCCACAGTACAGCTGATTTCTCTCCTCCCACTGATGATGGCCTGTCCCAAACACAAGACAAAAACAAATCGCGCATACAAAGGGACGTAAATACTAGCGGGTGCTGTGTTAGCCACGACCGATCTGTTCATCTTTCCACTGGCAATTCAAACTCAGATTAAGATGGTTTCTCCGGTCACTGTGGTAAGTATGTTACCTCTTTTCTTTATTAAAGATTGTCATTAAAACACCAATGTTTAAATGACATTATCATTTCATAAAGACACGATATCAGTTAAACTGAGATTGGCATTACATATGCATTCATAAGTATTTGAAGTGATCATTTTAATTTCGAATTAATGTATTGCTTACCTCTGCAAATCACTTATTCTTTATGTCATATAAATATCAAAAATTGTGCTTATGTATTGACTTGTTTTTGCTGTTAAGGAGAACAATACACATACGCTGACATCACTGTTTGTTTTATATGTATATTTTTGTCCATGCATCCTTGAGTCTGTTATCGTGAGAATAACAATGAGCACGTGATTATGGGCCAGCATGCTCGTGTTTACTTTACCTCCACAAACCATGTGCTATATGATCATGAATTGGGCTGGTTTATTTATGCAAAGATTCCATTGATCTATAATTAAATTAGCACTGTGCAATTCGCTCTTCAGGGTTTGCATTCTCAGTATTTCCCCATTTTCTCTGCTTTCATCTGCTTTCAAAGGGCCTTATTCAGTAGAAACACTCGTGACAAACCTTTATTCCTGTTTCATACAGACGCATGCATTCTGACTGGAAGAGCGTCTGTTCATGCAGTTTCTGAAGTGATCTAGTTTCACTGTTTCAGCAAAACCTTTTGTTTCAAATGTCCTCTGGTTTCAGAATTTCTTTTCACTAATGATTTGTAATTTTTATTATATGGTGTATGACCAACTATAGTTGTCACGTGTGTTTTAAGTGTGCAGTTTTTTTTTTTTTATGTAGCCTATTGATATCTGAGTTGGTCAAACAGTAGATTGATATTTTATAGGGGTATGTGACTTTTTGCATACATTTTGAGCTTCATAGATGCTTTACTGTTTATTTTTTCCCCCTGAAAACATGTAATAGGCTGTTGAACAGCAGATTATTATCATTGTGATAACTTATCCCGTGTAGGCTTGGTTTCACAGACAGGGCTTAGATTAAACCAGGATTAGGCCTCAGTAAAATTAGGACATTTAAGTATCTTTTATAAACATGCATTAGGGGAAAAACCTTACTGATGTGCATCTTGAGAAAAAAACAATGGCACTAAAATATTTTAAATTATGTCAGAGCAAGTTGCATTCAGTTAAAACAGCTCAAACATGCATTTTAATAAACATTGCATTAAAATAATCACATGAAAAGTTAGTAATAAAATGAAAAACAAAGAAAAAAATTACAGGTAACCGAACAAGTGGAAGGTCTATTGCACTTTCAGACTTACTGCACGTATCTATTTTGACATCAGATTTTTTTTTTTTTACTCTAGTCCGTTGTCAAACATTGAATGCCTTCATTTTAATACGGTTGTCACTCATGCACCTTTGCAGTGTGTACTTTGCAACATGAACAATAAAACTTTATTCAAATTATGAAATGGGTTATTTACAAAGAAAGCAAGCAAAGAGTGCTTCCTTTATAATCAATGGAGCAGTCACACTCAGACACAGCAAAAGCTTACTGAGTGAAAACTGCTGTTATAATCAAAAGTCTGTCTATACTGTACAATAAACCTCTTATTTATATCGTCTTTATACTTTGTTGGTTATAACTAAATCTAATGCTGAACAAACTCTGGTGTATTAAGCGGATTCTGACTAACTCACAAGATCAACAAACATGTCTGTGATTCGCTACAATGCTCAACGCTGCAAAACATACATTGTAAATAGAAAGCTTTGATGCTCTTCACAGAGCGCTCACACCATTTGAAAGCTGCACCTATCAGCAGGTACCAAATTGACCGGGTATTCGGTACTGCAGAAAGACCGGTACGTTACGTTTCTAAAACTTTGTACCAAAGTACCAGTACTTTTGACAACCCTACTTGAGAATATGATAAAAATCCAGTCCTACATGTACGAGTTACACATACATTTCTGTATGAATTATAATTTTAAGATTAAACATGTGGTAAATTGTATTCATGACAGCTACTGCTCAATGTGGTGTGAAGTCTAATCACCCAGTTTTGTAATCAGATTAATTTGACCCTATGGGTCACAAAACAAGCTGTATGTTCTTACATAATTTGGGGTGTAAGTCAATACATCATCCTTATTATTGTTGTTTGTTTTATGACCCTTTATGTACAGCACTTTGGTCAACGACTGTTGTTTTTAAATGTGCTTTAGAAATAAATTAAACTTGAAACTTGTAGGGTTTCTTGGGTCGAAAGATTCCCAGTTCTTCCCGCCTTGTTTACAGCAAAACTTTGACATACTTCTCTTGGGTTTGGTATCCTTCTGAGATTTAACAATTGTCATAGTTTTTATTCATTATATCTCACATTTCCAAAGAAAACACATGAATCACATGTCAAAGAAGTGCTTCTTGTTAAGAGTTTTTATCACCTCCAATTGTTAAATGTAAAAGGAGCTCTGTGTCAGTCTTTCTGACTCACGTGATAGTGTGTTTCACTTCCCATGAATACAACTTCAATCTCTCCTTTGTCCTACAGGTCAAGAGCGAGGGTCCAAAGCTTGTTCCGTTCTTCAAAGCCACTTGCGTCTACTTTGTTCTGTGGTTGCCAACCTCGAGCCCCTCCTGGTACAGTGCCCTCATCAAATGCCTGCCCATCTTCTGTCTTTGGGTTTTTCTGCTCGCTCATGGCATCAGCTTTTTAGGTGCCCACTCCAGTGCCAGGAAAATCCTGGCAGGACTTATTTTTTCAGCTTTGGGTGACGCATTTCTCATCTGGCAAGAACAAGGCTACTTTAGTCACGGTGAGTTAATTCATTTTGTTTTGCTCTGATTTGATTAGAAAAGGATTAAGAGTTATTAATATGTGTGTTGTGTGTTGATAAGAAGGGAAAGATGTATAATTCTGTTGATCAAAAGCTCTGTATCAATATAACATTGTATTTAACTTTTTTGCACTTTCAAATGCTGGTTAAATTAGTTCATGCTAATTATTTGAAAGCAGACTGTGGTTTTATGCAAGTCTCCACTCTCAAGCGAGAAGTTTTATGTTCCAACCCTGAACTATCATGCCATATCAGCGGCTCTTGTTCTGAGAAAGTAGTGTAGAGGTTGAATGGTGTTTTTTTAGGTCAAGGTTGAGGGTTGGGACAAACCGTTCTTGCCCAAAGATACCCTTGGGAACCAAGGAGTTACTCAAGTTGTCCTTTGGAATAAACAACAGGGTTATGGTACCAAGACTAACACGTTTCTTGATATATCCTGTACAATGTTATGTTTAATTCTTTCATTCAGGGGTGTGCAATCCTGCTCCTGAGACCTTCCTGCAGAGTTGATCTTTAACCCTGAGAAATCACATCTGTACCAGCTATTAAGGGTTTTCAGGATTGCTTGAAAGTTATTGTGTATTGTTGCTCAACTCTGCAGAAAGGTTGCCCTCCAGGAGCAGGTTTGAAGTAGGGATGCACCAATATGAAAATTTTAGCCAATACCGGTAATTCTTTATATTTGAAACCCGATAACCAATATACTGGCTGATAAATCTATATCCAAATTTTTATAGAATTTTTGAGAGCCTGGTTACAATAACTAAAGTTTCACCCTTAAAATCCATGTCCCAAGGACACAATTATAATGATGTTCTGCACTGACTTGCGCTGCACATGTTGTATGTGACTGCATTTTCCTTCTTTTGAAGTGATTCCAATCATATTTCAAGTGATTCAAAACCATCTGCATATGAACAGTGCGCATCTGAAGTGTCTCAGCTGAAGGAAATAATCCATTATTTATGGGCCGATACCGATAGGGTGGCCGATATACCGTGCATCCCTAGTTTGGACACCCCCTGCTTTCATTATGATGCTTACATTGAATACATAATTCAGTTGAATTTGCCTTGATAGGACTGCTAATGTTCGCCATCACCCACATTCTCTACTCTTCGGCCTTTGGGATGAAACCCATCAACTCGAGAGCAGGTCTGGTCATCGCTGTCATCTCAGGCCTCAGCTACACCCTTCTTTACCCATACCTCTCTGGTCCCTTTACCTACCTGGTGGCCGTTTACATCGCTCTCATCGGCTTCATGGGCTGGAGGGCCATTGCTGGAGTCCAGCTCGCCAATGACCTGTGGACCTGGACGAAGCTGTCGGCCTGTCTCGGTGCCGTCCTCTTTATGGTATCTGACCTCACCATTGCCGTCAACAAGTTCTGCTTCCCTGTGCCCCACTCTCGAGCCATCATAATGGCGACCTACTATGCAGCACAGATGTTGATCGCACTGTCGGCAGTCGAATGTCAAGATGCCAATGCATCTTGGAAAAGAGCCTGAGGGACCATACATTAACCAACCTTCCCCTAATGACTCAACATCGGTAGCAGCTGCACAGGTTCAAGCTCCACTTCCTGAAACCCCTGGTCCTCCCACAGTTCCCCTGTCTGAGCATGACTGGGATATATTGGTTATAGTTGAGGAATCGCCAGTTTAAATCCATGTAAGACCAGACCAATGGGTGAATTCTTGCTGGATACATGTACAAGGTTTGATAGTCTTGGTCTTTAGCCTATGGACTTAGTCAAGTCTCTTACCATAGTTCCTCAGTCTTACAATACTGCATTTGTTTCCTACATTCCTCTAGTAGTACCACTATTTTGGTGTCAGGAAAGGACAGACCGTTTTGGAGTTCTGGTTACTAGATCCTCAATATACCCTACTTCCTTACCTTAGCATGTTCTCCATTTCAACCTCAGTGTCTTCTCAGTGTCTCTGATATGTTGTCCTCTTCAGATAGTCCTTGATGGCTTGTACTGTGAACAAAGAGAGAGTCTGGAGGGACTAGTCTTCATCTGGACCCTACTTTCAGTCCTGCAGAATGGACCAGCAAACAATACAAAGTGGTTCTGGTTTTTCTTAGGGGCTGGTTTCCCCGTCTCATCTTAGATTCCCCAAATGTAATCAGAGAGTAGCATGAAAATCATTTCATATTAAAGCAGATATGTTAGCGTAGTGCTGCTGTATTGAAAATCTGCACAATCTTTGCTGTAGTATTGTGAGGTATACCTTAATGTTGATCCTGTGTCACTGACACATTTTAAAGTGTTGATTTCAGTAGTACACAAACTTCCATGTCTAAATACACATGTGCTGGAGTAATTGTCTTGGCTCAAATAGGCCATCAGGCCCAAATGACTGCAACCAGCGCTAGTGTTGTCTCTGGATGAGGCTATCCTTCACTAAGATTTGAGATGTATATGAAAACACAGATCGAAACTCTCATAAAAAGGGAAGGGTGACAGTGTCTGTTATCTTTTTCTTAGGTTTCTGCCAAGTCCGCAGCATTGCTCAATACCTCTACCACAAGGAAACAGCAAATAAGTACAAGTTGTACAGTTAATTCTGTCTGTGTAGTATCAGATAATATTTGTAAAGAGGGAGTGATGTCAGATGATACGCATGTATCATGCTTCCAACCACTTTCATTTGTCTATTGCCAGTAGGAAGCATCTTACTCAAGGGAAAGCCTGTGGTGGGCGAATATACTATGTCGTGTGCTTTAGATGAGGTATTTTATCTGTAAGCCAGTACTGTTTTCAGTTCTTTTTCTCGTTTGGGGCTGTGCTGTATTAGCTGAATCGCACACTAGGGTGCATCACAACATATTTGTAGTCATATTTCACTACAAATTTAAAAGTTATATATTTTGCATAAAGAAAATGTCTATTTTAGCATCATGAAGGTGTTTTTGCGTTATTTTCATGACATTCTCATCAGACTATAATGTAAAAAAAATGCTGTCATTCCTGTAATGGACCCAGACGTTTTAGTTTTCTTTATAATTCTCATTATTCTCGATGATGATTCTCATTAAATTTTCAGTAATGTAATGAGAATTATTCTGTGCTGACCCATTGTTTGTTTGTTTTCTTTATGATACAATAAATACTAAAATCATACAAGTACTTTACGATTTAAATATGAATTTTTAAAATCACGTTAATGGTAATTAATTCATATAATTAATATGAACCTTAACTGAGATAATAAATATCAATATAAATTAATGAAAACCGGTACTAAACTAGACTTCATTTTATTTATGCAAAATATTCAAATATAAATATTATTTTTGGGGGAGTGAAATATGACCTCTGACAGGCTTTGTGAGATTCTGCCATTTAAGCAAATAGCACATGTACTGTACTGTACTTATTATCAGTTGATTCAAACTGATCATTGTTTTATTCATAAATCTCAAAAAGGATCGTCAGCTTGATCCTCACTGATGCTAAATGAGGGAACCGTCAGCCATGATGGGAAATGCTGCTTGGTCTGATATGTACTCAGCTGTTGTACCCTCAGGTGTGAGTGGAAATGCGCTTTGAATGCAAACACAGCGGATCACTCAACAGTGGTCCATTTTAAAGTCATATGGCATCCTCAACCTGGTCGTGTTGCACTTGACAGCAACATCCAGTGTACACTGGTGTGTTTGTTCAGCAAACAAAACATTGAACATTTCCAGTGTACACAAAACATACGTTCTTTGTATGTTAAATTATTCTAAATTAAATTTTAATTCAATGAATAACATTTTGCTTCTCAAGTAAAACAAGCCAAAAAAGTCTACACTTCTATATAGCATTAAGCATACTGAGACACACATAAACGCTCCTGTCGCTATCAACACGCGCTCAACCGCTGTGCCCTCGAGAATCAGCTTGGCTATTTTTGCACATTTGCTTAATGCCAAGTTTCATAGGTTCCCTATGCAGGGGTCACACTGTCAGCAAACCGTTTCAGCTTAGCCCGGAAAGAAAGACGTTCATGATTTGCAAGGTCATCAAAACAGAATGTCATTTCAGAGCCATTGTGTCCCACACTACGAATCAGTAATGTGTTGTGAAGGTCTGCGGCAGAACGACATTTTAAATTAACTTATAATTGTTCGTAGGATGGGTTTCATGAAAGTAAGAGTTGAAAAGAAGTGTCCCCTTAATCACGTTTTAGAGGCAAACACAGACTTTTCAAGTGAATTCTCATAGTAAATGTCATGTGACCATTTTTTAATGGTAGTTTTGCTCTTCTACTGCTTTTAAAAAGTCAGTATTGCTCTTCTATACTTAGCATTTCTTTTGTTCTTTGTTTGCAACCTGCTGCCACCTCCCAGATGGTTCGAGTTCGACCTCGCCTGATCGTTTCCTTCTCTATTGTGTGAATGCGAACTCCGTAGAGGAGAACAGGTGCCTTCTGTTTCCCTCACTGAAATGCTGTCCTTTGAGAAGTGTGGAGACAGTCACTGGCACGGTGAAGATTTCCTTTCCATCTGGCTTTTTTAGCTTGCGACCTTATTCAAATGGCAGTGAGTGCGATCGTTTTACCCCCTCTGTCAGCACTCGGGTGTTTGATGCTTTTGTGACGGGTCGAGGGGGATGAAACCGAATGCTGGGCGTTCATTGGGTTCTGTATTGGGACTGTGTTTAGGTGTTGTTATAGATAATGAGGAATATTCCACTTGGTTCAATGCACACCATTGAGGCATGTACTGTAAATATTTGCACTTTTCCATTTTATCTTTGGTATAGCTTTCCTGATATTATCTTTATGAGTTTGAGGCCTGAAACTTACTCTACGCAAATGCCATGCAATTCATAAAGTCAGATTTTGTGCTTAACTGCATTCTGAAACGCGTCAGGTGACAGTTCATAACGTAAGCATTATCAGCGTCACCACAAGGGGTGCTATAAACGGTGTTCTTCTACGGTCAGGTTTTTTTATGTCAACAGTTTGAAGAGCATCCTATGGAAGCTTGAATTAAAAATAAAAAAGATTATTGTGACTTTTTATCTCACAATTCAGACTTTTTTCCTCGCAATTGTGAGTTTATATCTAATAAAAGTCGCAATTATTATTTCATTTTTTTTTAAAACAAGCTTCCATAGCATCTTACTGAGCAATTTAGTTAATTAGGCTGGGTAAATAAATGGCATGTTTATGTATAGTTAGCTACTTGAATAAACAAAACTATAAAGATAACTAAAACGAAAACCATAGTAGCATCCCACCAGCGGACGATAATGTTGTTTTTTTAGAAGCGCATACTGCAGTTGTTGTCTGCCGCTTTAAATGCTTGAGCTCTTTAAAAGTGGATTCTGATTGGCTGTCAATGTTTTTATCATCATCAGCTGAAAAAAACTGATAACGTTCCTCTGTCGTTATCGTTGTGCTGTGAATTTTGCTATTCTCATAGAATGATGATTAAAACGTTATAGTTATTGTCCTTGGTGTGAGTGGGCCTTAATAACACATTGCGTACAGTATATTTCTGGCCTTACAGTGGTATTCAGTACAGTTTCATACCTTGTGGATGAAGTTCTCAATGATTCAGAATTTTCAATCTTTAATTTAAACTCTGTCCTTTTGCATCATACTGTAGTATAGGGCACCTTTTAAATGCACTTTTAAAATACGTCCTTTCATATTATTGTTGCCGTCTTTTTTCACTAATATAAAAGCTTTGTTCCTAAACCTAGTGAGCTACCATTTTGTCTGCTGTCTCAGTTCGATCGAACATCAATGACTGACAGGAGTCTCGCATTAGCATGTTGCTAAGCTAACGCAATAGCACGTCAGTATGCTCACAATACACCTTTTATTATTTAACTAGTGTTTATCAATGTGTTTTCAGTATTGAGTGAAATTTAAGTATTTATAATTAACATTTCTTTCGACTCGTCCTTCATCTTGGATGGATTTTTCAGACAGTGTTTTCTGGGATTGCATTCTCTGTAAAAGATACTTGCGATGTTGCGTTAGCTAACTGAGATATCTTAGAATGTACTCTTCATGATGAAAGCATCTATGATGCCTTGAAATGCTGTCTAGGTAGGTAGCTCACTAAGTTTGAGCATTCAGACATTAGATTTGAGGGAGGAAAAAACATTTTATTTCTTATTTATTCTGTTTGTTGTTGTTTTTTCTTTAACACTTTTTTTCCTAACATCTGCCACGAACATTGTGTACAATCCCAACTTTATCAAATTTGCTTTATATCATACTCTATCACCTATGCCTGTAAGAGTAAATCCAAGGGTAGATGCTGTTACTAACATAAAATATGGTATAATCCTGTGATTCCATCTTATGAGAAAGTTTTCTAAGATACGAGTGTAATAGCATTATTATTTCCCATAGCTGACGGTAACCACTGTCCAGTACTAAAAGCACATACTGCAAGTGTATTCATATGTTGGATTTCACATTTACAGTTACAGAAAAGTACAAAGCATCTAAGGTGGACAAATATTGTAGAGTTTTTGGAATTGAATATATGTAAAAAAATATATATTTTATGACTATGCTGTATGTAAGGCAGTGACAATGCTTTGGTAGTGAAAGCTGTGCAGTTGTAATTACAATCTTTTTATCTTTAGGTTTTATGGTCTGTCTGTGAACAATATTACTAAATAAGGGAAACATATTTATTGGAGTACCTCTCTCTTGCTATATATCTATATATTTTTTTACATTTGACCCTTAACATTGTGAAGTTACCATTGTGTTGTGAACGAATGCTATTTTTTTTTCTGAGTAGATGTGAGGTCTATTCAATATTTTACCTTATTGTTATTATCCAGTGGTTTAATTCCTTTCGTTATTGTGTTAAAGGACCGTAGTGCTCTTTTAGTGATACTGCTATGAATGTGATTCAGTCCAAGTAAGAAATAAATGCAACTGCAATGCAACTGAAAACATGTTACAAGTGTGTCTGTCTCATTATTGTCAATTGCAACTTGCAGAAGATGATGAACCCTTAAGTCAGTGTTGGGGGGTAACACATTACAAGTAATGCAAGTAATTGAATTTTACTTTGAATTAAACTTTTAAATTCACAACAAAATATCTGAATGACTTTTTCAACTGAGTAATGCTAGTTATTGTTTTTCCATGTATTGACTGACACCTCTCCTGTCCCCATGTTGAGAGCAATCGTGTACGTGCAGAGGCGTTGTGTGTGCTGTGTAAACATGATTCTTATTGTAGATCTAATCTAGAGTGAACATGCATTTACTCACCTCACTTACAAAAAACAGATTCAGTTTGCCTCAAAATGAATAAAAACAGTGAAATGCAAAATCAAATAGCTATTACACAAACCTCACTTTATTAACCGTCTTTGCTGCTGATCTTTAATGATCCAATAAATAAACATTACATTTGTTTTTTATTTAATAAAAAGTGTTGAACTTTCTTCTCCTGCGTCCTATTCTTCTGCAATCCAGAATGGCAGCACAGCTGAAAGGTTTGTTTGAGCTTCGCATTTCCTTCAGCCTGAGGCTTATTTCACTTTTGGACCCTGTTTACACCTGGTATTAAAATGCGTTTTGGTCGATCTTCTCACAAGTCTACGAGGGAGACACACTCCCGTTTACACCTGGGCCCGTATTCATAAAGAATCTTAATGCAAAGAGTAGCTCCTAGTGACAAAATTCTCAGAAAATTCTTAGAAATGTGGGCGTTTACTCTTAAAATTAAAGAAAAAATCCTAATAAAGAAAAAAGTAATTCAGAAAGCATTTTAACCCTTAAAAGAGGTCTTAAGGTCAAAATTGTTAGGAGCACGGATGAGGACTTTTAAGAGGCTTAAGAGTTTCTTTAGCAGAGGAGAAAATGGCAGAAAGACGAAGAGGGAGAAGAAACGCATTGCAGACAATAGATGACAGTGAGTTAATAAGACACTATAGATTAGATCGTGCAGGGATCATGTTTGTGACCGATTTTATTAGAGACACAATAACATCTCCGACACAGCGCAGGAATGGCGTAGTGCCAAAAATGAAATCACTACTGTACATTAAGATATTTGGCAGCTGGGAAAATGCATCAATGCAGCAGTGATGATTTGGGTCTGTCACAACCTTCTGTAAGCAGTGATCACAAACAATTACAGCACTTTCAGAACCTCTTATTGTGTCGCAGTTCATTTTGTTTCGACTGGACATTCCCACATTGCAGGCTCAAAAAAATGCATTTATGAATATAGCAGGCTTCCGCACAAGCAGGGGGAATGAACCGTAAATAAATTATTATTGACCGCTATAAGCTCCCACGTCTGCTTTGTGCTGTGACACCCGGCCTGATTTTCCTTTAAGGATGGCCTTGTGTTCATCCACTAACTGGGCTCACAGTAAACACTGTTCCTCTGTCCAGTTGAGCTTTCTTGTCCTTCTTGTTTTTTTATTCCATGTTTGCTACATTAAAACCAACATTCAAACCACCACTTCAATAGACAGTGGAACAATTTTTATCATTCTAATCCAATTAAATACCTTATAGGAAATTAACAGTATATGGTAAATAAAAAAAAGGATTTATATACACATATATAATGTGTGTGTGTGTGTGTATGAGAATGGTCAAATAGGAAAAATTACGCATGTAATTTCAAAGTGAAGGCTTAGAATAGACCCTATACTTAAAATCACTCTTTTTTTCCCTTCTTGGACAATCACAGTCTTCAAAAGATTGTGTCATACATAGCAACGGGGTCAACCCCGCCTCCTCACTGAGATAAAAGTTTTTGTCTTTTCCTTACTCAGAGTTGCTCTCCGATCGGTCCCGAAACGCTCTTAAGCTAAGACTCCTACGTAAAAGATTTTAAGCTAAATTAAGAGTTTTCTGAGAGGATTCTTAGAATCTTTATGAATACGGGCCTTGGTGTTTAAATCCGTCTCTTTTGTCCACTTCTGTCCTGATTTCTTCGAGGGGAGGGTCTATAGTGTAAATGTATGTTTTTTTTTTCAGATCTTTTGATCTAATGGACGAATTAAGCTCACACAATTTACATATGAACGTGAAAGGAGACGATGGAAAAACATACGGAGACCAGCTTTCATTTCTGCTCTGACAGCCACAAGACCACAACGAATGCTGTGAGTGTGTGTTAGAAATCAGGAATGGAGAGAACATTGTGTTTTGTACGGTTTTTTGTCTTCAAACCAAACTTGGGTCTTCAGTCGACAAAGTTTAAATCCCGTCTGTCTAGAGCACTCATAATGTTTACACATGCTGTCAGTTGGTGGAGTGTAGGCGTCTTTTGTGGCTGTTTGAACACATTCGACCACATGAACGTTTACACTACAAAAGCAATCCGGTCAAATGCGTATTCGACTACCTGGAAGACAAGCATAAAACGTTTTAGACTTCATTTACACCTGTACTGTATTTAGCGTCGTCAACTTGTGATCCGATCCACCAAAACGCATCTTAAAGGGATAACGTTAGTTCACCCAAAAATGAAAATTCTGTCAGTATTTACTCACCCTCATGTTGTTCCAACCCCGTAAGACCTTCGTTCATCTTCGGAACACGAATTAAGATATTTTTGATGAAATCTGAGAGCTGGATCACTCCTCCATATGCTTCTTCAGGGATTGAAACTTGCCAGCCCCGAAAAGTCATTAAAGACATCGTTAAAATAGTCCAAGTGACTACAGTGGCTCAATCTTAAGTTTATCAAACGACGAGAATACTTTTTGTGCGCAAAAACAAACAAAAATAACTACTTTATTTCAACTATTCATTTCCTTCTCTCTGGGCCTCGATTCAGTTCACTAGTGTAATAGCGTAAGCTTCTGTTGTTGTACGTCACACTCATCACACACATGACCAGCGTCGGCCAATATTGAGCCTACGTGTGACGTAGCTCTACGCAATTACACTACGTTAACTGACTAGAGGCCAAGCGGCAACCTCCCTGTCTCCCTCTTGAAACCAACACGGAAGTGAATTAAACTGCAATTCATTGACTGGCCGCTTGAGGCTGACTGCAAAAGTGAGTCAAATCTGTATCTCTCCCATGTTAAAATGCCCAACTTTACAGCCGAAAAAAATGTTTACTGTCTGGTGCCTTAAGTTGTTTTGGTCTATACAGCTAATTTTGCCCTTCATGACAACTGTGAGGGGGGTGAATTTTTTTTAGAACTCATCCGTTTAAATTATATTAAGCCTTAAAATGCTGCATAATCAATGGCGTGGCCACTTGAGTGACAGGTGGATTGCCGCTGCTGTTACTAGCCGTTTGTCTGCTCTCTGTTAGCCATCATGTCACCTCAGCTGATTCCAGCTGCTGAACTTGCCATCTCTGCCGTGTTTGTAGTTTTTTTGGGATTATTTCATACAGTTTATTACACGCCGCCCTTATACCTTCGCCCACGCCGTTGGATTCCGTCGTTGTCGAGTGTCGAGAGAATAACCAGCGCTGTTCTTCAGTTGTTTTCCTCTGTGAACATGCACTCATGGATGTCTGACAATATCGTTGCTTTTTGGAGTTCAGATTTAAAAACGTCTAAGATCTAACGTTAGAGGCCACACTCGTTCTGCTGTACCGTTGATCTCACGGAGCAGATAGACTATAATATGCTTATTTAACTTTTTAGTGTTCAATAAAAAGTACCGTCAGATTAAATTCTGCAGGTGTCAGTGCTTTCTCTCCGTCCATTACATGAGCGCGGATTTCTAGTGCATTACTTGAACTTCTCAGGTAATATCTATCAGAATTGAAAATGGACTGAATAAAGCTCTCTACGAACTTGACGTGCGATGCCGCGCTGACTGACATGCATGCGCATGAATCACTGTCACACTCACACACACGCTCAGAGCAAATATTGTAAGTTACTGCATGAGAATAATAATGCATCACAATACACATAGTCTCATGGTTAGTTATGTCTTTTAACTATAATAGTATTTCAAAGAGCAAAAACATGAACTTTAACTATTGGCTTTAGGTCTACTTCTTCAAGTCAGCTGTCACTTTAGCGCGAGGCCAGTAGCACATTAGCTTAGCCTGAGCAAACTCGATCACGTCGAGCTAGGCGGGTGTAGTTTCAGCATCCAGGCACCTCAACTCCACCCACGTCCCGCCTTTTTGCCCATTTTCGTTTATCCGGGAGTGACGCACTGTGACGCGCTTCCAAGATGGCGACGAGCGACTCCGCCCACTTTAGGCTTCAAAAACGCTCTTCAGAAACCTACGTCATGGACACTACGTCCATATTTTTTTACAGTCTATGCTAGAGGCCCACAGAGAAGGAAATGAATAGTTGAAATAAAGTCGTTATTTTTGTTTGTTTTTGCGCACCAAAAGTATTCTCGTCGCTTGATAAACTTAAGATTGAGCCACTGTAGTCACTTGGACTATTTTAACGATGTCTTTAATGACTTTTCGGGGCTGGCTAGTTTCAATCTCTGAAGAAGCATGGAGGAGTGATCCAGCTCTCAGATTTCATCAAAAATATCTTAATTCGTGTTCCGAAGATGAACGAAGGTCTTACGGGGTTGAACAACATGAGGGAGAGTAAATACTGACAGAATTTTCATTTTTGGGCGAACTATCCCTTTAATACTAGGTGTAAACAGGGCCTTGGTGTGGAAGGGCCTTTACATTTGCAAAAAAATAGAACTTTTTTTATTTTTATTAAAAACAAACAAGCAGGTGAGAAAAAGTAATGCAAAAGGAACGTAACTCATTAGTTATTGAGTCTAGAAAAAAGTAACTAAGTAATGCGATTTAGTTACTTTTTAGGGAGTAACGCAATATTGGGACGCATTTCTGTAATTGTAACACTGGGGGGAGCATTTTGGTGATTTTTTTTTTTTTTTTTTTGGTCCTATTTGAATCTTGACCATTCCAGTCCCCATCCACTTCCATTTTATGTAAAAGAGCAGCTTGAACATGCTGCTAAACATCTCTTTTTGTGTTCCACAGATGAGGTAGTTTGGAACCTCATCAGGTTGAATAAAATGAAGACATAATTCCTATTTTTGCTAAACATTTTCCTTTTAACTATTGTGTATATAAGTGACTAGAGGAGGATAGATCGTTTTTCAACTAACATTCACGGATGGGACAGTGCAATGACCAGACAAAGCAGTCAACCGGATATCATAGTGCTTGTATTGAATTACATACACTTTGACTGATGTGAAACCCAAACTAAGGACTTTGTACTGGTTAATACCAGGCGCTGAGTTTGCGGGGGCGGGGGCGGGGTGGGGGGGGGGGGGTTGGGGTGCAGGGGGAGCATTGCCCCCCCGGTGGCTGAAACGGATAATTGCATTTTTTCAACAAAAAAAATATATATATATTATAAATATTTTAAATAACACAAAACAACTAAATGGTGGTAGGTAATACATCTGATTTTATATACTGCTTTAGTAAAAAAAAATTTTAAAAAAATCAGGGCTCTGGGTCATGTGACAAGTGACAGGCTAAGGCCCTGACCCAAATGGCACACTCCGGACTTGTGGACTTCCTCAGAGTCCACACTTCGGTGACGTCATGTAGTGCAGACCTATAGGGCCCTTAGCGCGAGTCCGCGAGGGCGCATTGAGAGGTATTTTTGGGACAGACTCGATCGTCACGCCGGAAACAGGAAGAAGGTCTCAGCTTACACGTTGAAGCTGAATAATCTTTAGCATCGAGAACAGGATTTATTTTATTTTCTCAAATCTTATGTCCATGTGAACTACACAGCCTGCTTTTACAGTTCTATAATTGTATATGCCACCTGGGCATTAGAATAGATGTCATGGTTATGTAAATGATCAATACACTTGTACATAATAATACATTAATGTTCAATTTTAACACAAAATTAAAATGTAAATGAGTTTAAGAAAAATGTATAGGTTTCAATATTCGATACTACGTTTATATGACTCAGTAAAGCCATGACATTCGGTTCTATTTATGTAATGAATCATAATGCGATCGTATTATTTAACACGCTATTATTATGTTTGATATATCAACCACTGGTCGATAATGTTTGTATAAACTGTAAGTAACAACTGGTAAAATGTACGCCTATATCATAAAGCCATGTTAACAGTCCGTGAGCGAAATCTCCTCCCATCCGTTTTCTGATTGGCATTTTGCAAGGATTTCTGGGTAGTTAAAGTCCGTGGAGCCTGCATCTATGCGGGCTTCGCGGAAGACCGCTTCAAGGGTACAAAGGGGGCGCTGCTGAGCACACTTCAGAGCGTTAAAATGCTAAATGGGACGGCCTACGGACTCGTAGACTCGGCGAGCACGCGCAATTTAAGTACACGAGACCGAAAGTCCGCATGAAGTGCGCCATTTGGGACAGGGCCTAACTTAAGTCCAGCGATTCTCAGCTAGCATTTAATAGCGTTGTAGCCTAGTTATCTGGTCGGACTCGTTACACCAAAATATGGACATAAGGAGATTTTTAAAACGTCGAGCTCCAAATGACACAAATAGTCAGTCGTCGGGATCTAAGGATACAACACAAACAACAGTAACATTATAATAGTATACAATATATAATAGTAACAGTAATATGTTTCAAAAGTGGAGAGTATTGTGTGACTGTTCATTTTTCTCGTGTCTCAAAATGTTTTAAATGTTTCATGAAATAGGCTACAACAAAATGCGAAATATAACTTGTTTTTAAATCGCTCTCATTGCCACAATGTGTTTCAAATGTGGAGAGTAGCCTATATTGTGGGACTGTTCATTTTTCCCGTGTCTCAAAGTAGGCTACAACAAAATGCGAAATATAACTTTGCCACAATGTGTTTCAAAAGTGGAGAGTATTGTGTGACTGTTCATTTTTCCCGTGTCTCAAAATGTTTTAAATGTTTCATGAAGTAGGCCTAGCCTACAACAAAATGCGAAATATAACTTGTCCGAACCAGTGCTTGAAGTGGGGGAAAAAGGTGCCGGTACTCTCTTGCATTGGCAAATCATGACATTTGAGATTTCTACTATGAAAAACAAACTTGGAGATATTGCTGGTACAACAACAGTTTATTGTTATTTATTAACAACATAAATGTATTTAAACAAGTCGTGTGTAAACGGAACTCCTCCAAGTGTGCAAGTCCAAAAATACATTTATGGTGAGATTACTAGCCTACATTTTATTTAATTAAATTCATTTATGGTAAGATTATTATATTTTCATGTCAATCTGTGTTCATTTTGAACACGAACCATGCGCTGTATCTTTAATTCAGCGCGTGCAGCGCAGCAGAAATAGACTCTGTGTGGAAACGATCTCTGCACTGCTGTATACACACACACACCGCACCGGGAGCGCATTGACGGGCGCATCCGCGTGAAGTGTGAAAGCTCTAACCTGTTAGCACGGGTGCGGAAAAAATACGCACCACATATGCACTGCAAATGGAGTATATGTGAAACGGGCTTGACACTGACGCTTTTTCTGTCAGTGGTAGAGTACATGCGAGAAGTAGCGGTACGCAAGAAAAAGTGCAGGTACGCTTAAGAGTAAAATGTAGAAGTGTAGGCTACCCCCCACTTCGAGCACTGGTCCGAACGAAGATGTGATGCGAATTCAAGTGGCTGTTTATGCGAAGTTCTACCTGTTTACAAATATGATTGTAGTGTTGTACTGTTTTTTTCTTGGGTTAAAAATAAATATGTGTTTATTTAGCATGTTTGTTTTGTCCATATGTGCTAGTGCTGAGTTCCCCAATTGATAGGCCATGCAGGTCCCAGCTGCTACAATGATTTTTTTTTATTATTTTTTTTGCCCCCCTTGGCTCGAATGTCAAACTCCGCCTATGGTTAATACCTAGATGTTTAACAACATTTAAACAATATCTTTATAATGTGGGCCTTATTAGTTTGAGTCTGTTTTACATTTCAAAGGATTTGACAGGAAAAGACATTGATAGACATTCAAACTAAGACGGGACAGCCTGTCCTCTCCATTATAAAGTCCGACTGGTGTGTCCAGCATGAGATTTGGATTTCCTTTGTGGAAACACTGGTCTAAAGACAAGCATGTGGGAAGGCTTGTCCAGGTCAGATGCAAGTGAGCTGAATTCTGATGATAAGAGCCTGCGGTGGACGGCTGACGGCTGTGGAATATGAATTTCAGAAAGAGCACTGGCGACCAAAAGGTAAAAGACACCTAGTGGTCATAAAGAGCAGTGCAGTTTACTATTTGACATAACACTTGTGTATTGTTACGTTGTGTAATCATTAAAGTCTTGTTTTCACTTTTTTCTGTTAATTCTTAAACACCTCTCTTGCTAACACCCAGTAACTTTGTTGATGTATTACAAAATTGCTTTGTAAATGCATTTCAGAACATGTTGGGAACATTTACCTCAGTGCCTCAGGTTCCTTCCTCATCCAACAAATCAAACAAACTGCATTGGCTGCAATTATGGAAAGTAAGGTGGTGATTTTCTTGTGGCAATAATAATCGTTAAATCATGTGAACAAAACCTTTATTGACAATTAATGATCTATTAGGCTGTTTAACCTTTCTTAAAAATCCCCTGAAGCAAGGAAAATAAATGTCATGTGGTAAAAAGCACATTTTCTGGCGTGACTAAGAGTTCAGAAATGTAACCTTGAAGTAGCCTTTAGTTCTCAATGGCAGCTTTAAACTTAATCATTAATAAAATATCACTCTTCTCTCAGTCATTCTTTCTCAGGGCGTCATTGAGGACTATTGATCCCAGCTTCCACCTTTTGCTTTCCTTGGCCTGTATATTGAGCGTTTCTTTCCCAGAATTATTTTTTTAAAAAGAAACTCCCGAAGACATTGGTCATCTTTATCTGTAGCCAAAAAAAACAACCATTATGGACTCTTTTTCACAGACTGTGATGACACGTTTCCACAGTTATCAACATTGCAAATCTAAAGTTTTTCATATTGACAAAAAGGGAATAAACGTTGCTGTGTGAGTTTTACTAATACAACATCTGAGGGAGTGACGCAAATTTGACATCTTTCTCTCTTCTGACCAACTTAATCAATCTCTCTATATTTCTTTGCTTTTTTGGAAAGTCGTGAAAACGCTATCATGTATTTTATTTTACTTTGGTATTGGAGCAAATTTGGAGCATATTCTGTCTTGATAATCTATAAATCGTGTTCCGGGGGCGGGTTTATGTCAATATTAGGGTTAGTGATGTCACTAACCCAGGAGGAATGTCATGTAGTCCCAACCAGCCGTTTGTTGTAGTCCTTAAAAAGCAATTTCTTTAAAAGACAATATCTCATTGCTTTGAACTTTGAGCGTTGTAACTTTGCAGATGTTGTTTATGTTCAAACAGCAACATTACACCTAAAGTTAGAAAAGTGAAATCATAATCAACCACCCCTTTAAAATCTCATCAGTTCCTTTAAAAAAAACAAAAGAAAAAAAGCTGTGTTATAGCAAACTGGTTTGAAATCAGTAGGTAAAAACTGCAACACATTTTTGCCTGAGAAACTACAATTTAATCTAATGTATGTTAAATTTATCAAATTAATCTAATAAGTTAAATTTTATCTGCAAAAATGTAAGTGCTAAACAAAATATAGTTTAGTGGGAAAAAAATACATTCAAATCACAAAATATTGTTTTTCTTTATAAAATCTGCATGTGCCTACTGACAACCATTCATACAGGATCTGGAAGGAAGTGGTAAACAATGACGATGAGGAAATAATCATTAGTGGACTTGGTGGTGTTACAACTCTCCCCATGTTACAACAATATCAGCTACGATAATATTCTATAATAGGTGTAGAGCACAATTTAGAGCCGATTTTTGAACACATTAATATTTCTGGTGAGACTTGTTGTGTATGACATTAGGAACTATTTGATTTACTTTTCTTTTGTATCATATTTAACCTGTGGTGTGGGCAGAATGTATCACATCACGAGAACAACAATAAAGTCTGTCAGAAAGGAGAATCCAATATTTCTTATGCAACCTGCCATAGTGATTTGTAGTCACTGATTTTAACTGTGATCGGTCAGGCGTCTCTCGATGAAGTTGCTCACCATCATCACGCCTCCATTGTCTGATGCTTTCCCTGCATTCAAAAGGAACTCGACTTTACCCTGAGGTGGTTTATGATGATCTGAGCAAACATAAAGTGTTCAGTGACACAAAAGTCTGTGGTTATGATAAAACCACTGTAGAAATCAAGCCTTAGCGATCACATCCAGACACAGATTCGCAGTAACCGAACCAAAGTTCTTCTTAATCTACTTACAAACCTTCAGCACCAGTGTTGTTTTTATATATAAAATATGTTTCAGCAGTCAATGAAACATATTCTTCTGTCAATGTATGTGCTTGATATTAAAGGGAAATTTTATCATCGTTTACTCATTCCAAACGTGTGTGACATACTATCTTCTGCAGAACACAAAAGCAAATGTTTTTGAACAATGTTTTTGTCTATAAAATGAAAAAACCTCACAGACATTTCTACATATTGTAGAAAGTTTAACACAAGCAGAATGCAGGAAAATGGGATGCCAAGGCAAATGCGGAGATTCAGGTCCAGATCACAATTATTAAACATCCATGAATATGTCTGTTCATCAATATATTCATCCGGTATCCAATCCAATATCAATTCAACAGAATTGGTTAATTCTTATTTAAATTAGCAACAGAATTTACAGAATGTGCAGCTAACAGAGATATAAATTCGAGTCTGAGAGTTGGAATTAAAATGCAAATAAATGACCTTGAGACTGGGCTTGGACTCAAACAACTGATATGAGACTTGACTGCAAATTAGAGACTTGAGAATAACAAAATACGTGAAACAGATCGCTCCTCAACGAGCAGGATTGAACACCCCTGTTTTAGGTGTCCAAATATTCACTGTATATCCATTCGGTTTAAGTTTGATCATTTGTCTTCCGCGCCGAGATATGATGTCAAATGTGTCATAAATGATCACTTAATTGATGTAAATTTACCCAAACCAAAGTGGGTGTTTTAGGTCTGGGATTGTGCCAAATATTACACTAGCCACTGCTTAGCAAAGCCCTGGCCATCACCCACAACACTTAGTATTGTTGCAGGAACTTTCCACATGCAAAGTGATGCAACGACACTCTTTTCAACACTGGAAATGTAAAAATCTAGTTAAATATCATGTGAGATGAACACATCTGCATCTGCCTTTGTCTTCATCTCCAAGTTTCTTGAGGATTCCTCTGAAGTCATGTTCATAGTGTTTCTCATCAGTGATAGCGAGACTTCTTTAACATCTCCTGTCCTCTTTCTTCTCTGGACTGCTTCTGGAGGTCATAGAGATTTATGTAAAGACCTTTATACAGAGATACGGTGACGCAGGAGAAGTCTGCAAAATGCAGTGCTGCATGCCTCACTTATACACTATAGGCTATTTTTGTATTTGAACCTTTGGTTTTGTTTTAAAAGCACACAACGCCCGTGCTTGTGTCTGCCATGAATGCACTCTAAATGTGCTAAAGAATGCAGGATTTCTGCTGAAGTTGAGCAGAAATTATATATACACACTCTCTGCTTGCAGTGCGTCAGTCACGCTTGTCAGGAAAGTGAGTGAGAACACACACAAACACACACAATTTTGTCGAATCGTTCTTTAGCGGCTCACTTCCGTCAATCGAACCCGGGTGCGGATAGTATGAAAGCGTTTGCTTTACATGACACTGCTTTCAACTAAAAATTGAAACCTTTTTATGCGTTTTGGTCGTTCATTTACACAACAACTGCGTTTTGAGGGCCTGAAAACACCAACTTTTGAAAATGGGTTTCAAAGTGCAAGTTTCAAAACGAAAGGTCTGCCGTTATCGTTTTTGTGTAAACTAAAAAGCACATTTGTGAAAACAGTCTTGCGCATGAGTATTGTATGTTCAGTCTTTAGGTGCGTAGTGTTTCTTTAGTGACATCGCCAACTACTGGCCTGGCATGAATAATACAGCGTTTTTTTTAGTCGTTTTTCACTGATTCTTGTGAACGGGATCGCTTTGACAATGGTGTTGTCTGAAAAAACGTTTCCGTTTTTAGTAGCCTACATCGTTTTCATGTAAACGTACTTTGGTTTGTTCTGTATCATCTCATAACTTATCAACTTTTCAACTATTACCACTTTAGGTCTTGTGGAATTTTTGGAAACTGAACTCTTTTAAAACACACTTTTCACATTCTCTATTTAATTTTTGGATATACAGTGGATATGCATGCATTACTGCAAGAGAGATCGAACATTTTTGTAATTTTTATGCATCCTAAACATAAACAACTATTTTCAAATTTGGTAGTAGGCTACTACATTTTGTGCTTGTCTAATTTCTTATGAATTCATTTCTTTGCATTTTTTATTAGTTGTGTTATTCACTTAATACACATTGTTTTCAAAGGGTGCTATGTCAATAAATTATTTTTCGATTATTATTATTACTAAGCAATGCATTTACAATGTGTGGAAAAGAAAGAATTGTATGACAGTTGTATCTTTGAAAACTGCATTAACACAGATGATCAGCAGGGGTCAGCGGTGTTCAGAGATTAAAGACATCTCTGGATGACTGGATGTGCATTTCAGCATCTACATTATTTATCATTTAATAGCAGTCTGCTACAAATGCATCAATAGTTAAATATTGTTCAAAAGTCTTGGGTCGGGAGACTCTTAGAAGAAAAGGTTTTGTCAAGAGCTTCATTTATTGAATCTTTAAGGAGTTCCCATCATTTGATCATTTTATGAATTTATTTTAAATGAATGAATTTAGTTTTAATTATTTTAAATTAAAAATGTGTTAAATGTATTACTAATTAATTTTAACGATAAATGAAAGAGTTTTCAAATATACTTTATTAAACATTAAACATTTCCGGCATTTCTCCTAACCTTTTTGACATAAAGCGTTTTTTAAAATTGAGTCAAGAATGCTAGTATTTTATATAGAACACCACTGAACATTTTTATATATATTTGAAAGTATCCAGCTTATAAACTGCATTTATTTGATTAAAAATACAGTTAAACAGTAATATTATGACATTATGACAACTTACAATAACTGTTCTCTATTAAAAAAAAAAAAAAAAAAAAAAAAAGGTAAAATAGTGTTTAGGTCAAATTGAGTTCCCGGGATTACCAGAAGACCAGAGCTGGTCATTTTAAATTTTAAATTCATAATTAATCACAAATTTGTTTTGACATCTGTAGTTTTATGTTTCTCTTCAGGTCTATATTACAGTAATCTAATGGTGGTTTAAAAAGTAAATATTTTCCAGATAATATTTATATTATTTTAATTTTATTTTTCACTGTATAAAAAGATTTATCCAGTCAACAGATGTGTAGGAAAATACACATCTGTCTATATATTTTAGAAAGAGAGTCCCTTGCAAGAGGATGCTTTGAAAACTCTACTTTAGACCAAGCATTTAGCTTTAGATTGTTTTTAACTCAATGCCACAAACATCGATTTTGTGTTGTGTAGTAAAAAAAACTTTAACAGCCAATATATATCTTAAAAACTATAATAATTTACTCTAGTAACTACTAATTATTTTTTTAATTTTATTATTTTTAGTGTTGCATTCAGCTGTACATTTCATTTGTTTATGATTTTTCATTTCAGTCAGAGCATCTGCGTGTCTGATCATGCATGTGAAAACCAGCTGATCCACATTCTTATTTATGGTAAATTACATGAGCAGAATTTATAAGAGGCCATATTTCATAGGTGATATGATAGCAGTGTTAAATAGTGCTATTCACACTATTTTGTTTGATTTAAGGCATGTAAAAGGTTTAAGCATTATACAGTAAGGAAATGTTCAGCAGGATGTCCAAGCAGCTTTTATTTTTATATGTTTGTGTTGATTGATTTAAAATCAATTTTAAATTCATTAAGGAAATGTTCAGCAGGATGTCCAAGCAGCTTTTATTTTTATATGTTTGTGTTGATTGATTTAAAATCAATTTTAAATTCATTAATAGATTTTGAATTTAAAATTGATTTTGAATTTGAAAACTTTCAATTGATTGCAGGTTGATGGGAACAACATGGCGCTGTCGCCAGCTATTTCTACCCGACGTACCTTTACTTTGTGGGTGTAACTATGTAATTTTATAGAATAAACCTATATTAGTTACACCCACAAAGTAAAGGTCGGGTAGAAATAGCTGGCGACAGCGCCATGTTGTTCCCATCAACCTGCAATTAATTGAAAGTTTTCAAATTCAAAATCAATTTTAAATTCAAAATCTATTAATGAATTTAAAATTGATTTGAGATATAACATTTTATGTAATCTTGTTGTTGTAATGTTGTAAGAAGTTGCATTGTGTAGTATGTTATTTATTTTGCCATATTTTATAGCTATAACATTTTACATGAATAGGCGTTGATGCTGATTTGGCATACAATGGCAGATCACACTTTTCTCAAATTCACTTTTTTTTTTTTTTTTTTTTTTGTCTACGCAGAAGACGATAACAGTATCGGTTTAAAAAAGAAAATGCACTTTGAAACCCGTTTTCAAAAGTTTGTGTTTTCAGGCCCCCATTCCCTGTTGTTGTGTAAATGAATGGCCAAAACGCATAAAAAGCTTTTCTGTTTTCAGTTGAAAATGGTGTTGTGTAAATAGTACGGAGCCCCAAAAGGGTCCTTTGCAACAAAAAAATAAATACAATATATATATACAGACTTTCGCATGCGCACAAGAAACTTTTGCATTTTTATTTTTTTTTTCCGTGCTGTAGCGGCTGGAACAATCAGACACTCAATTATTCATTATATTTAATGAATAATCCAACAGACGCCTCAAGACCATAACAAGCAATGGTCAAAGAAGGCCCAAGCTGGCTTCGAGAGGTTTGCTCTCCCACTGATCTTTATCAGTTTTTATTCCCCCAGGTGACACTAGCCCATCAACTAGTGGACCTCGGAGGCGTTCCAGAGGGGGAAGATGCACACGCAACAGGACAGGCCATAGGAAAGACACACAAGGCCCATAAAAAATGACTTATTTCCATTATTTGATAGGCAAACCTTATATAAATGTATATGGTTATCTGGACATTGTGTGTATGATTATTACTTTATGTATAGTATCTTTTTGTATTGTATATTGTTTTATGCATGCTTTATGATAGAACCACTAGTTAATGTAACTTTATCTATTCCATGCTTCCTATCAAAATAATTCTCATTTAAGGCCCTGCACATTACCTCAATAACATGCATTGTATTCTTGTTATAGAAATTGATTGCAGCTTCAACACCATCAACTTACTGAACCATCAAGACTTTCTCCTATGCATCCGGACGCTCGGTCAACAGCTCAGGCATTATAAGTATTGTATATTTAACAGAGATTTAATATAAGCTGTTAACAAGGTGCTTTGAAATAAGAAACTGATGGTTCTGTTCAGATGGTTAAATGATTCTTTTATAACTTCATTTCTGTTTTATGTTTAATTCAGTCGTTTTCACATTTTCTATTTTCCCATGTATGCGTGATTGTGTGTATGTGTTTGTTTAGATTATATCATTCGTATTTCCCTTTTGAGCTAATTTGCTACATGCTCATGCTTTACATTTTCTGGTTTATTTATACTATAACCTATTTCCTTTGTGCGTCACTGCCATTTTACTATGAAGAAAACGAGAGTAAGGATGCATATGAATTAATAAAGCTGAAATTTTGGCTTCGTTAGGGTGATATATCTCTAATATAAAGCCATATGTCCATGTTAATGCATTCTCTAGCACTGTGAAATGGGCTGATGGCGCAGTACGGCTGTGTGCATTGTCCTATTCAAGGGTCCATAAAAAAAGACTGATACAGTAAAGTGCTCAACATTTGTCTTTTGTTAGGGCAGTATTTCATATTTCAAGGCCTTATGTCCGCTTTAACAAATTTTACTCTGTGGCATCCAAAAAAAAACGTGCCAAAAAATGGGCTGATGCTGTAAATGTCAGGGTTATGTTCGGTTTTGTCTTTTTTCATTGTATTCAGTTTCTGTTTGGCGGTTTTCTTTTGACACAGTTTTTCCGTGCGTTTCATTTATTCATCCTATTCACCCGTCCCTCATTAATTAACTCGTTAGCTCCTTCTTTGCCTTGTGTATTTAAGCCCTCAGTTTCAGTTAGCTGTTTGTTTCTGGATTGTTTAACATCAGTGTGTATGTGATGTTTCCTTCAAGTTATTCTCCTGTTTATTGTTTTGATTCTTGGATTAAAGATCTGAGTTTCTTCATCAATGTGCGCTTTCATTACAGCCACCCACTGTCACAGCTGTTGTTGTTTTTAAAGGAATTAAATAATTTAAGTATTATAAAGGATTTAAGGGAATAATTAAAAGTAAAAACCGTAAAATAAGTTCTAGGTCTAACTGCAGTTGTGAAGGAATCAATTTCAAATAATATTTCATTTTAAAATATACACACATTCACTTGTACGTCTGATATATCAATGATATATCAAAAACGCAAATCAATTTTTGTTTAGTCACTGTCACAGAGCTGACCTCTGTTCCCTGTGTTAGAAACACATGAACACATACTTGGGTTTTTAAAAGGACTCTTTATTTACCTTGAGGGTACCAGCAAAGGGAGAGATGGCTTCCACACACATTC
This sequence comes from Gila orcuttii, assembly GCA_026230005.1. Taxonomy (NCBI): domain Eukaryota; kingdom Metazoa; phylum Chordata; class Actinopteri; order Cypriniformes; family Leuciscidae; genus Gila; species Gila orcuttii. The sequence continues at coordinate 22,496,020 of JAPDVR010000025.1, forward strand.
ACCCAAACATACACCTACAATTAGACTGTTGTGTCTCAGACTGGCCACCTGAGCACTAACCTAGTGGACATTCAAGCTTTTTACAAACTGTTGACTATCACCTGGATCAGCATACATGGCGGCGGCCATCTTGATTTGAGTAAAAGACCGGAATGGACTTTTGTCAGACGTTTTGTACCTGTGCTGTGTTGCCTCATGGGAGTGGGAGATACCAAGTATGGGGGGTAAGGGGTGGAATTGTTTGATTAAGGTATTGATGTATAATGGTTGATTGGTATAATTATAATGATACTTTTTATAAGTAGTGTTGAATTGAAGAGTGTGCTGTGCATTTAAATGTGTGTGTTGAAGGAAATGGTTATTTGATCTGTGACACATGTTCATGGTTTTGATATTTCCCATGTTATGATTGCTGAGAAATGGTTGTACCCATGGGTATAAATGCTCACACAAGGAAGTGGTCAGGCAGAAAAGTTTATTTTGTGACTGGTAGTAGTGAGTGCAGTATCTGCTGAGTACTCTGGATGAACTGTTATACCTGCTCCAAGGTTATTGTTTTGTATATTGAAGTTTTTTTTTTTTCCTTTAAGTTTCTTTTTTTTATTGTTATGTTTTGGCACCTGTGAGCACCTGGCACTTTCCTGGCTTGGGAGAATTTAAAATAAAGTGAAACTGGCATTTAACGTCCTCCATGTGTTGATTCAATGAACTCTAGACGGTATCTTTGACAGTCACATTCAGTTATGCATTTCATGAATCATGCAAATTATAGCATATTTTATATTCAAAACGCTGAAATTTCTTAAAGTTGAGGAGCCTAGCTTGCATCCCTGTATACAACTGGTCGTTATATCCGGTCGTTCAACATTCCTCTCGTAAAACAGTTGTCAAATATTAAATGTTTAGCTGATACTTTCCACGCACTCTTTTAGCGGTAAAACTAACATGTTGTGCCGGAGTTCACACTCGTCTTCTGTAAACAGTAAGACCAGCCCTCTTTGATTTGATTATTCTATTTTGATGTTGACGAACCCTGCACTGTTGAGAAAGAGCAACCTGAAAACTTTTAAAACTTTGTCACAAATAACAAACAGAACTGATTGATAGGAACAATTTGGCCATTTCAAATTTTTGGGGAGACGACTTCTTAATGTTTATGGTGGTTATATATCTAGCATACACTCACCTAAAGGATTATTAGGAACACCATACTAATACTGTGTTTGACCCCCTTTCGCCTTCAGAACTGGCTTAATTCTACGTGGCATTGATTCAACAAGGTGCTGAAAGCATTCTTTAGAAATGTTGGCCCATATTGATAGGATAGCATCTTGCAGTTGATGGAGATTTGTGGGATGCACATCCAGGGCACAAAGCTCCCGTTCCACCACATCCCAAAGATGCTCTATTGGGTTGAGATCTGGTGACTGTGGGGGCCATTTTAGTACAGTGAACTCATTGTCATGTTCAAGAAACCAATTTGAAATGATTCGAGCTTTGTGACATGGTGCATTATCCTGCTGGAAGTAGCCATCAGAGGATGGGTACATGGTGGCCATAAAGGGATGGACATGGTCAGAAACAATGCTCAGGTAGGCCGTGGCAGTTAAACGATGCCCAATTGGCACTAAGGGGCCTAAAGTGTGCCAAGAAAACATCCCCCACACCATTACACCACCACCAGCCTGCACAGTGGTAACAAGGCATGATGGATCCATGTTCTCATTCTGTTTACACCAAATTCTGACTCTACCATCTGAATGTCTCAACAGAAATCGAGACTCATCAGACCAGGCAACATTTTTCCAGTCTTCAACTGTCCAATTTTGGTGAGCTCTTGCAAATTGTAGCCTCTTTTTCCTATTTGTAGTGGAGATGAGTGGTACCCGTTGGGGTCTTCTGCTGTTGTAGCCCATCCGCCTCAAGGTTGTGCGTGTTGTGGCTTCACAAATGCTTTGCTGCATACCTCGGTTGTAACGAGTGGTTATTTCAGTCAAAGTTGCTCTTCTATCAGCTTGAATAAGTCGGCCCATTCTCCTCTGACCTCTAGCATCAACAAGGCATTTTCGCCCACAGGACTGCTGCATACTGGATGTTTTTCCCTTTTCACACCATTCTTTGTAAACCCTAGAAATGGTTGTGCGTGAAAATCCCAGTAACTGAGCAGATTGTGAAATACTCAGACCGGCCCGTCTGGCACCAACAACCATGCCACGCTCAAAATTGCTTAAATCACCTTTCTTTCCCATTTTGACATTCAGTTTGGAGTTCAGGAGATGGTCTTGACCAGGACCACACCCCTAAATGCATTGAAGCAACTGCCATGTGATTGGTTGATTAGATAATTGCATTAATGAGAAATTGAACAGGTGTTCCTAATAATCGTTTAGGTGAGTGTATACTCTACATTTCATACATGTATATTTATCATATCTTCTACATTTAAAAATGTATAATGAATGACTGCAATAAAAAAAAAGAGTAAAAAACACATCTTAGGCCTACCTAAAGCAGAGGAAGCTGCCTCTTTGCGTAGATGTTGGTAGTGGAAGCGTCAGAGTTAGAGCCCCTTCTGGGTTAGGGTTAGCCTATAGTGGGAACAGAATGAGAAGAGAGTCCTGGAGAGAATGGGTTTCTTGATTTGTTTTTAGTATAGTATTTAAAAAATAATTTAGCCTTAATCTACTCATTCTACTTACTAAAATAATAGGATAAGACAAATAAAATGAGAAAATGTGAATTCCATTTTATTATTATTATTATTATTCATAGCTCCCCCAAAAAGAGATATAAATGGCACTTTTGTTACTGGATATAGTGCAGCAAAGATTGTTGGTTTGCAGCCGTGCCTGATTTAGCTCGTGTCGGGGATGTTTGTGAAGACAGACTAATTCTCCAGTGGCAGATGATTATACATAAATGTTGAGGACAGCATGGAAGAAAGCATCTCAGAAGCCTCAATTTAATGTATACGGGTATCTTATTTAGCTGAGGTAAGCAATTCTCTTGTATCCTTGCTCGATGAAGAATGAGACAACCCAACGGTCGGTTAAAATTTAAGTCTGATTTGTGGCGCGCTTCAGGGCAGTGACGAGTACATGTCGTCCAGACACCCTTGGCACAACCTTAAGCGATGCCCCTGAATGGTGGTTCAATGTCAACATTGTCACAACGCTGTAACAACCTTAACCACACAACGTAATTATAGCAACCTTGCCCATTAGAAGGTTGGGTACATTGTGCCAAAGTTCTGTGTTTGCTGGGTATGACTGATGCAGATATAAAAGCTTTGTCCCTCAAGACAGCTCTTCTATTTTTTCCTCTGCTCTGCTAAAAGGGTTGGAGAATTGTGTGCTCTGACTATTAGTGATGGTTGTTTATGTTGGAGGCCCTCTGGCCTAGCCCTGCCTTTTTGCCAAACATTCTTAATCCTCAGTTCAGTACTGGAGGTGGCTCAATTTCAACCTCTTTTTTCTTCACAGGCAGAACAGGAGGGTTTGAACACAGCCTTTGAGGAAGTCTCATTCTCAGCTCTTTGTTTGCTATGGAAAGGCCAGACTAAGGTTGCCACTTTCTAAGCAACATTTGTCACGTTGGTTGGTTGATGTTATCTCCCATGCCTATACAGAAGGAGGGTTGGGAATACAGGCACACTGAACCAGAAGTGTAGCTACTTCATGGCCTGCATTATAAGGAGTTCCTGTGGGGGACATTTGTGTGGAATCATCATGGTCTACATCATGAACGTTTGCAAGATTTTACAGACTTGACGTAACTAGTGCAACACCTGTCAGCAATGCCTATTTGACATCTGGTGCACAGCAAGTTTTGAACAGTGCAGATTCTGTAGTTTCTCGTGACACGAGTCATGCTACTTAGACCATATTGATGGTCAGAGTAAGGTCAAAACAGATTGTGGGTTTCGGATGTAACTGTGGATCTGTGGGACCGAAGTATGGCCGTCACTAATCCTTGTTGCTCTGAACACTGAGGCGTTCAAGGTCAGACAATGAGCCGGAGGTTAAACCTTTTATAAGTGTGGGAAGTTACGCTTCCGGGGCATTAGAGATATACTGCCCCAACGAAAGCCAAATTTGAGCAAATTGATCTTTATTAATTCATGCGCATCCATAGTTTCACTTTTGGCAGTGATGCACAAAGGAAATAGGTAAAAAAATATATACATGTGCGCACATGATATTATACATTTTTATGCTTTACTTGACTAAGTTTATTTACTCTGTACTCCAATACTTTTATGATGAGATAGTTACATTTTACAAGGCACCTACATTTTTGCTACAAAATAAGTGATATTGCCATCTACAGGGCATTGAAGGTACTATATCTTATAACTATATCTTGTGCTTTTGCCCTTACTCATCCAATCTAGTCAACAAGTCTACTTTACGCAAAAGCGAATGCATTAACAGGTAGTTGTGAATTGCAGGTGTTTCATACATGAGATGAGGGCATGTCTGCAGCCGTGATGAGGCCAGCACGTCCAGTGCAAGCAGGCAAAGTCCGGACTCTGGTCCGGATCCGGACCCGGAGGGAATTCAATCCGGACCCGCATCCATTTCGTATTTCAAGAGCACTAATTGTGTGTAAGGGATTAAAAGTGTGGATTTCCTACTTTGATAAACGCATGTTAAAATCGTTTGTTTATTTTTTGAGGTGGTCCGAAATTAAAACGAAGGCGAGATATTTAAAGTTTTAAATATTTAGTTGCCATGACATCCAGTGAGCGTATGACTTTTGACGTAATCGGGCGCAACGCGACACTTCCCTGCAGTAAGCGTTTGAATGGGTGTGGAGGATGTCATTGTCCAGGAAAAGAAAAGTTGATGAAGAAAATAGAGTTTTCAAAGATGATTGGACAGAGAGGTATGCGTTCACAGATATCCCAAGTCTCCGGAAGTTCCAGGAGTCTCCCGCATATTGATAGCGGCTCCCTGATGCCCGCAAATGAGTTCAAATCTTCCGCAATGTGGAGCTCGCGAGCTCCAAACCGTGTAGCACGCGCATGGCAGAGAGGGAGAGAGCGACCTTACGTGTGTGTGCGCAAATGTGCGTGCGTGCCTCATGAAGCGCATGTAAGCCCCATCCAAATGTTTTTAATAGACAAACCATGTCATTCATAAGTCAACACCATTGCTGAGAATGTTCTGCTTAAAACTGCAGTGAACCAAAGACAGTCTCAAAAACGCGGTTTGAAATCGCTGGTGTTTCTGACGTCACAAACTACCTTGTGACCAATCAGATCAACATGTGATCGTCAACAAGTGGATCTCTGAGCTGGTGTGAGTGAGTGGAGGCGGGGCTCATTTGCATATTTATAAAACCACTTATACTAAATGAGGCAAGAGTGAAGTTATACATTCAAGCTATTTTAAGCCATGAAAAAAAAATTCAAGGAGAAAACTTTAAATATGTCATTGTGGTGATCAGATGAGTTTTAAGGGATAAAATTATTGACTGCAGGGGGACTTTAAGTACTGTTAAAATCAGATAGCCTACTGTAAGACTTTTACTCAAGTCTTATTAGAATTGGTGACTTGTTACATGCAATGTCATTTTCACTGTAAGGTAGCCTATTTGTCTTTTTTCAAGTATGGTTTTCAGGTACTCTTTACACCTCTGGTTTATTGTTAATAATAAAGTTGAGGCCTAGATCCTGCCTCTACTCTTCCTTGCTGCAACCAGCTGTGACAGAGATGGGCCAAAATTCCCAATTTTTCGATATTTTTCTATTCTATTCCTAATCTTTGATCGCTTGTAACCTGAAACGAGGCCTTCTTTTCTAACATCAAAGGGAGGAAGAGAAAAAACGAGGCAGGTGCTGCTTTCACAGCTGTGAGAGACGTTTGTTCTGTCCAGGTGAACGTGACGTCTATCCTTCATAGAGCCGCTCTGTTTCTCACTTGTAATGAATGAAAAGCTCCAACGGCGCTGCACTGCACGAACAAATAAACATTTGTGTCTGACAGTCTCATCCGTCCTTTGAATTCAGCTAAATCTCGGCTTATTGCATTCACATGCCATTCTCCTTCCTTGAGATATGACAGGAATACACAAGCGCGTGTGAATGGAGCTTCTTTCTCCAGAGCGGATTATTACGACTCGTGGTCAGGATTGTCAGTCACTTATATATTCATAAACCTCAAATACGGGCGCAGGAGACGAACACTGTATGTAAATGCCCTTGATGATTAAGCAGGTCATTAGAGGGATTAACCAAAGTGATTAACATGCAGAAAAACATGCAAATTAAAATCCTTCTGTGTTATTTTGCTAATCGCATTTTGGAGTCATAAAAACATCCAAACTATTTTTGAAAATGGTGACAAATGCATACAGAACAAGTCTACTTGAATATTTAGATTTTTGTAGTATTTATTTATTTCAAAGAGAGAGAGAGAGAGATGTAAGGGGGAAGAACTACATATGCTACAGCCAGGGATGTAACAAAATATAATGATTCCATATTTATATAAGATAATTTGCTCGGTATCTGTCATTCTTCCGTCATTTTGTCAATTGTTACAGTTCAATAAATTAGAATTTGATTTTAACCTACATTTTAGACACAATATTGCTACTTACTTTGTCAATTTTTGTCAGAATAGTTCCAAACGAGGTTAAAACACGAACACGAATGTCTCTTAGCAACTCTACAACAGACTGCCTGAATCAATCGGTATCTTTGAGCAAAACGGTTCTTTGAATGATTCAATGACTCAATCGAGACAGTCGGTTGTTTCGTTCCTGATTGATTGAGTTTTGACCAATTGAGTTTTTGAATCACCTGGCGTAATATAACAGTCTGTCTGGAACGCACATACTCAGACAAGCGAGTGGTAAAAGGGATATAGTGAAAATGAAAATAATAGCTAAAATATCATAAAACAATGAAAAGTCCCAACTGCGTGGCCAATCAAATTCGAGTAGGCTACTGGAACTACCCAGCAAACAAATTTTCTAAGAATGTTATGAAAACGTTCAGTTTTTTTAAATGTTTTAAAAACTTTTTTTCTTGGTTATGCGAATGTTAAATTTCAATCTATTTTGCAAATGTAGCAACTCTACTAAATTCTAGCTCAAGATATTAGAACCACTGAAATTCAAGACCTAGGCTCTAGGAGGCAGTATTTGTGAATCACAACCACAACACGTAAATCAGATTTAAACAACTGCAGTTTTATTGCACAATTTCTCTTAGAATATGAAAGTGCAATTTTGTTAAGTAAAAGGAAATTACAATTTAATAATAGTAAATAAACAAAATAACCCTTGGGCCCATAAAAGAAAACCAGGAAAAGAAAATTGTCTTTCCTTTAGTATCTACCCGGGTAGTATAAACAATCAAAAGTTCTTATCTGATACTTTTGCAGGTTCACTCAGGAAAAAGTTCAATGACTGAAGATCCTTGAATTCACTGATGTAATACAACATCGAAAACGTCACTGGCTCGCGAAATTTCTTCTCCGGAGTTTCACTGGCTCGCCATCTTTGATCCAATAACCTCGTGGCGTCGATAACCACGGGGAACGTGCAAGGGAGACAAAAAAACAATCTGCACATACATATTGTAATCAGTTACAAGCAATAAACTCTTACAACATTATGTGTCTTAATTTTAACAGATTTTAATCTATTAAAATAATTTTCACTCTGTCATACCATGAATGATGTTCATAGGTAATTATTTTCTCCTCGGATTAACATATCACAAGTCTGTGTCACGTAAAACTTGCGTTTTACATTCACAATGTCTCATAAACTCAGTTTCTTGCAGAAATACTAATGAATAAAGCAGTTTAAACATGAATTTCGCGATATTTTGTCTGTTTAACCAAGCAGAAAGCACTTAGTAAAATAATTGAATGACGCAATTCCACATCACATATATATACGCACAGTATATATATCGGCATTTACAACACACATTCAATAAAATAACACATCACAACCTCATTGAAAATCACTCTGATTGGTTTTAAGAGTAAATCTACTAATGATCATCCCATCAACACTAAAATAATATAGATATGTCTTAAACTGTACTCACCAGAGTTCGTGAATAGAAAGGAAAAAATATTGAAGAACTCTGTTTCCTCTGAGCATATCATGCATCACGTAACCTTTTTAAATACAACGTAAATTAGATGAATTAAACAGAAAAACACAATATTTTGTGAAATACTCAACAGAAATAACCTTTTCCACAGGAGAATTCGAAGCAGCAATCTCATAACATGTCTCTTTCTCTTGAGACTCTCATCTGCGTACCTACAGGCCGCACCCAAAACCACACCCACCACTTACGTTAACCCTTTCTTGGTACTTTGGGTGGGTTACACACTCCCTCTCTAAATCATCATGAGTCCCTTCATGAGTTAAAATCAACCTAAATGTGTATGATTTGGTTATCCTCATAGTCACTTAATTGCTCCAGAGCTTTAATAAAACTTCCCAAAATAGTTTGAGCAAAAGAAATCAATGGCTTTCCCAGCTGAGGATAATGAAACCGACCTGGCGGCCTCCTTGACCTTTCAGACCTGCGTACTGCATTGGTACTACTATCATCTGTGGTTACTTCTTTTTGGTTACTCTGGTACTCAGGACCACTGGAATTTCCAGCTATCGTTTCTTCATCAGTAACATTTTCTGGTTCACTCAAGTCCAGAAGCGGCACATCATCATCTTCGTCGGCCACAACTGAAACATCTTTGTCATGACTGATTGATTCAGGACCTTTCTTCCTGGACTCTTCTGAAATATTATCACACTTTCCATCCAAAACTTCATTATGTGGAGTTTGCACATTCTTGGTGGATGATGAAGTAGTGAGGACAGGTGAATATGACTGATTTGAAGAAGTTTGATGATCCGCTGAAACAGTGAAAGCATTATCAGCTGAGACTGGAATTTCATATACTTTGGTAAATCTCTGCTCAGGAATTGCAGAAGGCTGCAAGGGCATGCAAGTATCCTCATCGCCAGAATTTGAATATTCATCTGTATAGAGCTGGGAGCTCTGTCGTGTTTGAGAATGCCGAAGCACTGGCTTGGGAGGCTCCTCCTCCTCCCCTTCAGACAGATACCCACAAGGCAGAAGATGATCACGATGTAGAGTTCTAGTGGGACCATCTACATCGATTGGGTGAACCATGTAAACAGGTGAGTCTCCCATCCACTTAAGTACACGATAGATGGTGGATTCCCACTTATCAGCTAACTTGTGTTTGTTCCTCAACCTGAGATTCCTCACAAGAACACGGTCTCCTTCCTCCAGCGCTGATTCCCGCACCTTAATATCACACCCACCACTTACGTTAACCCTTTCTTGGTAGTTGGTACTTTGGGTGGGATACACATGGTGCCGTGACCCGGATATAGTGGTCACGTGAGAACCAGTGTCAAGTAAAACGTTACAGGTTTTTCCAGCGATTATAACTGTGGCAGTACATTTCTCACCCACTAGCTTTTTAGCTGTTTGGACTTTATCAACACTTTGTGAATAGTTGTCAGCTTTGGTTTTAAGTCTGGAGTTGGGACACATCTGAATCCTCGTTCCTGTCTGTCCCCCAACAGAAACGGAACTCAGTTTAAAGAAGGATTCTCAGTATCATTTTAGCTTTCTCCCACAGTCGCAACTTTTCTTTGAACTCTTTCTTTTTAGCTTCTACAAGCTCAGGGTTTGGATCACCACAGCAGGATGGGGCAATGTGCCCATCTTCACCGCAGCGGAAACAGTACCAAGGTCTGGGCTTCTTGTTAGCTTTCCCTTCATATGGCAGGGCAGACTTTTCCATCATTTTAACCTTAGCTTTCTTGGGTTTAGCTCCACTTGAATCCGGTTTCACTGATTTCTCACTCTTTGTAGCTCTGAGAGTCGCTAACTGCATTTGCAACTCCACTATCTGCTTTTGCATCCTCTTGGTTATGGCAGCTGAACTTGAAACATTCTGAAAAGGATCAATTTCATCTGTGTAACACTCTACACTTTGCAGATGTGACTGAACTTTGGCTTTCGGAAAGCCTAGATGCTGTTTCATTCGGAGGGATTTCGATGCTTGCTTGTCCTCTTCTGTCCTTATGAGAAGCAGAAACTCAGAAAACGAAAGTGGATTAGTCTTCCTCTGCTCTAACTGCAGGTTGCTGATTAAACTGTTATTCCAGCATCCGCGGCAGAACTGTTTCAGCAATTGGCGATCCATATCAGCAACGGTAATACCACCCCTTCTTATCACATTGCTAAGAGCGGACTGCAGTCGCTGTAGATAAGCAGATGCTTTCTCCCCGGCATTCTGGTTTGTGTTTAGAAATTTAGCAAAGAGCTCATCTCCATCTTCTACAGCAGCATAAGCAGAATCGAGTAGACTGAGGTAAGTTCTAGGGTCAGTCTGGGGCCCTAAATGTTTAACAATATTAGCCGCAGGAGGTAAGAGGCATTCAACAATTTTCCTGACTATCTGCATATTAGAGAATGTGGCATCATTGAGATAAAACTCAATATTGCTTCGCCAGGTGTCATAGTCCACCTCCATTGGTGAACAAGGGGCTCTGCCAGAAAAGCTTCTCAGCTTTGGGCCACTATGGTACTGCGCAGATATATCGGTGCTCTTTACCACATGCTCCACTACTACTCTCTGAACTTCGGAAGGACTGAGCTGCTCAGGTAAGAGTGAAAAAGCTGGCTTCTTTCTTGGAGAGGAAAGACCAGCTCCCACTGAGATGTGAGATAGACAGTCATCAGGGGCATGTATCTCAGTTTTTCCTGAGGGCAGATCATCTGCCTCCCCCGGCGATGCAACGGTCAAAGCGCTTAAGTTGCGCAGAGGATCAGGTTCAATGTCCATATTTTCAGATTCACTCAGGAAAAAGTTCAATAACTGAAGATCCTTGAATTCACTGATGTAATACAACGTCGAAAACGTCACTGGCTCGCGAAATTTCTTCTCCGGAGTTTCACTGGCTCGCCATCTTTGATCCAATAACCTCGTGGCGTCGATAACCACGGGGAACATGCAAGGGAGACAAAAAAACAATCTGCACATACATATTGTAATCAGTCACAAGCAATAAACTCTTACAACATTATGTGACTTAATTTTAACAGATTTTAATCTATTAAAATAATTTTCACTCTGTCATACCATGAATGATGTTCATAGGAAATTATTTTCTCCTCGGATTAACATACCACAAGTCTGTGTCACGTAAAACTTGCGTTTTACATTCACAATGTCTCATAAACTCAGTTTCTTGCAGAAATACTAATGAATAAAGCAGTTTAAACATGAATTTCGCGATATTTTGTCTGTTTAACCAAGCAGAAAGCACTTAGTAAAATAATTGAATGACGCAATTCCACATCACATATATATACGCACAGTATATCGGCATTTACAACACACATTCAATAAAATAACACATCACAACCTCATTGAAAATCACTCTGATTGGTTTTAAGAGTAAATCTACTAATGGTCATCCCATCAACACTAAAATAATATAGAAATGTCTTAAACTGTACTCACCAGAGTTCGTGAATAGAAAGGAAAAAATAATGAAGAACTCGGTTTCCTCTGAGCATATCATGCATCACGTAACCTTTTTAAATACAACGTAAATTAGATGAATTAAACAGAAAAACACAATATTTTGTGAAATACTCAACAGAAATAACCTTTTCCACAGGAGAATTCGAAGCAGCAATCTCATAACATGTCTCTTTCTCTTGAGACTCTCATCTGCGTACCTACAGGCCGCACCCAAAACCACACCCACCACTTACGTTAACCCTTTCTTGGTACTTTGGGTGGGTTACACAAACAATATTGAATGTTCTCTGAACATTCTGAAACAAGTAGTAGCCTAACCTTTAAAAATGTTAGATGAATTACCAAAACCAAACGTTTCAGAAAAAAAAAAGTTTCACTAACGATGTACAGTTAATGTTTTAGTGCTAACGTTTTGAGACCATTATTAAAGACCGGATAACTTTGTTACTAGAAGAAAACGTGTAGATAACTTTATTTGAGAAAACCTTTTCGGAACGTTCTGAGAACGTTCTCTGTTAGCTGGGTAATTGTATATGTATGTAGGCTAATTCTGCATTGAGTCTTAAAGTGCTAGTGTTATTTGTGGCTGAAAGCTTAATCAAATTAGCCCAAATATAAAGTAATCATGTTCTCCAAAGGTTTTGACTGTGATAATACCATCATCTAACAGAAAAACAGGAGCGGAGGTGTTTGTTTGGAAAGGCAATTTCTGGTCACATGTTGTGAGATCAATGCCTTCCTGTCTGAGATTCTTGAATTCCTCAGAGAAGCAGAGATTGATCACAAAATTGTGGCAAGTGCAACATTGTTTTCATGTCTTCATGCTGCTCTCTTTTGTGTCAAAGTTAGATGTAAAATTTAGTGTATTTGACTTTATTTTTTTTAGGTGATTACCTGAAAATGTTGTTAACATTTTAGTTTAGGGCCCAATTCTCACTATTAACTAGTTGCTTATTAGCATGCAGATTACTAGAATATTGGCTGTTTATTAGTACTTCTATGTATTATTCTGCATAGCAGTATTCTACATCCCTTACTCCATACCCAATAACTTAACAACTTCCTTACTAACTATTAATAAGCAATAATTAGGAGTTTATTGAGGCAAATGCTGTAGTTAATAGCTAGTTAATAGTGAGAATTGGAACCTAATCTAAAGTGTGACCAGAATATTTGATCTAACTTTACTTTAGACATTTATGCAATTACTTTTTATCAGCTGTTTTAGTGATTTTAGTGGATGATAAAATTAGTTCCCCTCAGGTCCACATGTGTACTTTATTCTATTAACTATGAACATTAAACTAAAACGTTTCCGTTTTATTTTTTATTAGCATTTCAAATTAAATATTTGTTGGGTTTTCATGTTTATATGAGGACATTCCATGGATGTAATTATTTTTAAACTGTACAAATTTAATATTCTATCCCCTTACACTAATCCTAACCATACTTTCTGCATTTTTACATTTTCCAAATAAATAAATAAATAAATAAATAAATAATACTAATAATATTGACTTAGTATGATTTATAAGCTGTTTCCTTACAGGGGACCAAAAATATCCCTATAACAACAAGGATTCAACAACAGCAGCTTATTCTGTGCATCATAGGTCATTATGGCATTTTTACGTCATTGCATATGCGCATAAATTTCTAGTTTCGATTTTCGATCAAGTGTTTACATGTATCAAATGGATTAAAAACGGTTTAAACCACCCCTTACAATCCGTAGGAAATTTCAATTAGATTTGGCCAATTCATTCCAATTGACATGGTTACGTGCAACTAGTCCGAAAACAAATACACAAAACATGTATTACTATAGCTGTCAAATAGATTTGCTCATTAAGTGGCGACCCAACACAATACCAGAAGTGTTTATTATGCACAAATATATGAAAATGTCCCTAAATGGTCAATGAATGACATGAGTTTTTCAGGGTGATACAACTATCTTGATAATTAAAAAAGAAAGACTCATTAAAATTAGTGATCAACTAAATGGATTTTTTGATTGTTCAAACTTGACACACGTTTTAATCTACATTTAAAAAAATACTTTTCTTTATCATAGACTCTTATTTGTCCACCGTGGATCATCCTCCTTCCCTCTGCACCTCTCACCCCTCTGCCAAGCCCTTCTTCTCCTGATATTCTGCCTGCCTTTTCAGTCCTCCGCCTGCTCCTCTTCCTCCTCCCAAACCCCCACCTCCCCACCTTCATCTCTCTCTCTTTACGGCGCGAGTGGGCGAACAGGAGTGGGCGAAGGGCTGAAAAGGCAGGCAGAATATCAGGAGAAGAAGGGCTTGGCAGAGGGGTGATAGGTCCAGAGGTAAGGATGATGATCCATGGTGGAGCCGATGGAGGGGAGGAGCCATGGAGGCTGAAGGGTAGGAGGTTTTTGGGCGATGACGGACAGAGGCGGAACCGATGGGGGAGGATGATAGGGAGGAGAGGGAAGTTCGCCGAGCCATGGTGGAGCAGAGGGTTCAGAGGGACACGGGGAAGCCGCTGGCTCCGGCGACTGAGGTGTAGACTGGGATACAGAGGGGCGCGGTGGAGACAGAGGGACTGAGGACCAAGGACGAGCAGAAGGGAGTGATGAGTCCAATGGAGCCTGGGGGACGAAGGGACGGGGCGTAGCCAGAGGAGTGCAGTCCAGAGGTGATGGAAGGTCGACAAGCGACCAAGGTGGATCCGGGGACGAGGGAGCCTAGCAGCATTGGTGAACTGATGGGCCACGCGGGAGATAAAGGAGGTAGGTGCCAGTGGACTCATGGGCCGATGTGGAATCCTGGACACGGTGGCTGGAGTTGGATCCCAGGGATCCACTGTCCATGATGGTGCTGAGGACTGGAAGCCCCTCAGCGAGCCCACCATTACACTGGCGTGTAGAGGGCGAGTGATGGGGCTGACAGGAGGCAGAGGAGATGAGGATGACGGCTGGATGATGAGAGGCGGCGGGAGAGGGAGGTTGGGTGGGAATTTAGGAACAGACTCAGGCTCGGGGACAGATACTGGCTTGGGGACAGACTCAGATCTAGGAACATGAACAGTTCTTGGGAAAGGAACAAGTCTGGGGATGGGAACAGGGACAGGAACAGGCTCTGACATGGCGGCGGCCATCCAGGCTGAGGACTCAGGCGGTGAGGCGGCAGCCGTCCTTGCTGAAGACACAGGCACAGGGTGATCTGGCGTGAACAGTCTCTGGCTCGGCAGGCATGATGTGAAGAAGCTCTGGAAGGGTGGTCTCGGGGGACTCTGGAGATGGTGGTTGTTTTCTGCGACACTCACCAAGGTCGGTGGTCTGGGCTGGTCTGGTCTGGCCCCGATCCAGAAAAGCAGCTTGAGGGTTTCGTCATCGAGGGTGCTAGTGACGTCTCGGCGAACAAACTTTTTTTTTTTTTTTTTTCATATATTTTATTGGATACAGCGTTCAAAAAATTTTTGCAACATGATACAATATAAGTCTTCATTTTATGAATGAACAATTTCAGAATGAACAATTCTTCAAAACAAAAGTCATTTTATGGTTCACAAGGGGTCTGAGAACATCTATTACATCCCTCATCCGGGCCACCCGGATAAATCTTGGCAAGCCTGGCCTTGCTAAAGTGAATCCTATGTACCACTTTAAATTGAATAAGACTAAACCTAGCACAGCTGGAGGAAGAATTGACTGCTCGCAAGGCTTTTTCTCAAAAGTCATCCGACAAGGAAATCTGCAGTTGGTTCTCCCAGCTGGTCCTAATTTTATTGACAACAGAATCAGAAGATGGGGAAAGTAGGTTATAGAAGTAAGAAATATGGCCTTTGGATAAAGTCTCAGCCTTAATAATTAGATCTATGCCACTAGGGGGTGGGACTTGAGGGAATTGAGGGGAGTGGGTCCTAGCGAAATCCCGTAACTGGAAGTATCTTAGGAAATCACAGCCGCTGAAATTTAACGTTGTGCGCAATTGCTCAAAGCTAGCAAAACAGTCATTAACGTACATATCGCTGAGATATCGGAGGCCATTCCTAGCAAAAACCTTGAATCTAGGGTCAATTTTAGCAGGAAGGAATAAATGGTTATTGCAAATAGGAGTTGTCTGAGGAAGGGTGAGCCAGCCGGAGTTACGTCTAATTTGTGCCCAGATTTTCAGAGTGCCAGTTACTATAGGATTAGATGTATAAAGTGACGGGGAAAAAGGAAGACTACTGCCAACCAGGGCGTGGATGGAAGAAGAGGAGCATGACTTGGCCTCGATTTGACACCAGTTGCTCTGAGCTGAGGTAAACCATAGCATAATCTTATGAGCATTTGCAGCCCAGTAATAACCAATAAGACTAGGCAGGCCAAGACCCCCAAGGGATCTGCTCCTCTGCAAAAGTGATCTACTGGCTCTGGCGTATTTGCCAGCCAAGATAAATGAGGAGATAGTACCTTCTATGGCAGTGAAAAATGACCTGGGTAAGAAAATAGGCAGACATTGGAAAATATATAGGTATCTAGGAAGTA
The DNA here is from genome assembly GCA_026230005.1 of Gila orcuttii. NCBI lineage: Eukaryota > Metazoa > Chordata > Actinopteri > Cypriniformes > Leuciscidae > Gila > Gila orcuttii. Next base: position 22,512,097 of record JAPDVR010000025.1, read on the forward strand.
TATTCATCTTAACAGTCTGTACTCTTCCGGCCAGGGATAGCGGTAGATGGTTCCACCTCTGCAGATCGGACTTGACTGTTGTCGTTAAGGCAGTAAATTTCTGCTCTCGTAATGTTCGAACGGACCTTGTGATTGCAATACCTAAATATTTGAATCCTGAATTAGATACTCTAAAGGGGACTGAAGACGGGGGTAGCTCCACAGCTAATTGGTTAATAGCATAGCACTCGCTTTTCGAGATGTTTAATTTATAACCGGAGAACTCGGTGAAGGACTTCAGAACTGAGAGAACAGGTGGGATGCTGGACTGAGGATCGCGAATGTACAAAAGGAGATCGTCGGCATATAACGACACTCGGCGAACAAACTTAGCCGTGAAGGAAAAGAATTCCGTGCTCTCTTGAGCAATAGCGACAAATATAGCCCTGTCGTCCATTTGGGCTGGTCCAATCATCTGTCACGGGTGGTTGCAGGAAGGCAGACGGAGATGAGGATATATTTACAAAACGAAGGTTTATTAGAAATTAAACACAGGACGGCATGATACAGATGATGATGATGATGATGATGATGATGACTAACTAAACACAGGTGATACAGCTGAACTGATGATGACAGTGAAGATGACACGTGACATGTGAATACAAGCAAACAAGTCCAAATGATAACAAGCTAACCCAAACACCACTGTGACATTGATTTACCAGCCTGATGCATGGGACAAATATTGTATTAGGCTGCTGAATATGAGAAACACGCAGCCATTAAGTGCATTAACATGTCAATGAAATTCCATCCACACTCTCAACGATCCTCATGGTTTGATTGTCTTGGAAGTGGAAGTCAGCAGAGTCACATTTCAAATCTTAAAGATGCAGTGGAAATGATTCACTCCTGAAAAAAGGAGTAACTGCAATGAACACGGGTGTTGGATTGAGATCAACATTAAAGAAAAGTCCTTCCTTTTAATCCGCTTGACATTTCAGTTGAAGCTGGCCATTTTATTGTAATGTCACGCCGGTAAGTGGCCAGGAAGACAAACAGTACAAGGGAAAAGGCCATTCTATATAAGAGCAATTATATCTTAGAAAGAAAATCTCATACCATTAGAATAGTCCTGCTTAGTCTTTCTCTCTTTCAGCTGTGAGCTCTTGTGTCATAATAATCGCAAGCTATGATGACAGCTACATATTTAAAACCTGGCTGTCACCCTACCCGGCCCAGTTATGCTCAAACTCACCGCACATGACCATAGTTTCTCAGGGAAAGAGGATGAAGAAGACATTGTGAGAGAAATTACTGTGGTTGTTCCACCTCTGACAGCTCCTTGCATAAGGAAGAGATCACTGGAGAAAACACTAATATTTCACCATATAAGCTCTGCACTGGCTTCAAGCTTCATGCATATTAGAAACGGGGCATAATTATTCACAGATTTGATGAGTCTTGTGCTTATGCTGTAAATGATCAAGTGAGCTTTTGTGAGGTTTTACACATGCGCAGTAAGGCGAATTAAGTGTTTTCAGGCGTTTTCCAAAAGTTTCTCATCCATACTGAAATGTCGGAAAACCTTTCCTGACAAGGAAAAAGTTAATTAAAGCCATTTCCACCAAACCCCTGGGCTAATTCAAGGAGATCTATAGCGTATATAATCTAAATGGGCAATGATTCGGGCAGTAACTTAACCTGTAACATCCTGCCGATACACGAGTGTCTGTTACAAAACCAAAAATAAACCACATCGAAGTGACAGAACCCTTACATTAATTTTTATTCTGTTTAGTAATCAAAATAGTGGTTAATATTAATTTATTAAAAAATTATAACTTCCTTACACCCAGGAATAAGCATTTTGCCTCTGTAGAGGACATTATATTTGATCAAATTTCTCTGACAACATACATGTCACAGGTTTAAGTCTGGATGTGGAGACATTCAGGGCTTTGCAGAGATACCAGATGTTTCACCTTGACAACTCCCTCTCCCTATCTGGTTTAGCACTCTTATGGAAATATGATAATATTTTGTAATTATCATTTAAATCTGACTAATTTTCAAATTGTTTGTAAGAAATCAACATCTCAGGAAAATGTTATGGGGTTTCAAATCAGAATATGACTTTCTGTTTCGTAACAGGGCATTGATTTCATACACGTCCACTGTTGTGGACACCAGGACTAACATCATGTCAGGCATTTTGGGAGACACAACAAGTGTCAGAAGTGTCACAACAATATTGTTTTTGAAATATGATATTTTAATGCAAATAGTCCCAAGCTACGTATAACTCCCATTATTACATGTCTTTTCTCATTAACCCCCCCTCCCCCCAAACAATGTAATGACCTAAAAAACTAAATTAAACTATATTCTTCAATTAAAATATTGATTTAAGATATTATTCAATTATCATTTAGCTATGGTTAATTTAATAACAACAATGCACCTATCTTAATATAGACTAAGTGAAACAAACTATAAATAAATAATATAAAAAGTCAAATATTTAATTTGACTAATTAATTAAAAATACATAAAAAACACTTTTCTAGATAAATCATACGAAAAAAACAATCATTGAAATAGAAATTACATTTTTTTTTTCATTAATATAAAGAGAAATGTTTCATAAACGTAATGATTTAAGCGTTAATATCGTCTGTCAAATTATGGAAACATCAAATAAACAAGGTGAGATCATCACAGCAAACGATTAATATATGCATTTCGTCACCGATCTGTTCCAATAATAATGCATTGCGCTGGAAGTCCGCCGATGGTTGGACAGCGTTGCTGCCCATAACAGCTCCACCCAAGTTTGGTTGCCCAGCAGCGAACATCCTAATCATACTATGGTGACGGGTTGGCCTCATGAATATTAATTACGTAAAGGGAACGTTCGGCCAGTAAGCCTGCCTGGTAATCCTTGGCTTATGAATATTAATTAACTTAACGACGAGATGCTCCACGTAACGTCAACATGGCCTGTTGAATAATTCATTAGCTCACCCAGTTCAATAGTAGGATTCGTAATGTCGCTCCCCGGCAGAGTCATGGATGCTCAGTTGAACGCGGGGATCGAGAGTCGGTCACATCGTAGGACTGGAAGCGGAGCTCGTGGGATTTATGAGACTCATTGCTAAATAGTTTCTCTGACTAAAGGCGTGACAGCATCCACGCGGATAGGACCCGCGTGCGGAGACTGACGCATCACATCACATCGGTGAAACAAAGCGTTTGTTTTGCGGAGCGCACTAGTGGAATCAAAATGTCAGATGCTGCTAGCGGTATTGGAGCTTACGGACGCCAATAGACCATTGTTATTGTTTTTATGAATAGGGTTTTCTGTTAACGGGGGACGTAACGTGTAGGTGCACGCGTTTGATTTACATTTTTTTGAAAGAGCCAATAAGTTGCGCGTGGACTTGGATGGATAGCAGGTGCATGAATGCATCACCTATAAACCGCCAGAGCAATGTGATTCTTCAATCATCGTTGTTCTATTCACATATTAGTGTTTTAAGCTCCGGAAAATAATATCTGATTATAAAGCAGCATTTATTTCATTGGATTATTTTTTCCCCATCTCAGTGCGATATGGTACCAGGCGCGTGATGTTTAAATTGACTAAATCAGTGCATCTACTCGAAATTCATATTTAATTAGATATTGTAGCGTACATCAAGTGTCTTATGCATTGTGTTTATTTACATTACTTTTAATTATCTCTATACAATTGCATGCCTTACATTTTGAAGTAAATTCAGTGCTAAAGTCACATATACACTTTTTTGACCACTTTGAAGCTAATTACTCCTAAAGGAAAAGTGTAGAAATGAAATTATTCTTACATGTTAAATGAATGGAAACAAAGATGTGAGCATTTTTCACAATTTATAATAGGCACATATTGTATGATATGAGGTGGTTTCACTCAACATTTTCCATTTGTTAATTGTTATGGCAGTTACAGATTTATAAGGATGGTTGTATTGTTATCATGAATGTTTGAGATATCCCAACAAATCTAAAATGCATCCTAGGAAGGGGCAACTTCGCAACTGCGGGTTCTGCAGTTAGATTGTGTTGTTTATTGTTAATTAAATGCGAAAACGCAGTGTTAAAAAGTTAGACTGGTCATTTGAGTGAAAGCTTTAAACCCAGAAGATGATCCTCTCTGGAGTGGCTGGACTGCTGTCAGAGCGGCTTTCACAAGATTAACAGCCCTCTGCTCTTTTCTTTTGCCTGTACGCCTACAATAACTTCTTTTTACTGGACTATTCTTCATCTTTACCTATTTTTAAAACTTGTTTATCGCAAATGGGACTTAAATGAAGATTTCCTGAGCAGCTGAAGTCACAAACAGTTAATACCTATATGATGCTTCTATTAGACTCAAGTAAACTTTTTTAATAATTTTTCTGCTGCTGTAATATGACATTGTGACATAAGGAATCTTTTTTTTTTTTTGAAAGTGCCAAACAGAGAAGCAACTGACACAAATTGTAAATATGACTTTTGTGTCAGTGGAATTGATCAGAATTGAGATGTGGCAAACTGTGGATTAGCTGATGCATTATGACATTGTGACATCAGGAGTCTGTCTCTAAAGCGCCAGACTGAGGAGCAGCTGACACTCTCTTTTTGCTGCTGCTGATGATGATGCTGCTGCTGCGAAAATGCTGCGATTCCCTGTGAAGAAAATACGAAAGCAGTTCAAACTTCTGCTACTGCTGGTGCTGCTTACTTTTGCCGTGTGGTTTACGTACCTACACATCAACCAGGGCAAATCCATCAAACTCCACTTCAACTATGGGAAAGGTAAGATGTATATCTGAAATGTTTACCTTAATATGTGAAGTGAGTTTATTGCTGATGTAATTTTGCTCTCTGAGGGTATTTTTGAATATTCTTGTTATAAAGAATAAAAGAGAAAAGAAGCTGCGGTTCAGAATAAAGAGTGAGATGAATAAAGTAACTGCTGAATTATCAATTTTATTATTAACTTTAGTTAACAACTAGGGCACCAGCACTGATACATTTAATATTTGGCAGATTAAATTGGCTTTTTAATAGTGTAACATTAGTATGCATTAGAATGTTAAATTAAGGTTGCATTATGTTGGTTTCAGTGCTAAAATTATGCCCATATGGAAAACATATGTAGAAATGTTCAGATGTGCAGAGCTTAGTCTGCTGAGATGAACCTTCATAGAAACTAGGTTCTCAGCTCAATGATTAAGTGTGAATGACAAGAAAGTGTGTTTGCACAAGCCATGTGCGTGTGAGAATCTTTTACCTCAGATTTAAACCCATAAAAATCACTCTTTATGTGGTATGGCAACTGGACTTGAATTTACTTTCTGTAATAAAGATGGAGGCAGTGAATAATTAAAAAAAAAAAAATCAGAAAAATACTTTTTGTCTTGTATTAAAGAACATGACTTGTTTGTTAATGAAATGTGCGTCATCAATGTCACAACCCTTCCCACACACCTGTTCCTTTTTTAAGGTGAAGTGTGTAATGTTTGTTACTAGCAGAAATATAACAGAATTACACAATAAGAGACTTCCATTTTCTGAAGAACATATAGTGTTAATTGTTGATAAGGTGCGTCTTAATTTGAATATGCTATGTTATATAGTATTTAGTGCAAGAACTGTGTTCACCCTGAAAATTCCAACTTTAAGAAGTGCACTTCAAATATTTGGATGAAAAATTGTCATAATTTACTCGCACTTATGTTGTTCCAAACCCATAAGACTTTCGTTCATCTTCGCAACTAAAATTAAGATATTTTTAATGAAATCTGAGAGATTTATGTCCCTCCATTGACAGCTACGCAACTACCACTTTGACTCTTCAAAAAGTTCATAAAGAGATCGTAAAACTAGTCCATATGAATTGTGCAGTTTAGTCCAAAATTTCTGGAGAGACTGGATTGCTGTATAATGATGAACAGATTTAATTAAGGCTTTTATTCACAAATAAACATTGATCAGTGAACATAAACAGAAGCTCAACCTTGACTTGATGTGCTTGACACCTGAAAACAAAACTCATTGGTTCTTGCTGAAGCTCAAACGTGCTGCGTAACACGAGAATGAATCTCATTGGTTCTTGCTGAAGCTCAAACTATCAGGGTTTGTGGTTGAAGGGATGAAATGACTCAATCGCAGGAGAAATAGGCTTTTATGAAGCAAAATAAAACAAAGCACAAAAAAAAAAAAAACTAATCCAAAGGGAAACCAAAAGACTTGATTCGGATTTGACTTTGACTTACATTCAACAACGATCCAGCACAGGACTGCAAACACAAGGAGAATAAATAGGGAGCAAACAAGGCAGGGAATGAGAGGACAGGTGGGGCAAATAAACCAATTATCAGTTAACAAGATGGGTGGGGTTAGACAATAGACAAGAGAGCACATGGCACAGGGAAACACATGACAAGCCTTATGCCCAAAAAAAACGAGACATGAACACGCAGCTAATGAGAACTCATAAGCCGCGTGTGTTAACACAAAACAGCACAAGACAACATAGCATGAAAGCAAATGGCCGATGAAAACACGAACCGTGTACTACACAGAACACAACAACTCACGCGGACAAAAGAGCGTATGGCCGAGCGAACTCGAAGCCGCACGCTTGAACAACAAGACAGAGCGCACGAGGACAACTAAATACTCATCCTGTGCACTCACAACAGAATACAAACACGTGGAGCATGAATGTCCGAATCCCGACACAAAACCGAAACCAAATTAGACTGAAGTGCTGGTATCCGAACACCACGCCCCGCACACAAGACAACATGGACAGAAGAGCGCATGCCTCGAGCACACTCGAAACCGCATGCTCACACACAGACAAGACAGGAGTGTCAGGGCTCAGTCACAAAACCAAGAATAAACTAGACCGAAGTGACTCAAACGTGCTGTGTAACACGACAATGAACCTCATTGGTTTTTGCAGAAGCTCAAACGTGTTGCGTAACACGAGAATGAACCTCATTAGCTATTGCAGGAGCTCAGAAAATTTGGACTAAACTGCTCAATTCATATGGATTCGTTTTATGATCTATTTATGAACTTTTTGAAGTGTCAAAGTGGTAGTTGTGTAGCTGTCAGTGGAGGGAAATAAATCTTTCAGATTTCTTTAAAATATCTTCATTTGTGTTTCAAAGATTGATAAAAGTCTTGGAATGTTGGAGACTTTATGCATCTTTTATTACGTTGCGGAGGGAGAGGGGCTATCAGACTCCGATGCTAGGATGACAACCAAGCCGTTTAAATGTCATAAACTAGATAGTAATTACATAGTGCGTAGTTTAGGTTCATAATGTGTCACTCTCTGACTCTACAAAAGCTGGCAGCTGTTACCCTTTCAACAGATATATTTTGTACAGTATTTACCCATAAAGGGTACATTAAAGGTACATAATAATACCTACAAATGATTAGTAGCTATTATTATTAGTATCAATATTTTCCTGTTTATAGCTGGTAAGCTGCTTTGAAGCAATCTGTATAGTATAAAGCGCTATATAAATAAAGGTGACTTGACTAGACTTGACCTATTAGTACCTAAATAGTACTACCGTTTGAAAGGGTATCGCCCCATTGATAACTTTTGTACCATTTTTTTCTAAGAGTTGTAAAATGTATTTAAGACACAACTATGGTGTTGTTGCTGCTACAATGCTAGAGGGTTTCTAAGGACTTCTGAGTGCTTTTCAGTGTGTTGCTCTGTGGTTGCTAGCATGTTCTGGGTGATTGATAGGTGGTTGCCTACTAGCCCAATTCAAGTCTCCGGGATATTCTCTAGATATGACTTCGGTCCCTACTTTAGTGAAAGTCAATGAAATTTTATTTCCTGCTTTATTGGCTGTTAGGTTATTATAAGTTATTGGCCGAAGTTTAATACTCAAACCCAAAGTATACTTCCCCTGTCTGCATTCTACTTAGTTTCACAGACAGTCAATGTGACAAAATGTTTCGGCATCAGCACAGTTTGTTGATGTCTGTCCCCTCGTGTACGGGGGACATGTGCATATGTTTTGGGTGCATGCCGAACGCATCCATCTGATCTCAGTCATTGGATACTTGAGAGGTTTCAGTGCCTTTGTGAAACAGGCAGTGTTCATGTTTCACCAATGCTTCCAAATTTAACATTGAACTGACATCAACTTCAGGTCTCAATGTTAAGAGTAAAGGTACAACCACAGTTACCATTGTTCGTAGAATTCTCACAGCCGAATTTTATGGGAATCCATGTGTCTGGGAATTTGAAGGTGAGGGTTGGTCATTTTTGGTGATTTTGACAAGTTGACCAACAGAAAGCTGCTTGGTTTGAAAGTGACTTCTGTGTGAGCGGTGCTTCATACATCGCTATACTATTGACAATAGGGGCTTTCACACCGGAGGAACCTTTTCATAGTTTCTAGAACTATTAGCAGAAGTACCCGGATTTTGGTGTGTTTGCACCGCAGGAACTGGGTATGATTTTAGGCCTAGGAACTAGAGATGCGCGGATGGGCTATTATTTCATCCGCAACCGCATCACAAAACTCATCATCCGTCCGTTTTTGACCAATTTTCAAAACCGCACCCGCCCGCCATCTGCTGATTGGGCGATACAAGGCGCTGCTGATGACAGCCGCGAGACTAGAAACCGCCCGCCACCCGCCCGAATTTAATTAAAATATTTTTTTTCCGTCACGTCATCCGCCGAGTACGCGGCTATAACCGCAAACCGCGTATCTCTACTAGGAACTCCTTTTGGAGGGGCTAATTTATCTCCTACTTCAGAGTAGTGTCTAAACCAGCACTATAGGAACTATCAGTGACGTTAGTGAACGCTGATTGGCCGAACGTATGTGAAACACCAACACCCGCCATTTTTATAATAGTTTACAGACAGGTTACAGCCTACTGTATATATTTACTCCACAAACTAACTCTACGCACATGGAAAACAGTGATAGACGGGCCTATTAACCTCTACGCTAAGGAGAAAATCCAATGCAACTTTGAGGGCAAACATGATCATTTATTTTAGCTCAGCTAGCGACACTGGACATCAACCACACGGCATACGCTAATACCTTTTCATATACGGCCTAATTTCTATGTATAACAGTTCTATACAATAACATATTAGACAATACTGTTGAACAGATCATAAACTAATGAACACGGAGAATACAAACACTGTGTGCTCAGGCTCTGGCGTTCTCAGCGCCGTCAAAATATAAGTCACAACAAGCGTGGCTTACGTCACTTCAGAGTTCCTACTGGCGGTGCGAATGCAACCAGGAAAATGTTCCTAAGGGAACTACTCGGTGCGAAATCCCCTTATAAACAGTAGACCCTTTTTGCCCACACAGTTTTGCTAATGTGACTGCACCTTAAAGCGTATATTAGGAACACTAATATTGGCAGTGCTCTAACACAGGGTCGGACCCCTAGAGCCCGTCTGACAGCATCTTTTTGTGTCTGCCACTCTACAAGAGGATCTTCTTTCTCATTAGCAGCTGCTAAAAGCCCTGTGTGGCTTGGCATCTCTCCTTGACTGGCCCAAACTGACCTCAATCATAACCCAGGAACCACAGCCTCTGTCTGGCATCTTTGAGTGGGCCACCAAATCGCTCCTCTCGCAAAGGAGAAGTGCACTGGATTCACTCAAGTGCGAGAAAGGCCGTGCAAACCCTATATTAGCACGAAGAAGATGTCTGGAAAATAACGTGGCATTGCACCAAGTCATCTATAGCGAAATTAAAAAGTCTGTGGGGCTCGCCAAGTGACGTTACTGACATTTTAATCAGAGATGTTGGCTGTGAAAATGCATGATTGCACAAATAGGCTGGGCTATTTTCGCCTGAGGGCTCACAATGGTCACCTTATTGCCAATTACAGGCTCCATAGGGCTGGGTCAAGATGTAGTAACTTTGCAACTGCATGTCAACTTATTCTAACCCTAAACCTACCAGTCCACTAATACACTCCACTAAGAGTTAGTAGACATGCAGGTGCAACGTTACTTATAGACAACAGAATGTGTTAAAGGGGCCATCAAAATAAAGTGAAACCGAACCTTTATTTTTAAGAGTGTACTAGACTTGCAAATATATGCACTGGTCAAGCTCAGGTACTTAAACATAATTAATTATAACCTGTTTACATGGTGGCAAGACAATTAACTGGATGAAAATTAAGTGCTAAAGTTAGCCATTGCTCTGTGTGGGATTTTGAGTTGGCTTATGAGGTCAGGAAGATAATTACAATATTTTTCAATCATCTTTTGAAATGTTATTTTATAATACAGATTACTTTCATTGTATCTATAACATAATTAAATGTTTTAAATGTAACCATATTTGCTCATATCTATGCTGGAGGATGATACCACTAAAGAAACTGGCTTTTGTTAGGGATATTACAAAAGACAAACCATCTATTGTTGCTTATTAAAACAATAATTCAGAGAAAACATGTTTTGTTTGGTTTGAAATATTTAGATTAGAGCAGGAAGAAATTAAGAAGCACCAATATTTCCAAATTAACTGCACTAAGCTCTGTGAACATGGGAAAAAACTACACTAAATTGAACATAACTAAACTTTTGGTGAATCTTTTATCCATTAAAATTCAATCCTATTTTAAATTAAAGCGTGTAATTTCTGCCCAACTACAGATACCAAAACAGTTGTTTCAGAACACGCCCCCATTTACCATTGGTCAAAAAAACTGACTGCCATTGGCTGAGTCAGTGTTGCTGAGTCAGGCTAGTCAGAATTTTACAAAAACTGAGCAATATTTTGATAGCCTTTGTTTATACTAGTATTTAGGGAAATCAACCTTCAGTGGCTTATTGACTTCTGCACATCAACATCAAAAAATACTTTAATTTTTAATTACTAACAATAAGTGTAATAATTAAAAGTTTGGGGACATGAAAATAATGCATAGTGGGAATGACCCAAGCACAGTGTTTGTAAGGGAAAGCCTGCTGATTTCAAATGAGGTTTTTTATTTTATTTAGGTTGCTATGTTTAGGAATCCAAGGGAACTGATCCCAGTTTGGCATCGGTGGTCAGCCTCTAACCAGTACCCCTCTGAGTGCTGAATGAAAGGGTGTGAGAAATACACACAACTGAACTGAGAAGCAGTAGGATAAGAGTCGGAGCTTGGTTACAGGCAGTGAAAGGGCTTTTGGGAAAGGTCATATGATACGAGTGCGTGTGTGAATGGAAAGCAGCCATTTCCCACCATAATCTGGCTGTACTAAAGCATGACGGCCATAAAATCAGAGTTAATTACGTTGCTGTATAATTGAAGTATCATTTTACATTTACTGAAAAGGTACCCTTAAAGCCTTGGTCTTTTGTAACTATGAAAACATGTATGACATGTAGCACTTACATGTTATTCGAAGAAACTACAGTAACATTATATTAATGAATGACTATTTTACGACAGTGAATACATTATAAGTTACACAAGGCGTGTACTTTTACTATGGATAATGACATTAATAGATTCAAACTGCATTAGTGTGCAGATTCACAGTGTGACTATGCTAGAATTTCCTTTATATTCATCATGTGCTTTTGGTAATAGGGAAATTGAGCATGAATAACCAAACCTGTGGGATGCCGGTTTGCCTTTGTTAATTGATAAAGCAGCAACTACCCAGCAACTGTTTTCTCTGCAAATCTTAGTTAGTGCAAAGTGCTAAGAAAGTGTACAGTGACATATTTGGATAATAATTACATTTTGTGTGTTATGATTGGACATGATTTCCCTGAGAGATCAGACTTCTTTCTGCTGTCATCAGGTAGTTTTGCTTTGTTTATTAATTCGCATTTGAACAACTTGCAAAAAGACTGCTTTTTTGACAGTGAAATATCATAGTTGTTTATACCAATTTTTAAACCACAACAAAAACTAATATGCTATTGAACATGCTTGTTTGTTACGTTGTTACACATGTTACAAAAGTTACATTTTAGTGTTAACAAATAAAAAAAAAACAGTGGCCTTGATTTTTTTTTATATTAAATTATAAATTACTTGAAGTTGAAGGAATGTTTAAGTTAAATAATTTAGTCAGTAATAATGAACCAAGAAACTTACTGAGTATTTGCACTTAAAACAATAATTCTACACAAATGAAATACATTTTATGTTATGACTATTGAAAAAAGTGATGTTTTTCACCTAATGACTGTTTCAACTCTATTGGTTACACGGTAATAGTTAACAGGTGTTGTAAAAACAGAAGACAACAAAATCGGCTTATAGCTTATAGACTGGCCAACTCAAAGATATTTAGCCCCCTTTGACTTTCATTTTGTAATCAAAACAATCTTTAAAATATCTTATTTTTAAGATATTTTGTCATATTTTGATCTGCCTGTATTGACACCATTATATGAGAACTGAACTGAGCTTGACAATGACATCACCGTTTTCTCCAGAACGGCTAAAAAGGCTATTTACAACCTGTAAACATATATATAAATGAACTAAATTAATAACTTTTTTACAACAAAAATGAACCATCAATGAACTTACGTAAGCTGGATGATGACGCTTTTTTCTTCTAGAAACAAACTTTGTTGCATTATTTTCCTGTTATCTCTGTAAAGCTGCTTTGAAACAATCTGTATTGTAAAAAGCGCTATATAAATAAAGGTGACTTGACAATTCATGAAAGTACAAGGCTAACTTAGCTTTATCAGTCAGACGCACATACACAATCTAACTCTCTCGTTCTCATCGTGTATCATATTTCAGTGTCCTAAATGAGAGATGCCTCACATTGAAGTTGGTGTTATATTTCTGTAAGCGATCCATCTGGTAAAGCTGGATTACAATCGATCATCAAAGGCTTGAAGCTGCTTGAGTGGCTTTTATTGTGGTTGTGTGTGTAAAGGTCACCTTAACTGTTTGCTCTTTGCACCCACGTTGGCAGAAGATGACAAGAAAAGGAAGTGATGGGAACAGTCAATCACACTCAGTGGTGAGCTGTTTCAGTATCTACTTTTTCATAGCGGTTCCAAGCAAAGTTTTGGTTTTGAACAGAGCAGGAACTATAATACGTTCATGAGTATGAGATCTATTGATCTCAAAAAATACAGAACCCAATATATAGACCCATTTGTCCACCATACAGGTGACGGTAATAAGTTGCCCTTTGTCCCAAATGGTGCACTCGGATTTACATTCTTACGGTCTAAAACAGTGTTTCTCAACCTCTCCTGCAGGGACCCCCTGACAGGACATGTTTTTGTTTTAACCCTGAAATGGCACACCTGATTCAATTAATTAAAGGCTCAAAGGCTTAATGTGTAGCTGACTAATTGAATCAGGTGTGCCATTTCAGGGTTAAAACAAAAACATGTCCTGTCAGGGGGTCCCTGCAGGAGAGGTTGAGAAACACTGGTCTAAAACTATTTTTTTTAAACGTGAACGAGAATTAATTGGATGCACCTGTATGATCAACATGTTTGTACTTTTTTTTTAAATTAAACATTATTTTGATATATGTTTAGCATAATGCCAAAAATGTCTGGTTGATTGCAACCTGTAAACATGATCATCACTGTAAAGTTATAAAAAGATTATTAGAGTACATTTTACAAGAAAGTCTTTAAAGTTTAATTCAATGTGTTACCTGACCCTCCAGTTCAGATTATAAAAGTTTTATTTCGATAGTCCACTTTAGACATTCTACTAACTTTAAGTAACTTTGCAACTACATGTCAACTAACTCTCATTAGAGTATTAGTAGACTGTAGTAGACTGTTAGGTGTTAGGGTTCGGGTTAGTAGAATAAGTTGACTTGTATTTGCCAAGTTGCTGATAGTCTGTAGAATATCTGTTGGGGAGCATTAAAATAAAGAGTTAGCAGATATTAAGCAGACAGTCTACTAATACTCTAATGACAGTTAGTTGACATGTAGTTGCAAAGTTACTTATAGTTAGTAGAATGTCTAAAGTGGACTATCGAAATAAAGTGTTACCACAATTTTTCCTTTTGCTCATCTCATGCGCTCTATTTGTCATTGTCCCAGATTCCATATTTCATTTTAAAAGAAGTGAGGAAAACCATGTCTAATTTTCACAACCCATAACTGACACTTCGGTACAAAACCGTACATATTGAACGGACAGAGCTTCCATTCATGACAGCCTTGTTTTTGTTTGTCTTAAATGAATTATGCTGTTTCGTCTGAGGTCTAGAGGGCCACCCTGTCTTTAGAGTTTTAGTCCCTCTTTGAACGCTGTCAAACAAATTCCCATCTGTTTGTAGTGGGATGTTGCAAAACATTGCAGCTCTTTAAAGTGTGAAGCGCAGTGATGTTTAGATCTGGCTATTGGGAAAACATCAGAATATTTAATTTGTTTAGCAGCATTTGTAGGTTCTGTGGTAGAATATTAATTTTCTAATTTAGGTAGACTTTAAAATGGACTCATTTGCCTTGGATTTCATTTGACTCTGAAGAGCAAACAACGGGTGTGTGCCCATAGCAGGTGGGATTCTACACAGTGTACAATGGCCAATTGATATTGTGGGCTTAAGGCAGTCTTTAAGCATAAACCCAGCTGAATGTAGAAAAATCCAATGAAAATCCATTGGAAATTAAAAAATGACTCATCAGTACGTCTAAGGCAGTAAGTGTTTGTCTTGGATACAAGTGGTTTCCAAATGGGAGTCCTGTTAAAAAAATATCAGGAAATGTGATTGTCTGACAAATCTCTATTATTTGAGAGGCACTACTAAAATGTAAATGAACATTTGAATCAAATTAGACGTATCAATTTAGTCCGACTGAGCACTAAGGGTCATGAGGACTCCGATTCTGATCTTGTACAGGTGATTACAACTGAATTGATTAATTATACTATAACTTTCTGAAAACTTTGGCGTCCAGAAACTTGGCCTGCCCAATTGCCGTAAGGTAATGAAGAAGTAGGATAGATACTCTTGTACCTAAACAGTAGAAGAACTAAAGATAATGGCTAAATGTGGTGAGTTTTGTCAGTACTTGTGCTGTTTTACACTGTGTGTAGCACTTACAGCTCTGCAGAACCAAATCTGCCAAGTCTGTGTTTTTCTCACACAACCATCCAGATCAAATAACCTACAGTTTTTCAGCAAACTTTGTGGTTCTCCATGAAATCTAATATTGTCCGAATGCGAATGTCTGTTATGGCAGATACTGTTTTACCCCAACACTCCTCCTGTGTTTTTTGACCTGCCGAAGCTACCGTTTGCACACCAATCCTCCACATGCTGTACATTTCAATATAGATGGTATATAGAGGAGAGCCAAATTGTGGAAACTGGCTATTTAAACATCAGGTCAAATACTTGTCTAGATTTCTCTGCTCACTTATGTGGATTTATTATAAGCTCATGTCAAGTTTATTTATAATAAATTAAAAAGTATGTAAGTAAATATTTCATTAAAAGATATAAACATCATATGTGATGCACACAACTACATCACATGACCTTCTGTAATGCCCACATCTAGAAAAAACACAAACTCCCTGATAGAGTTGTCAAAAAGTACTGACTTCGGTATCAAGTCGGTACTGAAATTTAAAAAATATGACGATACCAGTATTTCCCTCTAGCAATTTTAGCGCTGTTGAATGGATTCTTAAACACCTCTGATTGGCCATTGTGTTGACGCACTCAACATATATGTCTCTGATTGGCTACAATGATCAACAATGACATCTTTAACGCTCTTCATCGAGTGCTTACACAGATACACACGGGAGCATTTAAAAGCAGGCGTCTATCTGCAGATCCCTAATATGTCCGCTGATAGACGCCGCTTTCAAACGCTCTTGTGTGTATATGTGTAAGACAGCATGTTTTTGAAGCGTTGATCATCGTAGCCAATCACAGATATATGTTGAGCGCGTGAACACAATGGCCAATCAGAGGTGTTTAAGAATCCGTTCAACAGCGCTCAAAATGCTAGGGGGAAATGCTGGTATCGTCATATTTTTAAAATTTAAGTACCGACTTGATACCGAAGTCAGTAATTTTGACAACTCTACTCCCAGATATTGAAAGGGTCCATGAAATCACAGGCTTCAGGTGATGATAATCGTAACTCAAACTTTATTTAGAAATCTAGTCCCATCCAAACAGGGATTTAGAAATCAGTCGCCAATTTTTTTTAAAGCCCTTGCCTTTGTTTTATCTAGTTTGTTATCTTGTTCTATTTAAGACTTGTATTATAGTGCATGGGTTGTGTGGACTACTTGCATTTTATTTTGTTTTTTAATATTTGAAGCTTGAAAGCATCATTCATTGTATTGCAAGTTTACATCTAAAAACACAAGTAGGCCTATACATCTAAATTTTTTCTTTATATGTTAAATGGTTAGGAATTTTCATTTTTGGCTGAATTAAACCTCAGGATCTCACTTTGTAAAGAGCATCTGTAAGGACGCTTCACGTTTCCTCCCAGGTCTTTAAGCATTAAACTCTGTCAGCCGTAGGTTCGCATGAGCTTCATACACCCTAAAGCGTCCGGTGAGCAGTTTTGTAGACCTGGGTGCTTTCATTCGTTTTTTATTCTGCCCGTTTGAGAGCAATGCCCTCAGGCTTACAGTAGAGCAAACGTTTTCATCTCTGCCAGGGGCAAACCAACACCATCCTGGTTTGAAACTCCCTTACTAACTTACACTTGGAAGCACAAGAAGGGACATGGGCATAAAAGGACTTTTAAATGTGACTGGTTAATGTTTCGCGAAGCACAGATGTCGAGCTCCCTTTAGGTGTATCAGGAGTGGCTCTGAATACGTAAGTTAGTTCAAATCACAGTCAGTAGTGGTTAATCTACTGTGATGCCTCAGGGAATGATGTTTTACATGTTCCTCACAAGTCTCCACAGGTGCGCTGTGCTTTGAAAATTGCTTACGGATTTGCATTAAAAACAAAGGCTGCTTTTTGTCCAACTGTTCAAAAGTTACAAATCCCCTGTTGTTGTTTTTTGTTTGACAGTGTTTTTTTTAAATTATTTATAGTAATTACATGCAACTAACCCTAATACATGTTGTTAATTATTGTTACTCAGTACTTGTATGTTACAGAGACTCACATAAAAACACATCTCATGCAGCAATGGTTAGTGATCATTGTCTCTTACATGATTCGCTTGAATAGTCGCATGTCAAATTTACGTTTGACAAAAATTTACGGCTTTTTATTCTGTTCTGTTTTAATATCGCTTGTGTGTTATTGTGTAGTTTTTGAGTGAATCTCTTAGAAACACGTCAAGGCAGGGTTAAATAAAAGAAACTTAGTTACTTTAAAGTAACTTAATACAATTAATGTTATCTGAAATTAAATAAAGTATCATCCATCCATCCATCCATCCATTATTTGAGGGAACAGCCATTTGTAGTGGTGTACGAACAGTGTTGGGCAAGTTACTTTTAAAAAGTAATTAGTTACAGTTACTAGTTACTTCTTCCAAAAAGTAACTAAATTATTAACTCAGTTACAAATTTTAAAAGTAACTAGTTACTTATGAAAGTAACTATTGCGTTACTTTCAAGTAAAATTAAATTTTAAATGCTCAAATGTGACCCCACCTCTACCCCTCTTTAACTGAACTTAAAATACATGTGCATGTTCAATTATTTATGATAAATTTGAATATTATAATGAAATGGACACTTAATACAATACATTATTAACAGAAACATGAAACATTGTACACGCATCTAAAAAAAAATGTTGCTGTGGGACAAAGTGAGACTAGCCTCCAATCAAACGCCATGTATGTAGATATTATGTTTATATAGTGGATCAATGCAAATAACACAATAGATGTTTTGGAAATTTTGATATTTATTGCCCCTCAACAGGCCACAACTGGGCAAAATTAAATTAAGCTTGTTAAGCTCGTCGCCATACCTGTCTCTCGTTGACTGACTGGCTTGTGTTGTTCCTTGTGTGTCCTGTCCTGCCCGACTATGCGTTATGATGGGTCGTTCGCAATTCATGAGCGTTAGCCGTTAGTGATGATGGGTCGTTCGCGAATGAGCGTTATTGATGATGGATCGACTCGTTCGCGAATGAGCTTTTGATGGGTCGTTCGCGATTCGCGAATGAGCCGACTCTAAGAGCCGGCTCTTTTAGGTGAACGTTGGGAGCTGGCTCGCATATCTGAAGAGCCGACTCTATTTTTACAAATTTAGCCTATAGAAATTAAATAATTATGTAATACAAATTGAAATATTATAGTCAAAGTCATTTAAAGAGCCGTTTGTGAGCCAAAAGAGCCGTCTCTTTTCAGTGAGCTGAGTCAAAAGAGCCGAATGCCCATCACTACTATGCGTGCTTTCGAACACCCGCCCAACTCTACCTCTGATTGGCTTACAATGACATTTTACTCTACCTTATAGCCAATCGTCAGCATTTATGCGCTTGTCTCGTGCTCTGCCCACTAACCAAGGAAGAACAGTAAAAAAAGTATTTGCCTCTCGCTCAGAGATCTAGTTGGTCTGATGAAAAAAAAAACAGCTTCATCAGTTATAGTAACGCGCCGCATTTTTTGGCAGTAACGGTAACGGCGTTATTAAGATGAGAAGAGTAATCAATTAGATTACTCGTTACTGGAAAAAGTAATGCCGTTAGTAACGGCGTTATTTATAACGCCGTTATTCCCATCACTGTGTACGAAACTATAGTAGATGTTATCAAGTGCACTCATTAAATCCCACAATGCACCGCAATAAGGAGTGTACAACTGATGTACGCTCAACGGCTGGCTAGAGAATACCCATAATGCACTCTGAGGGTCGCTCATCCATCCATGAATCATCCATCCATTCATTTTCCAAACCGATGGTCCAATGTGGTTACAGCGTAATATCATACAAGTATAAATTCCTTTTTAATTGATTATTAAATAGTTTAATTAAGGTTTATACTGCTAGTTTCCATGATAGAGTTAAATATAAATATTTTCATTACTAATGGAGCTGACAGTTTACTAAGGTTTGAATGATTAAACAGCAAGCACAAACTATGCGAAAGCGGCAGCCCTCTCAGTGTCCGAATTCACTCACTCGTTTTCATTCACTCCTTCAAGTGGACTATATTAGTGGAGAAATGTAGGGAGTAGTGAATGAGGATATAGGGTGCGATTTCGAACACAGCCCTAGTCATTCATAAGTTGCCATTGTCACTGATTAGTGGCTAGGGTTGGGTATCGGTTGGGTTTTATCCGATACCAGTACCTACTCGGTATTTTTTAAACGGTTCCGTTGCTTAAAAGAAAGAAAAAGAAAAGAAAAAAGAAAAAAAGAAACCGCACACACTTAGTCAAAAAATAATACCCTTTCATTTACAGGGCCAAACTGGACAGAATATTAACTTAAATCTTTAAACAATATAAATAGAAGTAACATATGGTAATAATAAATAAACCAATATAAAATAAAAATTCACATTTACATAATATAAAATAAAATAATATTGCATCAAACAATGTAATAATACTGGAGATTAATAGAGATTACTACCAGGGTAATCTAATCTCGACATGGCTCCAGGTTCCCATGTTTTGTCTGCTTGAACCAGTAATGTAAGTTATCTGGTCGTTGTACTAGTTAAGCAGCGCTTAGGTTTGGCGAGTTTGGTATTTCGTTCCCACTGCGTCTTAGCTACGCAGCGTTGAGTGAACCTATGAAAGAGAACATCTCTGGTTACTGGTGTAACCTATGTTCTCTGAATAGGGAAGGAGACGCTGCGTTCCTGCCAAGCTCCTCGCGTTGCCGACAAGCTTCCTTTTTCGGCAGAGAAATCTGAGGAGCAGATGATGCGCGCGCTAATATAATATGACGACGTTGAGGCGGCGCCCGCGCCATCAGCAAATTAATTGGCGTGATTCTATATGGGCTTCAGACAATCGGCACACCCAGAGGGCGTTTTGACGCGTAATTTTACACGTGAAATGCAGCCAAACCTTGGAGCGTTTTGTCTTCGGCATCTTCATTAATCCCCTCGCTATCAGCAGACGTTCCGGGAGTCTCCCGCATATTGATAACGGCTCCCTGATGCCCGCAAATTAGTTAAAATCTCTCGGAATCTAGAGAGAGCGAGCAAGAGCGCGCATGCGGGACAGAACAGACTGTGCTCCAAACCGTATAGTACGTGCACGGCGGAGAGAGAGAGAGAGCGAGAGACCTTGCGTGTGTGCGCGCCTCATGACAGAGAGTCAGGCACCGAAATTTTCGTTCTTATTCGGTCTGGTTACTACCGTTTACGTCGGAACCGGTTCCCTATTGGCACCGTGTTTCGGTACCCAACCCTATTAGTGGCACACCTGTTCCCTGTTTCGTTGATTACCTTCCTCTATGTATTTAAGCCTTCAGTTCTCCTCTGTTCCACGTCTTTGTCTTGTGTTAACGTTATGTGGATTGTGTAGTTGTATTGCTCTGCGTCGCGCATCGTCTGTGGATTATCTATACTATCTATCTATTAACTGTATTAATATAATAATATACTTCATACATTTATGCTATTAAAATAGAGAGAGAAATGTTAATTTCTCTTAATTTTCAGGAAAAAGGTTGCAATAAAATGGTCTTTAAATGTGCTTTATTTTATGTGTGAGAACAATTTTTTTCTAATTCATTGCCTTAGATTTGGGGGGTGAAATATGACCTGGTCCTGGATGGGTGATTCTCACGAAATCCAGATTTAGAAGGTGTCCAGCATCAGAATTTTTAAAATGCCCTTGAAGCCAATTGTCTTTTTGCACATATAAGATTAAGGTCTGAACTTACTATAATCATTATTTTTAGAAGATGTAAAAAAATATTTACTATATAATTATTTACATTTTTAGATGAAGTCCATAAACAATTATCATTACCGCAACATGACATTACCTTAAATATATGGTTAAAAATGTATATTTTTGGCTAATGTTAAAGTAGACTCTTATTACTCATGCTCAAAGCTATATAAAACTCTGGAGAGATTACTTTTTCATATTTATTATTTTTTGTAATTTCCTTATTTTCTCTCATTACCGAAACATACGTGATGATTTACAATTTATTTTATTTTATTGTTTTACTAAAAGATAACATAAACATTTGTTATGTAGCAGACCTGAAATAAGTAGTGTTGTTTAATATGTATATACATTTTAAAACAAAATATGATTATCTAATTATTACTTAATTTGTAAAAAAGATACATGTTGCGGTAATGAAAATGCCATTTCGGTAATGAGGATCAATGTTTCGGAAATGAGATTTAGCTCACACTTTCACTGTTGACAAAGGGGTTTGATGCCTAACCCCATTTTACATATTTAAAACACATACAATTTTTAATAGAATATTTATTTCATAAACAGTGCTTCATTTTCTCATTTATCGTAATCATCACAGTACCATGCCTTGTGTTAACAAGTGTTGTGTATACAAGTTATAATCTTATGCTCATAAAGAATCATGTCATGTAGCCTACACTGTAGTACTAACAAATATACAAAAATTAGTATAAATATTGTTTTCAATATATAGACCCTGTCAGGTATAAACTTTCTTCTGCTGGTGTTCTGTTCAGACTTTCATTATTTGTGTCTAGTTCCTGTCTGTTATTTAGGGCTGTACTCAACAACAAAAAAATCTTGGTTGACTGAAGTCCTGAAATTTTCGACTAAAAATTACGTTAGAAAAAAAAACGTTAAATGAATTAGAGTCACAAATGATTTGCTCTTATCATCCGATCGTGGTTGTATCTCTTTATTACTGTTACTCGATCTTAGTGCTGCATTTGACACTATCGACCACAACATTCTTTTAAATAGACTCAAAAATGATGTTGGCATTAGTGGAATTGCGCTAGCATGGTTTAAATCAGTGGTTTTCAAAGTGGGGGCCGCCAGGGGGCACCAGGGGGGCCGCAGCAAGTTGGAAGAAAAAATAAAAGCAAATTTTTTTTAAATAAATTTTATAAATATTTTAAAAATATTAAAAAAATATATAAAAACATTTATATTATTATGATTAGTGTTATGAAATCGTGGCGTAATAATCTGTTTGGTTGTAAAATGTATTACCTGAATGAAATGAAATCGAATGTATCGTCCTGTGGAATCATTCATTCACAGGAAGACAGCATACGAACTAATAAAGTACGAACTAATAAAGATCTTCATCGCTGGCAAACAATATGATAGATTTGCAGATTTGCTTTCACTTGACTGTACTGTTAGGTCCACGGCCACTTCATCCAACGCTCTTGATTTTCTTAAATCTTCCTGTTACGACTCCGAGTCGAGTGTGAATTGAAAGCGCTTCAGTGATTCAGTGCGTGCAGGAAACTGAACAGATCATTCAAACTGATTCGCGAACCGATTTAGATTTTAGACAGATCAGCCAAATTGTTTGATGTTGTTTGAGTCTTTGAACAGAATCGACTCAAAAGAGTGATTCATTTGTAAATTTAGCATCGCTCATCATGCCCATAAAAAAGATACAGCGCGCTTAACAACATGTTTGCATTAAAATAAAGTGCGCCGTTTGCATCCCTGCATATAACGAGATTTGGGCCATACAAATTACGGGAGTTTCACGGGAGAGATAACAAAACGGGAAGGGGGCGGGAGATGGATGTGAAATACGGGAGACTCCCGGGGAAAACGGGAGTGTTGACAGGTATGCTTACAACCACCAGTGATCAGCTATTCAGCTATTTATTTAGTTAGCTGGCTAGCTCTATCATAATGGATAGATTTAAAAAGGAAAAAACCTGACGAGCCAGCTATCGAAACCTCAGATAAAAAAAATGTAACAAAAATCAGAAAACAAACTCCTGACTGAGTAAGATCGACTCGTAGGTATGATGCAGCATACATAAAGTATGGATAATCTGTCTCACACACACACACACACACACACACACACACACACACACACACACACACACACACACACACACACACACACACACACACACACACACACACACACACACACACACACACACACACACACGTTAAGTAATCTCTCTCTCTATTAGGGGTGGGGGAAAAAATCGATTCTTAGATGCATTGCGATGCGGACGTGGACGATTCTGAATCGATTCACAAATGTCAAAAAATTTTTTTTTAGATATATTTATAATAACGTAATATTGACGGAACGCAAAAGACGGAACTCTGAAGCGCGGAAGTGCAGTGCCCGGACCGTCTGTGGCGTGTGCACATAACAGAGACGCGAAGGCTGAGCGCGAAATCCAAACACCCTCCTCGTTAAAAGCTGACGTGTGGAAATATTTTGGCTTCTGTGAAGTTGAAGGGGGAAAGGAGGTGGACAAGAGCCATACTAGTTGTAAGCTTTGAAGAATAAAACTAAAATATTTCGGAAACACGACAAATATGTGAAGCCATTTGACACGTTTCCACCCAGAGGAGGAAAAACACTCGGCTTTGTGCTGCCTTGTCGAAAAATGCTAACGTTACCCAAGCGCGAATCGATCACAGAGAATGTTGATTCATTCTCTATTGTTTCCATAATGGTGTAAATCTCACAATATTATGACATCGTTATTTCATTTAAATTAGGGTAAGTGTATGAGGAGCATATTTTGATATTTTAAATGAACTAGCAATTATCACATTTGATATAACAAGTAAAAATGACATTATTATATGAAATACAATTATAATAAAATTTGAAGTTAAGTGTACAGTATACTGTACTGTTTTCATTTTTAAAACGGTGTGAAAAGTAAAAATTATCATCAAATATTCATCTTTGACCTGTCAAAGTTTCCTACAAGTCTCCACAGCAAGGATGCATAGATTTATGGGCGTGGTAAGCAGAAGAAAAATGAGTCTGCACATGCGGATAACCAGTAAGTAGCACATCTCAATGGGTAGCATGAATCGTCAGAACGCTGGTCGTTGTTATATTATTAATTTACTACAAGTATGCTGCTAGTTCAGGCACACATTTATTTTCCTGTTGGTTCTTTGCAATGTTAATAAAATATATTGTACGTTAATTCTTTATTGGTCATTACTTTGTACTTTTAAAGCAAAGTATTTATATTCACACACACACACACAAAGATTCAGATAATCGATAATCGCTTTAGCATCGAATCGCAGCCCTCTGAATCGTAATCGAATCGAATCGTGAGGTGCCTAGAGATTCCCACCCCTACTCTCTATTTCCTTTCACTGACACACACAGCTACAATGTTGAAATTACTGTACCAGATTTTAAGATGTTGAAATTACTTTACCATATATGAAGATCTGACATAGCCTACAAATGTTATTATTACAACACCAATAAAGGTCAATATATGTTCACCTAGATGTTTTATTTATTTATTTATTTATACATTTGCCGTAGTATTGTCAATGGGTTCAATAACACATCATGCAAAAGGGGGGCCTTGGCCAGAACCTAGTGGTATTTGGGGGGCCTTGTCATGGAAAAGTTTGGGAACCCCTGGTTTAAATCATACTTATCTGACCGTTATCAGTTTGTAGCAGTAAAAGAAGAGATGTCTTATCGGTCAAAAGTTCAGTATGGCGTACCAAAAGGCTCAGTACTAGGACCGTTGCTGTTCACTCTATACATGCTACCCTTAGGAGATATCATTAGGAAACATGGAATTAGCTTTCACTGTTATGCTGACGATACTCAGCTCTATATTTCTTCACGCCCTGACGAAACTTACCAATCCACAAAATTAACGGAATGCATAGCTGAAATAAAAAACTGGATGACTAGTAATTTCCTACTACTTAATTCTGAAAAAACAGATTCTAATTATTGGACGAAAAACCTCCTCACGTAATAACCTAGAATACTGTCTAACACTTGATGGCTGCTCTGTCAAGTCTTCGTCGTCAGTTTGGAACCTGGGTGTGCTCTTTGATACCAATCTTTAATTTGAAAGTCACATGTCAAGTATCTGTAAAACCACATTTTTTCATCTTAAAAATATATTTAAATTACGTCATATGCTCTCAATGAAAAATGCAGAACAATTAGTTCAAGCGTTCATGACATCAAGGCTAGATTATTGTAATGCTATTATGGGTGGTTGCCCTGCATGCTTAATAAACAAACTATAGCTGGTCCAAAACGGGCCAATGTTTACCCCGGTTTCTGAGAATTTGGAAATATTGCTGATTACTTACAAAGCACTAAAAATTCGCAGTACTTGAGCGAGCTCTTAACACATTATAGTCCTTCATGTCTATTGCGATCTCAAAATTCTGGTCAGTTGATAATACCTAGAATATCAAAATCAACTGCTGGCGGTAGATCCTTTTCCTATTTAGCACCAAACACCAAAACTTTGGAACAATCTTACTAACATGGTCCGGGAAGCAGATACAGTCTGTCAGTTCAAAGCTAGACTAAAAACACATCTCTTTGACCTTGCATACACATAACACACACTGTATATTTCTATAATTCAATGTTAGACTGCATAGATTAGATCAGCCAGAACCGGGAACACTTCCCATAAATCCTGATGGACTCGTTACATCATAAGAAAAATGGCGTCTACGCTAATATTAGTCTCTCTGTTTATCCTGAGGTTTACCGCAGTCCGCCGGATCCAGGCCGTATCCAGATTAGGGCTGTCAAAATTGCTCAAAAATGACGTTCGAATATTCCCGCTAAAAACACATATATTCGAACTATTCGAACATCTGGTTGCGCATTTTGTCAATGACGCGCATTACGTCAATAACAGGAAAAATTAATACAAAGAGACATAACTACTTGTATAGGTAGTTTATTTAAGTTTAAACATATTTGACAATGACAACGTATTAACTTACACAAAAACAAGTAAATCAACTAATGGCCAAGACCGCAGACCTATCTCTCTCTCTCTCTCTCTCTCTCTCTCTCTCTCACTCTCTCTTATAATGGTTTAAATGAACAACAATAAACAAATGTTGAGTGCTGATCAAGAGTTTTGTGCAAGCAATTAAAGGTTGTGACTTTTGTCCTAAATATAGCAGGCTTCATTCAGTGATTGAAACAAATATTATTAACATTAATTTTTACAGTATATAGAACCGACATTGAACGCTCCGAGCGAGCTGTGCTTTGCTAAACTGCTGCTATAATGGCTATTTCGGGGGCGTGGTGGCGGGCTCTGACGTGTATGATGTAATGCTAGCTCATTGGCACACGTTGGAGGCGCCCGCGCCATTGGATGTGCAGTTGCCGCAGCACAGCCAATGAGTGAGCCAGACACTCACTCTGCTATCTGTGCAGCTGGAAAATGCGTTTTACATGTTAAGCTTCAGAATTTTGCCACTCACAAAGCAGACAGCCGCGCACCTCTGCAACCGCGGGCGTGTTTTTCCACATTTGAATATAAATTTTCACCTTCGAATTTCTGTTTTTTAAAACTATTCGAATTTATATTCGAATTTAGAATATTCGTTGACAGCCCTAATCCAGATCTGATGAAGGACCTGCGCCTGGACACGTCGACAACGCAGTCCTGAAGTGTCAACTAGTCTCTCCCTTGTGAATGTCTCCTTCCCTTTACCTCTTTACGATAAAACGTTGTCGGGATAATTACGATTCACGTGACTACGTGGAAGCGATAAAAAATTCTCTGAGCCACCAGGCACTGTTTTATGCAAATGAGCGGCCGGATCGAATGAAAGGTTTTCTATTAGAACGGTGTCGTGTTAGCGGCCCCTAACTTAACTAATGCTCGTTGCAATGGACGTGAATCAATCAAAACTAACTTTAGCTGGACAATAACTTTATTCTAGAGCTGCTGTAAAGCCAAAACATTCTGTTTCTTTCATTTCCTATTATCACTGTAACGCTGCTTTGATACAGTCCATATTGTTACAAGCGCTGTATAAATGAAGGAAACTTGACTTATATTAGTCTTCACGTTTTCATGTCTTTGTGTGTGTGTGTGTGTGTGTGTGTGTTGGTCAAAACAATGAATCCAAGTTATATTTTTTCCTATTATTTCCCTATTATAACCCTGTCCCCTGACCTCTCTCTCCTTTCTTCTGTACTCCTCAAGTAACACTGGATTGCTGTATATTTTTTCCCTATGCTTTGTCAACCTGTCTTTCGCTGATGGCCTTTTCTTTTCAACTGATGCTTGCCTGTAACAAAATACACAATAGCCATCTTGAAGGTAACATTTAGTAAAAAAGACATAGAAATACATTGTTTCACGGTAAAACTATTAAATATTAAATAATATTACATTTATAGTAGGAGGCCTATACTGCATTCATACTGCTTTTTGTGGAAGCACTTCATAAAAATAAAAAAATAGTGACCCCTGTTGGGGGGAGGTTGTAATAGCTATTTTGTTTACGCAATCTGTTCAAGAAGTGTTTAAGGCAAATATGAAGTTATATTGAAATGAGCAAGAGTTATAGTGCACGTCCCTCCTTCATAAGTCTGTGTCTCATTACCGAAACATTGAGTATCTCCACCGCAACAGGCCTTCAATTGTTGCGGTGAATGATAATGGTGTTGCGGAGGATGAGCGACCTTAAACATTCTTGCTAACTGTGGAAGCTAAATGAGGGTTAGCTAAACTTTCCCTCTCTTTTTATATTTAGACCATAATGGGGTATATAGTAATCTCAAAATTAAAACGGCAACATTTTTTAAAACTTCACAAACTCATGTTTCAGTAATGAGAACTAAAAAGTCGTGTAGGTACTATGACAAACAAAATTTTAACTTTTATCTGGAGAGAAAAAATAAGAACTGCTTATCTGGTAGCCATCTTGCGTGTCACAGTCAATTATGTCCCTTCCAACAAAATTCCTTGAAAATGTTAGTTCCTTGAGGACTTAAACAATGATTGAAAATTGTTGCGGAGGATGAGATAATTGGTCTTGGACACATTTATATTCCTTATTATTGTCACTACATTTACCAATGATCACCAAATACCACATGTTTCTTTACTGTAAATATTTATAGTATAACATGCACTGAAGCTTTTTATTTTTTATATTTTTTAATTATAAATATTTCCATCTCAAAGAACCCAAATCCAGTCATGGACACGTTGCTGTAATGACAAATTTCCCCTTAAATGTGGAAAAAACAACAAAATTGGTATTTATGATGTCATTTAAAATAATGTGCAAAATAGTACACGATGAGATGTTTATAACTGTATCCTTCTTATTTTGATAGCATTTACTTTTATCATCAAAATGTTTCATGACACCTCATAAGTCTAATTTCGTGAGAATCACCCGGATATGTTATTGAAAAGTGGTGCATCATGCTTTTGTACATCACAAATGACAAAATCATAGAAGTGTTTTGATACTAGCTTTTTGTCCGTTGTTGTCACTACTAAATAGTTTCGTAAAGTGGGACTAGTGTTGTCATGCTCGTTGTTTGAAATCAATTAAGAGCTTCTAGTCAAATGTTTTGCGCTCAGTGTGGCTTTATAGCTTTATTAAGCAGCAGATTTTATTTTTGAAGGATTTGTTATTTCACTCTGTTTTGCACTGTTGGTGCAAAATATGCCCACAGTGACGAGTATATTTGTTTGATACTAACAGCCCAATCTCATTCTGTTGACTAATTAGGCAATTAGCAACTGTCAGCATGCAATGCTAGATTCATCTTTCCTGTGGTATTTCATTTTTGTCTTGTTTGTTAGACAAGCGTGTCACTGTAGTTATAAACTCTGCATAAATTGTAAAGGGATTCACTTTTTATCAAGCCACTTTTCCACAAAATTGTCCTCTCTTCCTGTATTTAAGGGCTGATCTCTTGGTCCCTGGGCTAGACTGTGGCTCCTGAGATTACTTAACATTTCTTTAAGTCATGCAGACTTTTCCCAGACAAACCCCATTCAACTTATGACTCTGAAATAAAGCTGATTTTCCTGGAAAGCCCACATTGTGAGTCAGATCATATCTCCCAGATGACTAAAGGAAGTGGTTTGGTGATAAATCAGCCAGGATATGTTTTCTAGAGGTGTCCTGACAGCAGTTTTCACAGCCTTGCCTACACTGTGCACTTCCAAGGATAAAAACTATTTTGTTTGTAACAGTTTGTGCCATTTAAAAAAAAAAAAAAATCAATACAATTGTCTTTTAAATAGCTTTATCATATGTCTTTTTTGTTGACTTAAAGTGGCCCTATCATGCTTTTTTGAATATTACTTTTTTATGTATTGTGTTATATAGCTGTTTGTGATTGTAAAAGGCCTGGAAAGTTTCAAAGATCAAAGTGCAGATAAATGGAGTTATTGTCTCCCAAAAGAAAGAACCAATTCTCGTCTTAAACGAGTCGTCAGTAATTCCAATCTTAGTTCACACAGTTCACACTGTCAGTTCAAATCTGATTATTAGTGTATCCGATTGGAATCTGATCTAAAATTATTGACGTCCACATTGTGTTTCGCAACTGTTCAGATCCAATTTGTGTATCCCATGCAGCTCTTCCGTTTTCCTAAATGTCTGCATTGGTTTCTATGGTAATGATGATGAGAGGTTTACGCCAAAATCAACAACAACAACCACAACATGGCGGGACTAGTGCATCTTCTGAGACAGAGGCAGAAACCTGTACAGCTTTATCCCGTGCTGTCATCTCCGCCAGTTTCAAAATATGTCTTCGTTATATTGTCATTTTCTGCTCGTCCAGCACTTTGCAACAACACAACCTTGTTTCTGCAGCGACTTTCAGCATGTTTCCTATAACATCGTCTGACGCTTACGTTTTACGTGGCCTGAGAAAGTCACATTATCCATGCAAAATCTGATCAGAGCAGTCAGACTGAAATGGATTTCCAGAAATGCGATTTGAATAGGATTTCAAACCACATATGAATGCACTGTAGCACGAAACGGATTTTAAATCGAACCGACATGCTGCAATATATAAGAAATATGCAAATTGAAGTGTGTTTGACCTTGGTTGGATGTAAACCTGGGGACTTAGTTGGGGATATTTAACATTTAATTTTGTATTTAACAATACTATTACAACAGTACTTTCCTGTTATCTCTGTAAAGCTGCTTTGAAACAATCTGTATTGTAAAAAGCGCTATATAAATAAAGGTGACTTGACTTGACTTCCAAAACAAAATTAAAATAGCACAAAAGGACTACTTTAATATTTTGCCGTTCATAAAAGTATACATTGTTATACTTGAAATAGAGAAAAGAAAGGTTACGTTGGCAAACATAATTGATTGTAACCTTATCATTGTTACTTAACTTTTTTTGTAGGAAAAAAATATTTTAACTTGTCATAAAATTGTCATAAATTGTTTCTGTAAATTCTGTAATTTGACTGGCTACATTGTATTTTTCACCATATATTGTATACTTATTAGTCTTGTTTTAGAAAATTCACGAGTTTTAAAAAGATTCAATTGAAAATATGAAGTTTTTCTAAACAAGCAAATTATTACACCAGACTAATGTCTGATATTAGTCAATTTACAGTTAACTAAGTAAGCATTATATATTATTTTACCATTCAATTTCAGGTTATTTTTACAGCATTATACTGTATATATTAACTGCTTACTGTAAAGGTCAGAGTCAAGTTCTTTCTACACAAAGCATAACTTCAGCCTATCTCAATCCTTCCACTTCAATTGTCTTCAATGTCACTGTAAGTCACTCTGAAAAGCCACTTGCTTTCCACTTTGAGACGTGGTGTAAACTGATTTTTTTGAGCAGTGGAAGCCAGGGAGGGAAATTGTGCCTTTTATTGTAATATGCTCCCTAGGGGCTGTTTGGGTTGAGCTGGTATACAGTACCTGCAACCAGTGTTTCAGTGTTTTAGGGTTCATGAACTGAAGAACATTTCCTGTTGCTTTATCAGACTCTCAGAGCTGTTGGTTTTGAGATGTCATTGTATTTTACTCAAAGATTCGGTGGGAATGGCCTGTGATCTGTGCCCTGTGGCTGTAATCTGATTTTGTATAAGATTCTGCATTCTGTGAATTTCAGTTGTCATCATTACCAGGTAATGAAAAACATGCTGGTACTGGTTTCTCTCTGATTCCATCAAGTAGAGTTTCACTCTGATAAATCAACAGGATGTCAAAATTATTTTTTATCATTATTGATCTGTATTTTTTTCTAAATATCTCATTACCTAAATCTCATTCTCATAACTGTAATGTGAAACATATATTATTTACATTTTAAAGTATACATTACTGTAGTAGTAGTAGTTAAATGTTATACTAGAAGTAAAAGTTCTTATAGTAGAAGTTAAATTGACTGAAATGTCAGACAGGCTAGGCTACTGGGCAATTGGCATGAAATTATTATTATTATTATAAATTACTATTTTAACCCATTCACCCTCTTTGGTTGCACTTTATTTTACAGTATGTGCTCCTACAATGTATTTACTGAGTAATATAAGCCAGCTTCATGAGTTAAGGTTCAATTTAGTGGTAGGTTCGGGGATAGTAGGCCTACCTAGTTATATTCCAGTTGTAATTACAATAAGTAGCCTACATATGTACGTAGAATAGGACTGTAAAATAAGCGGCTATTAAAAAGTTAGTCTCAAGATAAGAACTGGTCTTTTAGAAGCTTGTTGGCAAATAAAATAAATAAATAAAGTTGATTAAGATTTTTTTTAGCTCTTTCTCGCGCAGTGCTCTCTCTCTTTCTCCCACTCAAACGCACAGTACGGACTCACTCACACTCGCGCGTTGTCAGCGCTGCTCTGGTGATTTTATCAGTAAAATAGTTTAGCAGCTTAAAAGCTACATGACGTTTCTCACTAGTTGCGATGTGCAGATAAACGTAGTTTCACTATTAGTAGACGCTGGTGGTGCCGTCCACGGTTGAGAGACACACAGACTAAGGTAATTCACTCACACTCACGCTTACGCTCGCTCTCTCTCTCTCTCTCTCTCTCTCTCTCTCTCTCTCTCTAATAACTGCATTAGTCTGCTATCACTGGCTCAAGTCTATTAACTAGCTCTAAAATGATGTTTTGGAATTAGCAACGGATGGGATGGGATGCGTGAGAAATTAGTCCCACACACAAGAGGACAAAAACTTTACAAACGTCTTGAAATAGCCTAACTTTACATCATCTGATTCTGAACTGGTGTACAGTAACTGTAACGTTAGTATAAGCGGAATAATTGACTCCGGGCAGTTGAATTATTAGAAAAATAATGCACACTCTGATCAACATTGCCGCATACCCACTTTTGGGTGTGCATTATTTTAATAATTCAATGGCCCGGGCCGTCGTCAATTATTCCTTACTTAATTTTCATTTTGTTTTCACGTCATTCACTTATTAATATATCTGTGTTACGGTTAAGATTTTGTTAGACTGGAATGATTTTTCAACATATAGCAGTGGACATTTTTTTATATGGATACAAAACGAAACCGGTTACACCCCTAATTTTTACTGTGTAACCAGGGCCGGCTCTAGCCATTTGGTTGCCCTAGGCGAGATTGAGTCCCCCCCCCCCCAACCTTAAAAATTCTTACAAATGATAAGTATTTATTAAACTAAACTAAACAAAAATGCTCTTATAGTCACTCTAAAACTTCAACAAGCAAATTATGACTTGAAGGATCAACTCTCAAAGTGCACCAGATTCTTCATACAAATCAATAAATTGTTCATACAAATGCTACAAAGAACGTTCAATGATATTTCTATCATCTTACATAGTTGCATTGTACAAATACATTTTGTCTGACCATGTAACTTGTAGTATATAAATTACAATTACTACCACCACTACTATTATTACTAATCTATTAGGCTGCTACAAGGCTAAGGGGGTTTCGGGGGTACGCTCCCTGTAAGAAAATCTTGTGCATTTTAATGTTAAATTCATCAATTTGGTGCACTCTGAGAGTTCAAAATTAAAAGCTCCAACCCATATTCAGTGTGCAAATTGAACAAAGAAAAATTCAAACCTCTTTTAGTTACAGTGTCTGTCTACATTACACTACTACATAATAATAGTTATAATATTAATCCCATGACAGTAATAGCCGTAGGCTATATTGTAAAACAAATGGACCTGATGGACCAAAGAGCACGCATTTGCAGTAAAAACTTGAAATATAAATTCTCAGAAAATGCATTTAATACCAATATATTGAAACGTCTGTTTATATACTAATAAAGGAGTCCAGACATTGGAAAAATATCAGTCCACATGCGTTTTATATTTAATATGAGGGAAATAGACATGCATGTATGCGTGACACAAAAAATCTTTAACTTTTAGGTAGCAAAATATTTGTAAGAAAATTCTACTAGACTAACGTCAGTCATAAATCATGAAATTTCACACATCCACCATCTCTTGAGTTTTATTAAAAATCTTTAACTTTTAGGTAGCAAAATATTTTTTAGTAATTCTGTCAATTACACTAAGGTTAGATTTCATTGAAGGTAAATTGGAGCGGCACTGAGCTGTGCGTAACGCCCACAGACGTGAAGTGAACGAGACAGAGGCTGTCTGGTACTGTCTGAAATTGTTAACTCTGTGGCGATACATGTGCAAAACAGATTTAACTAATCATAAAGTCAATCAGGATACATAACACAGCCTACTAGGCCTACACAACCCCCCCCCCCACCCCCCAAGAATCCCGCCCCCACTCTCACAATATAGTTCCCACGTCCCTGCCTGTGCACAATACTAAGTAAATTTATTTAGTTTGACACCTTAATGGCTGAGATGAAAAGACTTACCTCTATACTGGGCTTTCTTTTTTATCTTGTTGCTTGTCCCTGTGCGCCAGAGGGTTTCGATCAACGCGCCACCAGCTGAGCACTTACCTAACGTGACGTAACGTAACCCCCGTCCGGAAATGAACGACAATAATCATCAATTCAATCTATTAATCAGGTTGACAAGTAATTAAACGTGTGGCTTAGGGGGCGCCTTAGGATGATCATGTTTAATAAACATGTTTTTGTTTCGCTTGTCATTCTAATTCTGTGATTAATGGGAAGTTGGCCAAGGGCGACACTAGAGGGCGCCCGCGCCCCCAACACATTTTTCGCCGTAGGCAATCGCCTAGTTCGCCTATAGCAAACGGCGGCCCTGTGTGTAACCTCGGTATTAAAGTCACGATTTGGTACAGCAGGGGCGAGAAAACTAAACACAAAATTGCTTCTTTTTTATTAAACAGCGGGTTTTTAAAAAAAAACAAATGTCTATATTTGTTTAAATAAATTCTATTATAACTCAAAATTTCTTAAGGATAAAAAAAAAAATAGATCTTACCTAATGCTGTAAACTATATGGGTAGCCCTTAATTACACATTACTATAAGGTTACAATTAACAACAGAGCCCAAATTATTAAATTCAGTTGCTATTTATTTTTAGATAATAATCAACACTCGCAGTTGAAACACTGGTTGTACTGATCTACCTCTTGTTCTTCTGCGCTTTTTACTGGTAGAAAACAGCGTTGCATTGGCGTGCGGATTGGAGTGTGGATCGCGGATCGCCTGTGACTGAATGTGTTCGTCGTGTGACTGCATCCACCGATGCAGGACGATTGTTTCAGGACGAAAACATGTACCGTTACACCCCTAGTAAAAAGCAAAGGCAGATAAATAAATACTGTCCTTGGGTAAAGATCCGACTCTCTTCTCTCACCCGAGATTAACAGCACCCATTAACTAACGCTCAGCACTTTTGTCCCTTGTCTGTTGTAATCTTGTTGGATGGCTGCTGTTAAATGTAATTAGTTTTGGCTGCTAATAATTGAATGTCTCTCAACAAGGGAGTCACTGACTCATGGCCACAGAAAACATGTCTTAGTGGAAGGATCACTCACTTTCTCACACTGAATCTGCTGTAGACGCTGAAGCTTTAAACTCGCTGTATATCCTTGAGCTTGAATCTCCCAGATGTTGAAGGAAAGGGTCGTATCGCCCGAGGAAGAATTCTTCAGTTTAAACTCCGGTGAGATGAACGGGTGAAGAGGTTGACCAGTCTAGACTACAGCTCTGAGGCGGATATTCACTTAATGATCATGAACTTGTAGCTTTTGTGTTTACATAATAGATTTTCTGTTTTTTAATATATCGTGATTGCAATACTCATAAACAAACCACAGAAATGTTCTGAGGTGTTGCAATTTTCCAGTCATCCTGTTCACAGTGTTCATTGACTTTGTCCTTGAGATATTCAGCAACCTTCTTTGTAGGACAATAAAAGCATAATCCATTAATGAACACTCCACTGTCATTCATCAGCTCACAATGGGACCCAAAAGATGCTTCACATTTGTTTTGATCCCATCATGTGGCCTTATGGTAAAAAAGGTTTTTTATATTTCTGAATGGGGTTTTCTGTGTTACAGCCCTTGGAAATGGTTCTTAAAGTTCACTGTTTTTAGCTTTTGTTTACAAAGGTTAAATTGGAGCCTTGAAAATGATTTAGACTGATGGGTTAAAGCTTTAGATTTCATTTCATAGGGACACCGCACAAATAGCCTAGATGGCAGTAATAATAATGCTCAAATGAATTTGGGTGGATATGATGGTTGATATTGGTCTTATTTGCAGAGATGAAATCGATGTTTGGTGACGGGAGAAAAAGAAATGAGGTTTTCATTGGGAATGCATTCTAAAAGATTCAATTGAATTGTAGAGTAGAGGTGAATGAGCTAAGGAAATAGAGAACATTATAATGGTGAATATGTTCTAACTGGAGATGCGCTCAAGTACCTTGAGTATTCGGAAGTGACAGACCAGCATAATAACAAGAGCCTTCTAACCCTCATACTCTATTTTTTCTTAATTTCTTCGTCTTTTTTTTACCAAACCGCTATCACAAAGTACATTTTTAAATGTTTGATGCACAAAGCAATAATACGCGTTTGTTAGTTTAGGTAGAATGTCATGTGGTGCAACTCTCCGAAAACATAATATTTATGAATTAGTAGTTCAGCGTATTTGTAAAAAATACATTTACCTTGAAAAATAAATTTAAAAACATTTTTAGAAAATATGTGCAAACACTTACCTGTATTGAAGGTGTTTGGAAATACTTTAGGCCTATTACTTTTTACTTTGTGGTTACACTACATGGCATTTTTACAGTCATTCTATTGTAGGCTAACTTTTCTTGAAAATGTTATTAAACATTATGAAACCAACATGAATACAATGCAACTCGATTTTTGTGCACTGAGACATTGTGTATCTCCTCATCATGTTGTCTTTTATAAACATCTTCAGGCAGAGTTGTTTGGCTCAGGTTGTTGTTTTGTTGTTGTTTGCATGATCCGTTTGCCGGGATGAATACAAAGTGTTTTTGTCCCCTGCGGCTAAACCACAGATTTGAGCAGTAACACTTATTTTGGTGCCTGACCTTAGCAAGCATTTGTTATTTTCCTTCTTCCTCTGATGCCAAGCTCGTCTCACCACCTGCTTACATCCCACACACAATTTTTTTTTGCATTTGCACAATGAGCATTATAACATTTGCTGTAGTTCAGTGTACTTACGTTTGCGTACGTCCCCTTGTCCTTATAAACATAACGTGATTAGGTTAGAAGAGTAGAGGTTGTACCAGTGGTTCTCAAACTTTTTCGGTCATTCCCCACTTTGGACAAGGGGGAATTTTCAAGCCCCACCTGCCCCCATCGCCCCAGCACAATGCTAATGACATACGCAACAAGCTTAAACTGTTCCAATTTATTGAAGTAACAAGTAGTATCAGTATAGTAACAAGTTGTATCTAAATACAAACTATCTACAGAAAATAACAGCAAGTTCAAAAATAAAGAAAATAAAAGTGCAGCTGTATCATAACTTGCATGAAATTCAAAAATAGAGAAAATGAAAGTGCAGTTGTGTCAAAATTTGTATCAAGTTCAAAAACAGAAAAGAAATAAAAGTGCCACTCGTCATAGCATCAGCACCCCATGGTTGAGGGCTGTGGACTAACATTATATTGTAGCCTACTTAAAAACATGAAAAAAAAAAAATATATATATTACACATATTAAAATAGACATAACATACTGTGTTTGATACGGGATTAAAATGATGGGCAGTGTATAAGATATAAACTAATGATTATTTTAATATTCCTTTGTTCCGATCAGAGCATTTGTGCGGAGAGCGCATTTCTGAATATTCCTCCGCTCGCTCATTCCGCTCAGGGTCGCGCGCTCAACACAGAACGGCTGCTGGCTCGAAAATATGTGGAATAAGGGCTGTCTCCGACTAAAGTTTTTTTCTAGTCGATTAGTAGTTGTTCATTTAAGCCATTAGTGGACAAATCACCCCTTTATATTGATTTAATTACTTAAATAGGCTATACAGGATAATGAGCGTTATATTGCCGCACTCAAGCGCACGAGCGCACGCATAAAGCTTTCCACAAAGAACCGGCAAAAGTAATGATTATGAATGTGTAAAAAATAGCAAGGAGACATTTAATTGTTTATTAATAAACTGGTGTTTTCTGTGTCGCTGCAAAGATGAAGTTGACGATGCGGACTCGCCATCAACGAATAAAGATATAAAGGCATAAAAAGGAAAATTTCCTTCCGTTTGGTGCGCCCCACCTGTCACGTCTCTATTCCACACCAGTGGGGCGCGCCCCACACTTTGAGAACCGCTGGGTTACACTAATCACACTTTACAGTTTTTATCAGTTGTACAGGTGGCGGAAAGTGAACTAGAATCAAGTAAAGCCTTCATAAGTGCCTGAGCATGTCTTTATGTTCATTGCTTTGATAAATGTGCGCCTAACTTCTGTATTAATAGGGTCTTTCGCACTGGAGGAACCTTTTCATAGTCCTAGAACTATTGGCAGAAGTACCCGGATTTTGGTGTGTTCGCACCACAGGAACTGGGAACGATTTTAGGTCTAGGAACTCCTACTTCAGAGTCCGGTCTAAACCAGCACTATAGGAACGTTAGTGACGTTAGTGAACGTTGATTGGCCGAACGATCGCAACACCAGCACCTGCCATTTTAAAAAAAGCTGTGTGTAAACAGATTATTGCCTATATATTTAGGCTACTCCAGAAACTAACTCTACGCACATGGAAAACAGTGATAGATGGGCCTCTTAACCTCTACGCTGAGGAGAAAATCCAATGCAACTTTGATGGGACCAAGCCAAACGTGATCATTTATTTCTCCTCAGCTAGCGACACTGAACATCAACCACACGCCATATGCTTATAACTTTTCATTACTGTCTACTTTCTATGTATAACAGTTCTATTTAATAATCTATTAGACAGGACTGTTAGACAGATCGTAAACTAATGAACACGGAGAATACGAGGCTCACAGGCTCTGGCGTGTGAATGCAGTATGCAACCAGGAAAATGTTCCTTGGTCAAGTCACCTTCATTTATATAGCGCTTTTAACAATATGGACTGTTTCAAAGCAGCTTTACAGTGATCATAGGAAATTAAGGTAACAGAGATTGTTTTGGTTTTACAGCAGTGAAAGTGTGAAGCTAAAACTAAAGTGTGATGCTTGAATAGAGAATACCTAATTTCTCATAAGAATTGTTTTGGCAAATCAATGGAGCCAGTAAGTATATATTTGTCTGCTGAGTGTTTCAACTGTTTTTGCCCATACAAGTTAATGGGGTCCAAAACAACACTGGACCCCATCTGTATGGACAATTAACACGGAGACCTTTGTTTATGTTCCACAGAAGAAAGAAAGTACAGGTTTGGAACAACATGAGGGTGAGTAAATGATGACAGAATTGTCAATTTAAGTAGAAAAAAAGAGCCAAATAGTGTAAATTGTAAAAATTGCAACCAGTGGCCGTGCACAGTCATAAAGCGCGCTAATAATTTTGCTGAACATCTTTATTATTACGTTATCCGCTCTTTGATTTATCCGCTCTTTGAACGGTTTATTGAAAATATACACACATACTGATTAAAGCTACAGAATTTATTTAGATAAGAGCAGTGAGTGATTCTCTCTTTTTCTTTTCATGTTTGATTAACATTATTAACATTTGAAACAGAAGGTATAATATGAGGCTGCTTTCAATTTAAGACCTAATGCACCGATCCGTCATATTGACATGCATCTGATATTTTCTTAACTGTTTACGTTCACTTAAGACTTTTTTTCTACGTGGATACTCGTCAAGATGGGCATTTTGACATCATTTTTTGTGTATTTGCTCAAGAAGGCACGAAAGAGAACTCAATTCGGTACTCGCTTGCTGTCTGAGAGGCGGCTTTCCGTGTGTGCGCTTCACATTGAGTTCTCTTTCACACGTCTTGTACTTGAACAGCTTAAAATCACACGAATATTTAAACTGACATGACGTAAAACTCTTGAGATGACAACCCCCTTAAAACGGGTCGAAAACCGCCCCTGGTTCTCTGCCTTGTCGTGCATGTTTTTTTTTGTTTTTTATGTCAACCACTTGGACTTGGTGTGAATAGGCCAACAGCTCCATATAAACCCTCTCAGTCAGTTGACCCTGTAAAGCAGTCTTTTGTGTGTGTATTGCACGCGGAGCCTCTAGTTGAGCTGCTGTATGGAGTCTAACAGCAGAATTGCCTGTCTGTATGGCCTATCCTGCTGTTAGGGGTTGTTCCAGTCTGCCGAGGCTGAAGGAAAGGACCTCTATTTTTCTTGTCTAGTCTTTTCTCCAGGATGCATTCAGGCAGACAGCGTGATAGACAGGCCAGAGCTGCTCTGTGGGGAATGAAGGGACATCAATTAGCTCACCTCCCACCCCGTCCTCTGCTCTCTCTCTCTTAAATGAGCCATTTCAGCCACAGGGAGACAGCGGCAGTAGAAATCCTTCTTTGTCACGGCTAAGGCTTGTGCATTTCACTGCGATTCAGACTGTGGCACTGTGTTCTAACCCTGTAAAGTATGAAATCATAATCAGAAATATAAATGAAAAATTCGGTGCAGATGCTGATATTTATATGGGCAAAATGTTAAATAGCGCAATAGCGTTTAATGCAAATCCATTAGATCTTTATTATAACAATTGTAAGTTGTCACTCTATATCTCCCAATAATGTCTTAGTATGATTATATTTGAATGCTTGGTAGATCAAAGCTCTGTAGTTTTTTTTTTTTTTTTTTTTGTGGGGGCAAAACATATAATGCAATACAAATACAGTGAAGATTGAGAGATGAACATTGTTTGGTTGCTTACTGGCCCAAGTCTCTGATAGTCTGGTCTGTAGATATGGCTCAGGTTCTTTCTTCAATGTAAGTCAAGCCATTTTTTGTCCAACAGGCAAAAGTTAGATTGCTTAGAAAAGCAATATCACATCTCTCCTCATCAAGCTGCACAATGTGAGATATTATTCATATCTGTAGTGCAAACAAAGTTGGATCTGTGTGCTGAAGGTTAATACTTAGGCTCAGATGTTTGTTAAAACCACTAATCTTGAGTATGAGCAATAGTGATGTAGCCTTGGTAAACACCACTAAAACTGAATGCGAGGATTGAATGTGAGGTGGAGAGAGATCAGCAGGGATGGAAGTACCAGTTTGGTGTGGCAGTGAGGGCAAGAACTGATGAATGCACAGGGGAAGGACAGATTGTACTGGGCTTTAGTCCATAAGAGAGAGATGAAGTGTTTGTATGAAGTAAACACAAGAGTAAGCTCTCTTGGGATCTGTTGCCAGTTGAGGTTCAGGGAACACACTGGAGGAGTTGTTGCCATTGGTAACACATTAAATTATCGATTTCCGTTCTGTTTTGCACCTGCTCTAAATATAGTTGAATTGCTGTTTGGGATTGAGGATTTTTGGGGATTTTTATTTTAATTCCCTTGTTCTTGCTACACCTCACCTCATCCTTAGATTATTGAATTCATGTTTAATTAAGCAACACCCTAGGAACCATGTTGCTCCGATCAGGATTTTTTCAGCCGATACGACTTCCTAGAAGATTATGGAATGCTCTCGCTACCACTCAAAATATTACCCTAGCAACTGAATGACAATACTCTGGCAACCACTGGTCACCGTGATTTTCAACATTCCTCTGTAAAAATGTAGTCCTAACCCTATCCCTACTCATAAACCTTACCCTACCCATAACTTATCCCTAAAATCAGAATAATAAAAGGAAATAATAGGTGAATAACACTGATGTAGAAGCACCTAACCCTGGTTGTAAGCCGAAACTTGACATAATAAACTGTAAACGTGTCCCTCAAATCTGATTGGTTGATTGAAATTTTGTTCCAGGATCAACAAATATTTTGATCCTGGAACATGTTGTACTTGGTGTAATCACGTTCATCGACAAGAACTCGTAGCACCTGCATAGCAACACGATCTCAATTATTTTTTTTATGATGATGTTTGGCTTGAATTGTCATCCAACAGGATATGACACTCCAGACTTCTGGTAGGCCTAAAGAGGAAGTATGTAGGGATACGTTTCAGGGAGCAATGGAGGAAAGCAAGATTTACAAATTGTCTGGAGTATAATGTACCTGAACAAGTGAGAGCACATTTGTGTGGTTGTGTATGAGTCCAGTGACAGCAGGGTGTGTAGAAGGACAGAGCCTCATTAATAATGTGATGTGTGAGACTGCCATGACAGCTGCTGTCTACAGGTACTCATAAATCTGCATCTATGTCTATGATATTATGCTTGTGTATCAACGTGTGTGATGGTATTTATTACTACCTCAGTTACACCCAGTGGAAGTTTCATAACCCATAGCTTCAGTTCCCAACTTTGTCCCAGATGTTTTACTGGTCCTTGGGAGACAAAAATAGACACATATGAGACAATAGTTTAAGCTGAGTTTAAAGCAGGTGTCCAGTCTTGTTCCCGGAGGACCGCTGTCCTGCAGAGTTTAGCTCCAACCCCTAATTAAACACACCTGATCCAGCTAATCAAGGATTTCAGGATTACTAGGCTGTATCCGAAACCACCCCATACCCTCATTCACTACTCTCTACACTAATATAGTCCACTATTCTCTACACTAATATCATCCAATGAATGAAATCAAGTGAACAAATTTGGACACTGAGTGGGCCGGAAATGCAGTGGATGTAATCATGTGTTGAGACGCAAGGATTCATTCGGTGCAACGCTCACTAGTGTTCATTAGCGCGACGAAGGCTGTCCCAATTCAAAGGCTCCTTCAAATGCGTCCTCCAAATGCATCCTTTGTTTCCCGTCAAATGAAGGATACAACAGATGGATCCTTCGCCGCCTTGCCTACCTCAGAGTTCATTGCGCGCCTGTGACGACAGGATTTTTTTAGAGAAATTTCCTAATTTCACTTTTAAACTTAAGTGTTGGGTTTCAACTTACTTTAAATATCTAATGATACAAATGTAAAAAAAAACAAAAAAAAAAACAACAACTTTAAAGCGGTTCAAATGCTTACTTAAATCTTACTAAGATGCGATAATATATAGTTTATACTCTTTATTATATACAGAAATGGACCATGTGGAACATATTTAGGCAGTTTGTGAACCCTGTTTTGTTTTCAGAAAGTTTAATATAACTTTCAAAAAAGTACAGTACAAACGTTACTGCCACTCATCAACGGCAGCTGTCACAGTTGCTAGGCGACAAGAACAATCCTCTGTAGACTATACCTTCCCATTTAGCAATGCTCAGTCCGACCTTCATGGCCTTCGAAGGTGTGTACTTTGAAGTCTGAGTGCTTTGAAGGATGCAGCCTTTGAATTGAGACAGCCAATGAAAGGGTATTCTCTTTTGTGTAGCCATTAAGTGTACATCGGTTGAACACTCATTGTTGAGGTGCATTATGGGATTGACTGAGTGCACTCGATAATATCCACTATGGTCTTGAACATCATTACAAATTGCTCTACCTTAAAATAGTGCACTAAGGGTAGTGGGGGAATTTCGGACACAGCCCTAGAAACTTCAAGGCAGGTGTGCTGGACCAGGTTGGAGTTAAACTCTGTAGGATTGCACAGCCCTGGTTTAGAGCGAGCTAAAGTTGACATATAGTTCAGATCAAATGGTCTTTAAATAATTTGGTTAGAAAACAACAATGGACCCCACTGATTTTCATTGTATGGACAAAAAAAATGAAATGAAATGAAAATGTCAAAATGTTCATTTTTGGTGAGCTTACCCAGCACAAGTAGAGAAACAGACCATGGAAAATGATCTGCAAAATGTCCTCTTGCTCATTGCAGCTGTGTCTAATTGCTTCATCACATCATGCCTAGTTTGAAAACAATGTTAGAAAACAGATGTCTTTTTGTATTTTAGTAACTTGAAACCTCCATGGATGGAACTGGACAGAATCGCTGTTGTAATGTTTACCGTGCTTTAAATGTTGACGCTGTATGATCTGGACATTGGTAAACCAAATGTATTGCTAGGGATCTGCCGTGTCATCTGGCACCAGGTTAAGCTTTCACTTTACCTCGAGTCATGGATTTCACACCATGGAAACGTTTATCCCTGCTTACAACAAGAGCACTATTTTTAACTCCCAGTTTCCGTTTTTTGCACCAAGAGAGCTTAAAGAGTTCTGTCAACTATTGAGCCTTGGTGATCTCCCCTCATACTCGATACACAATGATGAAGAACATCATCATGACTCTAAAATCATTGTAATCAGTGAGATGGAGACAATGGCATTTTCCAAGCAATTCAGCAATCAAACGCTGATTGCTGGTGGCAGATCCAGAAATCGGAAAGGCGGACAGACGTCTTTGCAATTGTGAATCATCTCTCTGTACGCAGAAATCACATCATTCTTCACATGCTCCTTTTTTTGTTTTTCTCCTGCAACACAAGTTCATGAATTGTGCTACTGTAGTTATAAAGTAAGGCTAGAAACAAGATGCTTCTTTTAGGATCTCTTATTTTGTAGAATTTTTATCAAAGTAGTTGACAGAATTTCTTCATGATGATTGTCATTAAATGAAAAGGTGATAAAAGTGCAGCAAGCTCGAAGTAATTATATTTTGACGGGTGACAGGTTAGCATTTCAGTGGCTTTTAACATCTGAATCGTTACCAATGTTCATCAGGACGTTGTTTTTAATAGCTTTAACTGCGGATATATACCAACATAAAATTTAAAATAACCAAAAATGTACTTGAAACTGCTAAATGTGACATTTTTGAGTAAAATGTTTAATAAAAAAAGAGGTGATTACATTGAAGTGGGCATTACATACCAGTTTGCTTAAACACTGACTAAATAGCTATTTGGCTAGTGATGTTGTGATGCTTTATTAGCTGAATCAAAGTGTATGATCCAAATGCTGGTAAAGACTTTTTCCTTTTTCTAGGATTACACATAGTATTGTGAGACAACATTGTTTAAGTTTTAACCCCCCGATGACAGCTCTGTTGCTTTACAGATAAGAGAGAGACTCAGCTTGCATTATTTCTTTGGTAACACTTTACAATAAGGTTCATTAGTTAATGCATTAACTAACATTAACTAACCATGAGCAATACATTTGTTACTGTATTTGTTCATCTTTGTTAACGTTAGTTAATAGAAATAGAGCTATTCATTGTTTGTTCATGTTAGTTCACAGAGCATGAACTAATGTTAACAAGATTTTAATAAAGTATTAGTAAATGTTGAAATTAACATGAACAAAGATTAATAAATGCTGTATAAGTGTAGTTCATTATTAGTTCATGTTAACTAATGTAGTTAACTAATGTTAACTAACTAAACTTATTGTAAAGT
Organism: Gila orcuttii; assembly: GCA_026230005.1. Lineage (NCBI taxonomy): Eukaryota > Metazoa > Chordata > Actinopteri > Cypriniformes > Leuciscidae > Gila > Gila orcuttii. The sequence continues at coordinate 22,556,844 of JAPDVR010000025.1, forward strand.
GTTACCATTTCTTTTATACTTTATCTTTCTCTGGTTACATAGTCCTTTCCTTTGTGGCTGCTTGATTTGAGTGAGGGCATGATTAACCTTCACAGAACAGCTCAGTGCTACTACGTGTGCCTAGAGACACTACATCTGGACTCTCTCTTCCTGCATACTCTCATCTACATCTCTTACAGTACATTCACTTTATTATGAAAAGCAAATAGACCCCAGTATAATAAGAGATACTGATGAAGACACAATATAATACCATTTTTAATAAGAGATACTGAAGAAGAGACACTCCAGGCTTATCCGCAACGCGTTGGTGTGTGTTATTTGTTACCTGTTTTTAATTGCCTAAGCCATGGGCCGGTTTCACAAAGCTATTTTAGACCGGTCTATAGTGTTAGACAAGTCTAAAATTTGCTCATAGACTAGTCTAATGCAAGTTAGACTGTTTCACTAAAATAAAGACTGACTTAATTTAGACCAAAAAAATTAGACACCTTTCCCCCAGGCTAACTTAGGTCTAAGACTCTGTTACCGTGGCAGCCAGCAGTAACAACCAGTTACATTACAAACAGCCAAACCTGTCAGGGCTGAGGGAACTCCGCCGGTAACGTTGATGTTGACGCCATTACTCCACTTTCCCGTCCTCCGCTTATCCCCCAGAACATAGGCGACTGTCCGCCATATATATTCATCACCATTTCAGTGGTGTCTTTAAGTTTGTCAGTGCCGCTGCTAGCCATTTTGGTGCCCTAAGCATAATTCCTTTATGATGCACCCCCCCCCCGTATATAAAAAATAAACGTTTATTTTTGCCAGTTTAACTTTTTATTACCAAACATATAACTCAATACCAATAACACAATAGCCGCCTACTGTCAAACTTCGTCAGGCGCCGCGCAATCCAACGGACCACTGAGCTTGGGAAGTTGAGTGTGTTTGGGGGAGGGGCGGCGCCGGAGGCGGCACCATCGTTACTTTCTACAGCAATTAAATACTCTTGTTCCGCCTGTTTTGTTACATCCTTAAAAAGTGTCTAATTTCTATACTGAAATAATATCGGCATTATAATTATTATGACTATGATATGATGATTGATTTTTCATTAGGCTATTTTTGGTGCCCCCTCAGCACTTGGTGCCCTACGCACAGCGCGTGATGCGTGTGGTGGGAGCGGTGGCGCTCGGGGTCCTCCTCCCGGTTTTGGATATTTCCTCTTAAATATTTTTTTTTGGCATCTTGTACCATATTTTTGTATCTTTTCTGTATGTCTTTAACGCTCCGCTCAACGGTTGGATTAATGCTGTTAACTGTCGTAGCAATTTTTTTCCAAATTAAACATTTCTTCTTGTTACTACATTCTCCACTAAATTCCCCAAGTAAAATGTCCTTGTAACTGTTATAATCCTCCAACAAACACATATTTTACACTGGGGTAAACTGCACTGAGCGGTTGAATGCGCTTACTCGATCCGCCATGTTTTTTGTTTTGAAAAGTGTCTTATTTTACCCAGAATGCATTGCAGTGTAGTCCTACTTAAGATAGTCAGAGTCTTAAGTGCTTTGTGCAACGGTCTGATTTAGATGTCTATCTGAAGTCTGACTATCTACTATATCTAAGCCATAGTCAAAGTCTATCTTTGTGAAACCGGCCCCGTGACTAAATAAATACTTTTTATACAGCATCTTTCCTTAAATTCTCAAGTGCCATGGCTTGATATGTTTTCTAAAAGATACTGTCTACACTGGATGCAGTGCTGCACAACACGTCTTCACCTGAAGTAAACAAATGCCTTGTTCTATTTCTGACATACTCGATATGTTGGTGCAACTTCCGACAACAGGACAAATGGTTCTGGAACATTCGATTTTACACATCCAGTATAGACAAACACAAGCTGTTGGAGTTGTGGTGTGAAGCGAGGCAACAATGGTGTAAAGAGCTATTAGTTTGACCATTGCTCTTGCATCTTTTGCTGCGTCTCGAGCATTACACAGCATTCTAAAAACGCAGTGCGAAGTTAAAAGAAGTTCTCTTACGAGAGTATCTCTCGTACTGCGTAATATCTTACGCTATGGGGAAAACCTCTTTTCCACGAGATATTGAAGCAAAAAATTATCCTTAATTTTGAATTAATGTAAAACGCTGTGCAGCAGCATGCAGATATAGGCAGGACGGCTCGCGCGCCTATTGGCTGCCCTGCGGCAAACAGCAGCAGCCTATTGAGAGAGGTGCTGCGTGACATAATCCTATGGGGGCATTTCGCGCCCATTTCGTTACGTCCCACCAGAAAAGGGCGCAATTTCGCCCTATAAATATAGCTCGATAAGGCTGGTACACTGATTTTCATCTCTTCAGCGAAGCATCAAGCATCGCTGGATCCGGAGTGAGAAGCCACGCCGTCTGAGAAAAAGCACACAGCGGGACGAGCCATTGAGTCTGAAGTCGCTGGCATCGCCGCCTTTAGCTGCCGTACCTGCTACGCTTTCCGGCGTTATATCCTTTTCAAACTGTGTGTGTGTGTGTGTGTTCGCCGCTGCAACACACATTTTTTCACTGTCTGTCTCTCTCTGCTAAAAGAGCTGCGTCTTTTTCAAGATGCAAACATCCTGCGGCTCGTAACGAGCCACACTCAGCGACGGGGACCGTCATGTTATCTGTGTTTCCGGCCTGGGTGAGGATCATGCGGCTCTCGCTCTCGTCGACGGCGGATGCCCTCACTGTGAGCTACTGCCTATGGTGACTCTGAGGACTCGCCTGGCATCCTTCTCAGAGCCTGCACTTCAGCCCGCTGTAGCGCCGCGCCGTAAAAAGCGCCGTGCTCAGCGCGCTCCCGAGCCTTCTCCTGCCCGCCAAAGCTCGCCGGTTCGCCCGCCAGCTTCGCCGGCATCGCTCGAGTCCCTCACCGACGGACAGCGGCCGCCGTCTGCCGCCGCTTCCTCCATTGAGGTCGACGAAATAGCCCCGAGCCTTCTCCAGCCCGTGATAGCTCGCCGGTTCGCCCGCCAGCTTCACCAGCTTCACTCGAGTCGCTCGCTGACGGACAACGGCCGCCGCGCGCCGCCGCTTCCGCCATTAATGACGACGAGATAGCTGCATCTGTAGAGAAGGCCAGCTTCAAAACCGCGGCTAGCTTTCTTTACGTTATAAGAAAGCTAACGTTACCCTGCCCCCCGTGGGCATGCGTCACCGGCGAAATGAGGAAAGAGTGTGTTTTTAGTCCCGCCGAGGCCGGGCCAATCTCCATTTCTCAAACATTTCTCAGCTCCTCTTGGTTTGAGCGGCTGAAAATGTCAATATTGCAGCAATGAGCCTGTTGTATTACACGCACGCCTGAAAACAAACGCAAACGCACACAAAACTGTGATGATGCTCTTTATCCGCTCGGGCTATTTTAAGCTTTTGTCTTTTCCCCCTGTGGCTCAGTGGCGAAACCCAAAACCTTCGCACGGGAGACCCGTGTTCGAGACTCTCGCAGCGGATAAAAATTTAGTCTCGCCGCAGCCAGACTTACACGCAAACTTTTCACTCATTCAGTTCCGAGAAAATGCGACTGTTCCAGTGTATTTTGCAGTAAACAAGCCGGTACCATGGCCCGCTTGCCTGCACACAAATGCCGTTTCCACGGCGACCCAGAAAAATCATGTAAGCAGTGTATTTTCTGGTATTCCGGCCACAGCCGATGGTGTTATGAGTGTATTAAAAATGCCACAGCCCAGTGTTCATTTCTACACACAAACACAGCCCGCCAAAGTGCAGGGCTCGCACAAATGAGTTCGACTCATGTCAATTGTGCATTAATTATAGTGAATGTGCCCACAACCCAGTGCCCACAAACACTACACACTGCATGTGCCACGTTTTCTGTAAAAGAAACCAACACACATACAGTCACCTAAGGCCCATCGTTTTTAAGTCTCGCCGCGGCCAGACTCTACCGAAACTTCTCGCTCGTTCAGTTCCAAACAATGTGACTGTTCCAGTGTATTTTGCAGTAAACAAACTGGTACCACAGCCCGCTTGCCTGCACACAAACGCCAGCTTTAAGGCGACCCAGAAAAATCCCAAAAAGAGTGTATTTTCTGGAATTCCGGCCACGGCCGATGGTGTTGAGTGTTGTAAGAATGCCCACGTCTCAGTGCCCATTCCCACACGCAGACACAGCCCACCACAATACAGGGCTAGCAAAAAAAAAAAAAAAAAAAAATCGACTCATGTCGATTGTGCAATAAATGTAGTGTACGTGCCCACAACACAGTGCCCACAAACACTACATGAAGCATGCCCCACGGTTTCTGTAAAAACGAAACCAACACATTTTCAGTTGGCGCGAGCCGACAGTGTTCTCAGTGCAGCGAGTGTGCCCGCTATCCCGCACCCACATTCCCTCACAGACATGCCGAACCCCACGGGGCTCGCCCCGCTCGCCTTCTCTCCACATCCCGTCAGAGAGAAGCCGAGCGCGGTCAGGCTGCCCGCTGTGATCAGCGCACCCCCCGCCTCGCACACTATAAACACAGTGTCTATTTCTCACCACACCGGAGCTCTCCGGCCGCCGCTATATAACGGCCAGAGCCCAGATTTCATTCTACCTGTAGCTTTTCATGCAGATGCGTGGGCAAAGCTTCCCGGGGTATCAGAATGGGTGCTGAACACTATAAAAAGGGGTTATTCGCTGCAGTTCGCTCGACACCCCCGCCGTTGCGCGGCGCGAGTCGAAACGACGGTAAAAAATGAAGTATCTCAACTACTTCGAGCCGAGATAGCGAAACTACTGAGCAAAGGAGCTATAGAACCTTTATCTCGGGCTCAGAGCGAAGGGGGTCTATCCAGCAGGTATTTTCTGGTACCGAAAAAAGACGGGGGTCTCAGACCCATTCTAGATCTGCGACGGCTGAACAGAACGCTCACGAAGCGTCAGTTCAGAATGATTACAACCAGGAAAATCCCCGCGCAAGTGCGCCAAGGAGACTGGTTCATGTCGATAGATCTAAAGGACGCTTATTTTCAAATACAAATAGCGTTACGTCACAAGCAATTCTTGAGATTCGCCTTCGAGGGCCAGGCATACCAATACAAAGTCCTGCCGTTCGGCCTGTCCCTGGCACCCCGTACTTTTACGAAGTGCATGGACGCGGCTCTCGCACCCCTGAGAATTTTTAACTACTTGGACGATTGGCTGATTCTAGCTCGATCACAATCAGAGCTCATAGAACACAGGGCCACATTACTCGAACATCTCGAGAATCTGGGTCTCACAGTCAATTGGGCGAAGAGCTCGCTGTCTCCCAGCCAGAAAATATCTTTTCTGGGAACAGTGCTGAACTCGCTATCTATGACAGCGCATCTGTCGCCAGAGCGCGCACAGGACATTCAGCGCGCCGCAAAATCTTTTCGCCGCAGCTCAACTGTCCAGCTCAAAAGGTTTCAGAAAATGCTGGGTCTCATGGCCTCAGCAGCTTCAGTGCTCCAGTTGGGGCTGCTTCGCATGCGCCCACTGCAGCTATGGCTGAAAGCGCGGGTTCCGCCACGGGCGTGGACCCCTGGTCTGTTTCGCCTCCGGGTCGGTCTGAAATGCGTCTCAGCTTTGGAGCCTTGGAAGAAAACCGACTGGTACCAGTCAGGTGTGAGTCTGGGGACTCCCTCGAGCGTGAAGGTGGTGTCCACAGACGCCTCCACCTCGGGATGGGGAGCGCTGCTCGAGGGCAGACCGTTCTTTGGCCAGTGGTCAGAACGGGAAAAGCTCCTACATATAAAATGTATGGAAATGATGGCAGTCGACAACGCGCTGCGGCGCTTCTGTCCCCAGATAAGGGGTCACCACGTCTTGGTCCGGTCGGACAACATGTCAGTGGTGGCGTACATAAATCGTCAGGGCGGCATCAAGTCCCGAAAACCTTTACAGGCTGACGGAGTGCCTCCTGGTCTGGGCTCAGCACAACCTGCTTTCACTGAGAGCAGCGCACGTGCCTGGTCACCTGAATCTGGGACCAGACAGGCTGTCCAGAGACAATGTCCCAGCAGGGGAATGGTCGCTGCAACCGCAGACGATCCAACTGCTGTGGGAGACATTCGGCAGAGCGCAGGTGGACCTGTTCGCGTCCAACGAGAACGCTCACTGTCCGAAATATTTCTCCAAGAGCAAGGACGCGCTGGCCTACGTTTGGCCCCGCTGTCCCCTCTAAGCTTTCCCCCCCATCTCGCTCCTGCCTCAAGTGCTGGAACGGATCAGGGAAAATGGATGCCCAGTGCTGCTTGTGGCTCCGCTCTGGACAAACCAGGCTTGGTTTCCAGTCCTAATGCAGCTGACCAGCACTGCCCCGTGGCCAATACCATTGAGGAGAGAACTCCTCTCTCAGGCCAAGGGCTCGATTTGGCATCCTCGCCCCCAGCTATGGTCCCTGCACGCATGGGCCATCAACGGGTACCCGCTATCCTCCCGGAGGGAGTGCTAAACACGATCACGCAGGCAAGGGCCCCGTCTACAAGACGGCTCTACTCCTAGAAATGGTCTGTGTTCTCTGCATGGTGTCAAGCTCAGGGCTTTTCACCCGTAGACTGCGGGGTCACGGAAGTGCTTTCCTTCCTTCAAGAGCTGCTGGATAAGGGCAGAACCCGATCCACGCTCAAAGTGTACGTGGCGGCTATAGCAGCGTTTACAAAACCTGTGTCTGGCCAGTCACTGGGGAAGAACGACCTAGTCGTGCGATTCCTCAAGGGAGCTCGGAGGTTGAACCCTCCTAGACCTCCTTCAGTCCCGGTGTGGGACCTTTCTACGGTTTTGGAAGCCATGAAAGGTGCCCGTTCGAGCCAATCCATTTGTCAGACATGAAGCATCTGTCTTTCAAAACGGTGTTTCTTTTGGCTCTCGCTTCAGTGAAGCGCATAGGGGACTTACAAGCGCTTTCAGTAAGCGCATCATGTATGGAGTTTGGGCCTAATGACTCAAAAGTCATACTCAAACCGAGGCACGGGTACGTGCCCAAATCCCTCAACACACCGTTCAGAGCCCAGGTGATTTCCCTGTGCGCTCTCTCGGTTCAAGATGAGGAAGAGGATGCGAGTCTCCTTTGCCCTGTCAGGGCACTGAGAGCTTATGTGTCCCGCTCGTCTGCCTTCAGGCAGACCGAGCAGCTCTTCGTTTTGTTTGGCGGACGTTCCAAGGGACTGGCCGCATCAAAACAGAGCCTATCCAGATGGATAGTCGGTGCCATAGCACTGGCTTACACTTCTAAGGGCCTGCAGTGTCCTTTGGGTGTCAGAGCGCACTCCACGAGAGGCGATAACACGGCTCGATGGGTGTTGAATAACCCGTAATCTTAACCAGTTCAGGCTGAACACGTTCACCCTGTCTGTGTGAAACACTATTAACATAACTAGCCCCTATAGGATTCTATTTCATGGGGAATGATGCTTGCAGCCTCTCTTCTCCGACTCTCTGTGAGTTTATGGTGATTATGCACTACATGAGCCCCGGGCTACTGCCCTTGGGACTTTGGTGTCGGATCCCAGTACGCACGGCGTTTTGCATTGTGTTCCCCATAGCGTAAGATATTACGCAGTACGAGAGATACTCTCGTAAGAGAACGTACTCGGTTACTAACGTAACCTCGGTTCTCTCTAGAGAGGGAACGAGTACTGCGTATCTTGCCGTGCATACACAGCTCTGGTTCGCTTCGGCGATGAAAACCAGTGTACCAGCCTTATCGAGCTATATTTATAGGGCGAAATTGCGCCCTTTTCTGGCAGGACGTGACGAAATGGGCGCGAAATGCCCCCATAGGATTATGTCACGCAGCACCTCTCTCGATAGGCTGCTGCTGTTTGCCGCAGGGCAGCCAATAGGCGCGCGAGCCGTCCTGCCTATATCTGCATGCTGCTGCACAGCGTTTTACATTAATTCAAAATTAAGGATAATTTTTGCTTCAATATCTCGTGGAAAAGAGGTTTTCCCCATAGCGTAAGATATTACGCAGTACTCGTTCCCTCTCTAGAGAGAACCGAGGTTACGTTAGTAACCGAGTACGTTATACTTAAAAATAACACCTCTCTTGACCTTGAGTTTTTTATTTCACTGCTCGCATCTCGCATTTGTAAATGCAAAAACATGTTCTGTCGAAAGGTTGGAAGTAAGCTCTAAAATAACTTGCTCATAAATACTTTTCACTAACAGAGTTTTTGTGTGTGCGCGTATGTGTGTGAACTACTTCTTTAACATCACTTAGCTTCACACACTTCTCTTCCTGTGTGACACTGAACGGTAAATGTGTCAGTGTGTGTGAGTGAGAGAGTGTTAAAATCACTTCGGTCTGTATGTGTATGGGCTGGAGATAAATGGGCCTCTTTGTGTGTGGTGATGAGAGGCTGGACTTCATTCCCTGAGTTTGGAGTCCGGCCCTCCGTCCTGGGCCTTAACAAACCTAACACTCATCTGAGTGCGAAGTATGGTATGACCATAACTGTGTTTATGTGTGTTTGTATGTTAAGGGCGTCTGTGCTGTGCATACCTCATTCTGATGAGACTTCCTCCCTTCTGTGAGAGGACTAGTTTGTTTGGTAAGAAGTGTTTAGCCTGCCTCAGCCTTTCAGAGGACAAGTTTTAATTGAATTTGATGGGAATGTTTTGCTTTCCCAGTCCGGGTTGCTGGGCAATGGGTTATTAATGGCAATAGGAGCCCTGCTAGCAACAAAAGGTGAATTAGGCAAATTCATATGAATATGAGTCCAAAATCAGAGGAGATGAGAACGAAAGGTTAAGAGAAGTCCCAAAGGAGTTGGCATGCAACGCTCGAGACAAAAAGCTGAAAAGGAGAAATGAGGAACAGAGAGATGAGGAGAGGGGATAGATAGATAGAAGAAGCAGAAGAAAAGGAACTAATATGAGACATGAGGAGAGGAGTCAAAAGATGAGGAGATGAGAGAAGAGGATATGCAAAGGTGAGAGACAAGTGAAGGAGGTGAAATGAGGAGGGGAGACAAGATGAGAAGAGGCGAGAAAAGAAGCTGGGACCAAAAATCAGGAGACAAGAAGCGAAGAGTCCTTGTTCTTCTTCACCCCAAAGAGCATATCAACCATAATTTTGCCACTGGCAAGACTAAACAAACAGCATAAACAAACACATTAGCCATCTGCTCTGCTTGTCTCCAGAAAAAAAAAAAACATTCACTTTTCGAATCCACCATCAGAGCAGCAAAGTGTTTTCAAGCTACTAATCGTTATTTAATCAAGCTTACTGGCTTGATCTGCTTATATTCAATTAATTTAATCCACTCTATCCAAAGAGCCATGGCAAACTGCACACTGAGAGTGACATATCTGCACTCCAGCAAACTGACCTTCTTTACTGCGTCTCAGAGGGCTGGCGAGATGTGAATGGGCACAGTCAAGCATGTGTTATGTGGGTGTGTGTTGCTGCCTGTTAAGCCGTGCAAGTGTGTGTAGCGAGGTACGTGTACTGCCCAGGGGGATGTGGACTCCTGGCCCATTGCCTATGACCCAGATTACAGGAAATTAAGGAGATTTTAGGAGCTCACTCTTCTGGCCTGCTGCGCTGCATTATCAGGATCTGCTCCTGGAAATAGAAGCAGCAGGACGAAGCAGTGGACTTGGCAACGGGATGCACTAACACTAAGTACTCCCTCTTTTTCTCTGGAGGAAATGTTTGATGGAGCGAGTTCCACCTGTGCTATTTTTAAGTGATGGTCAAAGCACGTATACGTCAGATACGTTTTTAAGATGGCTTGTCAAGTTAAAAATAAATTTTGTTTAACTATGTGTCCCCTACGTTCTATTCCATTACGTTCCATCAGTTGCGCTGCTTTTGAACTCGATTTTCTCTTTGGAGAGGGTGTTGCTGACGTCCTGGATGCGTGGATGTCTGCTACACCCTCTCCAAACAGAACATCAAGTGCTGTTTTGAGCTGAAAAGTAACATGTACAGGACATGTGCTGTTCCAACTCTGCATACAAGGTGCAGCCCAAAATGTCAACGATTAGAACAATTAAATGACGTTTGAATTATAAATAGATGAAGTCATGGAATTATTTATTCTTTGCAATCACTCATATACGGGTCTAGTACCCATCCCTAAAAGGGATCATGTCACAATCTGGACTCAAATCTTTGTCCCCCATGTGAGCACCAAGGACTCTTAAAAACGTGAAATTTACTATTTTTTGACATCAAATCTTGAGGATAGTTTGTGGACATATTTCGTATCAGCCAATCAGAATTGCCAGGATGTCAATTTCCTTTGGATCTACGGTGATTAGTCACATGACATTTACAGCTCAGCTGACTAGCTCTAAACAACCTACTGTATACAGTATCTGGTGTTGTGCAATATTCAAGATCCAATCATTTAGGGTACGTTTATACGACAGCAATGTACTAAAAACAGAAAAGTTTTTCCTTCGCGTTTTTTCATGTAAAGACGACAACGTTATCAAAAATAATCCCTATTCACACGGATCAGCGAAAATTATTTATACAGGCCAGGCCAGTATAGTTGGCGATGTCACTTTGTGAAGAAACACTACAAGCTTATTGACTGAACATGTAATACGTATGTGCATGATATCACTTTTTTGTAGTTTACACAAAGACAATAACGCTATTGTTTTCAAAAACTTGCACTTTGAAAAGGTTGCTTTTTCAGGTCCCCTAAACACTGTTGTTGTGTAAATTAACGCTCAAAACGCATAAGTCTCTGGTTGAAAATGATGTTGTGTGAACAGATCTAAATAAGAGCTTTTTTTAACCAGTTAGCGCTATCCTTAGCTAGTAGGCTAAATTAAGATTGCTAATTTTAAAATCACAAATCACAGTGGGAATGCAATCATATTCCACCCTCATAAATCACTGTAAAGTTAATTGACTAATTAGAGCTCGTCTCTCCACTGATGTGTGCAATTAAAACATGTCCTAATCCTGATGTTTAGAGTCTGCTGTGACATTAACAGCGCTTTTCATCAGTTTGCTGCCCTTTTTTTTAATCTACGGTATTAAATGTTTAGTACAGTGACAATGAAATAAACATAGTTTATTGTTAATTACCATGTCTGCTGGGAATCTGGGTATTTAGGGGTCCTAGGTGCAAAACATCGATATTATTTGTGTTTTTATTCTATTTTGGTCTATGTCAGTGTTTCTCAACCTCTCCTGCAGGGACCCCCTGACAGGACATGTTTTTGTTTTAACCCTGAAATGGCACACCTGATTCAATTAATTAAAGGCTTAATGTGCAGCTGACTAATTGAATCAGGTGTGCCATTTCAGGGTTAAAACAAAAACATGTCCTGTCAGGGGGTCCCTGCAGGAGAGGATGAGTAACACTGGTCTATGTTATGCTGTAGCATTTGATTTTCATAAAGCCATACTTTCCTTCTCTCTGTTTGTAGCCAAATGTGATATGTACGCCCCTTTTACTTCTTCACACATTGGCACCATCTTGGATAATCCGTAAGTCTCTTTTTCAATCCTTGCAGTGTTTGGTAGAGAAATTCACTGTTTACTGTTCATTTCTCCTTTCATTCCACACCTACATTCCAGCAATAAAGCTTGTGGCAAAGTGCTAGAAATGCCAGAGTACTAAAGAATTGCTTGCAAAAGTAGCTTTCAAGACTCCTCTATCTGTCTATGAGATAACCTGTAACATTTTATGATTTATTAAATACATCTTGGATTCTCAGGATTCACCTTTTGACATGCTTGGCTTCTAATGAAGCATTTTTACTAGACTTTATGCTGTTGGAATTGCTGTTACACACACGGGCAGATGTTAATGACAAAATTAAAGCATTTTAATTGTTATGATGTGAATTACCCAGATGTTAATCCTTGCATTTCACAGTGTGCTTCCAATGCTCTCATTGGATTGTTTTGCAAGTAATTGTTGATTAAATCAATTAATCTAGCCCATTAACAGCTGAACCAGATGAGAAACCAGGTCAGAAAGCCATTTTTCTTTTTTGAAACATGAACACACCGTGCTCAAGCTCATAAATACCAGTGTCACGAAGACTCCGCTCTATAATGTTAAATAAACTCTACATCAAGCTGTGCTTATTCCTACTCTGCAGGGAGAAGTGTGTGTTTATGAAGGCTACACAAGCCATCAGTTTTCATGTAACTGCATGATGTTTAACCAAGACACTGTTATCCAAAGCGACTTGCAGTGCTTTCAAGGCACAGTTGGCTATACATATAATTTTGCGTGTTCCCTGGGAATCCAACCCTTTATTTTGGTGTTGCTAGCGTATACCACTCGAGCTACAGAAACCATAGAGAAGGAAGTCATGGGAAAGTTCCATTTATAGGCTTTTAGGACTTTGTTAAAAAAAACTGACCACTACTGAATTTTTGTGATCATTGATTGGATCCATAGCACAGCAAAGTCTGACGCTAGTTTTCTTGGTTCAGTTCATGCATTTGATAATGTGAAGGCCACTGAAAATACATGCTAGTGCTTTTTGCTATCGTGACTTTGCACAAATAACAATGTTCTGAGAGCATTCAATTTTCAGTGCATTAAGTATAGTCATTTAGCAGACGCTTTTATCCAGAGCAACTTACTTATTATAGAGGCAGTTCACGTTAAACAAACTGGACTTGTGTGTTTCACAAAGGCACAATTGTGATGGATTGAATCTTTTAAATAATTGAAGTGTCCAAATGGAATGATCACAAAGGAGATTGAGACAAATGAAATTGATTCAAAGTACTCTCTATTGAAATATATATAAACAAATTATAAACAATAAACATAAATAATATTTAGAATTTGATTTCATAGGTTCTTTTTTTGGTGTCACTACAATGACATTTGGACTCATGTGTCTATGTAGGTTTTTCTGAAGTTTTGCTTCTGTGTTTGTTCTGTGTCTCTACGATTTTGCAAACGGATCTTATCCACAATACCCACACCTTTTTCAGGTAAATGCTGAGGGACTCCACTGGGTAACAGGTAAAAGAGCTCAAAATCCAATCACATACAGCACTGAAGATTCCATTTATTTTAGTTTTGCAACTCCTGAATATTTAAGCATGGACATTTGCATAAAGGCATTGCCTTGGGAGGACAGTACTCTAGTGACTTTATTTATGTTCAAATGTTTTTTTTTTGTTTGTTTTTTTTTTACATTTCTGCTGGTTTCTCTGAGGCTAATATCCCTTAATTTCCATTTGGAATTAATACCATTCAAATTTCAGTCGATATGTATTTTTTCACTGTGAAATTCACAGATTCAAGAATGTGAAGTGATAAATTAAGTGATAAAACCACAACCAAACTACAATTTTCCCTTATTTTGTTACTGCAACAACAAAGTCCTTGTGGGATACGGAGACTCACACTGTGACTGAAGCTCATCCTCATGTTTTTAATCCACTGAGTGAATTCCTGCGGTCGCCCTGACAGTTTCCCGGCAACTCAGGCTTTCGTTTTCCAAACGCTTATATGACACAGAAATTGAATACCTGCGATAGAGTTTGCCTTGGTTATTTTATCTTTTTGACATTTGAAACCTCCTTCTGAGTAGAATAAATGTCAAAGGACGAGTGTAGTACACTTATGTAGACTGAGTTTTTGAGGCCCACTCTTACAATTTGTGCATTTGGCCCAATCTTACATTTTTAGCAGTGACAGTCCTGTACACACGCTTACACAGATGCACATGCAAGTGTAAACATAATGTCTCCTAGACCTCTACGCTTTGACCACAAACTGCCCTCCCTCTATAATCTGTAGTTATCAAGAGAATCTTTTATTATAGGAGAAGCATTCATTATATTTTATAGCTTTATTCCCTCTGGTTACAGTACAACTTCATTTGTTAAACTGTTTAGCGCATAGTATGTGTGACTGTGTATGTAAATAAGTCGTAATCACCCCACAGGCAATAACACTCACGCAATGATATTTTATTCTCTTGACACACAGTTTCCTTTTATAAGGAGCTTCTGTCAAGGCGGATTTTGTGCCATATTTACCTTTTAGTCCCTCTCCTAGTCCGACTGCTGAAAATATCTTTTATCCATCTGTCGATGTTAGCACACCTCCAAGTATATCCTTCTAGCTTTTTGCCATGCCACCTGAGTGATCCTCATTTCCTAATGGCAGTCGATGGAGGACAATCTCATAATCCATCCATCTGAAGTGTGTCACTGACCCAGTGGCACTGGATTCTGGGTTGTAGCCAGTCTAAAATTAACTTACTGCCATATCTGACAAGTGCTGGTGAAAATAACTAGACATAGTGTAAATATATCTTAAAGGCTAAAAAATGATGTTTTGCATTACTTTATTTTGTACAACCGTTTGATTGGCCGAACATCTTTCCGAGAATGCTGGTGTTTATAACCTAGGCTCATTGAGACAAAATAAAGAATGTTCAGAATTCAATGCAGTTTTCAGCTGAAATGAACACTAGAGGCAGTAAAACTAAACAAAGGCAGATTATTGATTAATAAAGACTTATTTTTATACTGTTCAGTGCATAGTACTATGTTATGACCTCAAAACCCTTTTACCATAGTTCATTGTTTGTAAAATAATACATTTTGACATTTGCATCATGTAACCAGCTCCTTGTGTATGTCTGTTTTGATGTAGTAAACTTGCTCAGTAGCTCACCTGGGGCAGATTTGCTCTTGTAAGTACTTTGCATCACAACAAAAAGATTCCAAAACTTGTGGAAGCAAGCTAAAATGGCATGGATGCTTCAACAAAAGCAATTTTATCTCAGGTTTGCTTCTGCTAAGACAATACATTTAATTTTCGAACTGCCATAATGCATAAGACGACCCATTTAATAAAATGTTGCTAGATTCACACTTATCTGTTTCGGATAAACTGAAAACGCTTTTAGTCCCACTCACTGGACATTTGAATTTGAATGTGTTGCAAAACATGCAAGAAGCAACATAATATAATTTTGCCGAAATGTGCCCACATGCACGTTTTTACAATGAGCGTAGGTTGGGTATTTAGTATAACAGCACTGGTATGCTTCATTGTTTGCAGCACTTAGCTTGTCTGTGTTTGCGACGCAGACCAGAGTATGTTAGCAGCATGGTAGCAGAGTTGTGTTATTTTTGCCTGGAGCGAGAACTAGAAGATTGGAATGCAAATTATGCATTACACAATAGAAAAACAAAATTTTCTTAATTTACTTTGAAATGTAAATCACTCAGTATTACAGAAAGATCACACAGAAATTGTGTCGCACACTGCATCATTTACTTGCTAGTTATTTGGCCTGTCGTCAGTGACACAAGGCCACTTCTTGTTAAAACACTGAAAAACAATTCATGTTAATGAGACATGATGGGGTTAATTCATGTCACCCAAGTGCATTATGCTGCAATTCCTATAAAAGTTAATGGCTAACTGGTCTTCTAACTGGATGTCAAAACAATATAGGAACTTCCTTTCTGAAAAAGCTGTTTTGTGGATCAGATCTTGTGCTTATAGTCAAATTTGACCTCTGCGAGACTATTGGCTAACTGATCAGAAGCATTCCTCTCCAAACTGGTGAAAATAATGCAAAAACCAATAATAGTGTTGTAGCCTGCAAATATTTTTTGATAAACAACATTTTGGTCAAACACCTTCTTCAGGCATTTTTCATAATACTTGCCTACACAGCTGCTGGCATCCAGGTGGATGAGATGTGTTTATTTATTCATTTTCTTGCCAAAGGCAATTTTATTTGCATTTGGCATTTGGCAAGTGTTAATTTTGCACCCCAGCTGTAGCCATTTCCATGTGTTCTCTCTGAGAATTATCTAAAACTGCTCAGAGTCTCTATAATGACAGCTCCTAGTTTCAGTGTGCTGGGTGCAATATAAATGGTAATGATATAGAACCAATAATACTGCTGATGAAATATAAACTGAATGTGTGTGGTCGTGGTCTCATTTACAGATGGTGAGAGGCCAATGGAGGGAACCGATACCAGCCGTAAGAGAGACTCGCGTTCATCAGACAAGTACCACAAAAACGAAGATGCCAGCAACAGCCAGGAGGACGAAAACACAGTAAGTTTGTTTGTTGTTTTTTTCCACCACAAATTTTATTGAATATACACTTGTAGTGTATACTTCAAAAAACTGTACTTGGCCATAATATAATATGAATGAAATAAAAGGCCATTTAATCGTACTTTCATGAGTCTTTTTAACACTTAAGTACACTTTCTAATAATGCCAAACTTTTTACATTTTAATTAATTGTTTTAATAATCTTTTGTCATGCTATACAAACCTATACTTATTGTTATGTGTTGACTAACATACTAAAGCACATGTAAAGTACTGGATTATAATTTGAACTGTAGTGTGTGATTCAGTATTTAATTTAAAGTTAATATATTTTAAATGTACTAAATTGTAACTTCATCATAACAATTCTGTAATTACAAATATATGAATGAGTTTTAATAGAAATGACATTGACATATATTGTAGTTTACCATAAATGCTTGTCAGCAGTACATTTGGCAGAACACTTACCATATTTAAAAGACAATAGAAGTAATCATGAAATTACATATAAAGAAATCCTGCTGAAGTGGGTCAAATAAGCACTCTGAAGTTCAACTAATTGCATTTAATATAAATTTAAACTATAATACATTTACATTTAATTGCAATTAACATGCAATTAAGTGTCCAATCACATGCATATTCTTTTAAAGTCTATTATTTCCATAATACATACTTTATTATTACCTAAAAATATTATTTTTTTAATAAATATCCTGTTTTGCTTTAATCACCACTCTTTTGAAGATCCAGAAAGAGATCTGAATCCACTTTCAAATTCAGTTGCAATGTGAATGCAAAAGCGAACTGAATTCATAGTGAAGTTGCAGTATCTATGAAGAAGTGATCACAACGTGATTTTAAAAGCCATGCAGCCTTAATTTCAGCAAAAAGAAGACAACCATGCTGGGGTTGATGTTGAACTGTTCCTGTCTGTGAAAATAAGAAACACACTCCACTTTTTGCTCTTTTAGTACATGGATGCATCCTTAAAAAAAGTTGACTTTATTTCACTTACTGAGGACATATCAGGTCATTTCAACCTCTAAAAGATGAGAATATACTGTCGGGAATACGATACAGTACTGGCTTAAATGATTGATGAACTTTGCGCTCATCCAAGATGTTTCTCAAAAGAGACTTCGCTGCATTTCTGTTCCTCCTACAGCACAGCGAGGCCTGGCTTTTAGCACCTTTCATCTCAAGCAGAGTGTCACACACAAGCTAGTCCAAATTCTTTCCACATTACCAGACCAATAAACCCTCAGTGTCAAATGAAATCAGTTTGCACGGCCATATATCGATATAAACTAAGCAAAAAGAGATTTTTGTGACTTTTAGTCCATATCTGCTAGCTTTGAAGTCTTATGCTAGTGTACAGATTGACAAAAAGTAAAGGAATGGTTCACCCAAAAATGAGAATTATCCCATTATTTACTCACCCTCAAACCATCCTAGGTGTATGTGACTTTCTTCTTTCAGCCGGACACAATCTGAGTTATATTACATAATATCCTGGCTCTTCCAAGCTTTATAATAGCATTGAATAGTGCCTGAGTTTTTGAAGCTACAAAAAGCACATCCATCATAAAAGTAACCCATAGGACTCCAGTGGGTTAATAAAGGTCTTCTGAAGTGAAGTGATGGGTTTTTGTAAGCAAATTATCCGTATTTCAAACTTTATTAACTATAACCACTGGTTCCGGCAACGAGCGTACGTGCGTTCACGAGAGAGTCGAGGTCCGGCGGAAGGGTCACCTCATTATCATTTTAGACTTCTAATTCGTGTGACCGGAGTTTTGTTTAGCTCTATTCTCTGGGCTTCCACGTTTGTCAATTCTAACTTAAGCTTACACTATGTCATACGTTGGGTCAGAGGTGACCCTTCCGCTGGAACTCGACTCTCTTGTGAACACGCGTACAGTCGTTGCCGGAAGCCAGTGGTTATAGTTTATAAAGTTTCAAATATGGATAATTTACTTATAAAAACCCATCACTTCGCTTCAGAAAGCCTTTATTAACCCACTGGAGTCCTATGGGTTACTTTTATGATGGATGGATGTGCTTTTTGTAGCTTCAAAAACTCGGGCACTATTCAATGCCATTACAAAGCTGGGAAGAGCCAGGATATTATTTAACACACATTATATTGCCAAAAGTATTGGGAAATCATTCGATGGCCACAGTTATATAAAATCAAGCACCTAGGCAAGCAGACTGCTTCTACAAACATTTGTGAAAGAATGGGTCGCTCTCAGGAGCTCAGTGAATTCAAGCGTGGTACCGTGATAGGTTGCCAAATGTGCAATAAGTCCATTCGTGAAATTTCCTTCTAAATGTTCCACGGTCAACTGTTAGTGGTATTATAACAAAGTGGAACCAATTGGGAACAACAGCAACTCAGCCACGAATTGGTAGGCCACATAAAATCACAGAGAGGGGTCAGCACATGCTGAGGTGCGCAGAAGTCGCCAAATTTCTGCAGAGTCAATAGCTACAGACCTCCAAACTTCGTGTGGCCTTCAGATTAGCTCATGAACAGTGTGTAGAGCTTCATGGAATGGGTTTCCATGGCCGAGCAGCTGCATCCAAGCCTTACATCATCAAGTGTAATGCAAAGCGTCGGATGCTGTGGTGTAAAGCACGTCGCCACTGGACTCTAGAGCAGTGGAGACGTGTTCTCTGGAGTGATGAATCACGCTTTTCTGTCTGGCAATCCGATGGACGAGTCTGGGTTTGGCAGTTGCCAGGAGAACGGGACTTGCCTGACTGCATTGTGCCAAGTGTAAAGTTTAGTGGAGGGGGGATTATGGTGTGGGGTTGTTTTTCAGGGGTTGGGCTTGGCCTCTTAGTTCCAGTGAAAGGAACTCTTAATGCTTCAGCATACCAAGACATTTTGGACAATTTCATGCTCCCAACTTTGTGGGAACAGTTTGGGGATGTTCCTGTTCCAACATGACTGCGCACCAGTGCACAAAGCAAGGTCCATAAAGACATGGATGAGCGAGTTTGGTGTGGAGGAACTTGACTGGCCTGCACAGAGTCCCGACCTCAACCCGATAGAGCACCTTTGGGATGAATAAGAGCAGAGACTGCGAGCCAAGCCTTCTCGTCCAACATCATGCTTGACCTCACAAATGCGCTTCTAGAAGAATGGTCAAAAATTCCCAGAAATAATCCCAGGAGAGTTGAAGCTGTTATAGCTGCAAAAGGGTGAGCCAACTCCATATTAAACCCTATGGATTAAGAATGGGATGTAATTAAAGTTCATGTGCATGTAAAGGCAGACATCCCAAAACTTTTGCCAATATAGTGTATCTCCTATTGTTTTCGGCTGAAAGAAGAAATTCATATACACCTAGGATGGCTTAAGGATAAGTAAATGATGGGATAATTTTCATTTTTGAGTGAACTATTCCTTTAATTTGTAGGATTTATGAATCCTGTTTCGATAGAAAATATGTCAGCACTCAAAAGCAAATTGCGTTTGTCAAACCACAGCATAGGTGTTTTAATTCTATGGCTTTAACGCTGTGAGGGAAGGATTTATCAAGTCATAATGGAATGGAGATTGCAGAAGATGATGTGGACAAACAGAGAGTCTGTGACAGATGCTGTGCTGGTGGAGTGATTTATGTGTGTGGAGATAAATCAATCATTGCTGTGCTGTGCTGTGAATACATTACTGCTGTTTAGTTCTGCTTCATAATCTCAATGTCACACACTGGCTCTACATGAAAAAGTTTGTCTTTAAGCAGTTTTCTTTCAGTCAGAAGATTAAGAATGATGTAGAGTTATGACCAGAAGTTTGAAAAGTGTTAAGTTAAAATTCATAATATAATAATACAATGTTCACCTTCAGAATATTAATACATTTCTTTGATTATGATTTTTTTAATCATTGAAATGGGTGTACAGAGTTCATCTGCTTTCATAACTTCATACAGCAACTATTTTACAGACTAACTTTAAATATTTTTGTAAATGTACATGAAGATGTGTACATGATGGGACTGCATAAAACCTTTTCAAATGTCTTCTAAAAATATTACAAACATAACGGTTTAATATAATACAATTTAATATAATAATTGGCACATTTTATTCCACTGTTAAAATAGCAGACCGGTTAACTGCATACTGTATTTGCAAACATTTAGTCCTATGGCACTTTTAGTCTAATATTTGGTAAGTTTGAATTTTCCCATTGATGTTTGTCCTTTGATGTTTTTTCGCTTAGATTGAATTAATTTACTAGTCTATTAAATTCTAATTACAGTGCACCTATAGTTGTGACTCAAACCAATGCCACATTAAATTATAAATTAATTAATATTACTAATCCTTTAGCAAAGCACTGTAGGCTCTATAGCATCGTATTGTCAGATACTGGTCTCCATAGTAACACAGCATACTTCATACACTGCTGTGAGAACATTTCCAACCTTACGCCAATAACATAGACTCAAGGTAAAGAGAACAGAGTATTTGTGTGTGTGTGTGTGTGTGTGTGTGTGTGTGTGTGTGTGTGCCCTTGAGACAGGAGCCTCAGGGATGTATTGGACTCTGTTGGACTCTGTTATAAATATATATGCATCTATTTCATAAGTTATTAGACTATCTTTGTTCTCATAGTCCAACAAAATTCTTCAAGCTGTACCATTTGTGTACTGACAGGCCATCAGAAAGTCTGTGATATCTAAAATGACAGATTTTAATGTAAAATATCAGACACATGTGGACTCCATTCCAGAGCACACCAGAGACAGAATTAGAGGGAAATACTTTTTTATATACAGTAATTTAAGGATGTAGTGATTTACAAGCTTGCCTGAGAGCTAATTAATAGCTTTGCCTATATGTGTATACTCATTTAGTCATATTTTCCCAATTCCACTCAACTCAAAGGCTTCTCTTCCTTTGGACTTCTTTGAATAGCTCACAATTTTGTTATAACACATAATTTTAAAGGAATAGTTCGCCCAAAAATGAAAGTTCTGTAAATTTCCCACACCAATGCTGTTCCCCATATCACTTTATTTCTTCAGTGGAACACAAAAGGTGTTTTACTGTGACCACAGCCTGTCAAACAAACAAAAAAAAAAAAGTAGAAAATAAGAAGTGTCATGAAGGTAGTCTTTATGACTTTGTGTGATTTACACCCTCTTTGCAGCTTGACAGAGGATGGTCACTATATGTTTCCCTTTTAAGGAATAGAGTAGGAGCATTTGTTTCTCCTTTTGACTTTTGCAGATGAAATGCAGGTTTGGATGGACGAGGGTAAATGATGACACTTTATATCTGTTCTACTCTTTTTATACACTTTCCTATGAAAATAACTCCAAAGGTTGATGTGGCAGCACTGTAGTGCTGGATTGGAGGTCAGTTGTGGTGATCATCCATTTTAATGATCCTGAGGACTTCTTTCAGGTGAGACCTTGTACATGAGCTCAGCATTTCTGTCAATGTCTGCCACAACAAGACATCTGAAGAGCTACTCACTTTGTCGAGTACTGGATAAACCTTATGTACCCCAACAGAACAAAGTTCTAAGCTATTGCAAAAGTTGGTTTGTTATCTTCAGGCAAATGGACAATAGTTTCATTCAGTCTGTGGCCACTGTCTTCTTATAATTGCCTACAAATCCATGCAATTGTTAATGGTTGATGATGCCACTGGGCTCTAGAAGAAGTAATAGTCCACTTAGTCGATAACCGCATTTGATAATTTAAATGTCTACCACAACCAGAATTTGTGGTGTTGGGTTGTCTCTGGGTTCACAAGCAGTTCCTACAATATTTATGGCTGCAGAGGCAGTGGAGATGAAGGGAGTCAGGAAAGACCAAATTAATCTGGAAGTCAAGATTTACATGAGAGAGAAGCAGCTAGGAAACTTGAGGTAATGTACTCAGATTTGTCCTCAAGACAAGGTGTAGGCGTTCAAGTTGGAATAATGTTTATCTCGAGGTAGAGATTAAAGGAAGAAACATTATTCAAGGACTCATTTGATGAAACTCTCAGTGTAACTTGTAAGTGTCATCCAAAGTATATGGTATACTAATTGGAGTTGTAAACCTGGAGCAAGCTTGGTTAAAGCACAGTTGTAATGAACTAAACCAGAAGTGCCCAATCCTGCTCTTGGAGTGCCAATGTCCTGCAGGTTTATCTCCAACACCTGCTTGAAAGATTCTAGCACTTATAAATACCTTGATTACCTGGTTCAGGTGTGTTTAATTAGGACTGGAGCTAAACTCTGCATGACATTCAACATCCCAAACTAAATCCTCAGATTATGGGTTACCTAATGGTTAGGACTTAACCCACAACTCTTTTTTATTTTTTTAAGCATCCTTCACAGTAATACTAAAAGATTGTAGAACATAGAAGCTATACATTTTGGGCATGACAAGATCACATGATTTACTATACTTTACTTAAATGTTACTATATATTTTTGAATCTCATAATTTGGAAAGTACTTCCACGGAAGCTAAGCAACTATCCTAATGGATTGCTTTCTCTAGGTTATAATGATTTCCTTGGACACTGTCCATCTGGACCAAAAAGCACCTTCCTCAAGGGCACAAGGGAGATGGTTGATGATTCGTCTTCTTCTAGGGTTTGAGTCCAGAGACTAATCCTTTAATGTCCCCCCACACAAAACTGTTAGAATGTCACTACATTAAAATCACAATCACTAATTTCTCCCAGTTTTTCATGTCCATGTGCTACATGTCTACGGTTGTGTTTCCAATTAAAGGTTTCTGCTGTGTGCATTACGTGGACAAATCATTGGTTCTGTTGAGAGAATTTCAGGTGATTTCCTAAAATGGAAGCTGATGTTCAGGGTTCACCAGATTTTAATTACTTTGGTGTCTTTTCACCCACTCAAAGCTTTTTGCAGTGAATATTTTGAGCTTGACTGTTAAAACTTGCTGGCATAAAAATAAAGCTCTTCAGCCTTGTTTATGCTTTACGGGCGATGGGGTGGCCTGCCACACCATCTGTCACTCTGGCATTGACCGATGTTTCCAGTTCCAGCCCGCCCAATAAATAAACTTATGCTTTTAGGTTGCCCTTTGCTGTAAGCAGGCAGTCTTCCTCAAGCACACTGATGTAAAAGTAGTTAGTCAATCATCGTCAGTGGCGGTTAAAGGCGACCATGCAGTCGATATAGTTTTGGCCAGCACAGATGACGTGTTAAATCAATATCTGAGCCTGTCTGCTGTGAGGTCAATAAGGCTCATATGCGGCCATGAGACACCTCTTAATGAGCTTTACATATATACCGATAGGTCTTACTAATTGCCTAAATGGTATTTTTAATAGCTGTGCTGTGGGAAAGAGGATAATTAGGTCATGGGGGTTCAATAAGCTTTGTTTAAATGTAATTGTTTAAATTGTGAGATTACACTGTCACAAAGCTGACATACCTACTGTACTATACCACACTATGAAACACTGAGGGTGCAATTTTGGCTCTGTTATAACACGCATTGAGAAAACAGGATTTTTTTGTGGATAGATGTTAAATATTTTTAAATGGACTTGGAAAAGGGTAGTAAAAAGTATTAACAACCTAGGCTCATTGTAAAAATGTCCCTATATATATACATTACTGCAAGTCTCCAAAAATGTACCTATTCTTACATTCACTGCAATTTCCAGCTCAAATTAAAGGCACATAATGTAAGTTTCGCCGCTAGAGGTTGCTTTTTAAAAACAATAACAAAGGCGTAGCTTGATGATGAGGCCTTGAATGAGCGTGGAATCATGGGAGTTGTCGTCTTCATCTCCACAGCTGATGGGACTCAGGCAGAAATCATGCTCATGGATGAGCTGATGTATTCAAGGTTTATTAAAGTTACTGTGATATGAAGCAGGGCGGAGTTGAGAGCTTGGACAGTTTACGTTTTATTATGCTTAAATGCCACAGTCGTCCGCTAGTGCCGCTCTTTGTGTGTTTTTTTTTTGTTTTTTTTTTACGATTAAACTTACGTTTAACGTCTGAGTTCCTTCTTTCCTGAACTTGAACTTTGATACAGTTGTGTTTAATCACTTAAATTCACATTATTTTATTTTATTCTAATAAAACAGCCGCAAGTGCTGAATTATTACTCATACAGGTCACTTTATTTGACAAATTAAAATTGAGTAATGCAGCGCTGTTTTACTTGGTCAAAACAATCATACTAAGTGTTTGAGTGTGTTGAAAGTTGTCATCGTTACTCTGTGCGTTTGCTCGATGGCTGCTATGAGACACTCGTTGCACACTGCAGTAAGCTAGACCGATAATAGAATATCATTTTAATAAAAGCTGGATGACTTGTTGCTAAATGGCATGCAATTCATTTTAAAATATTGTATAGTGGTGAAAATGCTGTATTACGGTTACTACAAATAAAGTTCTTTCTGATTGTGCTGTTAGCCACTTGACAAAATAGTGTTGTCTCTGAGTCATGATACAAACATGTTACTTGTGGTAACTCAATCAAGAAAACAAGAGATACAAACAATAAAACTAACCGTGTTTAACTATATAACAATGATTAGTTTTGTCGATAAAAGTATCCAAACAGTTGCTTACCTGTCTAATAAAATGCATAATATATTAAAGCGTCTTCATGGTTTCTATGGAAGTAAATCCAGAAATTCAAGGGTAACACGGATAGGATGTCATTGACAGCCGACGCTATGACACAGGCCATTATACACTGGTTAAAATCTCTGCAGGATTTAAACATTGTTGGAAACATTTGGGATAAATTAAGTGGACAAGTCATCAAAATATATATCATTGTTTTAAAAATTTGGAAGTAGATTGTCGAGGAAACCAGAGCGGGGCAACATTTTCAACAGCACATCAGTTTTTCAATTGCATAACATGAGGGCCTTTAACAAACATAAATGCTATATTTTAGATGTTAAAGTCTGTGCATGTGCGTTCCACCCTGGTTAACACAAAAGTACTTTGGTGAGGGATCTATCTCAGCATCTGATGCAATCTTGTTTCTACACAAACCCACATGCCACAGGGCAGAAAAAGATTTTCCCACTGCACTCTAGTAGTAGATCTAGGAATAATTGATTCATTCTAGAGAAATGATTTGAGAAGATTGGAGTGCTTAAACCAATGACAGCAAACCAGTGACCGTGAAGAATTCTCGTTCATTCTTTTGCTCTGAAAATATTTCTTCTTCTTAGGTGCCCTATATTCCTTTATCCCATCTGTTTATACTGAAGTCTCCAATTTATCAGCAAGAATGAGGAATTGGGAGATGTCACTGGCTCTGATTGACCCCTTACTGGGGGTTATTTCAAAGGTCAAAGAATGCATTGAACCCCCGGGCTGATCGGCTTCTCGTGATTCAGACTCATTCTTCATTTATGCTCCATAAACCCTGCAGCTAATGGGCTAAACCCAGGGAAGGACAGCACAGGTTGTCCAGGAGGTTCCTGGGGGACAGAGCAGTCAGCTCTCGTGTCAAACTATGCTGTGTATGAAAGCTCGGTGGCTTGCAGGCACCCCAGAGAGCCCTATTCCTCTAATTCATGACCAGAATGAGGACGGGATTGAGGCACTGAAACCAATTTACTTTAGTGCCCTTGTGGGTGGATCCTCATGGGCTCTGCCTTCTCTGAAGAGGTTCTCAGGGCTAGGCAGAGGACAAGGTCAATGATTAAGACTCAAGCTCTGGTGATGACTCTGTCAGAGATGTGAAGAGTCTTTACAAGAGCTTGTTTTAAGCTAATGTGCCATAACTGAAATGTTCAGGATTGTTACACTGTCTTCCCAAGTATTGGTACAAGTATAATACTCTTCAAAAGTGTGTGGTGTAAGCTCAAGTTCAAAAAAAGTTAAACAAGTTTTAAGTTCAAAAGCTTAAGCAAAGGTTAGGTAAGAAAGGTTTTTGAAAGAAGTATATTTTGCTCAGTGCTTTTATTTAATAAAAAAATACAATAATGATAGTTATATTGTTGCAACTTAACATTTTTTTTTATTTTAAAATAGAATTTATTCCTGTGATGCAAAGGTGAATTTTCAGCATCAATACTCCAGTGTCACAAGATTCTTCAGAAATCATTCTAATATGCTGATTTGCTGCTTAAGTAATATTTTTATTATTAGTGTTATCAATGTTGGAAACAGTTGTGCTGCTTAAAGTCCCCCTGTAGTCAATCATTTAATCCCTTAAAACTCACCTTTGATCACCAAAATTACGTATTTAAAGGTTCTTTCCTTAAAATAGCTTGAATGTAACTACACCCTTGTCTCATTTAGTATAAGGTTCAATGAAAAAGCAAATTAGCCCCGCCTCCACTCACTCACACCAGGGCTGCGTTCAACCCTGACAAAAAGTTGCAAAAAAGTATTACAGAATAAAAGAGAACATCCCAATCGAGTGAAGGGAACTGTGGTTCCTAATTATTGATCCAACATTTGCCTCGCATTTCAGGATGAAAAGACAAACATTTCAGGTGAAGGATAATCCACTTCTTACCTCCGAGACCTGTTATGATCTATATGGCCTTATTATTGTTGAAACAGTGATACCTTTTTTGATTTTTTTACCCTTTTTTATTGATGAATGGAAAGTTCAAAAGAACAGTATTTATTTGAAATAGAATTTGGTAACAATGTCACTTTTGATCAATTCAATTAAAACAATTCATATTTATTAATGTATATAATATTTATGAATATGTTTATTTTAATTTACTTAATACAGCTTTTAAATAATAGTATAATAGTTTTCATATTGACTATTTTTTGACTATTTTTTAGTATTCAGTGTAGGCTCTAACTAAAATGTCATAAGTTATTGTTTAATAACTACGGCAGAAGTCATAGTTACCATATTAAAATGTGTTTATTTATGATACTTTATATTTAATCATTATTTTGTTCTGTTCTCCCTAGCTCGGTAAATGGAGAAAGCTATTCTTTGTTATTCATTTATAAATCAAACCTATAAGAGGATGTGTAACAAAGTAATCATTTATACTATTTGTATGGATATGTTTTAAAAGGTTAAATATCACCCACAACAAGTGAAACATCATCATTAATAGAAATGTCAATAAGAACACCTGTGGAGAGCAGCTGACCAGCAGCAAAAACAACTTTATACATGTAAAATGAAGTCCATAAAGTGTGGAGGAAAGTTATTTTACTATTAATTTAGTGCACATTTGAGTTGTGTGTTAGCAATTTTTTTGTTTTGAGATGCAGTTCGATAAATATAGAAGCTTTCGCATGCAAAGCTCGGTTGTGTTAAGCATGTAGCACCTCTGCGCCACAATTGTAGGAAATTTTTTTTAGCTACTTTTATTATAGATTACTTATACACTCATCTAAAGGATTATTAGGAACACCTGTTCAATTTTTCTGTTCAAGTTGCTTCAATGCATTTAGGGGTGTGGTCCTGGTCAAGACTATCTCCTGCACTCCAAACTGAATGTCAGAATGGGAAAGAAAGGTGATTTAAGCAATTTTGAGCGTGGCATGGTTGTTGGTGCCAGACGGGCCGGTCTAAGTATTTCACAATCTGCTCCGTTACTGGGATTTTCACGCACAACCATTTCTAGGGTTTACAAAGAATGGTGTGAAAAGGGAAAAACATCCAGTATGCGGCAGTCCTGTGGGCGAAAATGCCTTGTTGATGCTAGAGGTCAGAGGAGAATGGGCCGACTGATTCAAGCTGATAGAAGAGCAACTTTGACTGAAATAACCACTCGTTACAACCGAGGTATGCAGCAAAGCATTTGTGAAGCCACAACACACACAACCTTGAGGTGGATGGGCTACAACAGCAGAAGACCCCACCGGGTACCACTCATCTCCACTACAAATAGGAAAAAGAGGCTACAATTTGCAAGAGCTCACCAAAATTGGACAGTTGAAGACTGGAAAAATGTTACCTGGTCTGATGAGTCTCGATTTCTGTTGAGACATTCAGATGGTAGAGTCAGAATTTGGCGTAAACCGAATGAGAACATGGATCCATCATGCCTTGTTACCACTGTGCAGGCTGGTGGTCGTGGTGTAATGGTGTGGGGGATGTTTTTTTGGCACACTTTAGGCCCCTTAGTGCCAATTGGGCATCGTTTAACTGCCACGGCCTACCTGAGCATTGTTTCTGACCATGTCCATCCCTTTAAGACCACCATGTACCCATCCTCTGATGGCTATTTCCAGCAGGATAATGCACCATGTCACAAAGCTTGAATCATTTCAAATTGGTTTCTTGAACACGACAATGAGTTCACTGTACTAAAATGTCCCCCACAGTCACCAGATCTCAACCCAGTAGAGCATCTTTGGGATGTGGTGGAACGGGAGCTTCGTGCCCTGGATGTGCATCCCACAAATCTCCATCAACTGCAAGATGCTATCCTATCAATATGGGCCAACGTTTCTAAAGAATGCTTTCAGCACCTTGTTGAATCAATGCCACGTAGAATTAAGGCAGTTCTGAAGGCGAAAGGGGGTCAAACACAGTATTAGTATGGTGTTCCTAATAATCCTTTAGGTGAGTGTATAGCTATTAAGAATATACAAACAGTGTTTGTTATCTTTCAGCATGACCACAGTCAACAGATTGAACCACTACACACAGAGCTGGAGATGCTAATGATTTAACACTGTTGCCTTATCCAGGAAAGTTTAACAAGAGCAGAAAATAAAAAAGCTCTCTAAAGATACAAAAATAGTAACGGATATTTTTTTCTGGTAGTCTCACTTGTTTGAAGTACCAGGCAAAGAAACATTGACATGAGATTTGGCAGCCTTGCAGCACTGAGGCTTAAGCATGATGAATAATTGATGTAAAAATATCAGTTTAATCGTTTATTTTTCCCTCGCTCCTTTGCTCTGCCGTTGCATGCATGTTTTTAAGGTCTGCATTGTCTTTCATTCCTGTGGGACAGTTTGCATGCTTTCATGTTTTTCCCTTACATTTCAAAGAAAGCATGTTTCCCATTGTTACATTTTTTTTTTCTTTTGTTTTATCTCACTACTGAACAACATTTGCAGATTGATACTCTTTTAACTGCTCATACTAAATCTTTTTGATTAAAGGTTATATGCAATTATATCCCGGCTGTGAACTACATAAATAAAATATGTGTAATTTTACATTAATTTAGTAATTGCGTTATTTAAAGACCCCCAAACCTTAATATTAAATGAAATACTATTATTAAATGTGATTATTTATTTTTATATATTTAATAAACTATTGCCACACCGTTTGTTCCACCTAAATTACACCTCAGTCATGGAATATGTGTCTGGGAAATGGCATTGGTTGCTTGCATTTCTTGTCCACCCACACAAAGTCATAGCATAATCAGTGTCCACCTCCACCTCTTGCTTCTATCTCTGGATTTATTTTCACCTTCGGTTCAAGTTGTCAGTCTGAATGCATCCCCGGTTACTGAATTCTCATTTTCAGTCCACCTTATATTCTTGACTTTTCAGACATGTCTTAAAGTTCAACAGACTCAACTTTGAGTATCTTAATTCTCTGCAGTCTACCACTAAGTTCTTGATCTCTGAACCATCTCAACAAATAGCCCTTGATTCAACACCTGAATCATGAAACTTTTTAGAGCTCAAGGTAAGGCGATACAGTTACTCTGTTGCAAGACCTAGTTAGTTGCCTACGGAGGCAACATCGCAGACGCGCTGACATTGAGAAGGCATTTCCAAAAGGTGGCCTTCCTAATTATGCTTACTCCTACAATACCTTGCTTTTCACGGCATCATATGCTCAGAAAACAATAAATCTAAGATGGAGACAAGAAAAATTTCATAAATATAAATATATATATATAATCATTCAATAAGAATACTGAGAGGAAAAACTTAAAATAGTTCTGTATAATCCAGTATGTACTGTATATCTGTGGGAGATGTGTTTTTATGTTTCTTTCAGTCACGTGCAATTAGCTTAGTAACATGCTAACCCAAAACTTCATTGAAATTGAGTTGTTTCCTGTTAAAACATAAACTATAAAAAAAGAACAAAATATTTACTTACCAAATTTGACAAATGTGAAAATTATTTGTGCAGAAGATGGCTGACGAACCAGCGTCTATCGTTTGATCTGTCGTTCAACTTACAAACTAGCTGAGGCAATGAAAACTTAACATGCTAAGTTGAAAGAAAAAAACAACTTAAAATTACTTGAAAACAAACAACTAAACTTCAAAAGAATTTTTGCAGTGTACGTATGACAGACTTTTGAAGATGTCCATATTTCCACATTCAAGTAAATGCTGTACTTAGACTAGAAATAGCTGTAAACAAAACGGCCACAGAGTGAACTGACTTGTTTAAAATGCCCCAGTAGTCAATCATATCATCCCTTAAAACTAAACTGACTAAACTACAATTACATATTTAAGCGTTCTTTTCCTTGAGAAAAAACGATTTATGCCTTAAAATAACTTGAATGTAACTCTACAACCTTGACTCATTTAGTATACGCAGTTCTATGAATATGCAAATGAGCCCCGCCTCCACTCACTCACTCCAGCTCAGAGATCCACACGTTGATGATCACACGTTGATCTGATTGGTTACAAGGTAGTTTGTGACTTCAGAAACACCAGCGATTTCAAACCGTGTTTTTGAGACTGTCTTTGGTTCGCAGAAAATACTCAGCAATGGTGTTGACTTATGAATTTGCACATGGTTTGTCTTAAAGCATATTAAAAACACTCCATAGACATATGAACAACATTAAAAGCTTGATTTTCCCCACAGGTGGACTAATATCATTTGTGTATTCTAATATAAAGTTGTCTCAGAGACTATCAGCATGAATTTTCATCCATTTTGTGTGAAGAAACAATCTGACTGACATAGTGACTTGCAACTGTTCACTTGTAAGTTATCGTTTAAATGTGGGAAATTGAAATACCGCAATAATAGACCAGCTTGGGTAAAACTAATAGGACACCGGCGTCGGTCCATGAACAATTGTAGAGATAACACAGATGAACATGCACAGGCCCTATTTGTATGTTTGTGTATGCTAGTTGCTAATTGTAGAGCCATTTTTGTTTGCAGTACGTGTCAGTGAACAGACTATGGGTGGTCTGTAAGGATGCCATCTGACTCCAAAATCATCTCTGGCTTACACCCCAGATTCAGAAGTCATTGCAGGCTCTCTCCTGAGAAACAAGCTAGTCCACCCTGGTTACTGTCTCTATGTTTGCAGTTCATAATGCACTGTCTCCTATTGAAAAACAACCCATGGCCCTCTTTTCACATTGATTTTTATCAGCCTGCCGGCCCCATGATTGATCTCCCCTGCAAAAGCATCGATTTCCCCCGCTCACCCTCTTAGCCCCTTTGTCCGAGACTACAAATGGACTGCAGACACTTTTCTATTGTTATAAATGGAAAAAGGGGTCCAAGCCTCCCACTAAATGACAGCACCACCAGCTGTCCTCTGCAAGTGCTGTTGTTCTGTTTATGACTGTTAATTAGCTTTTTGTACCTGCTGGCTTTGCGGGATAGAAGCAAGCATGGAACGGTGTTGTCATAGATGGGATGCCTTCAGAGGTGGAGCTGATGACTAATAGTTAACATATGCCATGGCAGAGCAATCTGTCGCATGTGTGTGTATGTGTGTTTGATATTGAGGCGCTCTAATACCTCAAGCCCAATGAAAACAGTAGTTGAAAGACCTTAGGAAGTGGTTCGATGAACATTGTTTTCTTTTTTTGTGTTGATGTCTTCCCTATTGAAAAAGGAATCTATGGTGGAACATATTCTGGATCAGTGCTACATTTTTCTAAATGTCATAATCATTAGTTAACAAACAAGCATTCATTACTTCAATGAGGTCATTGTTTCTGCCCCAAATTATTAGCCTACATTGTTTAAATTCACATTTCTCACTGACTGTGATTTTGTTTGTACATTTCTGAAATGCATAACTTAGTTAGCTCTGATAACAGATCACTCTAAATTGTAATGCGTAATGTATTTTCTGTAAAGCTGCTTTGAAACGATGTGTATTGTGAAAAGCGCTATACAAATAAATGTGAATTGAATATTAAATAAACAAATTAATTAGCTATTGCTAGTCAGAGTCCAGTGGTATTAAGAGCACTCTTAAAAATAATAGTCCCAAAAGGATTTTTGTATTGATGCAATAGAATAACCTTTCTGTGAATAGTTCTTAAAATAACCGTTTTTTGTTTGTGTGAAATGTTAATAACCTAAAAAAGATTTGTTCTATTGTGTAATGGGAAGGTTCCATGTTTGTTAAAGGTTTATCATGGAACCATTAATGCCAATAAAAAGAGTGAAAATGTGTGCTGTGGGTTTCAAAATGCAACTTTATGATGTCGTAGAATGTCCCAAAACTTGCCAGCTCTTCTGCTATACACTCAAAATAACACATTTTTTCTTCACAAAAAGAGTACATAGTTTTAGGGTATGCGAATTGGTAGGTAGCAATAGAAAAAAAAAAAAAAAAAAAACAACTCAAGGGTCATGGAACTTTTTTTTATTAATTCATTATTGACTGGTAAAATAACAATGCAACGTTGTTTCGTAACTTGTTTATTCTCTTCATTATAACTGATTTTCCCAATGGACAGTCTTTTGAGAACTCATACAGTTGAACAATTTCACTTCTGCTGGTGAAACACTATCGTGATTAGCTTAATGATCAATGCATCATGGGAAACGCTCAAGAGGGTTCGTCTGTGTCCTTCACGCTGCTTTCATCCGGCTGCAAACGTGGCCCCAATTGATATTGGCATTCTTCATTTACAATCTCATCTTTAAAGTTTTGTATTTTCGACAATCTCTTTGATGGGCATTGTTAGCCTGAATGCACTTTATTCCTTCAAGCCCTTTTTCAATTTATTTTTCGTCTTAGTCTCACAAAAACATTCTGCGATGGTACAATGACAAGGAATTTATGTTTCTTAATGATTCCTCTATTTCTATAACATATACATACTTCAAAGTGTGTATGGAGGCAGGCTGTGAGTTTAAAGTGATTATATGCAATATACATAAAATTCTGCCCATAGGAGACGCTCTAAATGAAAATGGCTGACTGTTATTGTGTCATAACACAGTTTCAGAATAAAGCTGTGTTCTAAATGTCAGAATTGGTGCTACACTGTAAAAAAAAGTTGCTGCCTTAAATTTTAAGTACAAACAACTTGGATGTTTAAGTCATTTCAACTTAAATTACATTAAACTGACTTAAATAATGACTTGAATCTTTTACAACTTATGAAAAAAAGTTATAATTTTTTATGAAAATATTTTTTTTTACAGTGTAGGTGGCAATTAATTATATTTCTTATTATTATTATCGTATGTTTTTGCATTTTTCAAATTCTGGGAGAAAAGTACAGTATGCACCATGGTATGCAAAAACTGAAAGAAATACAAAATAAATAAAAAATAGAAGCACAGCATTGGGAAAAAGTAGAAACATTTTTACAAACTATTAATACACTTAAAGTTCTAAACATTTTCTTAATCCCAGTCTAAACTAATGTTAAACTTCAAATGATCATAACTAAAACACTCAGAGCTTTTTAATGTGCTCTCACCGCTGGTGTTGGGAAATGTCATGTTAGAATTTTAGAATTAGCCTTTATTTGCACACCTTTAAATATTAACAACAGAACAGGCTTCAGCTGAAGATTTCTGTTCTTGCTTGGAGCCAAAAGCTTCATTCAGCTTGCTGTTTCTCCAGAGATCAAGGCCAGCGTAATTGAGCCCGGCTGTTCTACTTCCAACATTATGCTCATGAATTATATGCATGGTTTTCTATTGTTTTGTCAATGTACTTGATGCTTTGTTTTGATGGTGCTTTTAGTTTTCAGCAAGAGGACTTAATCAAATATGATTTGTCTTCTTAACTTTCTATTTACAGACTCACGTCTTAGACATTTGTTGCAGTTGTCTTTATGAGACCGTGAACTGTCCATATATTAGCTGTTTTAAGAGCTGCCAAGGTGCAAGAGTTGATGACAGAATAGCTAGCTTTATAACAGGGGTTTTCAAACTGTGGTCGCGACCCATTTGTGGGTCGCAGAGTGGGAAAAGATGGGTCTAACAGTCACTTGGCTGCAGCTAAATTTGCATTTCAGTGAATGACACACACTAAAACAGTTTAGTCTTTCGTTGCACGATATACAAATATTAAATAGAAATCGCGATATTGCTTTTTGTCAACTCAAGCTACTATCAAATGTGCTTTTCCAAGAGACAAAAGGCTAATATTATTAGCCTATATATAAGTATCCGGCCCCCAGGCGTGTCCACAACATCGAATCTGGTTCTCTTTAAAAAAAGTTTATTTATACCCTGATGTAAACAGAACTTTGTTGTCATGGGTGTATTTTTTATCCCACCCTCACCCATATTTCACTTAAAATATTTTGGTGGGTCTTGAATAGATTATACTTGTCTTGGGTCCTGGAATGGAAACATTTGGGAACCCCTGCTCTAGAACAGTGCTTCTCCTGGGGACCCCCCACCATTGCACATTTTCTTGCACACCCAATTCAAGTCTGGCAAGTGTCTACTATTGAGCTGATGAGTTGAATCAGGTGTGTTAGATGAGGGAGTGGTGCAGGGGTCCCAAGCACAGGTTTGAGAAGTTCTGTTCTAGAATGCACATTTTAGCTGTTAGTTTTCTCCTGTGCTCTAACTGGAACAGTTGCAGGGCCCTTAACGTTTTTTTTTAGAATGAATCTTTACCATCCCGTTTAGGGCTGGGTATCGTAACAAAGTTTTCGATACCGATACGGATACCTTGACTTCGATACCGGTTCCTGAACGATACTTTTTTCGATACCAATTTTATGAAACCAGTTTTAACAATATAACAATACCTAAAAAAAAAAAGATTTTTTCAGTTTGTTGACTTTTTTACACTAATATTTTGAGTCTGTAAAAAAGCACCAATGCTAAAGTTTTCTATGTTTCCTAATCATTTAACAACATGTATTCTTTACTTAAATGAGCTCATTGTTTCTGCCTTAACAATGAAACTGTGTGTAATGCATTTCAATTAATTTTCATTCAGTCACCTCTGATAACAGATCACTCTAAATTGTAATTTAGACACATGCATTTTCTGTAAAGCTGCTTTGAAACGATATGTATTGTGAAAAATGCTATACAAATAAATGTGAATTGAATTAAATATAGGCTACTGGGGGGCGGGATGTAGCCTATGCCTCGCGCTCAGCACACACTTGCAGCAAAGCACTGGCAAAAGTAGCCTAATGATTATGGATGTGTTGGGAATGGGAATGGGAAACAATAGCAAGGAGATATTTTAATTGTTTATTAATGAACAAGTGTTTACTAAGTGTGTTGGCTGCAAAGATGAATATGGCGATGCTGACTCGTCATTCCTGCAGTAACGTTAGTGAACGCGTGCGCGCCTATGGATTAGGTAATCAAACTATTTATTTCTAATTGTTTCGTTTAAAAGTAGACATATTTTGACCGTATATAGGACTATTTCTCATGTCTTTGAGGCAAGTATCCTATACGCTGAGTTTTGGTTCATTTGTGACGAGCTCCAGTTCTTGCAGTCAAAGCGGATAAACTTTCTACTCTCAAGTGTATTCTGTGCGCTTTTAAGTGCCTTATCAAATTTACCGTGTTGCCGGTCTTGGCAGCAATTATCTTGTCGAAAATATTGCATCACGTGCTTCTGGCATCGAGTCTGGTACATAGGTACACTTTTGATCATTTCCACATATTTTTTATCTATCTGGGTTTGGACGCTTACACACACACTACAGCCTCACGTGCGACGAGCCACGTCTCTGGGCCGCCGCGTAAACTAGTGTTTTTCCGCCACAGCCAATCATGCTGCATGCTTATTGTTTCACTGACGTTGACGAGATTAATCTATGTACCGAAATTTGGTACCGAAAAACAAGACATGTTTCGATACTCGGTAGTATCGAGGCAATTCGGTCGGTACCTAAAAAGTACCGAACTCGGTACCCAGCCCTAATCCCGTTTAGTGTACGGTTGTAAGATGTAAAGTAAGTTTTAAACACATCTCTGTGGAACTAGCATCTAGTGACACCAACCTAGTCACTGAAACAGCATTTTATTTGGTAATGTGATGTATATTTGGGCATTTTATGAGAATTGATTGGATTGTGAAAAGTTGACTGCGCTATGGCAGCATCATATAAAAGATGTTAAAAAGGTTTTTGAGATCTCTTGGCTAAACTTACAGAATACAATGGTTCACAAACATGCTCAAAAATAATGGATTTATTTCAGGGATTTTTTTAACAGTGAAGTTTAAGCTTAGGCTGTTAAATATCCAAATATGTGTTGCCCAATTTACACCACATAGCCTACATCTCTATCCCACACAGAAAGTGTCAGCCAACAGAAGGTTACAGTTGAAAGTAGGAGTTGTGAGATACGAAACAGCATGGGTGTTTTTAATGACCTGTGCTCTGCAGTGTTAAGACCTGAGATTGTAGAGCAAAATAACGCTGTGTTTATAGTTGATCCGATGATCCGGTGCGTTGTGGTGTCTGTTAGGAATCCCTAAACATTCAAAGAGTCCTTATGGAGGCTGTGGTTTTCTCCTCACTGTTTTTCACAGGTAGTACTCCTCAAAATTATCTCTTTTCTAGCTCAGTGGCTCTCGTCAAAATTATTATTGTAAATAGTAAGGATAAAAAAATAAATTGGCTCATTAAAAGGAAAAAGAAACCTCTTCCCATTGATTTTTTTTTTTTTGTAGAAAGGGGAAATTATGGTTTTACTACTTACTACTACTACAACTAACTACTACTATCTAACTACTAGCTACTATTATTTTTGTAGTAATAAAATGCAAAAAGAATTTTAGTGAATTAAGCAGTTAGACTTACCAATGAAAACATTCATTATGAAGTGTTTTTTTAATTTGTCAAAGATAAAGATGATCATCTACAGTGTAAGTGAAACAATAAAAGATATACTTTTCAAACATTTGGGGTCAGTATTTTTTTGTTAAAAAATTTATTAAAAGTGAGAGTAAAGACATTTATAATTATACATTTAATATTATATATAATCATTCTTATAATATAATGCATATATTTTTTCGAATAATTTTTTTTTTTTACTTTCTGTTCATCAAAGAATCCTAAAAAAAATATTAAGCAGCACAACTGTTTTCAACATTGATAATAAAAAACAAAAATTCAGCTTTGCTGTAATTAATAAATTACATTTAAAATAAAATAGGAAACTGTTATTTTATACTGTATTTTTGATCAAATAAATGCAGCCTTGGTGAGCAGAAGAGACTTTCAATCACATAAAAATCTTACAGCATTAAGATTAAGGAAGCTGAAAATTAATTACTCTGAGATCAAATGTTATTATTGTTGACTAAAATGATTTAGTCAGCAGTGAAATTGACTAATTAGTGAACATCACAAATCGTGAATTCAGTATTACTGAATCATGAAAAGATACAAATTATGACTGAAAACAAATAAAACACTTAATTTGACAATGGAAATTAAATTCACTTCGGGCTTATTGTATTGTGGGACTGTATTCTGCAGTCTGCTCTGTTTGTATACTGCATATTTTGGGAAATATACTTTGGTCAGTTGGGTATTTTGCATATTCATACAGAAAATTTGCATAGTGTGCACTGCAAAAAGGTAACATGCCATTCCAAATGTACCCATTCTCCTCACACAAACATGTTATGTGACCTGAAAGTGTCGTATTTGTTTACTGGCCATTTGCCATGCCGTTCCACGGTGTCAGTGCCAAACTCTCTGAGTCATGTCTCACTTTCATCAGATTGTCATCCTCACCTATTAGTGTAATGATAAAACTCCTCACATGTGGCTCACGGCACACGGACACTGTGACCAAATGAACAGAGCGGGAAAATATGGGGAAATAATTGCACAAGCCACATGGTGAGAAGGACACAGCCAAAGCTAAATGGGTTTTATTGTGGGACCCTT
Source organism: Gila orcuttii (assembly GCA_026230005.1). NCBI lineage: Eukaryota > Metazoa > Chordata > Actinopteri > Cypriniformes > Leuciscidae > Gila > Gila orcuttii. The sequence continues at coordinate 22,594,900 of JAPDVR010000025.1, forward strand.
TATAAAATGGCCATACATTTTAGAGCAGGCACATTTGAGGCATATGGCACAAAGGAAATCCATAAGGCACAGAGGGATGTTTTAAAAGCACTTAACAATAAATAATGGCAACACACAATGTGTGCACACTTGTGGAATTCAATTTATCAAAACATTTCCGATATTCGATATATTTTCCCTCAAAATCAAAGAAGAAAGAAATGGTAGATTATCTGAAGAAATTGAAGTATATTTATTTGTTTGTTTGTTTGTTTATTTATATATTTATTTATGTTAGACTAGCAAGTAGCAAATCATTGTAAATGGCTTCAACTTAACTAAAGCTTATTGGCTATTACTGCATTTTAATAAAAAATATAGTAACACAAGGATTATTTTGCTTAAATTATGCCAAGCACATTTCTGCAGTCATACCTGGAAACAAATCCAGTTCAAATATATAAGTGAACATCACATACCTGACATTTCCAAGGTATTTTTTTGTCTCTATGCACCGGAGAAAAAAAAGTTTCCTGCTTCTAGTCAGTGAGCTCACGTTCACCATACTCATGCAGAATATGTCCAATGCGGGCCAGTATCCCGGTGAGCATACTGAAAACAGGATCATAGCAACTATTGTAACATTAATATCATGTCCAATCTTAACAGAAAACAGGATCTTTATGATCTCATGCATGCATGCATTATTGCACAGTATGTAAAGAAAATGTGTGTATTATATTGTGTATTTTATTTTTAGCATATGAGCAGAAATTTGCGAACAAATGCTTAATTAATGTGGAAGTAGGCTATTTTACAGTAAACACTTCATAATCTATCCCAATGATCTAAACTTGTCTTGTCTAAACATTCATATTACAACTGGAATATATTATATTTTGTATTTATGTTATATTATAGAGCATATAAAAGTTAATTTGCATATGCTTATACAAAGACCAGTCCTTCCAGAAAAACAGTTTTTTTGTGATTGTTGCGGGCAAAAATCCTTGATTATGCGGCCCGTTTTCTTAAAAAATGCGATGGAATATGCGGATATTTATGCAATTTTATGCGATCAAATTGCGGGAACTTGGAAAAATTGCGGGAACTTGCAAAAATTGCGGGAACTTGCAAAAACTGCGGTTTGATGAAAAAGAGAAAAAAAAGTGATCCCCCCCAACACCCTGTTCTCACTAGGATACTACCTTAATGTAAAGAGTCATTTTTTATTACTTCCTATGATAAGCAAGCATACTACATCACAGAAAGTGCTGGAATATTTCAGTTCATCTTGTTTTATTTCAGACCTTAATAAACATTGAGTCAAACAAGTTCTGAGCTTTACAAAAGGAATATGCTACAACTTCTGTAAAAATTAATAAATAAAATATAAAAAAATAAAGTGTGCTCCTGTTTTACAGCTTTTCGATGATGTTCACGTCGCGTAATTACGTCACTTCATAACGTTCCCATGGCAACGGGGAAATGGCTGCTCTTGTGTGAAGCAAACGCAACATTTTTCAACTTTCTGCTAAGATATATGTGACTTTTTTTTGCAACGAAAATGCGAGGATTATGAAATCATGCAAGCCCGCATATTTTGCACGGAAATCGTCAATTTATACAGCGGAAGTGCGGCGTACATGAAAAAATGCGGCCCCCGCATAAATATGCGGACTTTGGCTGATTATGCACTAAATCATGCGATCGCATAATCGCGTTTTTCTGGAGGGACTGCAAGACCCTTTTATTTAAACATATTTCAGTCGATTTCACTCAATATACTATAGCAATATAGTTTGGAAAAAAGCCAAACTAGTTCATGTAAAAATAGTCTACTGTTTACTAATGTAAGTATGTGTAGTAAACAACATCTGCGCCATTCATTCACACAGAGACACGCATAACATGCAGGATTAATATTTAAAGTCTTTTTGTGGTTTGATATTCACAGACACTAGTCCATATCGCGATTAGAATAAAGAACTTAAGAATAAAGAACTAACCCTCCACAATTCCTCGGCTGGATCCATTGCTCATGAAAATGAAACTGAAACCAGCACTTCTTCTGAGGTAATTTATTCCAGGATTATTCCTCACCGCATCCCAAGACGACTGAAAGTACATAAATCTGATTCAACTTAATGCGTTTTACCAAGCTGATGTGGGCAGTGAAACTGTTTGCATGAAGCGCCTCAGATCATTCAAATTTGAATACAGCTGTCAGTAGGCGTTCACATTATCGGATAATGAGCTGACACAAGAACGACTGACATATCTCTATTCATACAGATTACACAAACAGAGAATATTTGTTTTCGTTTTGAATTACATAATTAAATGTAAAACACTAAAATAAGACACTTGAATGTTTATAAAGATATATCGCTCGTGTCTGTGTGACAAGTATTCGCTGAGTTTTGTTTCAGTTTAGAGACACGCTCCAGGAAAAAGTTCACGGAGACAGAGACGGTAGAAAGCACACCCTGTTTGTTTTCTTTATTTTAACAAAAGCACAATGTTTTGATTTGTTTGTAATTGGACACATACAAAAGTAGACCTTTTACAGTTTCAATTGATGTATTACTTTTATCTGTATGAACATAAATGACGTAGTATTTTAAGTGTATTTTCTGCTATGTGAAGAAATTCCAGCAAAACGCACCGGCGTGTTTGTCGACCACAGAGAGTTAAATTGAAATACTTTGTTGTGGAGTGAGGGGAACTGAAATAGACAATATCTGTTATAGTGTATTTAATGTTTGTAAACATTTCGCTTTATTTACCCGTAATTTACATTATTTCTGAATGTAATAATAAAATGCGACTTACATGCGACTTATCAAATTTTTTTTTCTCAAAAATGCTATTTTATTTGTGTAGTGTTTTTTTTTAACCATACAGCAAGCATATCTTGAAAAAATACTTTAAAAATTACTTTTTAAACCACTCAACTGACAAAATTCTTACTATCGGTTAACCAGTTAATTATGAACATCCAGTGCTATCTTAAACACCTCTGATTGGCCATTGCGTTCAAGAAATCAACAGATACAGTATGTTTGTGATGGCTACAATGCTCAACGCTGCAAAAACACGTTGTAAATAGAAACCGGTGACGTTATCCAGAGCGCAGATACGCCTGGATCGCTTGGCAATTCTGTTTCGCCAATATGCTATTATTACTGAGAAAACTGATCTTAGACCTGCAGTTATGTGAAGCTTTCTATGTGTTGTTTTTAATATGCTTTAAGACAAACCATGTGTAAATTCATAAGTCAACACCATTGCTGAGTATTTTCTCCCTAAAACTGCAGTGAATCAAAGACAGTCTCAAAAACACGGTTTGAAATCGCTGGTATTTTTGACGTCACAAACTACCTTGTAACCAATCAGATCACCCTGTGATTGTCAACAAGTGGATCTCTGAGCTGGTGTGAGTGAGTGGAGGCGGGGCACATTTGCATAATCATAGAACCGCGTATACTAAATGAGGCAACAGTGTAGAGTTACATTCAAGCTATTTTAAGGCATAAAGACATTTTTTCAAGGAACAAAACTCTTAAATATGTCATTTTGGTGATCAAAGATGAGTTTTAAGGGATACAATGATATAAGAAAGAAAGATAAGCAATTTGATATGTCCTGCCCCAACTTCCTGTTTCAACAGGAAATACATGACGAGCAAGTGAATGGCTTGAAATAGAGGATGAGTGACGTTTGGCTTTGGCCTAAAACCCTCCTGTCCGGAGGGAGGGCAGAGTATTAGAATCAGAGACACACCGCAGGTCTGTGATACAAGCACACAGAGGCAGGAGATTGCAGCTCAGCACAAATGTCAATGGCAGCGATGAGGTTGGGGCCATAAGCCTATTAGAGAGTTAATAAATCAGGCCCATAGCTGTGCCAGGAGCCGCTGTTGAGCCCGGCTTTATGAGCACTGAGCAGATTATGGCTATTGAGTTTCCAGTTTGGCTGCATCCATATCGATGGAGTGAATGACAAAAACATTGACCAGAAACTCAATTTCATTTTGGCTCCTTCCAAAGCAAGGTTTGTTAATCTGACCGCCACCTGCGAAATGACAATGTTTCATGCCAGTGCAGTTCAAAATCTTTTGAAAAAGAATAGTGTACTAAAGGAATATTTCGGGATATATACAATGTCCATTGGTACTTCCAATATATATTTATTTATATATTTAAAAAAATCCTATCCCTAACTTTCGAACATTAATCTGTGTGTGTGTGTGTGTGTGTGTGTGTGTGTGTGTGTGTGTGTGAATATACACTCACCAGCCACTTTATTAGGTACACCTTGCTAGTACTTGCTTAAAGGCAAGTATTTATTTCCTGATAATTTACCCACCCCATGTTCATGTTTTTCGTTCTTTAGTCGAAAAGAAATAAAGATTTTTGAGGAACACATTCCAGGATTTTTCTCCATATAGTGGACTTCAACTGGGTCCAATGGGTTGAAGGTCCTAATTGGAGTTTCAATGCAGCTTCAAAGGCTCTACACGATCCCAGTCGAGGAATAAAGGTCTAATTGTTTGACCTTTTATTTGTATTTTTTTTCTAAATGGCCTTTGACTTAGTCTTTGCACGTTAGTTTTGTACATAAAGTATATAAAGGTTTATTTTTTTTAGAAAATGACAGATGGTTTGGCTAGATAAGTCCCTTATTCGTCGGCTGGGATTGTGTAGAGCCTTTGAAGCTGCATTAAAACTGTAATTTGGACCTTCAAACTGTTGAAGTCCACCATATGGAGAAAAATCCTGGAATTTCCTCAAAAACCTTAATTTCTTTTCGAATGAAGAAAGAAAGACATGAATATCTTGGATGATGTGGGGGTAAGTAAATTATCAGGAAATTTTAATTCTGAAGTGAACTACTCCTTTAACTCCATTTTGCCTTCATTTGAATATAAATCTTGGTACATTTAATTTGATTAGAATCTGAACAATCTGGAGGTCATTGTCTATTGTTTACATGTATTCTGCAGCAATAATCAACTTAATGGAAGACAAAACCATTTTTCAAATGTAACATGGTTCGGAACAACAAAACAGCGCATTCTAATTAAGATCCAGATTCAAGCAAATGTACAACCTTTGAAAAGAACATTAGCATCTGTTTGTTAGCTCTTCTCCACTTTTTCTCTGGCTTTTATCAGCTGTACCTACAGCAGAAGCTCATCTGGTTGCGAACACGCTCTGATTATTAGTGACAGCTGTGATGTGACAGCCTGTTCTGGATCAGACCTGTCTCATATGAGCGTGTATGGCAGCTCCGTCACCCCTGCTGTCCCCTGTCTTCTCCTTCCCGCTGGCCTGTCACTCTCCTCACCACCGTACGCCCCTGACTGATACCAGATCAGCTGCGGGAGGAGAAAACACTACTGGGAGATATGCACCTGCTAGTAGTGCAGCCTACCATTTTTACAGGACAAAACTGATGTGAGGGTCTTATTTTTATGATAATAATTTATATATAGTGCAGTAATTATTTAAAAGTATTTACGGCAAAAAAAAAAGAGCCCACATCCAAGTCGATGTAAGTTTAGGGGATTTTTTTTCGCCCATTTAATTTCGTCTGGTAGGCCAGGGGGTCGCTGGAGTCCCCCAACACTTAGGTATTGGGGGCTGTTTACACGTCACCATTTTCAACTAAAAAACGTAAACTTTGTATGCGTTTTTGCTGTTCGTTTACATGGGAATGGCGTTTTGAGTGCGAGTTTTTCAAAGCGGTCTCAGTGTAAACAACAATAACGTGAATTTCTGAAGATGATGACGTCATGCACATGCGTATTACGTGTTCAGTCTATAGTGTTTCATCGCCATCTAATGGCCTGGCAACAGAATACTGCGTATTTAGTTGTTTTCAAATCTGTGTGAATGAGGATCGTTTTTGACAATGGTGTTGTCTGTACGCAGAAAACGTCTCGGTTAGGTATGTAACCCTAATTCCCTGAATGAGACGCTGCGTCGAAACACTGTGGGAACGCCTCTGCGTCATTGCGTCATGAAGCACGTATGAAACCAGTCCAATGGTGTGACAGAACGTCATGTGACATCATCGACCAGGAAACTATAAAGCACTAGCAGCCTTTCCAGAACTCCTGGGAGCAGAACAATCAGGGGAAATGCGTACAGACGTGACCTCGGCCACGTCTGCACCATAGCGTCCAACCCCAGAAGGGCTGTGTGGTCAATGTGTGGTCTCTTGGGATGCGAACAGGTCGGCCTCGACTCGACCGAAGTTCTCCCAAAGGAGCACCACCACCTTGGGGTCTACCCCTGATTTAAGTACCCTGGGATATATATCGCTGTCAACGAAAGGAGCTTCCCCTGGGCCCACAGGAGGATCTGGTGAGCCAGCTTGTATAAGGGACCCCCTGATTGGGTTATATAGGAGACCACCGGTGTGTTGTCTGACCGAACAAGCTCATGATGGCCCCTCAGGTCTGGGAGGAAGTGTTTCAGAGCCTGGAACACCGCCAACATTTGACAGTTGATATACCACGAGAGATGATGGTCCTGCCACAGACCTTGGGCTGGGCGACCACTCATGATCACCCCCCAACCCGTGAGGGAAGCATCAGTCGTTAGCGTGGCGTGACGACAAGGAGCTCCCAGCACTGGCCCTTGGGACAGGAACCAAGGTCCTTTCCACATGACTAAGGCACAGAGGCATCGCCGCGTGACCTTTATCATGCGGAGCGGGGTTCCCCTCGGGGAGTTCTCCTTGGTCCTGAGCAACCACTGCAATGGTCTCATGTACAACAGGCCGCAAGGTATAACGTTAGACGCTGCTGCCATCAGACCTAACATTGTTTGAAACTGCTTTACAGTGGCTGGCCTACGAAAGGAAGAACACAATATTGGTAAGCTTCGTCCCCGAAAGCGAACCTCAGGAACTTCCTGTGTTGTAGAAGGATATATATGTGGAAGTATGCATCCTTTAGATCTAACGTGACAAATCAATCCTTGGACATGATTTGTGACACGACTTGCTTAAGAGTAAGCATCTTGATTTTTTTATTGAGCTTCCCTACAGCGCAGATCAAAAATCGTATTAAACCCCCCCCCCCCCATCCTTCCTTGGGACCATGAAGTATCAGCTGTAAAACCTGGACTCCCTGCTGGGTGGAGGAACCCATTCTATAGCCTCCTTTTGCAATAGAGCTTTTACTTCTAGTTCCATAACCAGAGCCTGCACGGGGCCAACCACTGTGGGTAGGACCCCCCCTGCAGGACCCAGCGAGATATATTTGGTAGAAATTTCCAATCTGCTTGAAGATCTACTAAGGATACCAGTCTCTCTGGTGTATTTCAAACAGCAGGCACAGTGCCCTGAAGCGGCGCACTGGCAGGGAACAACTGGCCTGACAGCTCTAGAGCCCTCCTCGGAGGGAGCGAGAAAAACTCGGGTAAAAACTTGCTGGGATCCTTTGTGCCCCGGCATGAAGGCTGGGTTGGCAGACCGGCCCCCTTAAAGGGGTCATATAATGGTACATGCACTTTTACAAGTTGATTGTACTGAAATGTGTGTTGGCAGTGCCTGTACACAACCATCATATAATGATAAAAATCCAGTGTTTTTGTTTTAATCTCCTTATATGTTTTCCCCTGCCTCAAATTGAGCCGCTCGATCTTGTAACGTCACTAGATCGGACGCCCCTCCCACGATTGATAATTGACAGCAGCGTTTCAACACAGACCCGCCCTGAGCGAGCTGTCATCGTAGTCCGCCATTGTTGATACACTGGAGCAGAATGGTGCCTAAGCGATTGTGGTGTTCTGGTCTTGGCTGTAATAAGGAACACAGCAGTCATTTTAATGTTCCTAAATTCGAACCGCTGAAGACGCAGTGGCTGAGTTTTATTTTTGAAGGGAATATTCCCAACGATCAACATGTGTAGTAAGTGAGTAGAAGATCACAAGTGAGTAGAAAGCAGACGAAATAGTTGATAAGAGAGGAAAGACTAATTCAGTGGTATAAATTCAGTGGTGTTCGGCTGAGATCTCAAAACTTCAGGTTTCAGCACGCTGCAAAATGTGGTGGAGAGTGTCGCCGACTAGCAGCGGGAACACATCAAACCTGTTCCAGCATCTGAAGCAGTTCCACCCGTTAAAAGCAGCATAAAACAACACTTTAACCGGCACAAACAAATTAGACTTTTTTGCGTGAATTTGAAGCATGTGGGGATGCTGAGTGACCTCAGAATAATACATATGATATCTAAGAAACCAAAACTTCACGCAGTGATTGACAGGGCGGGAGGGGGCGTGATCGGCTCGGAATGCATTTTCAATTTGCACATTGAATTTTGCTACATTTATTGCGGGACATTTAATGAAAATGCAATCGCAAGTGTCTTAACTGTGAGTGTAAATGCAATTAAGAAAAATAACATTTAAATGATCATTTTGCTATAGTTTTTGCTTGAAAATGTTAAACCTATCTAATCTGTAATACATTTTAATTTTGCAACTTACAAAGCGTTAAAATATGTATTCAATTTACATATTAAAACTAGTGTATGAAATGGCAAATGTAAATTATATAATTTAATTTTAATTTTGCACCAAACGTTGCACAAATGTAATGGCAAATGTAAATTTAAAAACAGAAATGCATTGCCATTTTACATATTACATTTCAAATTGAATATTGCTACCCAAATGCTTCCATAGTCTTGTAGCAGGTATTGAGAAGAGAATATTATTGTTATGATGGGTTATTTCATTGGTTCATGTAGTTTGTTGGTGCAGTACCGAAAGACTCCAGCAGGTTTCATAGACTTGGCAAATTCATTTTTCAGAAGATTGTAGGTACAGACATCTGTTGTGGGCGTTCTTGGCAGTTTTTCTGAGGCTTTTATATTGTTCATATCGATATTGGAATTATATCGTATCGACCGAAATTAAGAAATATATCGTGATATAAAATTTGGCCATATCGTCCAGCCCTACCCTCAACTGTTGTCAAGGAAACACTCCACGTGTATTGTCAAAACACCCCAAAGAACAGAGGGGCGGAGTGAGCAAAGCTCATTATCATTTAAAGGCATATGCACTGAAACGGCGTGCTGAAAACACAGCTGTTTTTGACCAGGTAAAATTAGTTTTCTTACAATACTAATGAGAATTTTTAATAAAAGTATATTACAAAGTTTTCATTTAGACCCTAAAGATTCATATTAACTTGTACAAAAATGGCATTATATGACCCCTTTAAGGGCACCGAGGGGAGACGGGCACCGTATAATGAGGTAAAAACCGTCTTCCCCACGGAGGGGTGTACCCTCAGAAGCCAGACACCACTGGGGTCAGGGCTTCTTGGCCTACTTAGAGATAATAACGGTACCATAAGTACGGATTTTAGAAAGGGCACAAAGCATTCGCCGCCTGCCCTTACCATAAGCATGGATTTTAGAAAGGGCACGAAGCATACGGCGTGTGCCCTTACCATAAACATGGATTTAGAAAGTGCATAGTATTTTATACAGCTAAAAAGCCAGAAAGATATTTCCTTTAATTTCTCAAAATTAAATAAAACCATAAGCATAGATTTTAGAAAGGGCACGAAGCACTCGGTGCCCAATTTATACAAATTATACTTTGCATATTTATTTGTTTAATTGTTTGTCTATCTGTCTGTTATGATAGACATTTGATATTTAAACCCCTTTCCCTCAATTTTCATTAGCCTATATACCATAATACAAAGAAGTTTCGTTATTATTATTGTAATATAATAAATAAAGAAATTGAATACATTAATAAATGTATTTATTGGTTGACTGCAATAATGTACCGGTAAATATATAAATAACATAATTTAAATTAAATTGTATGCAGTTTTAAGTATATTTTGTTAAAATTTTGTTTAAAAATTTGTTAAAAAAACGATTTTCAGTTTACTGATTTCAATTTAAATTTTATTGACGAAATCAAATACAGGCCTACATTTTTTTCTCATCCGAGAAGCTGTTGTCCACACTAATTCGTTTTTGTTTGAAAACGGATCTTTTTCTCTCCACTTTGGCCTTCCTGGGACGGCGTTTTTGTCTTAGAAAACTGAGCTTTTTGAAAACGCGTTCCCAAGTGGATACATTTTAAAATGGTGTTTTCACGTAGTGTGGACTGTGAAAACGGAGGTATTTGACAACGGTGACGTAAGTTTAGTCATGTGACACATTTTGAACCAATAGATGTCTGTGTTTATACTGCTATTGTGCTTATTTGCTATTCACTTTCACACTACTGCTAAATATATGTTACTGTGTTCACTCTTTATATCACAGTCCTGCAAAGATAACAGAGGATTTACTCGCAATTGCTGTCCTGGGTCAAAAAATGAGAGCAGTTGTGTTTTTGACCAAACATATAATGGTGAGAGAGTGCGACCTGGTGAATGGTGAGATATTTTTGCTAAATAAAATGATCCTCCCAGAAGAATAGCATGAGAACTTTACGATGTCTGTTCCGTCTGAATCATCTCAGTGAGCTTTTATGAGGTTTTACGCATGTGCTGTAAGATGAATTTTTCAGGCGTTTCAGTTTGGATGAGAAACTTCTGGAAAACGCTTGAAAATGCTAGTGTGGACGGAGAGTGTTTTGAAATGAAAACGCTGTTTTCAAATTTATCCGGATTAATCTAGACGTTGCCTCAAGAGTCCTTTACACAACTGTGCCTTTATGATAGCATTAATAAAAACGCATTTTCTCAGCATCAATGCCTTACATAGAAATCCACCAGATGTCCAATAGGCAGTTCAATGTACCAAAGCAATTCTGAAAATATCAAAACACTTATGCAAGATGGAAACCTCCAAACATAAATAGAGTCTTTGTCGGTGCTATGGGTGGAGATCCTCACGAGGTTGGGTAATAATGACTCTTTTGACCTCATGGTCGGCTTTCATAGCCAGACGTTCATTTTTCCGCTGTTTTCCCAGCACTTCATGTCCCCCTTTCTCATTCGCACCATCCATTCTTCCTTCCTGGCATCCATCCCTCCCTTTCTCATTTCTTCCTTCTTTCCTTCCTTTCATCCCTCCCTCCATCCATCCATAATTTTTATCCATCCCTCCATTTCTTATTCCAACATCCATCCATCCATCCATCCACTTTTTATCCATCCCTCTCTATCTATCTACCTCCATCCATCCCTTTCATTCATCAGTCAATATTGTAATTTCACATATATCCTCCTGTATTTCTTGTACATAGCCTACATGTTTCCTTTCAGAACTTGACAACTCCCAACTGACAACTTGTGAATCCCCATAATTTGAGTGTCTCATGTCTCATATTTGCTAGATCTTCTCCTGTTTGCTTTATTAATTTCCAGTTAAAACAATTATCACTGAACACTTGAAAAACTAACAAACAATATCCCCATTAGCATTGACTTCTCTGTGTTCTTCTGGTGTTTACACAAGCATGAGTATGGCATTTCACAATTACCATAATTGGTTAAGAAATTACCAGTTGTCCCCTTTAGATTAACGCTTTTGAGTTTTTCATTGTTTCATTTTGAAGTCCAGTATATTGACACATCTGCCAGACTCACTTCATTGCTCAACAGAATCGGTGAACCTGAGATTGAGTTAAATGTTAGTGTGTCATGAATATATTGTCGATTAAATAGTGTGTACAGGAATTTCCTTTGCAGTATTTGGTCAGCATATGAGGTCAAATCATTTAGGTCACTCTTTTTGATCCAAGTACATAATTTTAGCGTATATGATTTAGGGCACAGGCTAAGTCTTTTCACTTTTTCAGGCCTTTAGTTGTTTTTCTTTTTTTTTTTTACTCAGTTATTTTTCTAGTTATTTTACCCATTGCATGAAGACAAATCACACGGCAGGTGAGTTTTTGTTAACATGTAGCATGAGGTTAAGCTCTTGTTTTGTCAGACGAATGCATTAACCTTGCAAGTATCATCTCAACACCTTTCTTTTTTTTTACTCCAGCTAGTGTTTGTAGTTCATCAGAGCAGAGATGAAGATGACTGATGAAACCGATCGCTTGGGTCATTATCCTCCACGTTACAGGGCAGAGAAAATTAAAATTTGATTTGTGGAGGGGCTGTGTTTTGTCGTTCTGGTGGATAACCGGACGTGAAAAATGTGCCCCAGTCTCCTGCTCTAAGAGCGAGTCTGTTTACCCCTGAACGAGGAGAATTAATTAACCTCGTTTATATTCTGGGCTCGTACTTGCAAACCCATCCTGATGTCTAGGATCCATCTCAGAACTTGCTTCATGTTTGTCCCTTTGTCTTGAGATGAGATCTGACTTTAAGATCTTAATTGTAATAAAGGATGAAATCATTGTAATATGCTGATTTGCTGCTTAAGAAACATATCTTTCAATATCTTATTACCAATTTGTTTTTGCTTAATATTTTTGTGGAAATCATGGTGTTTTTTTATATATTTTTATTTCAGTAGTATGCTACATTGTTGTCACATGGCCTCCTTAAATGCAGAATTCAAAGAGACATCCCGTTAAAATGGTTATTTTGCATTCCAATTAAATAATGCAATAGTAAGGTGATTGTAGTGAACATGATTGGGAATGGGAGCTCAATTTAAGCACATTGTGTTATGGGATACAATTTCTAGCACAATATGCTTGCTTAGTTGTACATTTTAGCAAATGTAGTAGGTCATCGGGTCTTGTTTGCATATAGAAAATATGCATTCGCATTCACAGTATACACACTTATATACTTCTGAAATAGTATTGTAGTATGCGTTTTTTGAACATACCCAGTCATTCTAGCTGTCAAATGAGATATATAGTAATTAACACAATATATAAAGGCCTTTTTTTTACTGTGACTTCTCTTCAACGGTATTGACTTTAAGCCACTCCTAATCGGGTTTTGTGATGCTTCAGCGCAATTTTCAATTAGCACTGAACATTGACATGTGACACATCACTAAAGAAGGAGATTAATATGAAGAGAAATGAACTGAGAGCTGAAAAGAAGAGAAGAGTGGTCTGTTTCTCTGCCAATGGCATCTTGTCCGACTTGAGCTTGCGAAAGAAAAGCTGGTGCATATCTTAAGCCAATGAACATGACAGACCATCCACACACACACCAAGTGTACAACTGAGTTGCTTTTCTAAAAGATCTTAAAGATCTATGAAGTTACTGGCTGTCAGGAAAATCTTAGAAGGATGAGTCATTTCACATAAGGATTAAAATAAAAAAACATACAGAATTATATTTTGCATGAGGAAAATTAAGCAGGTTTTAGAATCATTATGATTTCTTGCATTATAGTATTATTTTCAGGACATGTATGTACATTTTTACCATAAATCCTTATTGTGATGCATCCAGACATTTTACTTTTGAGCTTTTATTGTAATTCTCATTATTCTCAATGATGATTCACATTATTTATACATTTAATACTATAGTATGTGTTTTATTAATATGAATCAAAGGTAGTACAACAAATAGAGCATCATACATACATTACCATTTAAATACCTATTATATCATGTATCATTATTTTGATGTTTTTTTTTCTTGCATTAGTTAGAATAAATTGTACTTTCTGTCTTTCGTTCTTTCTTTTTAGAAATACTGACTATAAATGTATTAAATTAACATAAATTGTAGATGTGTATTATATATGCATAGTTCAGTCATGATACGCTAGAGGGCGCAGGCTGATGGGCCTTACATGCAATCTACAAGCAATTACATCATTACCGCATGGCACAAGATGATTGGCCTCTGCTGATCCTGCAGCCAATGAGACTACTTGCTCAACATTTAAATACAGGTCCTTCTCAAAAAATTAGCATATTGTGATAAAGTTCATTATTTTCCATAATGTAATGATAAAAATTTAAATTTCATATATTTTAGATTCATTGCACACCAACTGAAATATTTCAGGTCTTTTATTGTTTTAATACTGATGATTTTGGCATACAGCTCATGAAAACCCAAAATTCCTGTCTCAAAAAATTAGCATATCATGAAAAGGTTCTCTAAACGAGCTATTAACCTAATCATCTGAATCAACTAATTAACTCTAAACACCTGCAAAAGATTCCTGAGGCTTTTAAAAACTCCCAGCCTGTTTCATTACTCAAAACCGCAATCATGGGTAAGACTGCTGACCTGACTGCTGTCCAGAAGGCCATCATTGACACCCTCAAGCAAGAGGGTAAGACACGGAAAGAAATTTATGAACAAATAGGCTGTTCCCAGAGTGCTGTATCAATGCACCTCAGTGGGAAGTCTGTGGGAAGGAAAAAGTGTGGCAAAAAACGCTGCACAACGAGAAGAGGTGACCGGACCCTGAGGAAGATTGTGGAGAAGGACCGATTCCAGACCTTGGGGGACCTGCGGAAGCAGTGGACTGAGTCTGGAGTAGAAACATCCAGAGCCACCGTGCACAGGCGTGTGCAGGAAATGAGCTACAGGTGCCGCATTCCCCAGGTCAAGCCACTTTTGAACCAGAAACAGCAGCAGAAGCGCCTGACCTGGGCTACAGATAAGCAGCACTGGAGTATCCACAGTCAGTGATGGTCTGGGGTGCCATGTCAGCTGCTGGTGTTGGTCCACTGTGTTTTATCAAGGGCAGGGTCAATGCAGCTAGCTATCAGGAGATTTTGGAGCACTTCATGCTTCCATCTGCTGAAAAGCTTTATGGAGATGAAGATTTCATTTTTCAGCACGACCTGGCACCTGCTCACAGTACCAAAACCACTGGTAAATGGTTTACTGACCATGGTATTACTGTGCTCAATTGGCCTGCCAACTCTCCTGACCTGAACCCCATAGAGAATCTGTGGGATATTGTGAAGAGAAAGTTGAGAGATGCAAGACCCAACACTCTGGATGAGCTTAAGGCCGCTATCGAAGCATCCTGGGCCTCCATAACACCTCAGCAGTGCCACAGGCTGATTGCCTCCATGCCACGCCGCAATTTCTTTCTGTGTCTTACCCTCTTGCTTGAGGGTTTCAATGATGGCCTTCTGGACAGCAGTCAGGTCGGCAGTCTTACCCATGATTGCGGTTTTGAGTAATGAAACAGGCTGGGAGTTTTTAAAAGCCTCAGGAATCTTTTGCAGGTGTTTAGAGTTAATTAGTTGATTCAGATGATTAGGTTAATAGCTCGTTTAGAGAACCTTTTCATGATATGCTAATTTTTTTAGATAGGAATTTGGGGTTTTCATGAGCTGTATGCCAAAATCATCAGTATTAAAACAATAAAAGACCTGAAATATTTCAGTTGGTGTGCAATGCATCTAAAACATATGAAAGTTTAATTTTTATCATTACATTATGGAAAATAATTAACTTTATCACAATATGCTAATTTTTTAGAAGGACCTGCTGTAATCTGGTTCATCGTTTGCTGTAAGCTAGTCCTACAGAGTTCATCTAAAATCCTCCACCTCCCCAGCTCCACCTGTCTAGATCTGGTACAGCATTTATGTTTGTGTATGTTTAATATATATATATATATATATATATATATATATATATATATACACACACAGTGATGTGAATAAGTTAGGACACCCATGCTAAAGTTGCCTAAAAAGAGGAATAAAAAATCATCTTTTGGAAATTGATCTTAATGCCTTAATTAGAAAAATGAGGAAAAATCCAACCTTTAAGGACACCAATTTTCTTTGTGAATGAATAATGTATCATAAATAAATAAATGTTCTTCCTTAAAATACAGGTTGCATAAGTCAGGACACCCCTATGTTAAATTCCCATAGAGTCAGGCAGATTTTTATTTTTAAAGGCCAGTTATTTCATGGATCCAGGATAATATGCATCCTGATAAAGTTCCCTTGGCCTTTGGAATTAAAATATCCCCACATCTTCACACACCCTTCACCATACCTAGAGATTGACATGGGGCACTTTCCATAAGATCATCTCTCAATGCAAATCAAACCAGCTATTAGGCTAACTGAAATAAAACCATGCCTATCTCTAGGTATGGTGAAGGGTATGTGATGATGTGGGATATTTTAATTCCAAAGGCCAAGGGAACTTTATCAGGATGCATATTATCCTGGATCCATGAAATAACTGGCCTTTAAAAATAAAAATCTGCCTGACTCTATGGGAATTTAACATAGGGGTGTCCTGACTTATGCAACCTGTATTTTAAGGAAGAACATTTATTTATTTATGATACATTATTCATACACAAAGAAAATTGGTGCCCTTAAAGGTTGGATTTTTCCTCATTTTTCTAATTAAGGCATTAAGATCAATTTCCAAAAGATGATTTTTTATTCCTCTTTTTAGGCAACTTTAGCATGGGTGTCCTAACTTATTCACATCACTGTATATATATATACTGTAGTCAACATGAAGTTGAAGTGGATCAAACAAAAGTTAATCAAAGCTGTCCTAAGACAAGAACGGGTATTGTTCAAAATTCATGTATAACTTTGATGAAAGGTTTTGATCCACTTCAAATGTTGACACAGTATATATATATATATATTAGAAAATACCATGAGATTAAAATGTCATAATCTTTGAAAATAAAATGTTGCCATTGACATCTCTCTCTGTTTCTCTCTAGCAGGAAGATGAGCGCAACGCTGGCATCGCTCATGACAAAGATCAAGCTGAAATCCGCAAGTTGCTCACGCAGAAGTACAAAAAGTTGCCATGGAAACCAGAGGTATGCGCATCATGCTTTACTTTATTTTTTTGTCATTTTGCGTGTGACTGACTTATTATCGCTCTCTTTTGTTTGCCAGCTGTGTAAGTTCTTAATGAGAACTTCTCAAACCTTCACTGAAGCTCTTAATAGCACATGTTGGCCTGGACCATTTTCTGTAACCTGCAATTTTGTCCAATGAACAAATTGCATTACTGTCAGATTTTAAAATCATCTGCAATATCTGCCAAGATTTAGCTCACATGTTCAGGGCTTAAGTTAGAGTGCTTATTAGTATTCAAAGTCTGGGTGTAGTTGTTCTTGTAATTTTACTTAATTACTGAACTGAAATGCTGCTCAACCTACTGGATAAAAGAAAATGCAAATTTGGAAAATCATAATCTCTTTCTGCTTTTTTTTTTTTTTTGCCCCAGTACACTGGACCAAACAGTTGGGAGGATGATGTATTAAATTGGACGGTTTATCCGACTCCATTAAAGTGACATTATTGTCATAATTATTCCTGTTAGATAAAGTAAAAAGGGTTCCTCCTAAGCTGCTTATTTGAGAGCGCACAGGATTTAACTGAGTCCTCTGAACTGTGAGCATTTCAAACCATGAGGCTGCTAAACCAAACCAACACATGCAAAATAATGAGTCAGAGCCGCTATATAAATCACTATGAATGAGGGCAGGTGAATTAGATGTACCATTTTAAAATAATAGCATAGAGGTGGGAAAATGCTGTGGGCGAATGGTAGCGTTTTTTTTTTATTTTTTTTATGGGCATTATGGATGTAATGGCATCTGTTCCCTGAGGTCCAGTTAATGCAGGGCTCTCTAACTCTCTAGCCGGGTAACTATATACAGCTTTTGGCACAGTAAACACCAAAGTAAGATACAAGGTATTCACCAATTGTACTGTTGCTGAAGTGTTGTATCGAGCTTTGCAGCTGATTGTCCGTGAAAGTGAACATCCGGAGACGACGTGCCACTTCGATGCCTCCGTTGTGGATGGATCCAAACCGGTGCGGCAGTTCCAGCATGACAAAATATCCCTGATATGCTTTACTGAGTCTGTGAGGGAATTCGACTGACCTTCACAAAGGCCAGTCCTGAAAACCACTGAACAAACTTTTTTTCAAGCGCTGACTTGTATCAGGACTCATCCGGAAAGAAAACATCATATGAATAAACATGGATCATTTCAAAATGCACACTGCAGTTATCAGATTTGAACGTATTAATTTTCTGTTCATATTTTCAGACTATTTTCAAAGGGATGCACAATATTAAAATCATTTTTTTTATGTTATTGTCAATATTAAAATGTTATGCTATAAAATTAAAAATAATAATACACACTAAAAATACATAATAGTTTTAAGTGCTAGAAGTTTATTTAAGCATCATGACACGCATTAATGCACAGTATGAAAAAATTATACATTTTGAATTATGCTAAAGATTATATTTAACAATGTTAAAATATTAATTTTTAATTGAGTGTTAGATGACTCCAATTGCATTTCTACTGTTTCATTGTTTTTTATTGTTATTTTAGTTTTTTTTTATAATTTGTAGTATTTCTTAATATTTTTATTTGTATATTTTCAGTTTTCATTTAAAATAGTAGTATTTTTTGTAATTTTGTTGTGCTTCTTGTTTGTTTTTTATATTTCTACTCAGTTTTAATTTTATTTCGGTTTTAGTTTAGTAATTTTAGTACCAAATATATTTAGTACCAAATATATTTAAATCATCTGAGAAAGAGTTCAAGGAGTTCAAAATATTTATATTTTATTTTGTTTCAGCTTAATTTCAATTCCTTTTTTTAATAGTTTTAGTTAACAATATCAACACTTCTCAAAGTATTGAATTTTAACATTGGCCATAGAAATAAAATACTAGTAAAATGAATGCATCCTTATGATAATAGATTTGATTTCTTAAATGATTTCTTAACAGAGTCCTTACTACTAATAAAAAAAATACAATTAAATAAAGGCTAAAATATATATGCAATATGGAACATTACCAAAAAAAAAAAAAGTATATATATATTTTATTTTTATCTGACTGCAGAAAACTGCACAAGTACTACATGTACTATAGTGTTCTTTATATGTTTGCAGCTTTTGCTTTTCTCCTGTGTTAGGCACTGAATGTTGTGTTAACCGTCAGCCCCAGCTGCTTCTGGGAGAATGGATGGCCGGTCCCTGACAGGTCTCACAGGCCGTGTTATTTATAGGAGTGAACACAAGTGATAGCCAGCCGAATAACAGCCCCTGAGTTCAGGCAGATGTTCACAGCTTAGCAAAGCAAACAGAGGCTGATATCGCTTCAAATTAGAGCAATTAATTCCCGAAACTCGTGACAAGAGGTATGGCTTGTGGTTTTGAGAGATCATTGGCAAAGTCGGCTGTTCTGATTGGCCAATCACTCAACCAATGAGAGACAACTATGAAAAAAGATGGACAGACCTTAAACCCTTCATGAAGAGAGATGTAGGTGCGAGGCTGAGGAGAACGGAGTGATGGAGGATTGACGGTAATGGGCACCGAAGCCATTAGCAGGACTACAGGCAATAGACGGTGTGTTGAATTTATGGCGCTTTATAAATTAACTGTAACGGCAGTGGGCTGCATGATACGTCAGTTTCATATAGGAGACTTTGACCTCTTGCCTTCACTGCTCGGATTCATTTCCACGTCTCTGCCTTTGTGCTAAGAGCATCATTGCTTTTTTTTTCCTCCTCTGAGGATGATATTCGTTTCCTTCTTTGAGGAACTCTCTTTAGTCTCCCAGTTGCCTCTAAATGACAGTGCTGACAGCAGTTATCCAAAGCCATTATGTGTCATTAGAGATTTGAGAAAATTGTGAGCATCAGCAACTTCCCATCGAGTTATTACAGTGCATTCACGAAGACCAGAGCTGGTGTATCTGTATTATATCTATGATCTCAAGCACAAACATCTTTTATAGCAGCAAAACTACTTATTGTCTAAATGGGCTTGTCTGTGCGCTTCCTAAATGACTAGCTGAATAATTGGTCTTAAGGAAGCACTGAATGGTTTGGCAAGTTAGTGACCCCGATTTGACACATTTCGTAGGGAGTGTTTACAGTGTGTATGATATGGTATTGCATTCACAAACAGTTAGATGGAGCATAACAGAATGAAAAGATGTTTTTAACTTCTTCCCCGCCAGCGTTTTTTTTTTTAAAATGTCGCCAGCCACCGCTAGCATTTTTGATAATTTTCACAAAATTGTCATTGCCCCCAGAATATTTTGTTGTATGAATATCTGAACATGCAATCTATCAAAAGAAATAACAGAGCCTCTGATTTTACACAAAAAAAAATGTTTTTTTTTTTTAATCAACACTTGAATGTGAATTTAGCTTCATAAAAAAACAACATTTTGAGCAAAAAGCTGAGAAAATCGTGTTTTTGTCAGACTATGTCTAGATCGGATTTTGAACGATGATTAGAACGTGGAGTAGATCGAGTCCACAAACACCCTCTAAGGTTGCAGAGTCCATAGCTTGTCCTGGTCGACATTTCATTCAGTAACACTAGGCAGTTTTGATTTATATGCTGTTTAATGTTGATGATCACATTATTTTACATATGCATTAAATATGCTATCACTTGTTTCTGCTTTTTCTTCGCCTGTGTTTTGCTCTTTCAGAAGTTGCGTAATAAGTTGCGTAAACGTCCACTATGGTTTCGTACACCGCTACAAATGACTGTTCCATCAAATAGTGCCCTATTTATGGGAATAGTGGGCGATTTTGAACTTTCACGTTCAACAGTCCTGGAGAAAATTTCCACCAACAAGACCACCAGGTCTCCAACACTATTAGCAAAACAAGCTAATATCACCAAAAGAACACTTTAGCACCCTCCATATACAGTAGTGGCCAAAACGTCCAGCCTCATTTTGATGATTTAATCAAACTCAAGGGGCATTAAATACATATATTCTCTCCGGATATCACTTTTGGCCATTACTATATAGGGATGCACGATATATCGGTCTCCATATCGATATCGGCCGATATATGATCATTTGTAATTTGTAACATTTTAGTTATCGACTCGATAAGTAAATGTGGCCGATATATTAAAGCTGAAATATAAAAGCTAAATAATGGAATATTTCCTTCAGCTGAGACACTTCAGATGTGCACTGTTAACGCCTGTTGCACAATGGAATCGCTGCGGGGTCTTGAGTGACTCGAGACCTCACCGATCAGCTCGTTGTTTGTTGGTGGACTAGCCGACCATTTTGGCCTCTCCCACAAATGGGAACGTGGCGCACTGTCTAGACCGACTCGAGAGAGCAATTCTGCATTAGATGCCCACAGATGCACAATTGTGGCGCACACCACGTCTCTGATGCCCGATCCCAGAGGCATTATGGGTGACAAATGATGGCATTGCTTGTCATTCTGAGCGTTGGTGGATTGTTTGTCTATGTCACACACGAGCCTGCTTTCGTGGAACGTGATTCCTCTGTGGGTTGCTGTTGCGCTTGAGACAGGAGGTGTTTTGAAGTGTCTGGTATTGAGAGGATTTAGATCAATGGGCCTCATCCGGACTGACAGAAAAGTGAAGGTCAGATGGTTTTTTAGACGCACTCATGGGATGTGAGGTTTGCTCTTAGAAATACAATAGGCTCCGGGGAAAAAAAAGATTACTCTGGTGATTCTTTGTGCTGGAACAGAGCCATCTTTTCTGGCTCTGTAAAGTTTGTATGGTGGGATTTTTCTGACTGGTGTGTCATTTTGTAGTATGTGAACCCTACCAAAAATTCCCAAACATAACAACTCTCATGGGATGTTAACTGCAGTTGCAGTGACAAAGTGATCACTAGACATTCATTTTACTTCAGTATATAAAATAAAGTAAATATTTCCTGCCAGATAAGACAATTATTTTCATAGCATAGATAAGCATTTATAGCAATAATGATGCGACAGGTTGATCCAAGCTAACACAAACTAAATATGTTCTAAGAACATTTTGCTTACGTTCCCATTAAGTTATAAAAACGTTATTTCTTAGTGTTTTTTTAATGTTTTTTTAATGTGGTTATGCGAGCGTTAAGGAAACATTCCATTATATCACTTTGAAAACATTTTGGGAAAGTTACTTTTGAATGTTCTCTGAACGTTCTGAAACAAGTAAAACATTAAATGAATGCCCAACTGAAATGTTTCAGAATATTTTTATGATGATGTTTTTGTGCTTACGTTTTGAGAACATTATTAAAGACCAGTCAACTTTGAACGAACATTCTTTTAATGTTACTGGAAGAACGTTTGTTCATAACTTTGAGAGAACCTTGCCAGAAAGCCAGCCCGTGTTCTGAGAGCGTTCCCTGTTAGCTGGGACGTCAGTGTTCCTCCAGAGGCTGTGTGACATTAATCTGAGGAGCGGACTCTTTCTTCGTCTTCCCAAATACAGGTCATTAGCCGGTTCTGGGAAGCAGCAGAGTTCCCATTAATTCATTAATGAGAGCGTTTGATTACTATCATCAATCAATAGGAGGCCATGTGACATCATAAAGGACACAGATGAGGGATCGTTTGAGAGATCGATCAATGGATACATAAAGCAACACACACAACAAACAGTTCAGTTGATATATGCCATTTCATATTTCCTGTTAGAATAGATTCAAATTTTGTGTATTGAATGACATTTTTATGGTTTCTACAGGTTTCATGCAATAAAACCTTTTGGCAATTGACAGTTAATAAAAACCTGTTGTGAAAAGAATTGTTTTTAATCAGAAGAAAAAGCATTTGGGCCAAATAGGTTGTCAAAATTTAGAAGGAAAAAAAATCAGCATAAAAGAATGATTTTTGAAGGTTCACTGAAGACTGGAGTAATGATGCTGACAATTCAACTTTGCATCTTGTCATCATATATATATATATATACACATATATATCCTGTTCCTGTTACCTTGTCCAGTCCTGCCATGTCCAGATGCCGGTCTTGTTTTCCCCCATGGGGTAGTTTTTGATTGTTTTGTTTTATTTTTTGTCAAATAAAAGCCCCTTTTCCTCACCACATCCCTCACCAAACCCTGACATTTGTTTGCAGATTTGTTTGTTTGTATCTAATGCAGTGACCTTCAAACATGTGTAAGTGTAGCTTAAGTGTCCAAATAATTTTGGGGCGACTGCATTAACTGAAGGATGACAAGAACTAGCATGTTCAGAAGGTCAGTCTTGCCTCTTCAAGTCACATTGAGCTGTTGAAGAGCTGCGCAAGTAAGGTTCTTAAATCAGATTAAGAGCCATGACCGATCCACAGAACCCCCTGTGAGCAAGACTGGAGTAGGAATAAACATTATGAAAGAGCAAATGTGCATGTAGCGGGAACTGTGGATTCTCTGATTTGCTGATTGAAAAGATCCATTTCCCAAAGAGCGATTTGAATGAGTCACTCTTTGGAAACTCTTTTCAATGATGCGGTCTTCAAGTTCAACTCAATGATTCACTGATCCGGTTGCAGTGGTTCTGGAGTTAACGGCTCTCTGGCGAGAAAGATTATCAATGGATAACGACTTTAAATCTCAGTCTGTTTATTGCACAAAGTCTCATGACTTCAGAATACTTGGAATTTACAATTTAGTTACTGTAGCATTTCATTGCTTTTTGCACAGGAGATATTTCATGAAGATTATATAAACATTGAAGACAGCTGCTATATTTACCCATGAAGGCGATTTGAGTTTAATCAAAACCTCTCTATAAAAATCCCCATGGTTTTAAACAAGAATGGCACTCTATGAAAATACAGTATGTTCAGCTTGATGGTGTTTATTTATAGCAGTGGAATCGCAGGGTTAATCTCTGTGGCCTAGTTTGTGGGCTGGTACCGAGGATAAAAGCTCACAGCACAAATGAGAGACTAACTCACTGAATTCAACAGGATACGCAATACAACAGTTGCGAGAATTGAATCAAAGTGCACATTATTGATGCTTATATCATTCCCTGTGGTTGTATGTATATGTGCAGAAACAGAAACTATTTTCAGACTTTTCTTGTATGTTGGACACTTTAATTTCCCATAGTAGGCCTAGAAATTCAGGGCGAGTGTAGACATATCTGAGGCTGTGACATTGTTAAAGATAGGATGGAAATGCATGTGGTCTTAGATCACCATGTGGTCAGTGCTTTCAACTCTGCTGTTAAAGTGTCAAATCAAGTCAAGTCACCTTTATTTATTTAGCGCTTAATATAATACATGTTTTAAAAGTTGCTTTAGAGTGATAATAGGAAAATAATAGGGGTGTAACGATACCCTCATGTCACGATTCGATACACGATACTGAACTCATGATACGATATTATTGCGATACTCCAAGACATATGATAAAAGGTTAACAACATTTTTTTTCTGTTGATTAAAATGCTAAATTTGATATTACATTGTGGGTGTAAATGAATAGGCTTGGATTTAGTGCTGGAAACCCAAAGCAAAGGGACAATTGTCACGATCCCTTGTGTTTTGTAGGACTTTTATGTTGAAGTATATTCTTAGTTCCCCATTGTTTCTGTTTTCACTTCCTGTGTTTGGTTCCTATTTTGCCTTGCACCTTGTTTGTCACCATAGTTACCCTTATCAGTTCCCATGACATCAATCACCAACACCTGTCCCCCATCAGCCACTTGTTAAACTGTCTATTTAAACCTCTGTGCTTCAGGTTGTTGCTCTGCCTCCTCTTTGTGGATGTTACCCTTGTTTTTGGATTATCTTGCGTTTATGTTTGTCTATTAAACTTGTGTTTGCATATGGATTCTCTCTCTCTGTTTCGTCCCGGCCTATACGTTACAACAATAGTGACACAAGAATAAAAATATTCATGACTCTGAAGCTGAAAACACAATTATTTTAGACGGATATGCTTGCACTCTCTCACTGACTAGACATATTTAAAATAATGTACCACTTTTTACTGGTAACAGAAGACTTTTGCCATTATCAGGACCCACAAATATTCCCCCATTGCATTATTATACATTATATTCAACATTATATAATATATATAGTAGTTTCATGTAGTACTGACACTAAAACTATGAAAACTTGATTTTTTTTCTCACACAGTAATTTTTATTTTGGGTGAACTATACACAATACAGATTGTCACTATCCACGATACATGTTGTTGCATTTTTGTATTGTGCCCCTAGAACACCCCTAGAAAATAATGATTCAATGTTGCAAACAGAATTCAATTCTGCTGTAAATCAGCTCTAAAAAAGACAATAATAAACAGTCATTATTTAGTTGAAAAGTGGCAATATCCTTTACTTTTTAGATTTATTCCCCCTGAACATTGTATGTCCACTTTAATAAAATGCTTTGTATAAAAACCTGTGTACTTTTCTGCTGTGGAACACAAAAGAAGATATTTTGAAATATCTTAAATATCTTTGAACGTGTCCAAATAATGAAACTCAGTGGGGATCCGATGTTGTTTTAATATTGTCATAAATGATGACAGATTTTTTTTAACCTTTTGTTAATGTACCCCTATGTAAGTGATCTCTTTTATGATTAGCTAACCTTTTCACATGGATTTCACTGCTTGGGTTTGTTGTTGGGTCCAATATAGTTAGCACTGCTTCAGCCAGAGCTCCAAACAGCAACAGAAATTGACACAAACACAAAAAAAGAGAGAATTATTAGACAATAATGTAAAAACTACTACCATTTGTGAAAGTCTGGAAAGTGTGTTTAAATGTGTGCTTTTGCCATATCATGCCATAACTGCAATAATGGTCACTACAATTGACCGTTCGCAAAGACCCACCCCTTTAGTTACTGTTGCTACGTCTGACAAGCCATGCTGCTCTCACGCCACGTTACTTTTGATATGAAACAAAACCTCAACTTTCAAATTTGGTCCTTTTTAAAAGAAATTTAAACAATAAAAAAAAAAAAAAACGTTTTTGTGGCTCTTCAATGTGTCGTGACAGATCGCTGTAGCGCCACAGTTAAAGCTGCTCGTGAACCGATCATCTCTTCCTTCAAGTAAATTTATAGCCTCAAATAAACATGAATGAACATCAGAAGGAATGTTGTTTCAACCCCGGAAAGACGTCAGGACACCGTTTTTCAAGTTCAAATCCACCGAAGTTAATCTACTAACACCCCCTAACTGCTTTGTCGGACAAAATGGCGATTCGGCGGATGGCAGGTTATGATTGGTCAGATCGCCTGTCAATCAAACTCCCTGCGAAGGGTGAATTGCGCCATTAAATGGGAACTAAACCTCTGAACAACCATCGTTAACAAGCAATCAATCACCCAAAAAAGATAAAAATGGATATAGACCAGTGTTTCTCAACCTCTCCTGCAGGGACCCCCTGACAGGACATGTTTTTGTTTTAACCCTGAAATGGCACACCTGATTCAATTAGTCAGCTGCACATTAAGCCTTTAATTAATTGAATCAGGTGTGCCATTTCAGGGTTAAAACAAAAACATGTCCTGTCAGGGGGTCCCTGCAGGAGAGGTTGAGAAACACTGATATAGACAATTGGTTAAAAAAAAAAATTTTTAAGGCCTGTCCATCCGTGTTATGTCACAACCTTGAAGATTTCTGAAGGAGCTATTTTTGCAGCTTTGTTTGGGTTTGAACATAGCAATCTACAAACTCTTATTTCAAAAGAGCCAAATATATATATTTATTTATATTTTTGCATGGAATGGCTCCTGGAAAGGCCTTGAAATTGCATCAGCAACTACTTCAAGCTTTCTCAGCAAGAAGCCCACCATCCCTCCTGTGCCTGAGGTCAGTTACCGAAAATACTATTAGATAAAGTACAGAACTGATGGGTTGACCGAGTTCACCTCAACTGTGATGGTCAGGAACATTTGTACATCCAAGATTCATTGCAAACTGATGTAACCAAACTTTCTTCAGTTCATGAAAGCGAATGAATTTTCCTCCAGTTTCTCAACCGCAAGGTGCCTTTATTCTGAGTCTCTCTGGTGTGTGCAAATGTGGTGTGTAACAGAATTGTGCTTCTGATCTTCTCGTATTGATCGCGTTTAGAGAATATGCAGAGGGAGAGAAAAGAATCAATTTCACACCAACAGCAAGGAATAAACAATAACTCCCAGTTCTCTTCTGTCTGCTCGAGTCTAATGTCTTCTGACAGGCACCAAATACCGGGAATAAAATACACTCGGTTGAAAGTGTAGCCGGCTGTCTAATGTGAATATGTCGGTTCTATTTGTCGGGCTTAAAAAGCTTTAACTGACATCGGCGAGAGGAGGCATTCTCAGTATTGTACGTGGTCATCCGTGCTTTAACATGCTAACTGATGCTAATCGTTTGTGACGCACCCCATCAGAAGCGAGCGCCATGAGCGCTTTCTGAAACGATCAGATTTTTTATACTGGGCTGTAAAAAGGTTCTCGTTTTCCTCTCTTTAGCTTCGGGGTGTAACACCTCTGATGTTCTCCGCTGTGTTTTGTTATGTCTTTTGGGGGGTTGAGACGTAGACGCTCGGTTGAGCGTGTGGAACAATGTGCCAGAACACCAGTCGTCTAAATAGCTGTTGTGTTTTATTAATGCTTTACTCCCTGTGGATCAAAACATGGCGGTTCAGTTCTGTTGAGGTCACTCAGCAGCGGTCAGTACAGGATTAGATCTACATCCCTTCTTCTCACGGATCTTTAGCGGTTCGGTGACTAAATCCCTCGTGTCATTCAGCTATAAATCTCATAATAATGCAAAGGTTTGCCAAAAATCGTGGTTGTTTTTATAAAAGACTATATAGAGTGCTGCAGGGATTGGGTTTTTTAATGCATCAACCTGTTTCCATTGACAAAAACCCAATAGGATTTTTCCATTGGCTTTTGGATTGTTGCAGAAAATAAGCTTTGTGAGATACAAAATATGATTCTTACATGGTTTGTTCATCATTTTCACCAATGAACACAACTTTTTATGAATTTTGAAGCCTAAATACAATCACCTGAAGTAACGCACGCAGTAAACAAACTACTGAGGTATTTGTCTAAGCAATATTGTGTTAAATAGTATCTCATTTATGTCAAATTATGTCATTTATTTTATCATTTATGCATATGGTAATTTGTGACGGCATTAGACTTGACCATTTAAATATTAGGCTGAAAAAAAATTATACTATGTTTGGTGTCAGTAAGAGTCTCTTTTGTTCAACAAGGCTGCATTTATTTGTTCAATCTAATTAAAAAACAGTAACATGTTGAAATATTATTTCAATTTTAAATTATTTTTTTTTATTTGAATACATTATAAAATGTAATGTATTCCTGTGGTCAAAACTGTATTTTCAGCATCATTATTCCAGCCTTCAGTGTCACATGATCCTTCTGAAATCATTCTAATATGATGATATGATGCTCAATAAACATTTCTGATTATCATCAATGTTGAAAACTGCTATATATTTTTGTGGAGACAGTGATCTTTTTTTTTTTCAGGATTCTGTGATGAATAGAAAGTCCAAAAGAACAGTGTTTATTTGAAATAGAAACCTTTTATAACATTGTAAATGTCTTTACTGTCACTTTTGATTAATTTAATGCCCCCTTTTCTGAATAAAAGTATTCATTTCTTTAAAAAAAAAAAAAGACTGACCCAAACTTTTGAGGTCAGTATATATTATAGTGATTGTATTGAGGTCCAGCACGGTTTTTGGTTCACTTCACCAGTGTCTCAGAAAGTAATCTTAATTCAGGTCTTCCATGTGTCTTCTTGACAGTTTAAAGGTCAAGCGAACCTCCACGTGTTTGAAGACTGGTGCGGCTCCTCAGTCGCTCAGCTCAGGAAGAACCTGCATTTTCCTCTCTACCCCCATGTGAGTATGAATATCAAAAGTCTGCGACTATTCTGCTTTTTTATGACATTATATTATCAGCATAACAATTTGAGCGAATAAAAAAAAAAAAACGAGCACCTTTTGCTGTAACGAGCTAACTAAAATGAACGAAACGATTATGTTCTCCAGCATCATTTTTAAATGATCCGAAGAGTTTCTTGTGCTTCAAAAGAAATAACATCTGATCTGACAAAGAAGTCACATGATCAATGTCATGATCAATACTAAATATAATGCAGAATCTTACTTTTTTTTTTTTATTTATTGTACATTCTAAAAAAAATCCCAAGACTTCCAGGTTTACATGAAGGCCTCAGACGTTTGAACACTTGGATTTGTCTTTTTGTTATTTTCTCAAGAATGTGTTCATGTATATGTCTTTCATACTTCA
Organism: Gila orcuttii; assembly: GCA_026230005.1. Lineage (NCBI taxonomy): Eukaryota > Metazoa > Chordata > Actinopteri > Cypriniformes > Leuciscidae > Gila > Gila orcuttii. The sequence continues at coordinate 22,623,865 of JAPDVR010000025.1, forward strand.
AAACTCCCATAGACCAGATCACATATTCATGTATTCTTGGGTGAGGGTAGATGAAATTGGTTTGTCTATTGTCCTGGAGCGGCTGTAACTCAAACTCCCATCTCAAGAGAGTTTATAGGGGGAAAACAGAGGGAACATATTTTAAAGTCCCCCTGTAGTCAATCATTTTACCCCTTAAAACTCATCTTTGATCACCGAAATTAAATATTTAAACTTTTTTTTCATGCCTTAAAATAGCTTAAATGTAATTCTACACCCTTGCCTCATTTAGTATACGTGGTTCTATGAATATGCAAATGAGCCCCGCCTCCACTCACTCACACCAGCTCAGAGATCCACTCGTTGACGATCACACGTTGATCTGATTGTTTACAAGGTAGTTTGTGACGTCAGAAACACCAGCGATTTCAAACCGTCTTTGGTTCTGCAGTTTTAAAAATAATCTGAAAATACTCAGCAATGGTGTTGACTTATGAATTTGCTCATGGTTTTTCTTAAAGCATATTAAAAACAACACATAGACATATAAACAACATTAAAAGCTTGATTTTTACCACAGGGGGACTTAAAGACAAATGCATCAGTTGCTGTGCTTATCTATTCTGGAAATTGTGCATAATGATGGTTTATGAGAATTACTGATATATAGTATAGCTGCGATGAGATAATTAAACAATTAATCTTTAATTCCAATGTTGAAACAGTTTGTACTCTATTGATTGTCCCCGTGGCCAGTTTTTAGCTTTAAAGAGGACAATTTGTTTTTAGATGACTGAGTTAATTATTAATATCAACACGTTAATTATTGAGTATCTGTTTAGCTTTTATGATTTATGAGATAGAGCATACTGTTATGATTGAGTATGTAGAGCAAAATAGAAACAGATTAATGCTACAAAAGGGGGACATATTCCTAAAACAGGGATATGATGCACCTATATACAGTCATAAACTTCAGTAGGGATATTTGAAAGCATGTTGTTTTGGTTTAAACGGCGGCTGTCGTGATGATATGAGAAAAACATAATTGAGTTTTCGAGTAATGTGACAGTGTTGTGTTTGGTCAGATAGGCATTTTAAAACACCAGCCCACGTCTCGCTCTGCAGCGGCCGTGAATTTGCATGGGGAGCTGAGTGAAGCGTTACTGAAACGGTGGAACGTAAATATTAGCAGAAAGCTGGGTAAACATGCAGCTATGTGATCGTTGGGAGGATTTTGCTCTTTAGAAGAACTTGTCAGTATGTTTCGCTCAGTTGGAAAATCCATTTCTCTTTCGTGGAAGAGAACTTCAGTGTTATTAGATTTTTCGAGTTCTGCTGACAAATGCAATCTAAAACTTATTTTAGTGGACATAAATGTGTTTAAAGTGTACATCTATCTTGATGACTAATCTTGCACTCCAGGGTGTGTCCACATTTCTGTCCAATCAAATGCTCTCTAAACACAAATGCCCCTCCCCAATACCAACTGCTTTAGTAAGTTGCAAATCAGGTTACATGGCTTGGCTGTGATGTGATTAAAATCTATTGGCTGTTATTAAAAACGAATGAGCCCTTCGATATGCCCCACCCCACAGTAAATAAATGTATACAAGTAATGATACAAGTGCTTGTTGATCTGTTTCATTGGATCTTTAAAGGGACAGTTCACCCAAAAAAGAAAATAATGTCATCATTTACTCACCCTCAAATTGTTCTAAACCTGCAAGAAGTTCTTTCTTCTGTTGAAAGGAAGATATTTTGAAGAATGTCAGTAACTAGACAGCTGCTGGTTCAAATTGACTTCCATAGTATAGAAAAAAAAAAAATACTATGGAAGTCAATGGGGACCAGCAGCTGTCTAGTTACTGACATTCTTCAAAATATCTTCCTTTGTGTTCAGCAGAAGAAAGAAATTCATACAGGTTTGGAACAACTTGATGAGAGAATTTTAATTTTTGGTGTGCTGTAAATGTAAATGCTTCAAGTGTACATATATTTGTTTAGTACAAGTAAAATATACAAGTTAACTGTTGGTTTAGAAGTTATGAGATTATAAATGATAGTTTTGATAATTAAATAATTAATGAATCATTCAGTCAGTCAGTCATGTTGTTTGATTTAAAAAAAATATATATATATTCTGATTTATTTTGGTATCACATGGCCATATGCCAATTCTGTCACCATTTACTTTCTATGTATTTGTTTATTTTTTAATGTATTTATTTGATTTTGATAATAATATTTTAATATTTTATTTCCAATTCTATTATTCTGAATTATTTCTTTAATTGATCAAGAGTCACCTTTTTGTTGATTATGATCTGGATTTGGAAGGTGTGTCTGAAAATCTCAACCCTTCTCTCACCATGTGTGTGGTTTCATTTAATTAAACTGAACTCCTACAGGTTGTAACGGGTGGAATTATAAAGTACGCTTCTCCTGAACTGTTATTGTGAATTCTGTTTAGTTCAGACCCCCTACACAGTCCTCCCACCTCCTCAACTTTTTACCTTGTGATTACTTTTTTTTGGTTCTTTTTTTGGCCGGCCTATTTTAATAGATCTCAGACAGAAAAGTGTGACAGAACCCACCCAAAAGTAAAAGCACACACAGACGCGTACTGTGAAAATAGTTTCTTTCTGTTCTGGAAATCCTTCTCTCTGTTCCTCTGTTTCTTGATCTCCATCTTTCTGTCTTTGTGATTTTGTAAACAGATGACAGATAGCGGAGATTCTAGTCTCACACACACTGTGATGTGTGTGTGTGTGTTTAGTGTTTATGGCAGGGTGAGACTGAACAGACACAGCAGGAGCGGCTTCAAAACTCACACAGGCATTTTATTTTTAAATACAATAGAACATAAATTAAAACCATTATCTCTCAGTGATTGATTTTTGACAACTATAGGAATTATTACTATTATTTTATATATTTTCATTTTTTGATGGTGATGGCATTAAAACTGACATGGAACCTTTTACTCATGTCTTAATTATTCATATTTGCTTTTTTACAAATATTTTGTTGCATAAATGTCATTATTTTATTCTTGTCCCAGACACAGTTAAAATATGAAAATAGATGAAAATCCATCTTAAACTGTCAAGTCACCTTTATTTATATAACACTTTATATTGATGACAGTAAAATGATTCAATGATGCAAGCTCATTTTGGCTGTAAAGCAGCTCTAAAAAGAAAACTGTCATTGTTCAGCTGAAGTGTTGATTCAGTTCCATTGTAAAGATCATCAGATCATATGTCTTTCTTCACTTACCCCACCACAATGTTATTTTACATACTAATTTCATATTCAAACATTTCATCCCTCCAGACAAGAACTACAGTGAAGAAGTTGGCTGTGGCTCCAAAATGGAAGAACTACGGCCTGAGAATATTTGGATACATTCTACCTTACAAGGATGGTAATGGATGCTTTTTTGTATTAAAAGTAAAAATTGCTTTTAGATATTTTTCATGGAGATAAAGAATGTAAAGCAGGTGACATTCTCTCACAATCACATTCACAGCGTTATCAAAGAAGTGTATATTACATATATAAGAAGCAGCGTTGTTACCTGTCGCTCACACTGTCCGTCGCTCTCATTTGTCCAGGTGATTTTCAGTTTGCAGTTTCTTCTGATGATAACTCAGAGTTCTGGTTGAGTTCAGATGAAAGTCCTCTCAATGCACGTCTGCTGGCCTACGTGGGAAAGGTAAGAGATTATATGTATGTGTGTGTGTGTATGTGTGTGTGTGTGTGTGTATATATATACATACTGGATATACACTCACCTAAAGGATTATTAGGAACACCATACTAATACTGTGTTTGACCCCCTTTCGCCTTCAGAACTGCCTTAATTCTATGTGGCATTGATTCAACAAGGTGCTGAAAGCATTTTTTAGAAATGTTGGCCCATATTGATAGGATAGCATCTTGCAGTTGATGGAGATTTGTGGGATGCACATCCAGGGCACGAAGCTCCCGTTCCACCACATCCCAAAGATGCTCTATTGGGTTGAGATCTGGTGACTGTGGGGGCCATTTTAGTACAGTGAACTCATTGTCATGTTCAAGAAACCAATTTGAAATGATTCAAGCTTTGTGACATGGTGCATTATCCTGCTGGAAGTAGCCATCAGAGGGATGGGTACATGGTGGCCATAAAGGGATGGACATGGTCAGAAACAATGCTCAGTTAGGCCGTGGCATTTAAACGATGCCCAATTGGCACTAAGGGGCCTAAAGTGTGCCAAGAAAATATCCCCCACACCATTACACCACCACCACCAGCCTGCACAGTGGTAACAAGGCATGATGGATCCATGTTCTCATTCTGTTTACGCCAAATTCTGACTCTACAATCTGAATGTCTCAACAGAAATCGAGACTCATCAAACCAGGCAACATTTTTCCAGTCTTCAACTGTCCAATTTTGGTGAGCTCTAGCAAATTGTAGCCTCTTTTTCCCATTTGTAGTGGAGATGAGTGGTACCCGTTGGGGTCTTCTGCTGTTGTAGCCCATCCGCCACAAGGTTGTGCGTGTTGTGGCTTCACAAATGCTTTGCTGCATACCTCGGTTGTAACGAGTGGTTATTTGAGTCAAAGTTGCTCTTCTATCAGCTTGAATCAGTCGGCCCATTCTCCTCTGACCTCTAGCATCAACAAGGCATTTTCGCCCACAGGACTGCCGCATACTGGATGTTTTTCCCTTTTCACACCATTCTTTGTAAACCCTAGAAATGGTTGTGTGTGAAAATCCCAGTAACTGAGCAGATTGTGAAATACTCAGACCGGCCCGTCTGGCACCAACAACATGCCACGCTCAAAATTGCTTAAATCACCTTTCTTTCCCATTCTGACATTCAGTTTGGAGTTCAGGAGATTGTCTTGACCAGGACCACACCCCTAAATGCATTGAAGCAACTGCCATGTGATTGGTTGATTAGATAATTGCATTAATGAGAAATTGAACAGGTGTTCCTAATAATCCTTTAGATGAGTGTATATATACTGGATTTATATATACTTTTATACCTTTTTGTATAATTTTCCTATACAAATTGTTCAAGTAATTATATGTATATATAAATATTTAATATAACTATATATATTATTATATATTCATTACATTTATATTTAATTACTTGAATAAATTGTATATCAATTATATTATAATAATTTTATAATTATAATAAAAATATTATAAAATTATTATTCTTATAGTTTATTATCTAAGTATTTTACTTATATAAATAAATATATATTGCATATTATATTGTGTATTAGGGATGTGCCCAAAGCTGAATACCTTATTCGAAAAGGACATTTAAAAAATATATATTTCTATGCTTTTGCATTGTTTTGCAATTATATATTTTGGTAATTATATTATAGATAATTTTCAGGCATCAGGGAGCCGCTATCAATATCCGTGGTATTGAAATCGCTTTGACAAATAACTACCGCAGCAATCCTAAACCTTGTCCCTTTAGGGAAGGGGATATTCATTTTCTGTGCATTTCCAAAATAAGGTATTCGGCTGCGGGCACATCCCTATTGTGTATATCATACTTGCCTAAGAATCTGTATTCAATTTTACAGTCTTTAAAGTGTAAATATCAATCAACACGCCTTTCATTGTTCATTGACCGGCAGTCATTGTGTCATTGTGAGCAGCGGTGACTATTTCCTCAAACAAAAGGCCTTGCTGTTCCTGCATGGTAGATTTCATTTAGATTTAGATTTTTTCCCCCAGTGCTCTTGGTGCTTAGAAGTGTAGATTTGTACGATGTGAGGGAGCATTGGGTTTGTAAAACACAATTAGTGCCTTAGCCAGAAGCCTGTGAGAGTTTACAGGGAGTGTGTGGTTTACCGGCGTATCGATTACGTCTGGCTCAGATGGGAATTGGTGCTCACACATGCCAGCCGGAGACTTGATACCCTGTCACAGAGATGCGTGATCGATTGAAAGGCGTCTCTTTGTCTAAGAAAATAATCACAGCCTGTCCGGAATTCCGAGTGACTCTTTACGGACGCGACAGACCTTTTCCAGTCGCACCTGTAGATGGGGAAATCCATCCAAGCTGGAGAAACAGAGGAGCACCTTGTTTCTGTGGACTTAAATATAGACACTCAAAAGAGATTCGTCTGAATAAGGCAGAAAGGTCATTTAGCGAAGATTTTGAGGCGACTACTTGACAAGTAGAGTAAGAAGTGGGAACAAAAGAGCTGAGAGTGAAGAAAGACACAAAGAAGAAAGTGCAATATCTGCCGTCAGTGTAATAGCAGTGTGACTCCATTGCTCCCGTATTTTCTCTATTTGCCCCCATTCCATCTATTCAATACTCCAGGGTCGCAGATAGACAAAATGAGTTTCTTCAATGTAATTCTGTGTTTGGGTAAAGTTCACATGGCTCAAAAATAGATGGAATAGTATAAAGGAGAGAAATACCAGCAGAAATACCATAGACATCTCTGAAAGATGAAAAATAGCGTTGTCAGGTTATCCGGTGCACTTCCATTGACTAGACAAATTGTGTTACAGAGAGAACTTCAAGGAATAGTTCACTCAAAAAATGAAATTCTGTCATCTTTTACTCACCTTCACGTTGTTTCAGATCGGTGCAACTTATTTTTCTTATACCATGCCCAAAATGCTAAATATCTTACAAGGGCCGAAGAGCTGTCAGCCTGCAGAAATGTCAAAAACTAAATCTTTTGAAGCTAAACAATAGCTTTTTTGTGTGAAAGAGATTGATATTTAAGTAGTAAACTGAAAATCTTCCCCTCGCTTTCACATCCCGTGAAACGTGCCGCTATGATGATACCCAACCGTTGATTCTATTTTTGGAACGGTTTCTGTTCCTGCGACAGCTTGATTTGTAATTAATTTGTAATTCGAGTATCATTTTGTGTGACTTTAATAGCTATGCTTTACCTCAGATATTGAAAATAACTTAAAACAAGAACGAAACTGTGAACTCTATGTAAACAAACAAGTGTATTTCGTGACAAAGATTGAATTAGTCACTGAGGGGCCGTTTACACGACACCGCTTTCAACTGAAAACGGAAAACTTTTTATGCGTTTTGTCTGTTCATTTACACGACAACAGAGTTTTGGGGTCCTGAAAACACAAACTTTTGAAAACGGGTTTCAAAGTGGATTCTTTTTTGAGCAATACTGTTATCATCTCCATGTTTACAACAAAAATGTGAATTTGTGAAAAACGGTGACGTCATGCGTATTAGGTGTTCAGTCTATAGGCGCGTATTGTTTCTTTACAGTGACATCGCCATCTACTGGCCTGATAGCAGAATACATCGTTTTTAGTCGTTTTCGCGGATCCATGTGAACGGGATCGTTTTGACAACATTGTCGTCTGTACGCGATAAAAGCAAAGGAAAATAATGTCTGTTTTTTAGTATGTCTTTCTTGTGTAAACGTACCCTGATTATGAATTTTGAATAGTGATGAAATGGTTTAATTTTTAGTGATTTGATTATGTACTCATCGATTTTGCTGTGAGTGCGAGACAGCCGTGCACTTGCAGATAGAGCTCCGCCCACACACTCTTCTGATTGGCTGAGATGCGTCTGTTGTGGACAGACACATTTCTTGTCGCTAGAATGTTATCGCATTGCTTCTGGTTAGGACATACTGTAAAAATCAAACAATGGAATGTAATGCATCACGGCAAGTCAGCAACAACGAAAGAATTGGTTCTTGTTTGTCTTGTGATGGATTGTCGCTACCATCAGGCGTAGTGTAACCCTACTGGATGTCCCATATTTTAATGCATGTCGCACATAATGTGTTTTTTTTTATTTGTTGAAAACTTAAGTAGTTTACTCCTTTTTTAGTTGTGCGTGCCATTGCTATCTATTTAGTAAAATATGTTGTTTCACTTTAGTTTCACAATGATTACCATGTTGCAATGCAAGTTGCAGTTGCTTTTCAAATTTTCAAGTCCTGTTTATAATCTTAACTATTTACTAACATTTAACAGTATGTTAATCAAAACTGCCCAATGAAACGATGAACTCATAAAGAGGTTTAGGACTGAGAAGCTTCAGGGGTGTTGATGGACTCAATCTTCTCCATCAACAGTATGTATTGTTCATAGTTCTGAATCTGATCTGGACGTAGCCTTTGACAGAAACACGATTTTCTCCGCTTTTTGTTCGATTTTTTTTATTTTTTATGAAACTTCCCGACATTAAAGTGTTAATAAAAAGAATGAATGAAGCTAGAATTAAAAAAAAAGGTATTTTTTTAAAGCAGTCTCTGTATTGAGACTGCTTTTTTATTTTTATTTTTATTTTTTTATTTTTTTTATGTATTGCATTTTCAGATATTCATACAACCAAATATTCTGGTGGTAGCAATGAAAGTTTTGTGAAAAGGATCAAAAGTGCTGGTACTGGCTGGCAACTTAAAAAAAAAAAAAGCTGACAGGGAAAGAGAGAATAACATAAACCCGTGTTTTTTTGTTTTGTTTTTACACAGTGAAAGCCAGTGGGTTCCAAACGAGTGAAACATTTATAAAAAAATATCTTCTTCTGTGTTCTGCAGAAGACAGTAAGACATACATGTTTGGAACAACATGAGGGTGACTAAATGATGACAGAATTTTAGTTTTTTGGGGGAACTACCCATTTCACCTGGTGGACTATAAAATAAGCAAACAAAATCCCATAGGCTTTGAAAGAAGGAATCCATCCATATGTGGAGGCTATGAGTGGGCCAGCAAGCAGACACCTAAAAAACACCAGGAACCAAGAACACTTAGCAATTATAAACTGCACAACAAAGCACTGTAGCAAAAGATGTAGCATTAGCACCTAGCAAAAAAATGAGTCATCTGTGTAAATAGAAAGGTCCTAGCTACATGAGCTTCATTTTCACTTTAAGTGTATCATATTAAAGTAGATTATTTCCATAATAAGTACTTGTTTATGCTAAAGTGTATTTCTTTTTTACAAATCTGTGATTTTTATTAAACTTAAAAGAACTGTTGCTATCAAGTGCGCTAGCAAAACTTTTCCACCAATGTTTTTTTTTCCCCTCGCATTTGAAAGATTTTCCTGTAGTCACCTTCAAGTGGAAATATACTGTAGCTTTCGCCTCTGAAGGCAGACGTACACACACACACAGACACACATGCAAATACACAACGCATCTTTGTCCTCTAATACCCGTGAGAGACCAAGTTGTGTTTGGCAGCGGAGGCAATTAGCATTGGCTGAGTCACACGTGTGTGTTGATCCTGATGGCCACGCAAGGTGTGTGCGAAAGTAAACGCATTCATTTTGGCAAAAAGAGGGGCAAGTGTGGGAGAATCTGCAGCGGGACTTTTTTTTGGTTGGCTTGTGTGTGTGTGTGTGTGTGTGTGTGTGTGTGTGTGTGTGTGTGTGTGTGTGTGTGATGAATGAAAGTCGTCTTTGAGGGCAGCAGGGATCCTGGATGATCCAGGAGGCATTATGATTCATTACATCGACGTGCGATGTGAACAGAAGCATTGAGAGCGAGAGAGATGCCACACATGACAATTAAAGAGAGGCATGCTGGGATGGAGAGATGGAGGATTTCATTCTGGATCACTGCTCTAAGAGCACTCATTAGTTACTGAGGGTTGGTGTGGAAATCGCTGCAGTTGCCCTGCGGGTCAAGAGAGGGATGTTTTGGATTATATAAAAACATTATGATTGCGAGAAGGGTTATTATTAAGGTTTATTGGAGGAAAACACAAACCCCTCCAAGTGTTTTAAAGGGGTCATATTATGAGGATTCATAATGTCCTTGATATTTCAAGATGAAAGGCTTCATTATACTATAAAATCAGAATAAAAAAACTTCTTTCACATCCAAAATAGAGCATTTATTGAAAAATTTGGCAAAATTTACCTTTGGTGTATATAAAAGCAAAAAAACGGGACATGATGTCATAGAGAGGACCCCTGCAGACCCTTGGTGTCTGGGTCAATAAGTCTCTTAAAATAACAGATATTTTGACCTTTTTATGACGAGGCAAGATTCGGCCACGCTGTGAATTGTCATGTTGTACAACTCCTCAAAAACTTTGAGACTAAAATAATCACTAGTGTTCAAAGGTTTGGGGTTGGTAAGATGTATTTGGAAAAATCTTTTTTTATTATTTATTTATTTTTTTTTTTTTTACAATATCACTGTATTTATTGTACTGATTACTGAATTTTTGTGTTTTCCATTTGAATGTATTTTAAAAAGTTATTTATTCCTGTGATTTTTTTCAGAAACATTTATCCATTCTTCAGTGTCATGATCCAACAGAAATCATTCTAATATGATGATTTGCTGCTAAAGAAACATTGCTTATAATTATCAGTGGTAAAACTGAAAGTTCCAAAGAACAACATTTATAATGAAACAGTAACATTGTAAGTCTTTACAGCCACTTTTCAATTTAATGTGTCCTTGCTGAAAAATAAATGTTTTTACAAAAAAAATATTACCCCATACTTTTGAATGGTAGTATATATTTATTTATTGTGCACACTCTTATTTGTCATTGTCATTTGAATTACCGCCCACATTTACACATATATTCATTATTTAGAAACATTGCCCACCCAGTCATGGTGAGATAACTGAAAGATAGACAGACAGACAGACGGTTTCTGATTCATGAATAAGAACAGTAAATTACCTTCCACTTCATATTGTGCAATGAAATTTGAGCTTGTTGTGCCACATAACGATTGGTTGGTGTATTATACATGACAAATAGGCAGCAATGAATTACCGGTATGTGATATTTTTAAACATGTAATATGTGGACTTTTAAACCTGTAGCAACGCATTATGGCAACGACAGCTAATGGCAGATACATAAAAATAAAGATGAATTTTCTGACTTTTAAGCGATTCGTTACTGTTTTGTTGTAATTATAAGTATAATTCAAATGCAATTTGTTTTTTGTTTTTTTGCAATAATATTATTGTGGATAATTGTTGAGAGGGGCACTTTTGATTAAGAGCCCCCAAAAATCCCCCCAGCCCACTGTAATATCCCGCCCGACATTAATTGTACTGTAATTACATTACAACATTAATAATCAAGAAATCTTGTGGGTTTGCTCTGTTTCAGCTGGGATCTGAGTGGACTGCACCAGGAGAGTTTACCAAGTTCAGGTCTCAGGCCTCCAAATCTGTGCAGTAAGTACATACTGTAAACATCTTAGTATGCTATTCCAAACACAGCATCTATGTCTTCCATGTCCTTTGTTGTAATTTCCATGTGTCCATAGCATTGCATTGTTGGAAGTTGCAAAGCAAACTTCGGTATATTGTGCAAATTTTGGTCATAGTACAGAAATGTATATGCTGTGTATATTTCTGTTGCATGTTTTATTGTCCAATCGAGGGGCTCAATTCCTCCTTTGTAAATAAACCGCCTATACTCATGGCTATTGATGCAGTTATTTTACCCCTGATGGTGTTGATTGGGTTGGTAATTGGAGGAAATTGCTGGCCTTTATCTGATCGGGCATTTAATGATCGCCTTTCTCTGCTCCTCTCAAAGCACTCGCATCATTTACACCCATACAACTTCTGTGATTTAAATATCACGTCGAAGAAAGAGCTGTCGCTTCTAAGATAGAAACACCTTTTCCGCTTCAAATCAGCAGTGAATGAGCGGTCGATTAGCATATCGTATTTCTAGTATTTCCATAAAAAGCCCTCTACAGCCAGCAAACCATTTTAATTCGGCACTCTGCACTAATGCGCCATTAATAATGGCTTCAAATGGATCTGCTGGAATTAGCAGTGGGTTTGTTTCCATATGGCTGTAAAGTGATCCATAGCCTGGCCTTTATCTTGAGTGTATTTAATAATGCATAAACTAATCCGACCTCATTTCATGAACCTGAGTGTATAGATAGTAACCACAGAGGCACCTTTTTAGATTTATTATCAAGGAGATAATGCTCTGCCTAGATAGATTAAGCCTTTATATTTATGAATTCCATTTCAATTTGTAAAAGTACAGGATATTAGACATCTGGTTAGCCATATAGGCGTTTTCATACAAATAAAAAATACAAAAACAAAACTACTATCTACTAATCTTCAATAAATCCAGTGTTTGACAGCGATTCAATGTCTCTGTAACTGTTAATACGTATAATGTGTTATATTCGTGTATCTAAATTTTTATAAATATACACTGCCATTCTAAATTTTGGGGTCAGTAAGATTTTTAATACCAGCAAGGACACGTTAAAGGGGACCTATTATGGCAAATTCAATTTTACATGGTGTTAGAACATTGTACACAACCACCCTATAATGATACAAATCCACCTACTCCTTTACACGACACTGTTTTCAACTAAAAACTTTTTCACAAGCAAACTTGTGAAAACGGGCAAGTTTTTGAAAACGGTCTCAGTGTAAACAGCAAAAACGCAAATCTCTGAAGATAATGACGTCATGCACAGGCGTATTACGTGTTCAGTCTACAGTGTTTCGTCACCATCTAATGGCCTGGCAGCAGAATACAGCGTTTTTTGTCGTTTTTGCTAATCCGTGTGAATGGGGATCGTTTTGACATTGGTGTCTTCTGTACACAGAAAAATCAAAGGAAAAACTTCTCAGTTTTAAGCATATCGTTGTCGTGTAAACATACCCTGAAAATGCAACTTTTAATGACTTCTGCAGTCTCCAAATTACTCAACCCCCTATATAGAATCCCTCACAAAAGTAAAAATCTGCAAAACAGGTGTCGTTTAAAGATGCTGTTCAAGGACTCTTCATTGAACTATTCAAGGGCTTCATTAGTTGCACCAGGTGTGCTTGAGCTAAAACACATGAAATATCTGAACTGGCTCGGTTTGTTGAGTGTCACGTTTGACTGCATGTTAGAAATATGTTTAAGTCAAAAGAATTGTCCAAAAAGTTAAGAGAAGATACCATCGCCCTTCACAAACAAGCAACAGGATACAAAAAGATAGTGAAGGCACTAACTGTACCTAGAGACACTGTTGGAAGCATAGTTCGCAAGTTCAAAGTTAAAGGGACAGCAGTTACGAGAACGTGGCAGAAAAAGGAAGATACCAATGGCTGCAACCAGATTTTTTGAGAAGGCCGGTTCAGAAAAACCCACGAGTGACTGCAAAAGACCTGCAGCAAGACTTGGTGGCAACAAGCACTGAGGTTTCAATTTGCACTGTAAGGCGCGTACTGCACGCATGCCAGAACTCCAAGACGTGCACCACTACTGACCCAAAAACACAAGAAAATTTTGCTCCAATATGCTCAAAATCATATAAATAAGCCACAGAAGTTTAGGTATTCTGTTCTGTGGAGCGATGAAACAAAACTGGAACTTTTCAGCCCTATGGATCAGCGGTATGTCTGGATGAAGAAGAATGAAGCATATGCTGAAAAGAACACTGTCTACAGTTACGCATATGGTGCTCGGTGATGCACTGGGCTGCTTTACATCCTCTGGCACTGGAAACCTGCAGCGTGTGGATGGCAAGATGGATTCATCAAAGTATCAGGAAATCCTAAAAGAAAACATCATGTCGTCAGTGAGGAAGCTGAAGCTTGGGCGTCATTGGATCTTCCAACAGAACAATTGGATCATACCTCAAATTCCACCAAGGCTTGGTTGCAGAAGAAGTCCTGGAAGATTCTACAGTGGCCATCACAGTCACCTGACTTGAACACCATAGAAAATCTCTGGTGGTATTTGAAGAAGGCGGTAGCAGCACGCAAACCCAAGAACATTACTGATCTGGAGGCCATTACTCATGAGGAATGGGCTAAGATTCCTCAGAAACGCTGCCAGAAGCAGAAGGTGTCTGGTTATACATCTCGTTTCCAGCTGGTCATAACAGCAAAAGGATGTTCTATTAAGTACTAATGTTGTGTAACGATTGAGACAATCAGACACATAACTATTTGTTACATTTAACAAATAAGCTTTAAAGCCCATTCTTAGGAATGAACCCCCCCCCCCCCCAAAAAAAAAAAAAGAGACAAGAAAGCAGGAAAGGTTTTATTCGCCAGGGCGACGATCAGATAAGATGGCTTTATTGCTATGAAAAATGTGGTCAAGACCTAGGCCATAGGAAAGACAGAAACAGACCTTAAGCAGACTTTCCTGTATTCATTTATAGACAAACTGATCTATAAATGAGCATGCATCCCAGGATGTGAGAACTGTGTGAATGATTTACTGTCTTGTGTAGTGTCTTTTGATACTATTATTTCTTTGACACTATGTATTTTATTATAGAACCAACGGCCAATGTAACCTGAACTATACCATGTTTGGTCTCTATAAACTCCAATCTTCGTCCCCCATTTGTTAATTTACATTGCATTTTGCTAACTTTGTGACACATTAGTATTATAAGACTCTTGAAGATTCTTTCGTTAAACATCCAATCAAATGACATGTTCAAAGGCCTGCTTGAACAAAGGGTCGTAAAGAAATTCCCTCCAAAGGGAACAACTTCTTATTGGCTCACACACCTCCAGAGGGTGTGACATCTTCATGCTTTAAAAATCACTGATCACAAGATCACGCCTCTTAGTCCCTTTCTGAAATCCTAATGTGAAGATGATGCTGAACTAGAAGTTTTCTAGGTGTGTGTGTGTGTGTGTGTGTGTGTGTGTGTGTGTGTGTGTGATGGCGCCGGTGTGTATGGCCTGCTGTCTGTTGTCTATTATATCTGCCGGTTTTTTTGTTTTAACGTGTTTTATGTTAGCTATTTTATCAAATGTTTCATCACTTTTAACTTATGATCGTCAAACGCTGATTGACATTAAAGACATCACTGAAGCGCTATTCCATGAGGTCCAGTCTGATACTCAGTTTGTCTCCACCTTGGTGACTATACCTGATTATCTGCGCTGCCAGCCTTGTCCTTTGCCACAAAGAAAGCGTCTGAAAATAGAATGGGGTGAAAATAGAAAAGTCTAAGAATTTCTCAGATCTGATTGAAAAACATCATCATAACCCAAGAGTACTCTTTTCCACCATAAATGCTGCTGTTAATCTCTGGCTATGTGCGACACTTCTAAATTTTTTTGTGGATAAGATAAGTGATATTAGGCTAAACATCTCCACTGCATTTTATGACTCTTCTCTCCCGCCACTTTGCACTAGTATCCTATTACTTTGAGCCTGTAACTCTGCCTGCTTTACAAGATATTGTAGGCAAGCTCAAACCTTCAGGATCCCCCCATGATGCTCTTCCCCCACAGTTTTTTAAACTAGTTTTTGAGTTGATTGGGCCTATTGTTCAAAAGATCATGAACAACTGCCTTGAAGAGGCAACTGTGCCAGATGAAATGAAGCATGCCATTGTCCACCCACTTCTCAAAAAAACTAATTTAGATCCGACAGTTTGACAAATTTTAGGCCCGTCTCAAATCTTTCTTTTATATCTAAAATTTTAGAGAAAATAGTATTTCACCAACTACATAGCTTCTTAAACAGAGCTTCTTAAATAAAAAAAAAGAGATCTTTGAGGTATTCCAATCAGGCTTTAAGAAAAAACACTCTACAGAAACAGCACTGGTTAAAGTTCTAAACGATATTTTATTGACTCTTGACTCTGGCAAGTCTGCTGTGTTAGTGCTGTTGGATTTGAGTGCGGCGTTTGACACGATTGACCACTCTGTCCTCATCTCACGTCTGGAGCACTGGGTGGGCATTCAGGGAAATGCCCTTAAATGGTTTCAATCCTATTTGAGTAGTAGAAGGTTCTCTGTTAGTATTGGTGACTTTACTTCTAATGCAGTGTCTCTTACTTGTGGGGTCCCTCAAAGTTCTATTCTTGCCCCGATTTTATTCTCTTTGTATATGCTTCCCCTGGGGTCGATATTTAGGAAACATGGCGTCTCCTTTCACAGTTATGCTGACGATACCCAAATTTATTTGCCCCTGGGAGCAAACAACATGGGTTTGGATTCTCTGTTGGCTTGTCTAGCGGAGGTAAAGGCTTGGATGTCCCTAAATTTTCTTCACCTTAATGAAGACAAAACTGAGATTATAGTCTTTGAATCATCAGAAGCTGCTAGTTCTCGCTGCTTAAATTTTGGCCCTCTGTCTCCATGTGTGAAACCATTGGTGAAGAATTTGGGCATGTCATTCAATACTGCTCTTAAATTTGATTAGTATGAGATGAAAAAAATCTGGTCTTGACTACCAGAGTCCTAGCTAAAGTTAAATCATTTCTCTATTTTAAAGACTTTGAAAAGGTGATACATGCCTTTATCTCAACAAGGCTTCACTACTGTAATTCCCTGTATTTGGGCATTAACCAAGCACCACTCAACCGTCTGCAAATGGTACAGAATGCAGTTGCTAGGCTCCTTACTGCTGTGCACAAACAAAATCACATTACTCCAATTCTGAAATCTCTGCACTGGCTCCCAATCCGTTACAGAATTGATTTTAAAGTCTTGATGCTTGTTTTTAAATCCCTGAATGGATTGGCTCCTGTATATATGACTGATCTATTATACAGTCACAATTCTGGAAGGTCTCTTAGGTCATCCAACCAGAGACTGTTAACTGTTCCTCGGAGTAGATTAAAAACGAGAGGACATCGAGCTTTTGCCGTTGCTGCACCAAAAATTTGGAACAGCCTCCCTGTCCTTATTAGAACTGCCTCTTCACTGCATGAGTTTAAAGCAAAACTCAAAATGCATTTTTTTTTTCTTTGGCTTATAATTGTAGTTGATATATGCTGTGTCTGGTCTGTTCTGTGTTTTGTTTTGTAATCTATGTTGTACTTGGTGCTAAATGCTGATGACATCTGATATAGTGTATAGCACCTTGGTCAACAACTGTTGTTTTTAGTGATGCTATATAAAAAAAGTTGAGTTGAGTTCTAAGCACCCCCAAGGTTGTGCCATGTTGTGGCCTCGTCTTTCCATTCACTAAAGATCCTCTGACGCCCACTGGTTCTCTCTCATCAAGACCACGTCAGCAAAGATCAACTGGAGCCTCAACAAATTGCATCAAGACAGTTTAATTCAAATGGGCGAGACATGCAAGTATCAAACTTAGTTTTATTATGTGATGCATTAAAGTATTCTTACCCCTTTTAAAAGAAGGGCGTGTTAGAACTAAACTGATGGTTTGCTCAAGGTTATTGATCTACTGAATTTCAAACAATGCTATAACTTCTTGCTTTCCTGTATTCTTCTTCAGCTCTCTTTCCCTTGGTAAACTGTATGCATGTATGTATGTGTATGTTAGAGTAGTTTAAGTGTTTAGTCTAGTTAATAAAATCTTGTTCATGTCACACGTAAAGTTGTCCGTGTCTCAAGCTCATATACTGGAGTCGCTAATCATGCAGATTTTTGGCTACAGGCTCTGAATAGTACTGGACAGTAAGAAAGACATTTCTCATACCCCGGAAATGTACCTTTCTTAGAATTAATAAACAATTCAAACTGAGTGTTCACTGCACAAACAGGTTAATTGATTGTAATATTAATTTACAACATTAAGTTAGTTCTATTAAAGGTATAGCGGAGGATTTTCTTTTTCCGGGTGGGTAGCCTATACCATTGGTCCACCTAAGTGTCAATCATTCTGGTGATATGTTTACGTAAGGCCGTCGTACGTGCTCGTCCCTATGTAGTTTTCGCTTTCTGCGCATGCGCACTTTCAGGTGTATTATGTGTGATGAGTTACGGTTTCAGCCATTCCTTTGAAAATGGCTGAGGGTCGAAAGAGAAAAAATGTATACGAAGTGTATGATAAGAAGAGAAAGGCCGCAGAATATAGAAACAAGACCAGAGTGATTTCGGGTGAATATTTCACACGCTGGCGTGCGCTAAAAGCACAGATTGGGCTTCCCACTGATGCCGCAGTCGCGAAGATTCTACTAGACAGGTAAAGTTTGTCATGCTATTAGGAGAAATCCATTTAAAATCACTGCTAGTAAAAGTTAATGTAAGCTATGATTAGCGATGCTAGCCCTGGCACAAGTCATGCACCGCGTAGACACGGTAAACATCTCAATTTGTCTAAAGTAGCCTTATGACCAAATGGTAAATGGTATTGAGGTGAACTAGGCTCGTGCATGCTCTCTCGTGCAGACGTTTAATAGGCGTTCCCTCTCGGGAGCAAATAGAGAGTTGCGCATGTGCATTTTTTAAAAAAATTGGAGAGGGCGGGTCCTCTCTAAAATTCGGAAAGATCCTCCGCTATACCTTTAACTGATGAGTCCAATGAGTTATTATTGATTATTAATATTTCTTTAGAGCTAATTTGCTACAGTTGCTTGCCATTAAGGGGTTGAATAATTTTGAGACTGCAGAAGTCATTAAAAGTTGCATTTTAAGTTGAATTTGGGGATACCACTTGAAACATTTGTTGTGCTGATCTATTTCAATTACTTTTGTTTGATTTGTTCATTGCAATACAGCTGAAAGTCTGTAAATTATATATATTATATATTATATATATATAGAAATTGACACAAACAGATCTTGAATAATTTATTTTACCACAGAAAACACTACTGCACAACAGTACCTCTGGAACACGCACACTTGCTCCTGACCGTTGCCTGTGAGTCACTAAAGAGCATTTGTTTTTTCTGCATTATTCATCAAGTGTTCTTGCGTGTAAGTGTTTCACCTATTCCTGCCCTTGGCGTGGGGCTGGATGGAGGAAGTGCACCCTTGGGAATGATGCTTTAATCCCAGACCTGAATAGAAACACAGCATATAACCCTCATTCTGCACCATTTGATAGTTTTCTTTTATTTGTATGAAGACTGAATGGAGATGTTTAAGAAAGTCTACAGAGGGGGCAAGAAAGCAGACCAAAACACTAAACAAATTTTGAGATGATTAAAAGTAAATTTGCTAACATGAAGCTTTTATTATAATAAACTCACTGCTAATGTTTGCCATAAGACCAGGGAGTCTTTGTTCATCTCTTGTGATGTGTGCTATAAATTACAAGGCTTATCCATGACTGGTGCTCACTAATAATGTGTTAATTACTTTTGTTTTAATCAAGGAGATCCATAATTAGCCTCAGATTAGATATCACAGAACAACCCAGTTCATATGATGAATATCAGCCAGTATAATAAAATCAGCTGCATTGTTTTGTCCATATCATTTTCTCTGCCATCCTATAAGGTTCACAACAACATCAAAGAAACAAATTGATGTTCCTCTTTGTCTCATCTCTGTGTTCAGAACTTCCTGATGAACTATGTCTTCAATGCTGTTGTGCATATTACCATCACTTGATATAAAAACACATACAAAACTGCATCCAACTTCTGGCAATGACCAAAGCGAAGATGGCTCTCAATGAAGCAGATAAAGAGAAGGAAGCATTTATATTTTTGTCGTATTTGTCCTATTTATTCCAAAACATAGTGAGCTGCCATGCTGTCTACAGTACTGCCTGCATAGGCAGCTAACTTGTAACTTTTCGTGGCCACAGAAAAATAACCTTTCTTAGTGGGTACTGTGCTACTCAGAGCATGTAGCTGTGATCGCTTAGAGATCAGCTCCTTAGCGTAAAGATTGCGTAAACCTTTACTTTTCTCCTTGGCGTAAAGGTTGAGAGGTCCATCTATCAAAGTTTTCCATGTTCGTAGAGTTCGTTTCTGGAGTAAATATTATGGCTGTGTACACAGTTTTTAAAAAATTTAAATGTTTCGCCTGTATTCGACCAATACACTTACCAATACCAAGACCAATACCGTACACTTACGTCACTGGTAGTTCCTATAGTGCTGGGTTCTCTGAAATAGCTGTGATTCGCCTCTCACAACATAACATGCTCGTCTAAATACACCTCTTAAACACGCAGAATTATGTAAGTGGAATTTTTGAATGATTATGTAATCGTAGCATCCATAATCGTTATCACGATTAGAAATTCGATTAATTGTGCAGCCCTACTGTCCTCTTTGCTCCGCAATGTATTTTTCACCGCGTGAGAACATGTTGTTTGGCGTGAGAGCATCGTGGCTTGTCGGACATAGCAACAGTAACTAAGGGGAGCGGGTCTTTGCGAAGAGTCAATTGTGTGTCTGATCAGTCCAGCCGCTACACCTAAATCAGTACAAAGTGACTGATTTAAAATCTTTGACATGGGAACAACTAAATTTTTAGCCACAGAAAGAGTGCTCCTCAAACTAGACTAAACCTAGAATGAATTCAAATAGGGTTTTCCTTTAGCATGTTGCTAAGATAACACTTGATATTTTAAGCACACTAGTTTTCTATGTGAAACACACAGTAGACTGGACCCATAATTGATTCCAGAAGTCTTACATTAGCATGTTGTTAAGCTAACATCCAGATACTCTTTTCCTTGCGAAAGTCATGGTAACCTCATCCTACAATTGATTGAATTGAGATCTTTTACTTACGATGTGCACTGTAAACTCGACTAACAAGTTAACAATAATATGTTTTGCTTGTGAAGTACATGGTAATCTCTAACCACAATTGATTGTAGTTGAGGTTTATTTAGCACGATGCTAAGCTAACCACCAGATATTTTGCTTGTGAAGTGCATGGTAAACTCAAACCACAATTTATTCCAGTTGAGATTGAATTAAGCATGTTGCTTAGCTAACAACTTGATATGCTAAGCATATAAATACATAGCACACACAACTTGGGGGTAAAAATAAGTCATTTGTTTTGATTCTACAATACTTAAATGAACTATATTTATAATCAACAGACTTTTCCACTGAGCTCATCGCAGTGCATTCTGGGACTGCATTTTCTGTGAATGATAAATGCAATGCCTTAATTTCAGTACAAGGTCTCTTAAAGGGCATCATTTCTGCATACTTTTTAGGCAAACCTTCATGTCCTATCTATTTTTTTTAAGAGCTTTTATTTCAAGAGAGAGCCTAAGTCCCTCCCCTACGCTTCCGGCTCATGGGACCTTATTTCGGAAAAAATATGTATGGTGGTCAATGGCGAGAGACAACTTATCTTTTTATTCCGTCTGAACTGTGCCCTGAATTACACATATGATGTTTGTCAATTTAAAAGATAATTATGAAAGTCAAGAAATTCACAGTTTGTCATAAAACAGAAGAGTAACATTTAGTTTTATGTGAAAATCTCTCAATGAACTACATCTCTCATCTCGCACTATGTACGTCACCAAGCTCGTGTGTGTGCAGTCTGGTACAAAACACACAGGATGACGGCGTAACGTTATGATTATAACGTTCGACTATAGAAAAAATTACAGACGTTAGCTTCAGTAAAGTTAGCTTCATTCATTGAGAGAAAAGGTATGACATCACAAGCACGCCTTTTGGGTTTGTAGTCTTTGTCATTACGTATTTTCACAGTCTTATACCCAGTGGCGGAACTAGAGTTTTATACATGGGGTGGCCAGGGGGTGGCCACTGCTACTTTCGGGGGTACACAGTACACACACACACACACAGTGGAAAAGCTTGTGGAAGGAATTGGGTCACTCTGTTTGTGTCTATAAGTGTTGAACATCCAAAATATTTGCAGAAAACAAAGCTAAAGCACCAAGTAGATAAGATACCCCATGTGTCTGTTATGAACTGCTGCATTTATTTACAAAAAAACTCATTATGAACATTTGTACGTATTTAAGGTATACGTACCCCCCTCTGGCTCCGCCACTGCTTATACCTCAACAGTTTTACATCAAACTGCGACTTTCTTGACTTTAAAATGTATCTTTTAAATTGAAAAACATCATTTGTGTAATTCGGGGCACAATTCAAACGGGATCCAAATATTTGTTGTCTCTCGCCATCGACTACCGTACAATATTTTTCCAAAATAAGGTCCCATGGTGCACCGGAAGGGGAGAGACTTGGGTTCTCTATGACACAGAGAGTTAGTGAACCAGCGAGAGGGAAAAAGGACAAATCTGTAGGAATTGTTAAGACTTTTCGTAACGCCGTTTATCATGATTACCGTGATCATAAATCAAAGCTATTATTGAGTTTGAGGAATAGAGAAAGAGA
Source organism: Gila orcuttii (assembly GCA_026230005.1). Classification (NCBI taxonomy): domain Eukaryota; kingdom Metazoa; phylum Chordata; class Actinopteri; order Cypriniformes; family Leuciscidae; genus Gila; species Gila orcuttii. Next base: position 22,645,881 of record JAPDVR010000025.1, read on the forward strand.
AGGGGAATGATGTGCATTGATCGGAGGTTAGGCACTTTGATTTTTAAGCAGGATAGTTCATCCTGTAGAAGCAGGCAGAATTCTTTTCCACCCTTACAAAGCATTGATTAGATAAAGTATCTTATCTAATGGCACATCTAGCCAATGCAAGAAAAGACAGACTTCTCCGCTGGCATCCATTCAGAGTGCACTCGCCTGGTTATATTGAGTTGAGCTGAGTGCCTGCTTTCATGTTTAGGAACTCCAACCTGCTTTTAAATCAAGATCTGTTTAGTGAAACAGTGAGACATTTTTATGAGAAAAATCTATTAACTTTCTACGTGTTCACACCACAACTGTTGTTATTACAACATGGAGATGAACATGTTACAACATGTTACTGTACACTGGTTGTGCTGTATGTTTTTGATTCACTAAAAGAATAGATTCATAAGAGTCATTTGTTTCGGGATTCAATCTACTCTGGTCGCGCTTTATGTTCGATTCACTAAAAAGAACTAGTTATTAAGAGTAATGTGTTCATGAATTGTTATTTGTTTTTGATCCATAATTTTATAAAACTATTGTAATCTTGTAAATGTAATCTTCTCTGAATCTCAAAATGAATAACCATTTTTCATACTGTAAATTATAATGTTGTGGTGCATAAATTCATGTTAAAATACATTTAAAAGGATAGATTATAGTTTTTATTGTTGTATTTGTATTTATTTAGATGAAGTAGTATCGACTTTTAATATTGGCCTTCATAAAAATATTTTTTGGTTTATTAAAAATAGGTAGATTTGATATCAGTGCATGTCGATTCTGTTGAATTTGTCTTTGCATTCTTAAAGTCTGTGTTGGAGTGTTAGAGTTGAGGATGGCGTCTCTGATGGGCCTTCCATTAGATTAGTCCTGCGTATGAGATTGGATAATGATGTGATTGGAGGACAAATGGTGTGTGGGAAGACCAGGTGGCCTTAATGCTTGTGGAAAGGCGAAGACCGGAGGGAGGATGCAGAGATGGATTCCACTGGATGTGACTCACAACTAGATGCAACCGATCTGTTACTGCCCTTTAACCACAGAGAGATAGAGAGGCTGGCATATTCAAGAATTAATAAGGCATCTGGCATTTCCACAAAAGTGCTGTGTCATTTTTGCCTGGAAATCCTGTCACGTCAGTGCATGACTTGTAGGGATGGAAAGCGATACATATTTACAGATTCAGTTCCCATTTGATTCGCAAGCTCTCAATTCGATTCGGGTGATTTAACTGTGATTTATTTAGGTACTATATTTTAGTTATAGTGTCCATTTTGGTGTCGTTTTAAAGAAATTCTTTCCCTGCTGATGTTGTAAATTACATAGCGAAATGTTTCAGACTGATTCATACCAGTAAAGGCCTGCTCACACCAGGATCGATAACTATAAAGATAACTATATTAACATTCACACCGACTGACGATAATGTTCTGTTTATGAGTACGCGCAGATATTGTCTGTTGCTTTAAATGCGCAGGCTCTTTAAACTCAGGTGGATTCGGATTGGCTGTCAATGTTTTTATCAGTTCATCAGCTGGAAAAAGAATTGGGAGAGATTCAAATGTTATGTTTCTACTGCACTATTATCGTTAGTTGTAGTGTGGACTTAGCTACATATTTCCATAGAATTAGAACAATATAGTTATTGTTATAGTTATTGTCTTTGGTGTTAACTTGTCAGGGTTTGGAGTGAATGTATGAGGCGAGGACTCAAGAATGCAGAGATGGCCTTTTATAAAAAATAAAAAATAAAATGTAAAAAAACAAAACAAAGAAAAACTACCCCGTGGGCGGAAACATGACTGGCTGGCAGGGCGGGACAGGATAATAATTTAGGCTTTTTTTACAAACATTCATCAACTCACACATCAGTTGAGTTCAGTGCCGGTCCTCCCTCAACGCAAAATACGCATCAGTCGAATCATGTAATGTCACTTGTACAAGCGTATTTAACAGGCGGCTCTCTGTCCGCACGATCCGAGATAGAGAGAAACACGGACAAGTACAGGCTACTTTGGGTTTCGGGTGTGCGCTTAAACCGACAAATACACGAAAACAATTTGTCAAAATGTCTGTCTTGGGTACTTTTTAACTTAAACGCATTCAGTTATGTCTTCAGTGAGCATAAGAGCTGGGAAAGTTATCGATGCTTGTTAGAATATTAGATCTTACTGTAGATCTGCATTCGGTCTTAAAGTGACAGCAGCCTAATAAACCCGCTGCTATCTCTGTCATTTAATGTTATTCAAACAACAAAAGAAAATGAAGGAATCATTTACTGCATGCTCTTCACTGAATAACATTAATAACTTTAATAAGAATCAATGTATATGTAATTCATACAGTGAAGACTATGCAGTTTTATTGATTTAATTTATTTCCCCATTTTATTACATTATTAAATTTCTGTATAGTAGGCTATTGTTCATAGTAGGCTAAATTGTTTATTCATATCTTTTTTTCTGTTTTATGTGTCCCATTGTTTCTTTAGTTTTTTTTTATTGTATTCCTGAACATTTAAACTAACTGTTGTTTGTTGACTGTGAAACTGCTCTGAAAGAACAGATTAAGGGCTCAGGGGTCATTATGAGGCCCCCGGAAAACGTCTCGGACCGGCACTGGCTTTGGTAAACAGAAGCTCAAGCATGTTCGCTTGACGTGCGAGAACCAATGAGGTTCATTCTCGTGTTGCGCAGCACGTTTGAGGTTTGTTCATGTTCGTTGTTTAATGTTTATATGTGAATAAAAGACCGAATTCAATCTGTTCATCATATAAAGTGATCGTGTCTCTTCATAAAATTTAGAATAAACCTCTCGATACATATGGATTAGTTTTAGATTTAACTTTTTGAAGCGTCAAAGTGGTAGTTAAGTGGTAGACTGTCAATAGTGGGACAAAATTCTCTCAGATTTAATCAAAAAGCTCTTCATTTGTGTTTTGAAGATGAACAAATGTCCTACGTTTGGAATAACATGAGGGCGAGTAATTAATGACTGGTTGGGTGAACTAACCCTTTAAGTTTAAACAGTAGTGCAGTTAATTGATGATAGCTGATGCTCCTTGGATCCTGAACTCCTACTCCCTCTCGAGACATCCGCCTGACGTCTGCTGTGAAGTGGCTGAGATCCCAGAAACCGTGCTCTTCACACTAATACGGCATGCTACAAATACACAGAGCTGAAACTGTGTGAATCTTAATGATACTGCCGCTGACTTTGTGGAGTTCATTAGTACGATGAAGTCAAAGTCAAGGGTGTCAACACTGCAGCTCTACTCGTGTTTAAAAGTCTTAAGCAAGTCAGTCTATAAAATGGCCTGGATTCAAGTCAAACTCAATTTTCCTTCATCTTTAGATGAAGCGTACATACTTTAGACCTACAGTGTTGTTGTATAGCTCTGCCAGATCACTTTACGAATCAAAAGCTTTGCAAACAGGGCTGCAAATTTTGCCTAAATTAAGCTGTCGCTCAATAGCCTCGCTTTCAGTTTGTTTCAAACCATATTTAATTTCTTCATATATGTATGTAATATTCAGTTATCATCAAAACATTGTTCCAAATAAATAAAAACATGCAAGATTTATTTCACCATCTTATGTCAAAATCTTGCTTGACTGTCCTTATTGGACTGATGTCACCAGTCCCTTTATATTAATTTATTTTAAAAATATATATTTAAAATGAATTTCACTTAAATTAACTTTAATATACCTTTTCTATGATGAGAATGTTTTTTTTATTTTCAGTGGCCATGAAGTCAGAAATGTCAGGATAATACAGTTGTCTTCATATTACAATGAAAAGCCTCAAAGTCATACAACCAATATGTAAAAACATGCAAAAAAATATAATCTCTTAAATTAGCAGATAATTTAAGATTTTTCTAAGTCAAATTAAACATTTGAGAATGTCAAGTGGTGTGACTCTTCAAAAACCTAATGAAAATTACGGTTTAATTTTTCATGATATTTGTACATTTTCTGGGGTTTTTTTATCTTGTTTTTTTTATTATGATCAAGATAGATCATTTAAAGAAAATATGTTATTACTTTTGATGGTTTCATCACATTTCATCATATTTTTAGAGCCAAAAATCTCTGTGGTTCTTTAAAAATATTATAAAATGTTTTGGAATCTAACATAAATACAATGATTACATTTCTGAAAACTTGGAACATGCATTTTACACACACACACACACACACACACACACACACACACACACACACACACACACACACACACACACACACACACACACATATATACATGTATGCATTTTGCACACACACACACACACACACACACACACACACACACACACACACACACACACGCACACACACATATATATACAGTATAAAATTCATAAAATTATTTTCAGAAATATATCACATTATAGAATGTAAAATGGATTTCATGTTGACTAAAAATACTTCTACTCTGGTTCAGTAGCAATATGGTCCCATCTGACTTTGCTGTCAGTACAGACTGTTTTCCTGGCTATTTTTCATATCCGGCAAAAGAGAGGCGATTCACCCATCAGACCATCTAAATTATTGACAAATGCACTAGCCTGCTCTGTTTGAGAAGAATCTGAAGTTTAAGCAATTTTCTCAAATATCGTATATTTTCACTCGTCACTTGCTTCTGATGTTAAATCCACATTGTGTAACCAGATAAGCATTTTGCTGTTTGTTTCTGTGGTGAAGTGTTGTTCTGTTCGACAAAGTAAAGTAAAATGACTTGTGACAGATCTTGTTGGCATAGAGTGTGACGGTAATGAGGTTGTTAGATTCTTCCTCGCATTCATCTTCATGTCTGGGCTCGACTCGACACAGTTACTGAGAGACTGAGTCAGAGTTTGCAATTAGTCAGACAATTAGGAGCTTGTCCTCTATCTCTCGCTCTCTCTCTCAGTCTGACTGTGGCTTTATTCATCATCTCCTGGACGTGAGCGCACACACACACACACACACACACACACCTCTGAGACAGTCCTACACACTGATTCAGAGTAAACTCCAAGCGTTTTCTTTCATAAGCACATGAACTGCGATCCTACAAAGAATTGCGAATAACGTACACTGCCGTTCAAAAGTTTTGGATCATTAAGATTTTTGATGTTTTAAAAAGAAGTCTCTTCTGCTCTCCAAGGCTGCATTTTTTTGATAAAAAAATAATACAAATATTGTTAAATATTATGACAATTTAAAATAACTGTTTTCTATTTTAATATATTTTAAAATGTAATTCATTCCTGTGATCAAAGATGAATTTTCAGCATCAGCATTTTCAGCATTTTCCTGTCTTTAGTGTCATATGATCCTTCAGAAATCATTCTAATATGCTGATTTGATGCTCAAAAAACATTCATTATTGAATTATCAATGCTGAAAACAGTTGAATAATAGAAAGTTCAAAAGAACAGTATTTATTTGAAATATAATCTTTTGTAACAATATAAATGTCTTTACTGTAACTTTTGATCAATTTAATTCATCCTTGATGAAAATTCAGCTTTGATCACAGGAATAAATTACACTTTACTATATAATCACATAGAAAACAGCTGTTTTAAATTGAAATAATATTCCACAATATTAGTGGTGTTTTTTATCAAATAAATGCAGCATTGGTGAGCAGAAGAGACTTCTTTTAAAAACATAAAAGATCTTACCGATCCAAAACTTTTGACTGGTAGTGTATAAAAATTGTAAAAATGTACTTTTTAATTTGAAAGCACTACTACTGTTTATTAGGTTCTAAAGCTCTAGCACATATTAAAGTCGGTATAAAATATGAAAATCGATTTTAGAAATGCATCTCAATTATCTTATTATGAACAATTTGTCCATTTTTTTATTTTTTAAGATTTTTTTAACCATTTTTTTTAAATCAAAATGTTGTAACTTTAATTTTTTCTTCCGATAAAATAACAGACTTCTCTCTGTCTTACGCCGGACTTCGCCAATCATTTGTTCTGCTTAAACTGCCATTTTCTTAAAATTAACTGCAACAATGATTGATAAAACCAAGTCCCATGCCAAATTTTTTTTTTTCAAATAATTTAATTTACTTGGATGTACGTCACAATACAGAATAAAAGATCTGTCGCTACTTCAGTTTCAACACAAAACAGCCTAATGTTATGCCGCGTTCGAGAAGATTTTTTAGTATCAATCATAAAAATAAAAAGTTAGAGTAATTTACATTTCTGGAATGTGGAAGAACAGTATATGTCCAGTTAATGTGGAATAACAGTATAAGTCCAATTCATCAGATCACTTTAAACCACTGGAGATTTGATTCCTTTATCTTAGTTTTAATACAGTAACAGAACCTTAAAGAAAATATTAAGCATTTCTTTCTTTCAATTTCTTTTATTTTTTGCCAACGTAAATCACAGAACAAAAACACTGACAATACAGTACGAACAATGAACAATACATAGCCTACTTATAGTACAGAAAATAAACATCAGTACAAACAATAAACCATACATACAATCAACAATAAACAACAGTAATAACGGTAAACAATACATATTTACAATACAGACATACATCATCATCATTCCATGCTATGGTACAGTATATGCTAGTTTACCATATACATCTTCCTTTTTTTGTTCCTTTTATAATACATTTAATAAATAATCACCCCATTCATTCATTTACTAAATAAATAAATACCTATATATTCCTATTATACAACATAAGATAAGGCATACAAGATAAGCTACAACTACTATTATGATTAATTTTACACAATATACACAATATACCCCCTGTGGTGAACAGGACGAGGCCGAGGGACATGAGAGAACGGCGCGAGGCCGGTGGTGCGAGTGTTAATGAGTGACATCTGTGAGATGCACTGGTCTCGCATCTCTCACGGAGGAGCGGAAGCATAAAGGATGAGCGACGACGTTGAGAGATGCGCGTCGTTCTCTCACGTCCCTCGGCCTCGTCCTGTTCGCCACACCCACCTTACCCTGCACATGACCAACACATACCAGGCTACTCTTCGCATTCTAATGTCCCATAAAATGCTTGGGCCTCCGCTGGCATGTAGGCAAGCATTTTCATAAGATCCCGGTGCTTCTCCTTCTTGACGGGCAGAGGGTCCTCGTAAGCACGAGCATACGTGGTGGAGAACAAGGGAGCTGGAGGTGGATGATTCTTCCTCTGTTTGGTGATCAGCCAGGTCTTCCATCCCTCGTAGAGGCTGTGGCTCCCTTTTGTGTGGACACACCATGGATCAGCAGCTGAAATCATGATTCAACAAGAAATTCACTAAAGATTCTTCTTTCACGCACATATCCCCAACACTGTTAATCTCAGAAAAACTCTTTAGTTTTTTACCTGTCACTTTCAACCACATCATGGATGTGATTAGGAAGCCAGGTGGATGCTTTAATGTTGCATCAGGGAGCTGGCTGAAGTCCGCACATTTCATCTCAATTACTTTAAATGGATGCTGCTGCCTGGCTCCATGGATCATCTCGGCGACATCGCTGGGGGTGTGGAGTCTGGACACCTTACGCCTCTTGTCCAGCGTGGCAAAGGAACGGTCACAGGGAAGGAAGGAGTGACCAGACACCATGAACTTCTGCTCTATCTGACTGAAGTACCCTCTAGATACGAGCAGGGCCATGAGGTTTAGGACTCGCCAGTTGTTGTTCTGCCCACAGCATCGGTCACTATAGATGACGAGCTTCCGTTCCTTTGCCTGGACTAGGGGAGCGAAAGATGTTTCTGCCCACTTCAAAAGACAGCTTGCCACCTCGATGTCACCTCTGTGAGTGATGCCCTCATGCCAGAGGCACATTGTAGGAGGATCGTCAGTGCCCATCTCCTGGATACAGAGGTTGTATTTGGCCAGCTGCCGTTGATAGTACACGTTGGAGTGTGTCAGGTTTGGTGTGAACACTACCCCCTGCATGTCGATACAAATGACATGGCAGTCATCATTGGCTTTGGCCCACTCTGTGTCAGCCTGCAACTGGGTGTACGCTTTTTCAGCTTTCCGGTGGTGAAGCTCACTCTCGGCTGCGATCTTCAACCTTTCTCTATCTGTTGTAGCAGTTGTTAATTTTGAGAACAGGGCGCCACATTTTGCACAAGTTTCAAGGTTCTGCTGCTTGAAGAGGTCCCTATAGAGCCAGAACTTTGCAGTGGATGTTGGATTGTTTTCCTTGTACAGGCGGAACATGCGGAGCAGGTTTAAATCAGGGCTCAGGTACTCCCTCTCCACATCTCCCTTCATCCGTGAGTAGTGGTTCGGTTGGCGTGGGAAGCTCAAGATATGCTCTCTTATCACCTCTCACTGCAGGATGAATGCTATGAGGCCTAAAAAATAAATACAACTCATGAACAAGGGAAATATAATAAACTATGCTGGTCTGTTTTGCACAATTGCATTGTTTCTGTGACAATAAATGCATAATTCTTAACTTTCCTCTTAACTATAGGATTTTGTTTTTCACATACAGTCATTAAAGGGATACTTCAGGATTTAGCATTAAGCTTTGTATCATTAGAAAACCGAATTCTTTAGTATTTTTGAATTACCATGCTTTCCTCCCTCATATCCCCCTGAGATGAGAGATTTATGTATGTTTTGTCTGGAAAAAATCCTCTGATGACGCAAAAATCGTCATTGTTTACATGCACACCTTTTGTTTCAATCTAACTGAATTTATTCCGATTTGTGAATCTGAATGTAGTGTTTACATGAATGCTAAACATGTGATCGATTGATGTGTGCGTTTTAGTATTGCAATCTGGGAGTTGGTCTTTCATCCCCATAAATCAAAAATACATTTTCTGGCTTTTCTCAGTCTAGAAAGCTCCAAATTCAAACATAATTTCACATTTCTACTACATAAATGACCCATTTTAAATACACATCAATCTTTCCAGAGCTAAATTATCCCTAAAAGATCCACATGTTGTAATGATACAAAGAATAATCATACATTACATTTGCATAGCACTTTACCTCTGATATCGATCTCAAAGTGCAAAAATATGTTTCCTGACTGGGCAAAAACAGTGAGCTGAATCCTAACCAATACGGTACGTGCACGCTGGCGTTATAAGGTGGCAAGGCACCCGACGCCCCATAATGCCAGCGTCCAATGGCATTAGACCAGGGAATGTTGTAGGGCAACAGATGCTGACAATGGTGCAGCTTTAAAAACTAACAGGAAGAGCATGAGGTCCTTCAAGATTTTTATTTTTTTACTTACCTGTTCTTATGTTTTCCTCTTAAGTCCTCTAATGGAGACCTGACTTTAGCTACCTGCTCTGTTCCCTCAGACTGACTGCCTAACTTTTCTTGAATAACCTTTTCAAAGATAAGTAACTTTAAATAAATATGTTATGGACAATGTATCTAATTAAAATCATGCATGTAATAAAAAGTTAACAAACGGAAAACACTAGGCTATATAAAACTTGCCTGTAGGCGACTGTTGGTCAGTTGAAAGACTGACATAAATGTGAGCTTACAAACAGCAAGTCTTTGGCCTCCTTGTTGCACATGGTACTTGAAGGTGTACTTCCTCTTAGTAATCTCAGCGTCAGGCCCACGTGGTCGTCTGCGACTCACCTTGTGCTAGAAGTAAAAAGACATGAAGTAAAAAGACATAGCGTAGCAGGCTAGTAGGCTTTGGTTAGGAGAATGAATAAGCCATGTGTATGCCTTTTAGGGCACCAAAGCGCTGTGGTCTGTAATGCACTTGGTGGCCTACTTGATGCCGAACATCCTTCATCCATCCTCACAAAATTTAACATTTACAGTGATCAGACACATGTGCAGTCTTAGTGAATTTAAAGTAACACTATGTAGTTTTTCAACCTTCATAATATATTTCCAAGACCCTTGTGATGGTACATCGACTTACAATAGGTTAAATGACACGTCTGCCATAGCATGACGTGGTCTGTATCGCTTTTCACGAGTTCACAGTTACGAATGATCAGAGAGTGAATGGTTATGCGTATTTGGCGTGCTGTCCGGGGGGAGGGCTCCGAGCTCGGAAATTGGGCCCGAACCCAGAGTACTCCCCCGTATCTCTGTTTAGGAAGATAATCAGGCAAGTGTGAGGAGATGGGGTGGTGGAGGGATGCTGAAAACTGTCGAGAACTATGGGTGATTCGGCCGCGTATATTTATGGGCTTTACTCATGCTGATTGAGTGGACCTGTTGATTACTGACAGCTGGTTGAAATGACTTGATTGTTGATCATTAGAACGTGTTCCTCCCGAACCTTGTTAATAAAACATCAATTCACGAGTTCACACTTACGAATGATCAGAGAGTGAATGGTTATGCGTATTTGGCGTGCTGTCCGGGGGGAGGGCTCCGAGCTCGGAAATTGGGCCCGAACCCAGAGTACTCCCCATAAAGCTAAGTGAGCAAAGGACAGCCGCCAGCTTAAAGACCCCCGAAAAGAGCGCAGAGATTGGCGGGCTGGCATTTCAAGGAGAGCCTGGTTGTTGTTTGGCCGGGAGAGCTCTCGCAGCATCCGACGGGAGTTCAATACTTACGGTGTCGGACGGGTAAGTATGGATGTTCAAACAGGAGAAGGAGGAGGAGGAGACGAAGATGCTTGACCTGGGGAACTCTCGTTGTGTCCGCTGAGAGATCAATACTCGCTGGACGGAGAAAGAGAAGACATAGATGCTCGACCGGGAAGGCTCTCGCTGTGTCCGCTGGGAGATCAATACTCGCTGGACGGAGAAAGAGAAGACATAGATGCTCGACCGGGAAGGCTCTCGCTGAGTCCGCTGGGAGACCAATACTCGCTGGACGGAGAAAGAGAAGACATAGATGCTCGACCGGGAAGGCTCTCGCTGTGTCCGCCTGGAGATCAATACTCGCTGGACGGAGAAAGAGAAGACATAAATGCTCGACCGGGAAGGCTCTCGCGGAGTCCGCTGGGAGATCAATACTCGCTGGACAGAGAAAGAGAAGACAGAGATGCTCGACCGGGAAGGCTCTTTCTTGTGGGATTTTTTCTTTTTTTTTTCTGAATTTCTGAAACATAAAGCGAGACAGAGAGTCAGCAATTTGGTTTTTTGACCCGGGGATATGTTTAGCGATTATGATGAATTGATCACACGCTGCAATCCAGATTAGACGTCGTAAAAGTGGCATCAGTGCGGGTGAATGGGAGCGGCCTTTATTAATGCACTGGACTGTAGCTTCGTTGTCACAATGCACTACGATACTCCTAGCAGTCCATTCTTTCCCCCACAGGAAGGCTGCTACTACGAGAGGGTAAAGCTCAAATAACGCGGAGGACTGTAGTGTGTCCTGTATTTGGGGGGGCCATGGAGACGCGAACCAGCGTCCTTGGCAAAACCCCCCAAAGCCGACTGAGGGGGCTGCATCTGTGAATAGCTGGATGTCGATGGGGGAGGAAATTAGATCCCTATAAAAAAAAGATAAGCCGTTCCACTGTTTAAGGAATGTTATCCAAAGCCTGAGTTCGTCGCGGCACGCTGGAGTTCGGGAAATGAGATCTTCTTGCGCGTGAACTGAAGACGCGAGAGAGAGAAGATGAGAAATTAAAGGGCGGCCTTGTGGAATGATTCGCATGGCGAAGTTTAAGTGGCCGAGCACGGATAGGAGATCTTATAAGAAAATCGTCCAGCAGGTGAATGAGGTGAGGAATTGCGTAATTGTTTGACAAAATCCAGCAAACGGCTTCAGATAGCATGTCGAAAATTTTGGGGCTGCTTTTGCATCCAAATAGAATTTCCCATGCCAGCGCACTCTGAATAAGTGCCATGAATCCAGGTGGATGGGCATCACTTTGAAAGCCGAAGTGATGTCAATTTTTTGCGAGCCAGGCACCCCGACCCACGTTTTTTATCAGGTCGACTGCGTGATCTACGTTGTGGTATTTGAGAGAAAATTCGTCGAGTGGGATCAGGCTGTTAATGCTTGGGAACGGGGATTTATGCGGAGCTGACAGATCGACTATGAGGCGTTTCTTACCTGAAAACTTTCTCGTAGCCACTCCAATGTGGCTAATGCGAAAAACTTTGAAAGGAGGATCGTCGAAAGGGCCAATCGTAAAAACCTGACTCGACTTTTTTGATCAGGTTGTCTACTACATCGGGCTCGGCGAGAGCCGATTGGAGATTATCGCAGATTATGTTTTTGGAAAGAGGACATACCACTCCAGGTTTAAAACCGTTTTGGAGGCCGGACAGCAGATATTCAGTGAAGTTGGAGTCCGGGTGGTGAGCTAGTTCGATAGAAAGGCGAGAAATATTGCCGGGAGTCGATAAATAATTGATTTTTTATTGACATCTTTAAACACAGGGCATACTGGACGGGCATGGGCACCGCCACAGAAACTGCATATGTGCAAGTACCGACAGCGCTGCCTGGTGCACTTGCCGATGTTAAAATTGTTGCAAGGCTGTTTGCTGTCCGTAGATGCTCTGGAGCTGAAATTAGCCTCGTGGGGATTTGGGTTGATAGTTGCCGGTCTTGGCACGTAGTTGGTGGATTTGACTGGTACTGTGTCCGTGCATGGGGGAACGGAGGGGTTGACTTGTGGGCACGATATTGTGGAATGTGCCACTGACATGCAGACCGCGCAAGAAATGTTCCTGCAGCCAAGGAACACTCTGCTGTGTAGGTCGGTGTCGAGTGCTCCCCAGTAAGGGCATTGGTTCCACTGGGAAACCCTAACAGCATATTTTGCTGAGAAAAGTTTGTGATGTGTAAAAGTGCCCTCCCCCATAGGACAACGCGAGCTTGGCTATAAGCGCTAAGTAGTCGTTTAGTTCGCGCCTCCTATGAGGGAATGCTGAGCAAATGACTTCTGTGAAGTGGCTGAAAGCTATTGAAAACTCAGAAAAAGAAAGTAAACGTGATGAATGCGTATTTTGATTTTTTAAGGTGACTGAAAAATCCCCGCAGTCTAACTGGCGGTTCGAATCGGACACGGGAAGTAGAGAAAGTAAATAAGAAAGGTCTACATCCGCACCTGCCAGAATCTGTGCTCAGATGTTGTAGGCCACTGGGGGAGGCTCCAGAGCGATAGCGTTTGGTGGAACTGGCATCGGGGTAGCTGTAAAAAGAGAATAATGTGATTTAGCATTTAAGAGAGAGCTGTAAGGCATCGGTTCCCAACAGGGGGGTCGCGGCCCACAAGGGGGCCTCAGCGAGCTCTGTGGGGGGTCGCGTCATATTTTGAAATGTTTTGAGCAATGAGCATTAAATAAAAGTCCTTAACTTTTTTCTGTTCAAAATTTACAAAATGAGCGAGTTCATCATGAATCCTTTTTTCAATCCGTGTTTTTGTCTTATCCTGAACCACTATGGTACACCTATAATAGGTGTTTACATTGGGACTATTTTACACTGGTTCGGATCGCTGCCGCTGCGGAGTAGCCCAGTACCTGCGTGACTCGTCATAGACGTACACAGAGAGAAGTAGTTCCGGCTACAATGTTCTTCTGAAAGACGCATTATTCTGTTAATAAACAAGTTCATTATCGCTCGCTATAGCGCCAAAAGCGTAAAAACAAAGCCTCACATTGATAAAGCCTCAGAAATAACTTGCAAGTATTGAGGCCCCAGACAGCAGTCATTTAGTAATAGCCTATATTCTTTTTTTTTATATATATATATATATTTTTTTTTTTATATATATATATATATTTTTTTTACTTACAGTGTGAAATTTTTTGTTTTTGCATTTTAAATAGGGCCAATATATAGGCTTCTCCTAGGCTTATGTTTTTAAATTACAAAGGGCCTACTGATGTTTTTGTTATTGTATTTTCAATATTACAAGGCTATTATTTGTGCATAAACATATCTGGTTATAGTAAACATACCGTTTGTTTGAAAACAACATATTTTGTCATCCTTGCTGCAAGCTTACAATAGCTATAATATCATTAAATATCAAGGGGGGCCCTAAAATATTTTCTTGGGAAAAAGGGGTTCTCAGACAAAAAATAAGGTTGGGAACCACTGCTGTAAGGAGAAGCCGGGGCTGCGACTATTGGCGGAGGCAACCTCACGCTTAGGTCGGCCTGTGGGGCTTGAGGAGGGAAATTGAAAGAAGCATAAGGGGAAAAAGGAGGAAATGATTGAGATGCGTGAGCCAGTGTTTCATGCGGAGGCAGTCTTGCACTTGCTTGTGCTGCAGGCCACTGAAAAGGGGAGGGGTTAGCGGTAGTCGCAGGAAGATGATGGAATGTCTGTGCCTGCGCCGCTAACGGAGGCAGCCTCACGCTAGCGTCTACTACGGGAGCCGGAGGCCACTGCAGAGGAAATGGGTTAAAAACAGCAGGAGGAAAAAGCTGAGAGGCAGAGGGTGCGCCGGCGGGACCAGCTGTGTATGGTGCTACGGCAGGAAGCGCCGTGCTGAAAAGCTGAGCTGAAGCGGGAGGCGAGAAAGGTCTCGCTGCGGTGGAATCTGGGGCACGGCCCTGGCTCGCAGATGGTCTGGCTCCGCGGGCTGATGTGCGCGGAAAACCGGATCTTGTACGAGGTGGTGACAGAGTCGAGCGAGGCGCATTCGGGGCCTCCCGAGTTTTGCCCGGCCTGCTGGCCGCTTTGGAACCTGGGGCGGACTTAGGAGAGAGATTTGAAGATTGCAAGGTAACGTACAAGTTGTATAATTGCGCTTTGGTCATCCTGCGCGAGGGCTGAATATCGGAATTTATCAGCGCTTGTCTTAGACTCAAGACTGTCCACTTTCCAATAGGCGGAATCGTCGGTACGGCCGAACGATAGGAGGATGCCGGGGAGAGAGCAGGAGTCCTCGCCGGTGGAGGTAAGGGTAAGCCTCGGCGTCTTGGCGTGCGAGGGGTTGCTTGCGCAGACCGGCACCCGCGAGATGATGCGTGGGGCTCGGAGGCGGTGTCAGGCGGAGAAGAAATGGTCCTGGAGCCAGCTGATGGCGGCGGAGGAACCGGAGCATGGTTGAGCTCGTCATTGAACGGTGAGAGTTGCATTTGAGACATCGTAGCAAAACGGTAAACCAAATGCTGAAAACTGTCGAGAACTATGGGTGATTCGACTGCGTATATTTATGGGCTTTACTCATGCTGATTGAGTGGACCTGTTGATTACTGATTGCTGACAGCTGGTTGAAATGACTTCATTGTTGACCATTAGAACGTGTTCCTCCCGAACCTTGTTAATAAAACATCAACAGTTACATATGTAACTTCGGGTTTCGGGTAGTAACCGGAGCACAAAAAGAACTACAAAATTCGACTGCTTTACGGCATACATAGTTTTTCTTCGTTTGTGATGTCTTTCATAAAATCATGCATCATACTCTACCTTGTCTGTGGCCATTGTTGATTCCAAAGCCGGTGCTGGATAAACAGCGAGCGTGCGACAGTAGGCTGCGGTAGGCTAAATTATTTACGACAGCGGTAATGGACAATTCCGCTTCCAACCTGTAGGGCGACCGCAGAGGAAAAGTTCCTTGGTGTTGCTACAGTAATATTCAATTCACTGGTTATTTCATGGGCCTACATTGTAATGCATTGCATACTGTTGACATGATATGGTCATGAATTGCTTAAGTTAGCCTACCTGCTCCAAACCAGAGAGAATGATAGCCTGCTGTCTCATATTTTTTTTTTTTATTCTCATATATTTATATTTTTATTTTTTATTCTTATAATTTGTAGTATTATGTTTCTTGTTGTATTTGTATCTGTATATGTCCACTGGAGGCCTCAGTACCAAAAACAAATTCCTTGTGTGTGCAAGCACACTTGGCAATAAAGCTCTTTCTGATTCTGATTCTGATTACGAATTGACAGACACAAGAGGATCCATTCGCAGCATTTATTAGAGTAGTCAACAGGCAGGGATCAACAACAGCAAACAGGGCAACGGGGACCAGGCAGAGACAAACCGGATACAAGCAGAGGGTCGAGGCAGGCAGAGAAGAATCAGAATCCAGTGAAACAGTCCAGGGTCAGGGCAGGCAGAGAAGGGTCAGCAACGATAAACAATCCACAGCTCAAACACAAGAAATGAACGCTCAGAAATGCAGTAACAGTAAAACAAGACTTCGCCATGAGTGAATGAATGAACATGGTATAAATAGACAGACTAACAGGATGAGACACAGGTGAATGCAATCAGTGAATGAGGTACAGGTGAATGTGATCAGTGGTAAGTGATGATGAGTCCGGGCAGTGAGTTAGGGGAAATGTAGTTTGTGAGTAATAATAGTCCTATCTGGAGTGCCCTCTGGTGGCTCTCAAGGGCACTCCAGCTGGTGACCGTTACAGTTATAGGCTTGAACACTGCCTGGGACACGTCTCCTTGCACACCTTGCCCTTAACAGAAACAAAATCACATTAGTGTTTTTTTTTTTTTTTTTTTAGCTATAGAACACTAGAGCTATTAGCAGCTGTTAAGGTTACTAGCTAGAATATATAACAGCTTACACAATCAATGCATTTTTTTTATTATTACCTTTTTTTATTTTTTAAATAACAAGTAACAAACATAGCATAGCATACAATATTACAAAACAAAGTGTTGCATTAAATGGTAACAGGGGATCCAAAAATGATATCAAAATATTTTAAACACATCAATGACTTTTTTTTTTTTTTACCAATTTCAGTGAAGACATAAAGCAATCAAATTCTAATTTTCTCAACTTTCATTTCGATTTCATTTCATTTCAAGTCACCCATTCATGACTTGATTCGCTAAACAGTCTGAGCTGTATGAACATTAGTAACGTTAGACGCCCAGTAATATGCCCCCTGACTGTGACCAGCTAACCTTACGTTACAAAGTAACTGGCTAGCCAGCTAACATTATCCCACTATCTAACATTAGGGACGTCAAACGCAGCTAAAATGTTTCGATTAATTTATCCGTGGTTATAAGGAGTAGCCTACAGCTTTCATTTCGACCCATTCATGACTTGATCCGTTAAACAGAGTGAGCTATATGAACTGTAGACGACGCCCAGTAGCCTACACGCCCCTCTGACTGTAACCGCAAACGTTAGGTAGATACTTTGTATACGGTTCTTTCACTCACCTTTTTCGGTGGACCTTTTCCTCGTTTTTGCTCTCCTCTCCGGTTCACATATGGTTTCCCAGCATCCCTCAAAGACTTCCTTGCTCTGTCCTTCCATTCATTCATGTTCGTTGTCCTTTTTTTGCCGAGGTTTTGCCTTTTAATGTCCGCAGCGGACATGAAAGCAACCGGCGTCTCCATTTTTCGTTAGTGGACATAAACATTTTTTCCGCGTGAGACTATTTTAAAGTTTAAAATACAGAGTTTTGGTCGTGCAAACACACCCCCAAAGTGATTCTGTATACAAAGTGACACACATACATTCAAGTCACATGGTTATCTCAATTTTTGTTTATTTTGGACTTATACGGTTGTTCGTCACACGAACACAATGTCCAATTCCAACCTCATTGAGTTCCAGCCAAATTACACGGCACGTTCACATGTTGGCACATGATGTCACAATGACAAAACAAGAGCATTTCATGTTTTTATGTCAATTGTATGGCAAAAGCAGAACAAATGAACACAAAATGCTTGCATTCACTAGCAACAGCTGACGCAATGCAATAATCATGGTATATTTATGTAAAGTTAAACGTTTGAGGTAAGTTAGCTCCACGGCACGCTATGCTCATTGGAAGCAGAAGTCGCCTTCATCTTGGATGTGCCTTTCTGAGGTTGGAGATCGATGTGCCCAGAGTTCACAGGTCTGAAATCCGGCTTTGAGCGACGTTCTAGAAGTAATTTATTTTCAAGTAGGTGGGAAAAAAAATCAAATTTCGGAGTTGTGAAACAGAACCTTAGTTAACTCCCTAGCATTACTTAAAACATTGTACTGTATCTCATGGTAGATTTTCATATGTTATCACTTAAAATACATTAATGGAGATTATAAAGGTGTTATGGTGTGTTTAGTCAGCATGATTTTAGCATGTTGCTAAGCCAACAGTTCAGTATGCTACTAAGCATAAAAAATACATAGTGTGCAACAAGTTTCCGAAGTACTGAATACATCCTAGTTCAGTTTACTATGTAGTCTTGGATGAAACATAATAAACTTGGCCTTAGACTTTTTATGGTTTAAAGCAACCTTTTCGCAGTGAGGCCTAAAAATGTTGCCTAGCTGGGAAGGTATAGGTTTTCTTCCTATAGGTTTATGAACAGAAGAGTGAAAGGTCTTCCTATTTCCTGCATCCCACTCCACGTTATGAAGGTCCTCTTTGTTTTGGCATGAAGCCGGCTCACCTGCTGTGATTGATTGTAGTGTGGAATATAAGATGGGCAGAGCGAATCAGTCGGTGTGAAGTTGAGGAAATTGCACTGTCACCGACACCCTCCTTTGACCGTAATTCTCAATCTGAGAGCTTTCGTCCCACTCTCCCTCTTGAGAATTTCTCCTATTCCCGCTGAGAGGGTCTATTTTCTACTATTAAACGCAGACTTTATCACACTTCCTGTTTTTCTCGTTCACTCACACACTTTATCGGTTTCTCTTTTTTGTCTCTTTGTCTCTTAAATTCCTTCTCGTTTTAAATGGTCTCCTTTCTTTTGTTAATTTTACAGTACATTACTGCAGTGTTTGAATTATGAAGAGACGAGACCCCCTAATACCAGGCTTAACACGTCAAACCGTATATCAGCCATTGTCTGATACATATTCATTAGATAAATATTTATTTATTAATATCAGTGTGTGTGTGTGTGTGTGTGTGTATGTATATATATATATATATATATATATATATATATATATATATATAAATTATAATTTAAACTCTGCATTATAGAGCCACCATAGGTAGCTGGTTTCTTCATTTCTCTTGCTTTTCAATTCATCGATTTTTATCCCTTTCCCACATCTGTTCTCCCTCTTTCTATTTGCTCTCAGTATTTCATCGGCTCACTGGAGCAAACAAGACATTTGCGTTAGCATCTGAGCAGAATTATGTCTCATGCATTAGCCACACTCATGAATATTCATGAGCAAATTTACTCATCAGGAGCCTCATGTTGCAAATATCATCTCTCAAATTGCCAGGGCACCAAAAAAACAAATATAAAATAATTAGTGCATGTAAATATAATATGGAGCCTCACCCCAAAGATTTTGACTGTTTAAATACTGTTATGTTCTCTGTAAATGACATTAGTTCTGTATTGAAAGGAGATTGACAGATCGAGTCACAGTGTCACAGTGATGTTTTTAACGTGTCACATTTGTAGGTGTAATAAGGTGTGAAATCAAGCAGGCCTCTAATTGTGCTGTTCAAACAGCAGATGTGGCCCATTTGAGGAGATGTGATTTTGATGAGATGAGTGCCATAGCAGAGTACCTAAGATTCACAGAGAGCAACTCATACACATACACAACTAGGGATGGGTACCGAAACCCGGGCCCCGGGGCTGAATTTTGAAAGACCGCTGTATCGATAAGCTCGGACGTTATCGGTTCTGCTGTCGGTACTGGAGAAATTAAGAAAATACACGTACTATTTATTATTGCTATAAAGACGTAATCTTGAACATGTTTATCTCGCCAGCCAGTTCTATAACAAAATTAAACCACTTGTCTGTGATGCAATTTTGCTATTCGCAGTCCAGAAGAGAGAGAGAGCATCTCTCACGCGGAGCCACAGCGCACACGACAGCCCTGCTTAATAATGAGTGACAATGAGGACAGAACTAAACATTCAAACGTGGTTACACTTTAGATCTGGGATATTATTCTAATTTTTTTTTGAGATTTCAGAGATTAGACTTTCAGAGATTAGAAAAAGAAGATATTTGAGATGAAACCATTACAAACTACGCATTCTGTCTAGCGCAACTTCCTTCCCTTCACAGCGATGCGCTGTCATTTCTTCATAAAAACCCAAACGTACCGTCAGAATCAGCACACTCGGTGATTGTTGTAAAATGCAGTCTCTACTGTTGCTAAATTGCGGACACGTTTAATCATTAAAAGAGCTATTAAAAGCACAACAATCTGTGCAAGAGCTGTTCACAAGGCGACGCGCGCCGAAATGGACTGCAACGAGACAAGAAAAGTAGCCTATACTTAACTTTGGGCTTCATGTGCGCATCTAAACTATCAAATATACATAAAATATAAAAATGACCAGCTCTGAGATTCACTGAAACACAGTTTATTTACTTAAACACAGTTTATGTCATAAATGGACGTAAATAGTTGGGATAAAATGATGGTTCATCAGTCATCTATTAGATCTGCACTCGGTCTTAAAGGGGCAGCGTCTAATAAACCTGCTGAAGATTGAGCCATTAATGGGAATCAAACAACAAAAGGCAGAGAAAATCACTTACAGCTCTTGAATGAATAACTTAAACTTTAATAAGTATTAATCTATCTATGATAAACTATGCAGTGTTATTTTACATTTGATTACTAAATTAGATTTCTTTTCAGACAGAAACACTTACCTGAAAAGTAATTTTAGTAGACCTTCCTGAAATTAAAGCACTGTGTATATAATTTGTGTCTTTGTTTAATTGTATTCTTTTTTTGACCATGTGCTTGGACTTGTTTTTGCTTATCGCGTCCTATCTCATGTACAGGTCCTTCTCAAAAAATTAGCATATTGTGATAAAGTTCATTATTTTCCATAATGTAATGATAAAAATTAAACTTTCATATATTTTAGATTCATTGCACACCAACTGAAATATTTCAGGTCTTTTATTGTTTTAATACTGATGATTTTGGCATACAGCTCATGAAAACCCAAAATTCCTGTCTCAAAAAATTAGCATATCATGAAAAGGTTCTCTAAACGAGCTATTAACCTAATCATCTGAATCAACTAATTAACTCTAAACACCTGCAAAAGATTCCTGAGGCTTTTAAAAACTCCCAGCCTGTTTCATTACTCAAAACCGCAATCATGGGTAAGACTGCCGACCTGACTGCTGTCCAGAAGGCCATCATTGACACCCTCAAGCAAGAGGGTAAGACAGAGAGAAATTTCTAAACAAATAGGCTGTTCCCAGAGTGCTGTATCAAGGCACCTCAGTGGGAAGTCTGTGGGAAGGAAAAAGTGTGGCAAAAAACGCAGCACAACGAGAAGAGGTGACCGGAACCTGAGGAAGATTGTGGAGAAGGACCGATTCCAGACCTTGGGGGACCTGCGGAAGCAGTGGACTGAGTCTGGAGTAGAAACATCCAGAGCCACCGTGCACAGGCGTGTGCAGGAAATGGGATACAGGTGCCGCATTCCCCAGGTCAAGCCACTTTTGAACCAGAAACCGCGGCAGAAGCGCCTGACCTGGGCTACAGAGAAGCAGCACTGGACTGTTGCTCAGTTTTGCATGTCATTCGGAAATCAAGGTGCCAGAGTCTGGAGGAAGACTGGGGAGAAGGAAATGCCAAAATGCCTGAAGTCCAGTGTCAAGTACCCACAGTCAGTGATGGTCTGGGGTGCCATGTCAGCTGCTGGTGTTGGTCCACTGTGTTTTATCAAGGGCAGGGTCAATGCAGCTAGCTATCAGGAGATTTTGGAGCACTTCATGCTTCCATCTGCTGAAAAGCTTTATGGAGATGAAGATTTCATTTTTCAGCACGACCTGGCACCTGCTCACAGTGCCAAAACCACTGGTAAATGGTTTACTGACCATGGTATTACTGTGCTCAATTGGCCTGCCAACTCTCCTGACCCGAACCCCATAGAGAATCTGTGGGATATTGTGAAGAGAAAGTTGAGAGACGCAAGACCCAACACTCTGGATGAGCTTAAGGCCGCTATCGAAGCATCCTGGGCCTCCATAACACCTCAGCAGTGCCACAGGCTGATTGCCTCCATGCCACGCCGCATTGAAGCAGTCATTTCTGCAAAAGGATTCCCAACCAAGTATTGACTATTGAGTACATAACTGAATATAATTATTTGAAGGTTGACTTTTTTTGTATTAAAAACACTTCTTTTATTGGTCGTATGAAATATGCTAATTTTTCGAGACAGGAATTTTGGGTTTTCATGAGCTGTATGCCAAAATCATCAGTATTACAACAATAAAATACCTGAAATATTTCAGTTGGTGTGCAATAAATCTAAAATATATGAAAGTTTAATTTTTATCATTACATTATGGAAAATAATGAACTTTATCACAATATGCTAATTTTTTGAGAAGGACCTGTATATAAAACAAAAAAGCCTGCACACTGCTGCATAACAAATCGATATTTTATTGGTTTTGTTAAAGTATTGCTTTTTCTTTTGCTATAGATATTTTACATTTCAAAATCTAAAGCAAATGTTAATTATTACTCGAATGTAAAAAAAAAAAAAAAAAAAACACCAAAAAGAACCGATAAGAATACCGTTAAAGTACCGGATCGATAAGCAGTATCGGTAAGAGTAGTAATACCGTTAAAACCTTAACGATACCCATCCCTATACACAACCAACACTCATTAATATCGCCATAGCATCCCGAAATGGGGTCTGAGTGTGCGGTGCAACACTTACCTGGCTCCATGGAAGGCATAGCGTCCTCAAACCGCACACTGCTACCCGCTGGCGATAGGAGAGGGGAATGAGGGTGGCAATGCATAGTGTCGCCATCTTCAGATTCCAGAGACCGAGGAAACTGCTCTTTTTATTGATAATTTGGTAAATTGATAAATTGATCATTTGGATAATACGCTGGGCAAGGGTGTGTCTTATCGCCTCCTTCTGCTTTTGTGCAGCCGAGAACTGCTGGCCGAAGTTCTTGACTGCATCGCCAAAGAGGCCGGCCTGGGAGATAGGGGAGTGGAGGAATTGATTTGTGTCAGTCTCCCTCATATCCACCAAGTTCCGCCAGTGATGGCGTTCCTGGACCACCAAAGTGGACATCTTCTGACCGAGGGAGCGCACAGTGACTTTCATGCGCAGCTCCTGCATCAGCCCTGTGTCAGAACTACCATTGTGCAACTCCTTAAGTGCCTTGGCTTGGTACACTTGCAGGAGAGCCATGGCGTGCAGGGTGGAGGCAGCCTGTCCAGCAGCTCTGTAGTCCTTTGCCATGAGAACGGACAAGAACTTACAGGCCATGGATAGGAGACGTGGGTTACTCATCCAGGCGGCAGCACTCTTTGGACACAGCTGCATCACAACCTCACGCTCCACTGGGGGCGAGGGTAGTGAGGAGGCTCCAGACCAGTTTCGGGCAGAAAAAGATGCCGTCTATTATCTGGTAACCTCCTCATGCACCTCCAAAATGCTAAGAACCAGCGCGGGCCGCCTTGCGATACCATTTGTCCAACCTAGAGCGTTCGGGACACGGTGGAAGCCTCCACTCGAGCCCTGACACTTTCGACAGCCTGTGAAAGCATAGCGGTTATCTCTGGGTCAGACTACGCTACTCTCCCTGAAGGTGGCAAGTTCATCCCCGGAGGCCCACCCTCCGATGCAACGATTGACATCCGGTCTTCCAGCGGAGCCCCGATTGAAACCCTTGGTCCCCCATGCAAAGGACCAGCATTCTCACTTAGAAGCTTCACAGCTTGCGGTGTGGGGGACTCACAGAGATTTGCTCGGCAGGTAATGCCCCACTGTGATCCTCAGGTCACCCTGGCTATTCACCGAAGTAGCCCTCTTCTGATTATCAGAACAGGAACTAAACTGGGGGTATAGGCGAGGGGACTCAACCTCGAGGTAGTTGAGTCTTGACCGCAACACAAGATGGTCATCTTCCCGCAGTGGGTACATGACTCATTCACAAAAGTTACCTCAGCGTGATTGACGTCCAGACACGCGAGGCAACGACCGTGACTGTTAGCCGACGCCAGGTAACGATTGCATCCAGAAGCACACGGGTGGAATGACATCTTTAAAAATATGCAGTGTCACACCCGTGTTTGCTCTTTCATAGAAATGTAGCCCTCTTATAGTGCTGAAGTGCACAGGGGAAATGGCTGCAGCACAGCTGGAAGGGAATAGTGCAGCCTGCAGTGTGCAAAAATGTCTTTTAGGGCTGTTATGAACAGCAGGAAATGCTATTTTGTAGATCACTACCACCTCTGCAGCGCCGTCACACCAACACCGGATAACAGAGGCCTCTTCCTGAAGAGCACTCGCAGACACTCGTGGAACAATTTGTGCTGGTCGTAACGTCTAACGTGAATGACTGAAAGGGAACTACAATATACAGTATGATACAATATTATGATCTATGATGTGATACATCATTATATATGATGTGGCACATGACAATAAAATATGCTACAATGTATGTTCCGTTTGGATATATATTATACAAAACAATGCAGCATATTAATAGAGTAGACAGCCATCGGCACATATCCTCAGCAAAGACCAATGGAACCAGACAACTTGATAAAATATTCTGAATTATATAAATCAGATATAAATCTGACTTGTGATGCAGACTGGAATCATAATCATACCATGTTGGTTTATTTGGCCAGAGGAGAACTGGCCCCCCGACTAAGCCTGGTTTCTCCCAAGGTTTTTTTTTTTCTCCATTTCTGTCACTGATGGAGTTTAGTGGTTGTTTTTTTTTTTTTTTTTGGCTTGCTTAATGTGTGGCATTTAATATTCAACAATATTATTGATCTGACTGCACTGAGACTATTGGATGAGAACTTAACTGAGCTGGACGATGACATCACTGTCTTCTACAGAGCTGCTTTATAGCTGAATTAAACTCGTTCCATAATTGATGATCTTTACACAGTTATTGAATAGAACGTCTACGGTTACGTATCTAACCCTCGTTCCCTGAGTAGGGAACGGAGACGTTACGTCGGATGACGACGAATGGGGTTTCGCTTAGAAAGCCTATCAACTTCGAGTATTACAAAACGAGCCAATGGCAAAGAAATGCCATGGGTCTGCGGAATTTGCATGACGTAACTCCGCCCCACCTCGTGGGTATAAAAGGAGGAAGTCCGCAACAGCAGTTTATGTTTCTTCGCTGAGGAGCCAAGACTGAGCTCAGGCGATCCCCGCGGTACAGCGGAAAGTGGCAGGCAGACGTAACGTGTCCGTTCCCTACTCAGGGAACGAGGGTTACATACGTAACCGTAGACGTTCCCTTTCGTTGTCACTCCGAGTTACGTCGGATGACGACGAATGGGGTTACCAGTCTAATCACGCCACCTTCTCAGCTGTCTTCCAGTGCCCTGCGTAAACAGAGATCCCTGTCATAGACGGACGAAGGACTCCATTTAACACAGGAATACCAAGGTACACTGGGAAGCATATCCCAAGCTAGGGGAAGTATGCAATTAATGCCAACCCAGAGGGGGGGGGGACTTAGAGAATACACATATGACCCTGAAGGAAGCATATGGGGAACACTGGGGTGTCCAGCCGCAGGTGGAATATTTCAACCCCAGGGGTGGCAAGGTGGCTTGCCAAGGGAAAGACACATGCTCAGAGAGGCTTACAGTGGAAATACACATGTGGGGGTCGCTCAGGGGAGGGACCATGCACACGGGAGGCACCTAGCCGACGCGCAGGCAAGAGACACTGGCGCCGACGTCAGGAGTGCTGGAGGAGCTCAGGGCTTTCGAGGAAGCTCACCTGAGGAGAATATCGCACGTATCCAGTCCGTGGAGTGGAATGGCGAGCAAGCGAAGACACCTGAGCGGGTCCGGTACTAGCTAGTTGAAGCGAGTACATGAGAGGACACTGGCTCCACTCGGAGATTATAGAATCTGGCGAATGTGTTAGGTGTCGCCCAGCCTGCAGCTCTGCAGATGTCTGTTAGCGAGGTGCCATGCGCTAGAGCCCAAGAGGATGCCACACTCCGGGTGGAGTGGGCCGTCACACCAAGGGGGCACGGCCGACCTTGCTGCTGGTATGCAAAGCAATGGCGTCCACTATCCAGTGAGACAACCTTTGCTTGGAGAGAGCCTTTCCCTTTAGCTTCCCACCATAACAGACAAAGAGCTGGTCTGAGGTCCTGAAACACTGCGTACTGTCTACATAGGCGCGAGAGCGCGTACTGGACAGAGCAGTGCCAAGGCTGGGTCTGCCTCCTCCGGGGGCAGCGCTTGCAGGTTCACCACCTGGTCCCGAAAGGGAGTGGTAGGAACCTTGGGCACATATCCGGGCCGGGGTCTCAGGATCATATGAGAGAAAGCCGGTCCGAATTCCAGGCACGCTTCGTCGACGGAGAATGAGTGCAGGTCCCCTACCCTCTTGATGGAGGCCAGTGCAACCAGGAGCGCTGTCTTCATTGACAGGAACTAAAGCTCGACTGATTGCAGGGGCTCAAAGGGAGCTCTCTTCAGGGCAGTTAGAACCACTGAGAGGTCCCAAGAGGAGGGCGAGGAGGATTTAGTCTCCTCGCTCCTCTCAGGAACCTGATGACCAGGTCGTGCTTCCCTACCGACTTACCTTCGACCAGGTCATGGTGTGCGGCAATGGCGGCAACATAGACCTAAGGGTGGAGGGAGACAGCCTTCGCTCCAACCCTTGCTGAAGGAAGGAAAGCACAACGCTGATCGAGCATTTCCGGGGGTCTTCTCGGTGAGGAGATTCCACTTCAACGCATAGGCGTGTCTCGTGGACGACGCTCTAGCGGAAGTGATGGTAGCCGCCACCGCTGGTGGAAGGGTACTCAAACCTACCTCGAGCCGTCCAAGAGCCACACGTGGAGGCTCCAGAGATCGGGGCGAGGGTGCTACAGGGTGCCCCGTCCCTGAGAAAGAAGGTCCTTCCTCAGAGGAATGGGCCAGGGAGGTGCTGTCGCGAGGAGTACAAGTTCGGGGAACCAGGTCCGGTTGGGCCAATACGGCTCGACCAGAATGACCTGCTCCTCGTCCTCCCTGACCCTGCGCAAGGTCTGCGCAGGAAGGCTCACTGGGGGAAACGCATATTTGCGGCCCGGCGGCCAGCTGTGCGCCAGTGCATCTGTGCCGAGCGTGCCCTCGGTCAGGGAAAAATACAGGGCCTTGTTGCCATGCCCACCTCGGGACTCGGTCGCGAAGCCAAAGCTGAAGCGGTCTCATATGAAACAATCCGAGCGGCGTGACCGCGGCTGCAGATGCCATATTCCCCAGGAGCCTCTGAAAGAGTTTCAGTGGAACCGCACTCTTGCCCTCGAATTGTCTCAGACAAGTCAGCAGTGACTGCGCGCGCTCGCTCGTAAGCTGCGCGGACATGGCGACCGAGTCGATGTCCATACCGAGAAAAGAGATCCTCTGCACGGGGCAAAGTTTGCTCTTCTCCCAGTTGACCCGAAGGCCCAGACGAGCTAGGTGCCCGAGCACTAGGTCCCTGTGTTCGCAAACCTGATCTCGAGAGTGAGCTAGGATCAGCCAGTCATCGATATCACTCAGGATGCGAACCCCGTGCTCCCGAAGGGGAACAAGGGCAGCCTCGACGACCTTCGTGAAGATGCGAGGAGACAGGGCCATCCCGAAAGGGAGGACCGCATACTGGTATGCCTGCCCCTCGAAAGCAAACCGAAGGAACGGTCTGTGTCGAGGAAGAATGGAGACATGGAAGTAGGCGTCCTTCAGGTCGATCGCTGCAAACCAATCCTGGGGCCGAATGCATTCGAAAACGCGTTTGGCGGTGAGCATCTTGAACGGCAGCCTTTGAAGGGAGCGGTTCAGCACGCGCAAGTCCAGGAAGGCCGTAACCCACCGGTTTTCTTGGGGACAATGAAGTAGGGGCTGTAGAAGCCAGACCTCATCTCGGCTGGAGGGACAGTCTCGATTGCACCCTTCGCCAGCAGGGTGGCAATCTCTGCTCTCATGATGGGGGCATAGCCACCGACCAAAGTGGAGCGGACTCCCCTGAAGCGGGGAGGAGGCCGTGCGAACTGAATCGCATAGCCGAGCCTGACGGTCCGCGCGATCCAGCGGGACAGACGGGGAGCTCTAACCAGGCTCCCAAGAACTGAACCAGCGGGATCTTGCGAACGACAGGCGTCCCCCCGGAGGGGCAGCGAAGCGGAGTAACTGGCCCAGACGTGGACGGCATAGCGGTCCGGTGTGGGGGCACAGTTAGCAACCGCGCCCTGGCAGAGGGGGCCAGGGGAGGACCAGGCTGGTCGTCCCGCGAGGGGCCTGCTCTGCCAGGGGTCTGGCGACAGAGGGGGACAGGGAAGAAGCGGTCCGTGGACGGCACACCGTGTCAACCACCTCTGGGACAGGGGGACGAGGAGAGCACGGCTAGTGGGCGGCGCTCTGTGTCGTCCGAGAACTCTTTGTGCTCAGAGACGGGAGAGTCAGTTCTTTGGAGAATAAGGATTCTTCCCCGGCCCTCCACCGGGGAAAGGAGTGGTCCTGCTACCAACTCCTGGAAAGAACTGAGTCCCATCTCTGAGGAGCCCCTCTCAGGAGCGCCGCGTAACCCGGCGTGTAGCGGGGGGCGGGGCTGGAGAGGGCTGTGGCGTCCGACCGCGGGGGGGCGCCCTCGGCGGTGGGCAGACCGAGGGACCTGAGCGGACGGCGGGGCCGTCGGGACAGGTCAACCTCAGCCTGCTCCATCCCCGAGGAGCCCGTCTCAGGAGCGCCGCTTACCCGGCGTGTAGCGGGGGGCGGGGCTGGAGAGGGCTGTGGCGTCCGCCCGCGGCCCCCAGAGCCGGCACGGGTGAACGGGCGGGGTGGGAGCCGCGGGAGGGCGCCTTCGGCGGTGGGCAGACCGAGGGATCTGAGCGGACGGCGGGGCCGTCGGGACAGAACCAACGTCAGTCTGCTCATGGGCGGCTGAGAACTGTCTGCTCATGGGTGGCTGAGAGCTGTTGGACAAGCCCTCAACCGCACCGCGGAAGGGGCCGACCTGGGATATGGAATGTCGGGCAGACGGGTCCGCGCGACATCCAGCACATCAGACAGGTTCAGCCACAGAATGGTGAGTATCACCTGACCCAGGGAGCGTACGGCCACTTTCGTCGCTCAGAGAGCAAGGTTAGTGGCGGCGCGCAGCTCAGTGAAGAGCCCTGGGTCAGTCCCGCCCTCGTGCAGGTCCATGAGCATCTGGGTCAGGTAGACCAGCAGAATGACCATGGCATGCAGTGAGGCGGCTGCCAGTTCCGTGGCGCTATAGGATCTCGCCACAAGCGTAGACGAAAAACTACAGGCCACGGACGGGTGCTTAGGATTGCGCCGAGAAGAAGCACTCTGAGGACACATAGCATCGCAACAGAGTGTTCAGCCGGGGGAACCCCAGTGTACCCATGGGCAGCGGCCCCATCGAGGGGAGGAAAGGCGGATGAGATCAGCGAGCGGTCCCTGATCTCATCATGCACGTCCAGGAAGAATGGTATTGGGGTTTGCCGTGGACGAGGGTCGGCGGCCTTACCCAAAAACCAATCGTCCCGGGAAAGCATGGCCGTCATCTCCGGATCAGACTCGATGAGTCGTCACTTCCAGGAAAATCAAACCCACCTAGTGAAGCTGCTACAAACATAATATCATCCTCTGTAGCTTCAAATGAAACACACGGGCCACCAGAGGGTAGACCCGTGGGAATCACCTGTTCACTAGCGGGCACCGTCATTGAAGAGGGGGGCTGGGGTCGCGGACACATAGTCGGCGCCTTGTTCCAGACCATAACCCTCAGGTCACCCTGGCCACCAGCCGAAGATCGGGGGGTGGATGAGGGGACTCTCACTCATGTGAGTTCACCGAGTCTCGACCTTAATGACGCGATGATCATGTTTCCACGGAGAAAACATGAGTCATCCACGAGCGCTGCTCTAGCATGATCAAGCCCAAACATACTAGACAACGCTCGTGCCCATCAGAGTCCGATACCAAGCTGCCGCACCATTCATTTTTTATTTATTTTTTTAAATGCACGGGCGAGCCGTCTTTAAAAAGACGTGCCGAGTGCAAGCTCTTTTAGTGAGAGAAAACTCAAGTGTTGAAGCACCCAGGGAGACACGCACCGACTGGCAGACCACTGCAACAGATCAGCAGGAAGCACGCTCTCGCCGTAGATCGTCGTCACACCAACACTCAAGGTACTCGTTTGTAAAGCTGACAATTCAGAGATGGCTTGTGGAGAGAAGAATACACTTGGCTCCGAAGCGAAAACATAAACTGCTGTTGCGGACTTCCTCCTTTTATACCCACGAGGTGGGGCGGAGTTACGTCATGCAAATTCCGCAGACCCATGGCATTTCTTTGCCATTGGCTCGTTTTGTAATACTCGAAGTTGATAGGCTTTCTAAGCGAAACCCCATTCGTCGTCATCCGACGTAACTCGGAGTGACAACGAAAGGGAACTGAATAAACACTAAACTGTCCTCAGCTGAACAATGACACTATTGTCTTAAGGACCCCATATACTTCAAGTGAAATCGGAAAAACAAACTAATGTGACGTCATTTCGAACAAAATCAGGCCCATACTAAGTTTGTTTCATGAATTCGAAACAGCATGCCAAAGCGATCTTTCCGGAAAAGTTTGCTCCGTCTGGTAAACCCATTCCAACTACCATTGATCTGCAGCAATAACATAATAGGTAGGTGGGGATCTGAGGCTCCGCCGCCTTTGACGTGGAAATCTTCTTCGGTTCATTTCTTCTGTTCAGTCCCTTGAGGTCAGACATCTGCGAGTAAAAACAAACACACTGGAGAGTCACTTTATTGTAGAAAATACACTTGTAATTGTAATTGAAAGAGACAATGACACTGTTTTTTCATGTTTAATACTGTAAAGCTGCTGCTTTTAATCAATTTATATTTATAATATATTGTATAAAGCGGTATATAAATAATGGTGACGTGACTTTACTGAAGTGGCAAATTGCAGAGCATATCCACATCGCTATGATCTGATGCTTTCTTAACTGCTGTTTTCTTACTGCTGTCATTTTTGTAGCATGTTTATTTTGTTACTGAAAGGAAAGCGCACAGCACATATTTACATATTCATCTAAACGTCGGTCTCAGCAGCGTGGGTGGCGTTGGATGTTTGCTAACAGTATATCACTGCTCACGTTTTTCAAACTTCTTTTTACCCCAAAGCGAAGAACGAAAAAGAACTTCGCTGTATGTCAGGGCCTTTAGAGCTGCTTTACAGAAGAATTGAATTCTGTTTGCATCATTGATCATTACTTTCCTGTTTATTTCTGTAAAGCTGCTTTGAAACAATTTGTATTTTATAAATTCTGAGTGTAAGATTGAAGGCATTGTGAAATGCATGCAAACATGTGGTTTTATATTTTATATTAACATTTAGTACTTTTTGAGTTTCCACAGTTACCTATTTTCCCAATTAAAAGAATAGTCAAGTCAAGTCAAATATATTTATATAGCGCTTTACAGTACAGATTGTATCAAAGCTGCTTCACAGTATCAATCAAAACAACTTAACAATGTTTGTTTATTACTGGAAAAAAGACATCCAAGTTTGGTAGAGCTGATCAATGGTATGATTGGTTAATTAATTTGAATATCCCCAACTGAGCAAGCCAAAGGCAACAGTGGCAAGGAACCGAAAAACTCCATCCAGTGACCTAATGGTGTCCTAAAACTCCATCAGATGACCCAATGGAGAAAAAAAAACATTGGGAGAACCCAGGCTCAGTCAGGGGCCAGTTCTCCTCTGGCGTTTATGAACTAGAGGCCGAATTTACAGTAACTGTAAGATACAAAATTTATATGAATGCCTGGCTAAATAGATGCGTCTTCAGTCTAGTTTTAAATTGGGAGAGCTAGTCTGAGCTACGAACAATATCAGGAAGGCTATTCCAGAGCTTCGGAGCTAAATGTGAAAATGCTCTGCCTCCTTTGGTGGATCTGGATATCCTAGGAATGACCAGAAGCCTCGAATTTAGTGATCTTAAAGAGCGCGATGGATTGTAAGGCGATAGAAGATCCGTTAAATAGACGGGAGCTAAACCATTTAGAGCTTTATAAGTCAAAAGCAATACCTTGTAATTGATACGGAACTTAAAGATGAACTGAGCTGAAATTTGAGAAAAGGTGATATAACAGATGTATTTTATTTATTCTCATTGGTACAATTATTAAAATGGCAGAATTTGTTAAAAGGGATAAAATGGTACGTTGAAAATGTTGTTTTTGCTAAACGGGCGCCGCCATGTTGGATTTCAACATTCGGTTACGTCACTGGCATGGTAGGCTACTCCGTTGCCAACCAACACCAGCAGAGCAGCCGTAGCATGTAAGTAGTCTGAGGCTAGCTGACATGGCTGAGGAAACAGAAACCAACAGATCTAGGGGGGGTTTCATACTGTATTGCCCCTGGCTGTAGTAATGAATTGTATAGGGCTAAGTGAGCTGGGGTTACGATACCTTTGACAAGGAAACCAGCCCTCAAGTCATGGCCAACTTTAGCTGCCTTAAAACTCTCTAGCACTCCGACAGCCCCTGGATTTCGAGTCTGTAGTAAGCATTTTTTTTAGCGACAGACTATTTAGAGATATACTTTCGTCAATGAGTACATGAAGCGTCTGACAATGTCTGCATCAAATGTTTTATTTAGCCAAGTTACAAGTCCAACGCATAACGTTACTCGAATCCTTGATATTCGGCTGAGGGGAAAAGATCCCTGATGTAGTTCACTGCACAGGATGGAATCGGAATCCTATTCCTCCTTCCCAAATGCCCCCTCGCTCAAAGAGTGAACTGCCGGTACGCTGTTAACGTAAATAGTCTGAGAAAAGGATATAATAAGTTAGCCTAGCCTAGCCCAGTCGCCAACTCGTAAAATACGCTGTTACCTGCTACTTATGCAGCGATCCAGCGTCTCAGCTCGGACATCCTTTAAATAGCATAGCCACCTCCAACACGTCTCTCTCACCGCATCCGAAATGAACGGTGCATGGTGATGCATTTTTCGCCGATCAATAAATGTTCCAGGTTGCCCTCTCTGCAACAGATCGACTCCGGTGCAGTGTCCATGCTCCGGCAGCACCCGCGCCCACACCAGTCACTTCCCCCAAACGATCCTGTACTGTATGTGGAGCCTGAAACTGGTCTTTTTCCATGTGGTGGTAGTCAGATACTACTGGCCTGTCCCTCACATGCTCAAATGCGTAACCCATGCCATTAAAATTACTCATTTTCGTCTGTGTATATAGGACCTGCAGCTGTTGTCTATATACATTCGCAGGTCCTACCATGCCATTGACGTCATCAAAATTGCCAGCGTTCAAGCGCGATTTTTGTGTTGCTTAAAGCTATATTGATATTTTTGATTAAAAATTTTTGTGTAATTTACTTTTAATTGTCATAAACAACACGTTTTCAACGTCGTTTTTTTCAGTTCAGTTCATCTTTAATAGGTAACCAATGAAGTGATGATAAAATTGGTGTTATATGATCATATTTTCTTGATCTAGTAAGAACTCTAGCGGCTGCATTTTGGACTAACTGTAGCTTGTTTATTGAAGATGCAGGACAACCAGCTAATAAAGCATTACAGTAATCTAGTCTCGAGGTCATGAATGCATGAACTAACTTTTCTGCATCAGAGACTGATAGCATATTACGTAGCTTAGCAATGTTTCTAAGGTGGAAAAAGACTGTTTTTGTAACATATGAAATATGCTTTTCAAAAGACAGGTTGCAGTCTAATGTAACACCCAGGTCTTTTACTGTAGCGGATAAAGTAACAGGGCATCCTACTATGTTAAAGTCGGGCTGTGAAAGGTTTTGTGGACGGTTTTTAGAACCGATAAGTATTACCTCTGTCTTGTCTGGATTTAATAAAAGAAAATTACGCGTCATCCAATCTTTTATATCTTTAACACAATCTGTCAATTTGGATAATTTAGCGTATTCATCTGGCCGTGATGAAATATATATTTGAGTGTCATCAGCATAAAAATGGAAACTAATTCCATGTTTCCTTAGAATATTACCAAGAATAAAAGTAACTTTGTTGAACATTGCTGTTTTTTGTCATGTAAATGGCTGTGGTTGCCATTTTGTAAAAGTAATAATTTATTGCTTTAATAAGATATGGTACAATGTTGCAATATAGAATATGATAAGATAAAATATGATACGGTAATGCAGTAATGAAAATACAGGACTTACAAATGAAAGACATTAAGATTCCATGTTCGTTCTTTCCCCTTTAGTCTCATGGCCTCCAGACGATACTACTTTGAGATTCTCCACAAGCAGGACGACAAAGGCTCGGATCACGTTGAAGTTGGGGTGAGTTTTGAATTGGCTAAACTCAAGCTCATTGTAACTCTGAGACAAAGGAGAGATGGATCCAAATGCTGATAGTAGTCTTTAATAATAAAATAACAAAAATATACACAGCTGAACACAAGAACTGAGTAAAGCCACCAGCATTACAGCCATAAAAAGGACAAGACCTGACAATGAACACAGGAAACACTGGGATTTATATTAATGGGCTAACAAGGGACAGGAGAAGGAAATGAATCACTATGGGAACAAACAAGGGTAACTATGGGCGCAAATAAAAGGGGGCACAGCAAAAGCAAACAGGATTTAAAAACTGGTGAAGCAATGGAACAATTGGAACAGAAAATACATATCAAAGTCCCTAAACACAAAACAGGAGAAATGACACAAAACAGGTTTTGTAACACTCAGAGCTTCAGAAACGATTCTTAATGCATTTCTGACCACATAGTGCTTTTCAATTCATGTTCTGTTTATTCAATCTAAACGTGCAATCATGCATCCTTCACCATCCATTATCTGAACTTTCAAAACAGCTGTTATTGTCCACTTTTGGTAAATCTTATTATACAAGTCTTTTCAGTCCACAGGCTATTCTGAGGATTGATAATAGAGGCTAAAGATACTGAATGTTTTTGTCATATCTGTTTTTGAAAACACTCCATTCAGTCAGCCTGAGAGAGACAAATACCGGGTTTTAAGAGTGGGTGACATCTTATTTTGTTCTCCACCTGACCAGCGTTGAGTTGAGGTCTTTTCATGAGCCTGTTCATCGGTCTGTCTGCTAGTATTTATTTATTTGAATGAATGAATGAATAATTGTCATGGAAAGAGTTTACTGAAAATCCTGTGGTTTGAATACTGATGTGTTAAATCGATTAAAACAATTCATGAAATAAAAATATGAATATAGAAATTAATTATTTAAAATTGTATAAACAAAAGCATCTGTGTTTGGCCACTTTACTTGCACTGACAAAATAGTAACCTATGTTAATGTTAACACCTAAATGAACTAGTTTTATTCAAGTTAAAAGTATTATTCATCACTGAATCAACCTAAATGCATGAATTTATACCAAGAAACTTTTATTGGTTACATGAGGTAGATATAACACTTTAATGTAACAATTGGAATACATTGGACATGTTTTTTGTATTCATTCTCAAATTAATTACTTCCACTTCAATCAATGCCATGGAAAAATATATATATTTTAAATTATGCTGGACTTTATTAAACATGTAAACTGTGGTTTGAATGAATACTGATTTAGTAAATAACTTACAAAAAAATTAAATTACAAAAAATATAAATACATTTATAATCATCCAAATGAAAAACTGAATATATAATAAAAAAAATAGTAAATAAATTTAACAAATAAATAAAACATGATAAATAATAATAAAAAAAATCCACAAGATATTTTATTGTGGCAAAATATATTTCTGATAACCTACTTCTAAACACCGCATATAAACAAAACAATCTGTGTTTGGCCACTTTACAAGTCTGTCAAGCAGACAGTCTTTTCCTGTTCAATTGCAACCATAACAGTGTTAGAAATGGACCTTTTTTTAAAGAAGGAGCAATATTTTGCCCCTGGAATTGATTTCTAGGAGAATTTTGTCCCGTCCCCCCCCCCCACCACCACCCCCCCCCCACTTCATGAGGAGGTCTGGGCCGCTTTACAGACGAAACTGGACACGTGTATAAATGCATCTGGTTGTTGAAACCGCATATGTAAATTGGACTTCTCCCAAAAATGCTGAAAAAAAACGTGTGAGAGCGTGTTAGCCTATATGTCATGTTATATTCATTATATGACAAAGCTATGGCAACACGCATCACCGCAGCTGAGCATCTATTCATAAAGCCAACGTGCAAACTATCGTAAATCAAAGTGAATGTAAGTCACAGGCCCTTAACACACAATCATCTTCGTTAAAAGTAAAGAAACAAAATGATCTTACCAGTGCTGTCTCTCTTATTGCGGTCTTTGATTTTGAAATTAGCTGATGATCAATAAAATGCAGCTCATTACTGTTGCTTTCGGTGACGTGAACTCCGTTAAATCTGCATATAGCGCGTTGTTTGAAGATCGGATTTATATCCGTTTTGCAAAAACATATTTATGTGACCAGGTGTAAATGGAATCGTTTTGATAAATCAGATCAGTAAAAACTGTAACGACAATGAGTCTTACATTAAATTAGCTCAAATTATATATAGGGAATTTAATAATTAATCATGAATGATTAATATATTGCATATTACAGTTAAATTATCGAAGCTGAAAATAGATCGATTGTATATATGAATGATCACCATAATGGGTTATGGTTAGTCATTAGTATATCAATAGTCTTATTACAGATCGATTATATGAGATAACCTTAAATGGAATTAATTTAGTTATCAAACAATCTGTTTGTCCAGCAAACAGCCGTAAGATTAACTCATCAACTTCCCAATAAAAGTTATCACTTCTTATAAACTCCAAGAAATATTAATTTTCTGGCCGTGAACATTAATTTTCCTGTGTTTATAAAATTAAACTACTCAACGTAGTAAATAATAAAGCTTTTGTAGCCAAAGGGTCGAACATTTCATTGACTTTGTAAAAATGAGCATTTTAGACCGTAAGCAATCAAGAATATAATGGTTTTAATAATTGGACTAATAATACATCGAACTACAATTCACACATAATATATATGTATATACAACCGGAATAGACAAAACGGAAAACATTACAAACACGAATTTACAATAGGATGAGAGAGGGAGAGAGAACGAGAGAGAGAGAAATAGAGACAGAGAGAGAGAGAGAGAGCGAGGGAGAGAGAGAGTAAGAGGATGAGAAAGTGAAACTAACGGTCAGGATGAGAGAGATCACCGGGGTGATCGCGGCATGGCAAAAATCACAGACAACGTAGCCCTTAGAGAGACCAACAAGAAATCACATCAATCAAATCAAATCAAATCAATAACCTATACTTGTGTATGGCTCTCTTTGTGTTGCTGAGGAACGCAGAGTCGTGTGCGTGTTTGTCCTTCGGCGCTATAGGCTTGTTCTCTCGTGTCTTCCGGGGCGAGCAGACTCGCGGGAAGTTTTAAAGGTTCACCGAACGTGAAGTTACCAAGGAAATAATTCAGAGTTCATCTCCCTCGTGGAAGGAGAGGTGAATATGAAAATAAAACTTAGTAAAGAAAGGAAAAGAAAAGAAACGCGGCGTAAAGCTCCCTAAGGAGCCATGGGACCGGAAACCTCTCTCTGGCGTAGGACTGCACAGAACAGAAGTGGCGCTTCATGTTTTAAAGGGAGTAGTGGCACGCCCTTTTCACATGCCTGATCCAATCGTTTGGGAGGAGGCGTGGCAGCACACTTAGTTCCGGTCAATGTACAGAAGAGACGGAATTGAATCAAATAAACATTTCTAGTCTAGTATTAATAAAAGAATGCGTCATGTTGCACTTTGGGTTAAGAATTCGCTACCATTGAATTTTTTGGATCATAACAATACCACACACGGTACTTCTGTGTGCTAGTAAGATAAAGATACATGATTATTCGTGATTAAACGTCTATCACATATCATAAAGCTGATGGTTGTAGCACTGAAAATCACATGGGAATAGTGCAACACAACAAGAAACATTTTATACACATATGAAACATTTTACAAGGTATTTCATCTCACACGTGGTCAAAATTGAGTGTTTCTGTGTGTGTGTTTGTGGGTGTATGTGTGTGCGTGTGTGTATCTGTGTGCGTGTGTGTATAAGTTCATCCCGTGGTTGGCGCGGGCTGTTGCTCCCCCCTTCTTGGGGAATCACGTGGGGAATCCTGTGGTCAGCATCTGTCCATCCGTGGTGTGTACCACGTGAGGGTTTCAAGAACAACGGGGACCTGTTTCTTATTGCGCAATGCGTCATAAATGGAGTTAATCAATGACCTGCTGGCAGACATTGGGGCACCATATCACATGATTCAAGGTTTTGTGAATTAAACATATATGTGTTCATAGTTGTTCAGTAGTGAAAGGAAAACAGGATTCGGTCAGTCGCTACAAAACGCATGAAGTGTCCAGGTGTAAACAGCCCCATAAGCTGTCTGTCAGCATCTGTATAATTTTCTGTTAATAAATTGCAAATTGTGGCATGTTGCAAAGCAGTCACATCTCTTGTGTTTTTATGAATGACGTCAGTGACTAGTCAACGTCGACTCGACTTTGATGTCATAACAGTCGACTTCCAAAAATCTGAAGTCGTTCAACCCCTACTGCAGAGGCACTAAACCAATACTAAACAAATAATGACACAAAATAAAACTATGGAATTCACTATGGAGAACGTCTCGGTTACGTATGTAACCCTCGTTCCCTGAAGGAGGAAACGGAGATGTAGTCGACGTGTCGACTGATTGGGATCACGCTTAGGGAGCCTGTCATCTTCGAGTACGGTTAAAACGAGCCAATGCACATTGGCGTGCGAGATATGCATCTCACACTCCGCCCTGCGGCGCGGGTATAAATACGGATGTAGATGCACGCACCAGTTGTTTTTCGCTGAGGAGCCGAGCGAAACCCGGAGTCAGCAGTGGTCCAGCAATAGTGGCGACTGGACTATGTCTCCGTTCCCTCCTTCAGGGAACGAGGGTTACATATGTAACCGAGATGTTCCCTTTCAGTTGCTAACGTTCGACGTAGTGGACATGTCGACTGATTGGAATCCCAATTAAAACGCCACTAGTGCTGCCACCTTCCAGTGCCTAGACAAAAGCCTTCTGATCCCCCTGCATTATTAAGGCGGAGATGGGATAGGCCAGGGAAGTCACTGCTGTTCCACAGGACCACTAGGAAAGGAAAGGAATGCCCGGATTTCTTTGGAAAGGAATGCGCTGCGGAAGCCACATCCTGCGAAAGGAGGTAACGTGGAGAATACACATATGGACTGGGCGGAATGCCACTGAGGTGGCTCCAGCCTATTAATAGGGGGGAGACTCACCGGACAGTGATGGCAGAGCAGACTCTGCCAAGGGAAGACATGGGCTCGTCGCAGGGAGCCGTGAAGGCGAGTCTCGATCTCAACACCGCAATAGTCATGTTCTCGCAATGAGAACATGAACTATCCACAAAAGCTATATATATATATTTTTTTTTTTCTTCTTCAAAAACGTGATGCAACCATTGTGACCTTCAGAGGGGGACAGGGACGCACGGATGGAATGCCATCTTAAAAAAGACGCAAACGCAGTTGAGAGCTCAGAAGCTCGCGATCACCGCTGCACTCGCGCTGTAGAACCACCAGCACTGGGAGAGTCTTCCAGAAGAACACCGACAGACTCGCTTGTTGAAAACTTTCACACTCTTCAGAGACATCGACACCGATCGGCTCCGAAGTGAAAGACAACTGGTGCGTGCATCCACTTCCGTATTTATACCCGCGCCGCGGAGCGGAGTGTGAGATGCAGATCTTGCACGCAATGTGCATTGGCTCGTTTTAAGAGTACCCGAAGATGACAGACTCCCGAAGCATGATCCCGATCAGTCGACTACGTCGAACGTGAGCGACTAAAAGGGAAAAAAAAAAATTCCTCACATAACTTATATCTCGGTCATTTTCATAACTTTTGGTGGTATTTTTGCCCAGAGCCCTAGATATGTTCTGACCCTGAACTCCACTAGGCATATAATGTACTCTCCAGGTACCTTTGACAATATTTGCAAGATTCTGTGATTTGGGAGACGTCAGAGTATGCCTAATAGTCTTTGTTACCGTTTTGTTACATTTATTGCAACACATACTGGCTCTTTGATTTCATATCTGCAGTGTTTTAGTGTTTTTTTGTTGGTTATTTGTTTTAACAAATGCAGAAAGACATTAAATATTTATTTATTTAATTCATGTTGTCTGAACAAAGGAACCACATTTTAGTTTTGGAACGAATCAGCCCATGGAAATGAAGTTTGAAATATTCTAAAGTAGATGTTTTGGTTTATGCCTGAACTGTCAGTGCCATTAAGTCATTAAAACACCTTTGATTTGAAAAGGGGAAAAAACTATTCATCCATGCAAGCTCCAGTCCATGTTTTGTTTGACCCTGCAAACACATTCTGTTATCATTTAGCAAGTGTATTTGCTCCAAAAACTTTTCAGTTTATTACATTAAGCATTGCACTTGCCTTTAGGCAGTGGCGGGATGTGATAGAGGCAATATATTCGCCTAGACTTTGCTTCACTCTTTCCAAAATGAGTCCAATACTGATACTTTTATTTTTGGTACTCGCCAACACTGAGACTGGTATTTTCATTGCATTTGTAATTTTTAAAAATTATTTTTAAAGAATATTTACATATAAAAATTTAATTAAATTATATTATTTAAATAATTTAAATATAATATTTTTTGAAATATTGGTTAGAGAAACCAAAAGAATATTAATCATATTACAGTAGTCAACATTTGAAGTGGATCAAAAAGTTAATCAAAGTTGTCCTAATACAAGAACGGATATTGTTCATGTTACGCAGCAGCAAGGACGAAGCAGAGAGTGAATCCAATAGCAAGCACTTTACTAACACAAACAGGTAATCCAATGGACTCAGGACAGGAACACGGAACAGCTACCAGCAACATCAAACAACGACCGACAAACACCAACTGAAGAACAAGGGTATAAATACACAGACAAACAAGCTTAACAAGATAACAAGGGGGCGTGGCTAATCAGAAACACCTGGGGAAACTAATCAACAGAACGGGGAACAGCAAAACATGTAAAGACAGAGAAACACATGACAGACAAGAACAAGGAACAAAACAAAACACCCACACCGTGACATAACACCGCAGACACCGGCTCGGGAACAGCAGGCACACACACACTGGCTCGGGAACAGACAACACAGACTC
This sequence comes from Gila orcuttii, assembly GCA_026230005.1. Taxonomy (NCBI): domain Eukaryota; kingdom Metazoa; phylum Chordata; class Actinopteri; order Cypriniformes; family Leuciscidae; genus Gila; species Gila orcuttii. Next base: position 22,687,007 of record JAPDVR010000025.1, read on the forward strand.
TGGCTCGGGAACAGACAACACTCTCACAGGTTGGGGAACAGGCGACACACACACTGGCTCGGGAACAGGCGACACACACAGGCTCGGGAACAGGCGACACACACACTGGCTCGGGAACAGGCGACACACACACTGGCTCGGGAACAGACGACACACACACTGGCTCGGGAACAGACGACACAGACTCTGGCTCGGGAACAGACGACACACTCACTGGTTGGGGAACAGGCGACACAAACACTGGCTCGGGAACAGGCGACACACACACTGGCTCGGGAAGAGGCGACACACACACTGGCCCGGGAACAGGCGACACACACACTGGCCCGGGAACAGGCGACACACACACTGGCTCGGGAACAGACGACACACACACTGGCTCCGGCTCGGGGACAGACCACTCAGACTCTGGCTCGGGGACAAACAACACACTCACTGGTTGGGGAACAGGCAACACACACACTGGCTCGGGAACAGGGAACACACACACTGGCTCCGGCTTGGGGACAGAACACACAGACTCCGGCTCGGGAACAGACAACACACTCACTGGTTGGGGAACAGGCGACACACACACTGGCTCGGGAACAGGCGACACACACACTGGCTCGGGAACAGACGACACAGACTCTGGCTCGGGAACAGACGACACACTCACTGGTTGGGGAACAGGCGACACACACACTGGCTCGGGAACAGGCGACACACACACTGGCTCGGGAACTGGCGACACACACACTGGCTCGGGAACAGACGACACACACACTGGCTCCGGCTCGGGGACAGACCACTCAGACTCTGGCTCGGGGACAAACAACACACTCACGGGTTGGGGAACAGGCAACACACACACTGGCTCGGGAACAGGCAACACACACACTGGCTCCGGCTCGGGGACAGACCACACAGACTCTGGCTCGGGAACAGACAACACACTCACTGGTTGGGGAACAGGCAACACACACACTGACTCCGGAACAGGCAACACACACACTGGCTCTGGCTCGGGGACAGACAACACACTCACTGGTTGGGGAACAGACAACACACACACTGGCTCGGGAACAGACATCACAGACTCTGGCTCGGGAACAGGAACAGACTCTGGCTCGGGAACAGGAACAGACTCTGGCTCGGGAACAGGAACAGACTCTGGCTCGGGAACAGGAACAGACTCTGGCTCGGGAACAGGAACAGACTCTGGCTCGGGAACAGGAACAGACTCTGGCTCGGGAACAGGAACAGACTCTGGCTCGGGAACAGGAACAGACTCTGGCTCGGGAACAGGAACAGACTCTGGCTCGGGAACAGGAACAGACTCTGGCTCGGGAACAGGAACAGACTCTGGCTCGGGAACAGGAACAGACTCTGGCTCGGGAACAGGAACAGACTCTGGCTCGGGAACAGGAACAGACTCTGGCTCGGGAACAGGAACAGACTCTGGCTCGGGAACAGGAACAGACTCTGGCTCGGGAACAGGAACAGACTCTGGCTCGGGAACAGGAACAGACTCTGGCTCGGGAACAGGAACAGACTCTGGCTCGGGAACAGGAACAGACTCTGGGCCGGACATCTTGTCCGTAGACACTGGCTCGGAGGCGGCCATCTTGTCCGTAGACACTGGCTTGGAGGAAGTGACGTGAACAGTCTCTGGATCGGCCATCTTGTCCGTAGACACTGGCTCTGTAGAAGTGACGTGAACGGTCTCTGGATCAGCAGAAGTGACGTGAACAGTCTCTGGTTCGGCCATCTTGTCCGTAGACACTGGCTCGGAGGAAGTGACGTGAACGGTCTCTGGATCAGCAGAAGTGACGTGAACAGTCTCTGGTTTGGCCATCTTGTCCGTAGACACTGGCTCGGAGGAAGTGACGTGAACAGTCTCTGGATCAGCAGAAGTGACGTGAACAGTCTCTGGTTCGGCCATCTTGTCCGTAGACACTGGCTCGGAGGAAGTGATGTGAACAGTCTCTGGATCAGCAGAAGTGACGTGAACAGTCTCTGGTTTGGCCATCTTGTCCGTAGACACTGGCTCGGAGGAAGTGACGTGAACAGTCTCTGGATCAGCAGAAGTGACGTGAACAGTCTCTGGTTCGGCCATCTTGTCCGTAGACACTGGCTCGGAGGAAGTGATGTGAACAGTCTCTGGATCAGCAGAAGTGATGTGAACAGTCTCTGACTCGGCCATCTTGTCCGTAGACACTGGCTCGGAGGAAGTGACATGAACAGGCTCTGACTGGGCAGACGTGACGTGAACAGTCTCTCGCTGGGCAGACGTGACGTGAACAGTCTCTGGACCGGACGGGACCAGCGGTGAGGGCCCTGGGCTGACAGGAAGTACAGGAAGGACTTCCAGGCATTGCGGGACGCGGGAAGTCCTCTTCCTCCTCCGTCTCGGAGAGCGAGAGGGTGCTGGGCTGGACGGGACCAGCGGTGAGGGCGCTGGGCTGGACGGGACCAGCGGTGAGGGCGCTGGGCTGGACGGGACCAGCGGTGAGGGCGCTGGGCTGGACGGGACCAGCGGTGAGGGCGCTGGGCTGGACGGGACCAGCGGTGAAGGGTCTGGCTGGACGTGGCTGACGTGAAGCTCTGGCTGGACGTGGCTGACGTGAAGCTCTGGCTGGACGTGGCTGACGTGAAGCTCTGGCTGGACGTGGCTGACGTGAAGCTCTGGCTGGACGTGGCTGACGTGAAGCTCTGGCTGGACGTGGCTGACGTGAAGCTCTGGCTGGACGTGGCTGACGTGAAGCTCTGGCTGGACGTGGCTGACGTGAAGCTCTGGCTGGACGTGGCTGACGTGAAGCTCTGGCTGGACGTGGCTGACGTGAAGCTCTGGCTGGACGTGGCTGACGTGAAGCTCTGGCTGGACGTGGCTGACGTGAAGCTCTGGCTGGACGTGGCTGATGTGAAGCTCTGGCTGGACGTGGCTGACGTGGAGCTCTGGTTGGACGTGGCGGACGTGGAGCTCTGGCTGGACGTGGCGGACGTGAAGCTCTGGCTGGACGTGGCTGACGTGAAGCTCTGGCTGGACGTGGCTGACGTGAAGTTCTGGCTGGACGCAGAGATCAGGCGATGACCTGGCGTACCGCGGAAGGAAGCTCTCCAGACATCGGCCGAGTGCCTCTCTCCAGTTCAGACCCGAGAGATCGGGGAGCTCCCTCGGATCGGTAACACAGCTTAACCGCCTCGTCACCGAGAGAGCAGGAGGCAGCGAGAGGGGCAAACCCCCAGGTATACTGGAACAGATCGCAGCTATCCAGGGCCAAGGCCGCGATCTGACCGGCGAACTCCCGGCTCATGCTGGGAAGATCAGGTGAGATCTGTGCTGCTGGATTCATTGGGTCGGTCGTTCTGTTACGCAGCAGCAAGGACGAAGCAGAGAGTGAATCCAATAGCAAGCACTTTACTAACACAAACAGGTAATCCAATGGACTCAGGACAGGAACACGGAACAGCTACCAGCAACATCAAACAACGACCGACAAACACCAACTGAAGAACAAGGGTATAAATACACAGACAAACAAGCTTAACAAGATAACAAGGGGGCGTGGCTAATCAGAAACACCTGGGGAAACTAATCAACAGAACGGGGAACAGCAAAACATGTAAAGACAGAGAAACACATGACAGACAAGAACAAGGAACAAAACAAAACACCCACACAGTGACAGTTCAAAATTATTTGATAAAACAAAACTTTGATAAAATTTTGATCCACTTCAGATGTTGACTACTGTAGTTGACTTAATTCGTTTATCAAATAGATGTTTCCTTCAGTTATTTTCATGCTTAATTATGCCTGTTAATATCCCTCTGTGGTGAAAATCAAGCTTTTAATGTTTTTTTAATATGCTTTAAGACAAACCATGTGTAAATTCATAAATCAACACCATTGCTGAGTATTTTCTTCTTAAAACTGCAGTGAACCAAAGACAGTCTCAAAAACATGGTTTGAAATCTTTGGTGTTTCTGATGTCACAAACTACCTTGCAACCATCAGGTCAACGTGTGATGGTCAGCGTGATATTAAAATGTAGTACAAGGTCCTGTTCACTGTTCATTCTATTCATTTTCCTGTAATAATGTAGGGATCCACATGTTATACATAAATCACATACATTTTTTTACTTGGTGTATTATTTCAATATTTTTTAAAAATACGTCAAATTAAATTGTATATGTGGCATATACGATTTAATTTGATGCTCTCTTTCCCCCTCTCTCTCTTTCTCTCTCTCTCTCTCTCTCTCTCTCTTTCTCTCTTTACCCTCAAGTAACGTTAGTAGTAGGTGCATCGTTTTACTTTCTTTGCTATTGACATAGCCGACCAAACTAGAAACATTTCAGCAATGTTGTGAAGTCCCTTCATGAAATTTCCTCACTACTAAATATTCCACGGTCAACTGTTAGTGGTCAACAAAGTGGAAGCAATTGGGAACAACAGCAACTCAGCCATGAAGTGGTAGGCCACGTTCACAGTGCAGGGTCAGCGCATGCTGAGGTGCGCAGAAGTCGCCAATTTTCTGCAGAGTCAATAGCTACAGACATCCAAACTTTGTGTGGCCTTCAGATTGTAGAGAGCTTCGTGGAATGGGTTTCCATGGCCGAGCAGCTGCATCCAAGCCTTACATCACCAAGTGCAATGCAAAGCGTCGGATGCTGTGGTGTAAAGCACGTCGTCACTGGACTCTAGAGCAGTGGAGACGTGTTCTCTGGAGTGATGAATGACGCTTTTCTGTCTGGCAATTCGATGGACAAGTCTGGGTTTGCCGGTTGCCAGGAGAACGGGACTTTACTGAATGCATTGTGCCAAGTGTAAAGTTTGGTGGAGGGGGGATTATGGTGTGGGGTTGTTTTTCAGGGGTTGGGCTTTGCCCCTTAGTTCCAATGAAAGGAACTCTTGATGCTTCAGCATACCAAGACATTTTGGACAATTTCATGCTCCCAACTTTGTGGGAACAGTTTGGGGATGTTCCTGTTCCAACATGACTGCGCACCAGTGCACAAAGCAAGGTCAATAAAGACATGGATGAGCGAGTTTGGTGTGGAGGAACTTGACTGGCCTGCACAGAGTCCTGACCTCAACCCGATAGAGCACCTTTGGGATGAATAAGAGCAGAGACTGCGAGCCAAGCCTTCTCGTCCAACATCATGCCTGACCTCACAAATGCGCTTCCAGAAGAATGGTCAAAAATTCCCATAAACACACTCCTAAACTTTGTGGAAAGCCTTCCCAGAAGAGTTTAATCCTACAGATTAAGATGTTATTAAAGTTTATGTGCCTGTAAAGGCAGACTTCCCAAAACATTGGCGATATAGTGTATATATACATACAGTACATTTCTGTCGTGACAACTCTGAGAGTTTAGCATGGTAATGAATATGACCATGTTAATGTGTTTGGTCTTGGCGGAAAAGATCTGCTACGCTGCTGCTGCTGTTGATTATAGTTGCTGCTGCTGCAGAGCAAATATGGGACTTTTCCACTGCCAATATGTGCAATATGTGTCAGGCTTATGTTTTGTTTAGTTGTCTTTTCAAGTTCAAGTTCACTTTATTTGTATAGCACATTTACAACAGCCACTAGCTGACCAAAGTGCTTTACAGAACAACCAGATTAAAATATAGTAAGATCTGCATAACAACATACAAAACACAAATAAGAGCAGCAAAGCTAAGCGAAACCTTAAAACCGGAATGACAACAGTATCTGACTCAAATATAAAATAGTAAAACTGGAGTAGCAAAGCAATGTCAGACTCAAATATAGAATGAAAAAAAAAGCAGTAGCAAAGCAGTATCAGATTGAAATATAGAATGTAAAAACAGGAGTGGCAAAACAGTATCAGATTCAAATATAAAGTAGTTAAACAGGAGTAGCAAAGCAGTATCAGATTCAAATATAGAATGAAAAAAAAAACAGCAGTAGCAAAGTAGTATCAGACTGAAATATAGAATGGAAATACAGGAGTGGCAAAACAGTATCAAACTCAAATATAAAATAGTAGAACCAACCATTAAAGAAGCGATCAATATACTAACAAGTGAAGCTTGTTACACTAACAAGCTGAACAAGTTCAGAGAGATAGGCAGGAGCTAAGTTATGAAGAGATTTATAAACAAAGAGTATAATTTTTTTAATCTATTCTCTGTTGAACTGGCAGCCAGTGTAGAGATTTGAGAATCGGAGAGATGTGGTCATATTTGCGACACTTATGTAGAAGTCTGTCCGCAGCATTTTGGACTAACTGAAGACGAGCAATTTGAAAACTTGATATACCGCAATATAAGGAATTGCAGTAATCTAGCCGCCACGTAATAAAGAGAAAGCCTTTGATTTTAGCCAATAGACGAAGTTGGTAGAAACTGGAACTGATTACGGATGAGATCTGTTTGTCAAATTTTAAAGGCCGGTCAACAAGAACACCTAAGTTCCGCACCCCTGGGGATTTAAAAGCTGATAGACTCTCTAACTCTGGACTTATACACTGAGAGTTTTCATTTAGGCTGAAAACAATGACCTCAGTCTTGTCTTCATTTAGGAACAGGAAATGTTGGGCTAGCCGTGCTTTAAGATAATTCATCATATCGCATTAAAAGTTAGCCTTTTCGTTCCTATATGTTTGTTTCTTGTGCTTCAGTTCAGTTTAGCCTTGAATGTTTCCTAGCTAGTATCCTTAATCTTGTTAATCTTAGGGGCTGTTTATGCGATTTGGCCGTTCGTTTACACGACAACGGCGTTTTGGGGGCCTGAAAACGCAAACTTTTGAAAACAGATTTCAAAGTGCAAGTTTTTGAATACGGTCGCCGTATAAACAACAAAAACGCAAATCTCTGAAAAAGATGACGTCATGCATATTACGTGTTCAGTCTATGGTGTTTCATCGCCATCTAACGGCCTGGCAGCAGATTACAGCGTTTTTAGCCGCTTTTGAGGATCCGTGTGAATGGGGATCGTTTTGACAATGGTGTCGTCTGTACGCGGAAAACTCAAAGGAATAACTTCTCAGTTTTAAGCATATCATTTTCGTGTAAGCGTACCCTCAGTGTATAAGTACTCCCTGTTTTGTTCTGTTCCTTGTCGGTTATTGTCATTGCGTTAGTGTGGTAAACGTGTTTATTCTCCTGAGATTCTGCTATGTAATTCTGTTCATGGATTAAAGTCTATTTGAGTGAATTCCTGACTATTTCGTGTTGGATTCAACCATACAACTGAGACAATATGTTGCTGTTAGCAAATAGATCTGTACAGGTGGAGCTGGGGAAGGTGGAGGGTTTCTGAAAGAATGCTGCAAACTGCTACAGCAAACGATAGGTAAGTATTTGAATGTTGAGCAGCATGCTCATTGGCTACTGATACAGCAGGAACCTATACCTAAGAAACAACAATATGATGTTTTATTTACAAAGTTCGGGAGGCCTATATAAAAAAAATAACTGACTTGTCTCTATAATATCACACTTCAACCTTCAACTTTCAGCCACAGAAATATTAGGTTTTTATACATTAAACAATATAACTGACTTTACATTTTGGGAATCAAGAATTATGAATTGAATACTTGGTCTGCTATATTTGTTAAAATGTATACAACTGCAATGTGTACTGTTTCATACAATACAATGTTACAAATACTGGTATCACTGAGTACAAAAATGTAAAAAAGCTATCTATCCATGTTAATTATATACACAATGCAAAGTATGTAGGGGAAACATAAACAATCCATAAAAAGATGTGCAAAGCCTTCTGTCGTTTTAGAAAAGAGCAGAAAAAAACATGGTACAATAAATTAACGTCATCACATTATTATACCAAATGCCAAAAATAACAATTACGGCCCCCCTGTGTGAAGCCATCAGCAAGCATCAGTCCGTAGCACACGCTCTGTGGGAGAGAGAGAAATGGAGAGAGCACTCGAAACTACTTTATTTTTGATTTAGCTGCAGCTGGCTGCTCCTCATTTCACTAAAAGCATTGAGCAAATACAAAAAGGGCCTCCAAATTAAATTTTCAGAATGTATTTCCTGCCTTTGTCCATCTGCTCTAGACTTGAGATTATGGTGGTGGAGCTTCCAAGAAAAGATATCACGACAATATCTTGAGTTGAGCCGCTCCATGAGCTTTGATTGAGTTGTGAGGAATGGGAAAAATAACAATGATACAATTTGCTTTACAATAATGATAATATTTAAAAAATATATTAAAAGGTCCCCCTGTAGTCAATAATTGTATCCCTTAAAACTCATCTTTGATCAACAAAAAAGCTTTTAAACGTTTTTTCCTTCTTCTTGGCTTAAAATATGAATGAATGTAACTCTACACCCTTGCACACGCACACCTTTATTTAGTATACTAAATGTATTCAAATTAGGGCTAGGTACCGACTGAATTGCCTCGATACTACCGAGTATCGAAAAATTTCTTGTTTTTCGGTACCTAAGTGGTTAATCTCGTCAACGTCAGTGAAACAATAAGCATGCAGCATGATTGGCTGTGGCGGAAAAACACTAGTTTACGCGGTTACCCAGACGTGGCTCGTCGCACGTGAGGCTGTAGTGTGTGTGTGTGTGTGTGTGTGTGTAAGCGTCCCAACCCAGATAGATAGAAAATATGTGGAAATGATCAAAAGTGTACCTACCTATGCCAGAAATTGGTATCGAAAAAAGTATCATTCAGGAACCGGTATCGAAGTCAAGGTATCGGTATCGGTATTGGTATCGAAAATTTTTTGTTACGATACCCAGCCCTAATTCTAATATATTTTATGAATATGCAAATGAGCCCCGCCTTCACTCACTCACACCAGCTCAGAGATCCACTCGTTGACGATCACACGTTGACCTGATTGGTCACGAGGTAGTTTGTAACGTCAGAACACCAGTGATTTCAAACCGTGTTTTTGAGACTGTCGGTTCACTGCAGTTTTAAGGAGAAAATACTCAGCAATGGTGTTGACTTATGAATTTACACATGGTTTGTCTCAAAGCATGTTAAAATCACCACATAGACATATAAACAACATTAAAAACTTGATTTCAGTGATATTTGTTTGCTAAAACTGTCATTAGCCATTTTGGACTGATATTCAACACAAAAACAACTTGTATGAATCAAGATTGACACAAAACAGCTTTCGAAAGAGAAATATTATTTATTACTAATACTTTTATAATTGCATTGTGTGATTTGTTATGCGGCAAACCAAATCAGAGTACTCAGTACTCAGTTTTTTATGGCCATGTACACATTCAGTTAAATTCGGTTGTCATCTCATATTTGAATGCTAAATCCTCTTCAGTACACACACAGTTCAGTAATTTTTACAGGAGTGAGAACCGCATTCTACAACCGAATGAACTGAATAATGCACGTATAGTGACAACCGCATTAACAAAACTTCTGTGCAGTGTGTGTTAAAAGCACGTCAGTGATGTGTCTCTCTTGTGCCCGGTGCAAGAAAACCTCTGGGAAAGTGGTACAAGCTTTGAATCGTTTGGGTTTCCACTCCTGAAACTTTACAGTGTGTTTGTGGCCTATAAAACTTGTATGTATATAAATACCAAACACACTGTGACTGGGTTGAAATTGTTTCTTTAAAATGTATAGAAATATTTTTAGTAACAAGACTGTAGCACATAATCTGCCATTGAAAATGAGATTTGCATTCCCCTATGGTGGTTTCCCAATGTCAATTGAGGTTATGGTGGTTATATTATATTATTTACATCTAAAATATTTTGTAAAATGGAAAAAAATGACAATTTTCTGTATATATTGTAATGGCACTGTATATAATCTTATACAGCAGAGAACATGCATTAAATAAACCAAACAGAGCAGTTAATATTAAGATATGAATTGCCATTCCCGGGAATTCAACTTGGCCAGAACTCTTGATAAGAGAAACTACATTGAAAAGCTTTTACGTGACTGTGCGCATTTGTCAGGCACTGAGCCTAATAAAATTCTGTCAGCCACACTTGTACTTTTCTAGGTTTATTGTTACATTTTGTTGTTTTCCCTCTTGTATTGATTTTTGTCTTTTTACACTGAAGGTTTCAGGCCAGTGAATCAGACCTAAAATGTCATCAGACACATGAGACCGTGAAGACAGGAAAAGCTAATTCAAAACACACATTTATTTTAGTTCAATGGACACATAACATAGAGACTTCTATTGTTATTCATTTGAGCTCATCATAATTACTATAGAGCCCTGCTGCTGAAACAGGAATACATTATTTAGTCCCTTCATTAAGGTATTTTCCTCCTGGGGATTTGGGATGTTCTTAAATTGTAGGTTATTTCAAGTTAAAGGCATTTGGTCCAAACCTGACACACATGCACACAAACACAAAACCTTTTTGTTCTCTCAGCCACAACACATATTTTTCTCATGCACTCTGTCTTTTGTAAAGCTGAAATGATTATAGTGTCCACAAACCCAGACACCTACATTTATCACAAAGAAGAGGCTTATAACTGCCAATGGGTTTTATTATACTTTCAAGTGATATTAGTGGGTGCTGTTTCATTCTCTCTTGGAGTTCTTCTAATCTTTATTTCACGAGTTCACACTTACAAATAATCAGATAGAGTAAAGTAGTATGTGTATTTGGCGTGCTGTCCGAGGAGAGGGATCCGAGCTCAGTATTTTGGCCCGAACCCAGAGTACTTATTCTAGACTTAATATTTTATATACTTTTATTCTAGACTAGTTTCTAAATTTATGCTAAATTTCACAAAACCAGTCAAGATTCTTTTCCGGGTCAAGATAAGAAATAAATTATATTATTTTAAAGGGATAGTTCACCCAAAAATGAAAATTCTGTCAGTATTTACTCGCCCTCATGTTGTTCCAACCCCGTAAGATCTTCGTTCATCTTCGGAACACGAATTAAGATATTTTTGATGAAATCTGAGAGCTGGATCACTCCTCCATAGGCTTCTTAAGGGATTGAAACTTGCCAGCCCCGAAAAGTTATTAAAGACATCGTTAAAATAGTCCAAGTGACTACAGTGGCTCAATCTTAAGTTTATCAAGCGACGAGAATACTTTTTGTGCGCAAAAAATAAATAAATAACGACTTTATTTCAACTATTCGTTTCCTTCTCTCTGGGCCTCGAGTCAGTTCACTAGTGTAATAGCGTAAGCTTCTGTTGTTGTACGTCACACGCATCACACACATGACCAGCGTCGGCCAATAGTGAGCCTACGTGTGATGTAGCACTACGCTATTACACTACGTTAACTGACTAGAGGCCCACAGAGAAGGAAATGGATCGTTGAAATAAAGTATTTTTGGGGGTTTTTGCGCACAAAAAGTATTCTCGTCGCTTTATAAACTTAAGATTGAGCCACTGTAGTCACTTGGACTATTTTAACGATATCTTTAATAACTTTTCGGGGCTGGCAAGTTTCAATCCCTTAAGAAGCCTATGGAGGAGTGATCCAGCTCTCAGATTTCATCAAAAATATCTTAATTCGTGTTCCGAAGATGAACGAAAGTCTTACAGGGTTGGGTGACATGAGGGTGAGTAAATACTGACAGAATTTTCATTTTTGGGTGAACTATCCCTTTAAGATAATAAAATGTATTATTTAAAGGGAGAATACGATTTTTGGATTAAAATACCAGCGTTAAATGTTTTGTTGACTTGTGTACTTACATTATCCCAGATGTTTTCAAGAATGTTTAAATCAAGAGAAATAAGCAGTTTTAACCAGGACACGGACGTGTCATTGTGTCGCCTATCAGTGACCTCATACCTGTGTTACCCTCGATTTCCAGGTTTTATTTAGTAGAAACCATGGAAACACCAAAGATGCTTTAATATATTATGTTTTATTAGTCAAGTCAAGTCAAACATATTTATATAGCGCTTTTCACAATACAGATTGTATCAAAGCTGCTTCACAGTATCAATCAAAACAACTTAACAATGTTTGTTTATTACTGGAAAAAAGACATCCAAGTTTGGTAGAGCTGATCAATGGTATGATTGGTTAATTAATTTAAATATTCCCAACTGAGCAAGCCAAAGGCAACAGTGGCAAGGAACCGAAAAACTCCATCCAGTGACCTAATGGTGTCCTAACACCCCATCAGATGACCCAATGGAGAAAAAAAAAAACCTTGGGAGAACCCAGGCTCAGTCGGGGGCCAGTTCTCCTATGGCGTTTATGAACTAGAGGCCGAATTTACAGTAACTGTAAGATAAAATATTTATATGAATGCCTGGCTAAATAGATGCGTCTTCAGTCTAGTTTTAAACTGGGAGAGCGAGTCTGAGCTACGAACAATATCAGGAAGGCTATTCCAGAGCTTCGGAGCTAAATGTGAAAATGCTCTGCCTCCTTTGGTGGATCTGGATATCCTAGGAATGACCAGAAGCCTCGAATTTAGTGATCTTAAAGAGCGCGATGGATTGTAAGGCGATGGAATATCCGTTAAATAGACTGGAGCTAAACCATTTAGAGCTTTATAAGTCAAAAGCAATACCTTGTATTTAATACGGAACTTTATAGGTAACCAATGAAGTGATGATAAAATCGGTGTTATATGATCATATTTTCTTGATCTAGTAAGAACTCTAGCGGCTGCATTTTGGACTAACTGTAGCTTGTTTATTGAAGATGCAGGACAACCAGTTAATAAAGCATTACAGTAATCTAGTCTCGAGGTCATGAATGCATGAACTAACTTTTCTGCATCAGAGACTGATAGCATATTACATAGCTTAGCAATGTTTCTAAGGTGGAAAAAGGCAGTTTTTGTAACATATGAAATATGCTTTTCAAAAGACAGGTTGCAGTCTAATGTAACACCCAGGTCTTTTACTGTAGCGGATAAAGTAACAGGGCATCCTACTATGTTAAAGTCGTGCTGTGAAAGGTTTTGTGGACGGTTTTTAGAACCGATAAGTATTACCTCTGTCTTGTCTGGATTTAATAAAAGAAAATTACGCGTCATCCAATCTTTTATATCTTTAACACAATCTGTCAATTTGGATAATTTAGCGTATTCATCTGGCTGTGATGAAATATATATTTGAGTGTCATCAGCATAACAATGGAAACTAATTCCATGTTTCCTTAGAATATTACCAAGTGGCAGCATATATATTGAGAATAATAAAGGGCCTAACACAGATCCCTGCGGCACTCCATAGTTTGCCGAAGTTATAATCGATTTTTCTCCATTTAAGTAGACAAAATGGTAGCGGTCAGATAAGTATGACCTGAACCAGCTTAATGCTTGTCCTTGAACACCAGTGTAATTTTGTAGTCGATCTAAGAGTATTGTGTGATCTATAGTATCGAACGCAGCACTAAGATCAAGTAAAACTAGTACTGAGATACAGCCTTGGTCCGAAGCTAAAAGTAAATAATTTGTGATTCTAACAAGCGCAGTTTCAGTGCTATGATGTGGCCTGAATCCAGACTGAAACTTTTCATAGATGTCGTTTTCTTGCAAGAAAGAGCCGAGTTGAGCGGACACAACTTTTTCTAATATTTTTGACATAAATGGAAGATTCGAAATGGGTCTGTAATTTGCTAGGTTATTTGGATCTAATTGTGGTTTCTTAATAAGAGGTTTTATAACTGCCAGCTTGAACGTTCTTGGAACATGACCTAAAGATAAAGATGAGTTAATAATATTGAGAAGAGGCTCTTCCACTATAGGTAACACTTCTTTCAGTAGTTCAGTTGGTATAGGATCTAATAAACATGTTGTTGTTTTAGATGAAGTGATAAGTTTATTTAACTCTTTTTGTTCTATGGTTGTAAAGCATTGTAATTGTTCTTGCGGGGTGATAATTGCGACCGAATTATAAGGCGCGAGCAAAGAAAGAATGTTTACGATTTTGATTCTGATGCTTTCAATTTTCTCGGATTTCTCATGAAATCATTACTACTAAACTGTAACGAGGTATTTTGTTCAGACGACGTCTGTTTATTTGTTAGTCTAGCCACGGTATTAAATAAAAACCTTGGATTATTTCGGTTGTTTTCTATTAATTTGCTGAGGTGCTCAGCCCTGGCCGTTTTAAGTGCCTTTTTATAAAGTGACATACTGTCTTTCCACGCGATTCTAAAGACCTCTAAATTAGTTTTTTCCATTTACGCTCTAAATTACGGGTTTCTCTCTTTAAAACATACGTAGTATTATTGTACCATGGTGCTATACTTTTTTCTCTGACCTTTTTTAATCTAATGGGTGCAACAATATCCAATGTTCTAGAGAGAATGGTGCTCATAGTGCTAGTTAGTTCGTCTAATTCATCTGTTTGTTTGGGTTCAGGCAGCAGCTGAGACAGATCAGATAAGCTATTTGAGAAATGATCTATGGTGGATGGACGAATTGTTCTACCTGGTCGATAACGTGGCGCAGCATGACATATTACAGCAGTGCGTAATATGCAAGTTACCAAGTAGTGGTCAGTGACATCATCACTTTGTGGAATGATATCTATATCGGTTGGATCGGTTCCATATGATATAATTAAATCGAGTGTATGATTAAGACGATGAGTTGGTCCGGTGACGTTTTGCTTGACCCCGAAGGAGTTTAATAAATCTGTAAACGCAGCCCCTAACGCATCATTTAAATTATCTACGTGTATGTTAAAATCTCCAACAATTAATGCTTTATCGACGTTGACCAAAAGATCTGATAGAAAGTCAGCAAACTCTTTTAGGAAATTGGCGTAAGGCCCTGGAGGTCTATATACGGTAGCCAATGCTAGAGATAATAGGGATTTTTTTCTTACATCTAAGAGCGTAACATTTAGCACAAGCACTTCAAACGAATTAAAACTATGACGAGTTTTCTGAGTAACAACAAGGATATCTCTGTAGATTGTTGCAACACCACCGCCACGACCGATCAGACGGGGCTCATGCTTATAACAGTATCCTGGCGGAGTAGACTCATTTAGACCGAAATAATCATTTGGTTTAAGGCGAGACACGGCAGGCAAAAACATAGTTTTTTTTTCACTGGTCAATTTTGAGATTTTGGGATATTTGTCTTCAATAACATGTCTTCTTTCAGACTTGTGGTGAAAAAAAAGTCAGAAATACACATTTAGGTCTTTATTTTACTACACTTTGTCTGTTTGCGTCTGTAGATTTCTCATAAATTCATCAAAACTTGTCGTTATAAATCATCATGCTGATCCGCGATCGCGATCTGCACCCTGTCATCACACACACCGTTAGAAAGCTCTCTCTCTCCTGAACAAGACTGCCGGATCCAAATATGGTCATTTCCTTTTCATCAGCAACCAATCGCGAAAGTAAAAGGGGGGATTTTACTCTAAATGCGCAATCTCATTGGCTGATGCTAAATCTTTAAAGCCCGTTTTCTCAAAAGGACTTTTCTGTCATACTCCAAGTCCGAAATCTCCACTTCAGTAGCACCTATATACACCAAACTTTCCAGTCTTGTACCTAGTTATATTATGAAGACATTTACAGAGGGATTTGTAAATATATTATTCGTAGCCTGATTTATATAACATTTTATTCCCAAAAACATGGCGAAAATCATTTTTTTAAGGCTATTGGCAGTATATTCTGATTTACAGGATAACAAAAGTAGATATCCATAAATCCCTCTGTAATGTTTTCCCCATCTGATATGCGAACACAATGAAAAAATAATTTTGAACCTGGCTTTGTCCAATACTCAGATTTCGTTTTTTAAAATATATGCAAAATAGCGCATATTTAATTAGACAATGCCTCTTTTGCATATTTAAACATTAAATTACAGAAAACTTGTAATACATTTTTTTCTCATCTTAATGTAGGTAATCAACTGGCAAAGTTTCATGGTGATATCTGATAGTTAAAAAAATTACACTATTCACCTGTAGTGTCTCGCCTTAAGCCAGGTTTCAGTAAGGCACAGAACATCGAAATTATTATCTGTGACCATTTCATTTACAATAACCGCCTTAGGTGTGAGCGATCTAATGTTTAGAAGACCTAGCTTTAGAAATTGTTTTTGTTCACTAATAGCGAGATTTTTTGTTTTAATAACAATTCGATTTTTTCTAGATGCCGCAGTAGATTTATTATTTGATCTTAGTAAACGAGGAATAGACACAGTTTCTATGCAATGTTCTACACTAGTATTAATATCAATTAAATTGATGCAGTAGAGACTGTGATTTGGATTTTTGGTTACTAGTCAAATGGTATTTAACATCTTGGAGATGTTATCCGACAGAAGATCTGCCCCGATTCTACTTGGGTGTAAGCCATCAGCGCGGAAGAGCCTTGGTCGCTCCCAAAACAGATTCCAATTATTTACAAAAATCAGTTTCTGCTCATTGCACCATGACAATAACCATTCATTTAGCGCGAATAATCTACTGAACTTTTCATGCCCTCGTCGGTACGTAGGAAGCGGTCCAGACACAATAATCGATGTTTCAGGCGATGTGCTGCGTACCGTATCGATAAGGCTCCTGAAGTCTTTCTTCAGAACCTCCGTCTGTCGCAGCCTAATGTCGTTAGCTCCCGCGTGCAGCACAACAGCTCCGACGCGCTCGTCACCGTTCAAGATCTCAGTTACCCGCGCAGTGATATCGAGAACACGAGCACCAGGAAAGCAGTGACTGTGCACCTTACTTTTACCTAACGTAGCGTGGACGTGTTGGACGGTGGAATCGCCGATCATCACAGCATCGCGTTCCGTTTCGCGAAGAGGGGAGAAGCGGTTCTGAGTGGAGATCTCGAAAACCGGGAGGGGCGAAAAGATTCTTGTCCTGGCACGCGGCTTCCGCGGAACCACCCAGGCTTCGTGGTGGTGTGTTGGAGCCGGAGTGAATGAAATCATGGCTGATCGTGACCTGGACGCTCGGGACCAATGCTGAGAAACGCACGGAGTAGACGAGGTCAGCGTCAGCGGGTTACTAACGTTAATCACTGATCCGTGTGCATCAGCGCGTGATGTTTCAAGAGCTAAAAGCCGGTCTCTCAGCTCAGCTTGTCTCTCTAGAAGGTCACGGATCTGCTTTTCTACAGCTTCGAATTCAGACTGCACCGCAAGCAATTCAGATCTGTTCTCATCTGCACCAAAAGGTAGACAACATACACCTGACATATTCGCCATTTTAACAGATGGACAGTAAGTTAGCAATGATGCAACCAGTGATGCTATTAATATTTATACTAATTTATTACTCAAGTCTTGGGTAAAAAACGTCTTTTTAGTGGTATGGGTGTAATGTAGACGCACGATAGACGGGAAAACAAACAAACTCACAGCAGGCAACAAGGCTGACAAAAGCAGTCGATCGCAGGGCGAACAGCAGTGAAGCGGTGTCTCGCTCTACGACCAACAACCAATGTTCAAACCGTATTTGCGCAAACAAACAAACGCAAACAAACAAACTCACAGCGGGCAACGAGGCTTACAAAAGCAGTCGATCGCAGGGCGAACAGCAGTGAAGCGGTTATTAGACAAGGGAACAACTGTTTGGATACATTTATAGACAGAAAACTAACAGTGTTGAGCTGTATAACAATGATTAGTCTTATTGTTTGAATCGCTTGTTTTCTTGATTTTCCGCGAGTACCATGTTTTTACCATGCCTCAGAGAAAAACACTACTTTGTCAAGTGGCTAACATAACATAATCAGATGCAGCTTCATTTTCATTTTCTCCTTCAAACAATATGTTTTAAAATGAATTGCATGCCATTTAGAAACACAAGCCATCAAGCATTTATTAATATGATATTCTAATATTGATCTAGCTCACTGCAGTGTGCAACAAGTGTCTCATAGCAGCTGCAGAGCAAACACACAGAGTAACGATATAACTTCATTTTCAACAAAGTGCCTTTGTCTTGAATAGGCGACATCTAGTGATGAAAGATTACAGATTGTGCCTTTAAAGTGTGCTTATTATTGCAATTTAGTTTGTATATAAATGTGACGGTACTATTTATTGAGCGTAATTTAATTTATATTGACATTGTTAATAATTAAATAATAATGAAAATTAGAATGAGAATTTGAGGGTAAAATGTGCTTAATTGTTGTCAAAAAAAGATATTGGAAAGAAATATGGCACGAAATGTACTGATATATATCCATCTTTACTGGTCGTTCCTCAATATTATGTTGTGTGTGTGTGTGTGTGTGTGTGTGTGTGTGTGTGTGTGTGTGTGTGTGTGTGTGTGTGTGTGTGTGTGTGTGTGCGCGTCTGTGGAAAATGGCCTGTCTCCCCTAATTACAGCAAGCATAAGCAGAAGTGACATGGTAATTGCACAACGTCATTAAAAGAATTGTAGCTTGTCGGATGGTTTGTAAGTGTGCTGCTGAAGAAGCTACTGTTGATGTGTGTGTGTCTCATTTCCTGCTGTGTGTTGTGTTGTGATTGGATTGGTGAATCTGTTTAGTGAGGGTGACCTTGCTTGAAATGTAGATGAATAAACAGCAGATTTCCCTCCATCTTTAGTTCCATTTATTGTTCATCAATAGTTTTGTTTTTTTGTAGACAATACAACACACATGATTCCACATGGACCATTTTGATTCATATTTTTCTGTTTTCTCCAAACTTCCAGTGAAGTTCAACTTTCATGTCATGTCCTAAACAGTTTAATGCGATAAAACGACGACCGATCCCATCTCTTCCATCGTAATCAGAGTTTATATTTGAACTAGCCTCAACTGCAATGTGACGATATTTTGTCGGTTGTGCAACATTTCCACTTTCAGGGAGGTCGGAAACTTGCCTTTGCATCTGGATTGGACTCAATCACTATACTTTTCCTGTCTACACAATTTCAACACTTTGATCAGCCATTGACATGCCGGCACTAAAGGGTTTGATGATTTGATGGCCTTAACTTGACATTATAATTTTACTGAGACGTCCTTTGTCGAGAGGTGATTTCATCATTTTGTGCAATACTTTCATCAGAAACGTTGTGTCTCTCTTTGGTCTTTTTTTGACTGCCAACATAAAGACTTTTGACTGGCAGGTCCACTTTGCAGCTTCTTCTGGCCAAAAAACAGCCACTTAGACCAGAAGGGACTCTCTGACTGATGCAATAGACCCAAACTCATGGTGGATTCCCTCTAGGTCGGAATCGTGATGGCTTTCCGGCCCCACTAAGTCCGAGCTCGGGACAAAAGGTCCAGGCTGAATGGTTCTGGGCATGACAATTAACGTCACCAGTAGCATTTTTATTAGAGCACAGTTCAGTATCGGATGATTTCAAATTGTTCCACACATGGAATCTAAGCCTAAATAAGCTAAGCTAAATAGCTGATTTTGCAGCACCCCAATGCAGAAAGAAATTAAAACTGTATAAACAAGCTCAGACAAATAGGACAATTCAACAAAAGTAACTGTTCTGCCTAAGGATGGGAACACGTTGTCTTGGGTTTCTCCTACAAAACCCTGATGATGCATCCCAATTGGCCTACTTACAGCATACTAAGCCCTTAAAGTATGTACTTTTTTGTGAAGAAAAAGTACATATTTTTGAGTGTGTAGCAGAAGAGCTTTGGGACACTTCATCATAACAGTGTCTTTAATGGACAGCTCTGTCGCTTTGGTTTCCTTTCACTGTTTAAGCTGCCCTGTCAATCATCTTGTTACAGTTAAAATCTCTCACATTTAATTAAATTTCCTACAGTTTCGGAGAGAAATGTAGTAGCATGTTGATCTGCCAGTCATTGGTATTTCATGCGGAGACTCTCCTCGTGTTTGCAATTTGCATAATGATGAATGTATTTTTACAGAAGTTCACAATACTGTTGCAGATGAAATATAATGTGGATAACATTGAATAAATATCTTTTCGTCAGGTTAGATACTGATTATTAATCACTCAAACCTCTTAATCTAAACCTCTCTACTTAAAGGTGCCTTATGTCAAAAAATCAATTCATACGCCACATATTCCATACCAGATGGGGGCAGTATACCTCCAGAAAGTTGGCCTACTCTAGTCTGTTTTTTAGTTTCAGGTTGTTAATCTTCTAAAACCGTCAAATAGTCCGCTTTGTCCCGCCAAAGCCTATTTTGATCGCTGAGGGATGTAGAATAGAATGACTGCTGCCGCTGCGCTTGACAGGGCGCATTACGAGCAGAGAGAGAGAGAGAGAGAGAGAGAGAGAGAGAGAGAGAGAGAGCTCGGCCGCGCGCGCGCACTCTCACTCTCACTCTCACGTCTACAAACAACACGAGCACGGTCCTGCTCTCTCTCCCTCGCGCATATTAATCAAATCAATTGACACTATAGTAAGACCGCAGTTTCACGTGGAGCATTTGGAGATTTTTAGAGATTAAAGAGATACAAGCCGTGCGAGTTATTCGTGTGTTGCAGTTTGGCTGGTAGTTATGTATGTTGCCCGCATACCGCCTCCCATGGCCGAAACTGGTATTAGACACCGGGCCGGGGCTAGTAATTTAGCATGCTAATTCAGGTTTATATCTCGGCAGCACTATAACTATAACTGTCATTTTTTTAATGACATCATTGCACTTATTTCTTCTCATTCTTTTGATACGTGTAGCTAATTTTTTTGGATATTTTTACCTCAATTTTTACATATGGCACCTTTAACCAACGGACTCGCACATCCGCCATGTTTGTAGTTTTTAACACTTTTTATTTGTGTTTGTAGTTCTTATCGAATGTGGGCAGTATACGCCATTACAGTTTGCATGGATCTGCACTTTCGATTCTAACCGGAAAAGTAGACCATCCGGGTATGTTTGGAATGCTCATTTTAACATGCTACGATTTGGGACACACTAATTCTAATTTTGAATACTATTTAGAACGGATAGTATGAGAATTGGGACGAAATATGTATATCTTTCAAAAGATTTAAAGGCATGAACTTTATAAGTTTCATAAAATACTGTGACTGATTCTTCCACAAAAGCACTTGTTTTATATCGGTATCTAAACAAAACATTATTTCCTGGTGGACTGATGAAAACCTATGTCCTTGATTCCCATAAAACTCCCGATTTCAGTCAGATCTTGTTAATATATTGGTGTGCAATATGTATCATGCAGTCTAAGGCTGGTCTGTTGGCTGTGCCATATTAGGCTTTAGTCTATGTACTTTTTCTCTCTGACTGTTCCTCTTTGTCTTTATTACAGTGGCGTCCTTTCCTGCCAGGACTCAAGTATGAGGTCATTGATTCTGCCTACGTCTCCTTGTACACAGGTAACCCTCCCTCTCTTGCAAACTCCACCAATTTCAAAACTAACCAGCATTGACTAGCCACTGAACTGCCGCCACACCGTCATGCTTTGAGTAGTTTGATGATGTGACAGTTTGAACTTTAGTCTTTGATGGTTCTCTTTGAGGTGCACGAGAGGTTTCACTGTGAACTGTTTATGAAACATACGGTGTCTCCGAGAGTTGTCGAGAAGGAAGAAAGTGGCTTTTTCAGGATCAGTGAGATTGATGACAGGGACTTCTTCTGCCCGAGGCTGTTTCCAGTCGCTGGTCTTTGTGTAGGGGAAGGTACAGTGTGTCCCGTCGGGATTAAAACGACTAGATGTATTAGCCGCATTACACTTTGAAGTTGTTTTCCGTGCCCTAAAGTTGTAAGTGCAAAGACTTTTAATAGCGTCCTACTGAGTTCACCACAAAATTGATGAGTTTAGTTGATATAATTTGCTTTTAACACTTTTAGGTTGCAGTGCCCTGAGGTAAAGCAAAATTGAAAATGTGCTTAGAGCTGTTGTGACAGAGAGAAAGGGCACAGGAAAAAGAGCAAGGTTATAAAGACTTGGTCGGATCCTGCTCTCAAAGGGAGATCAGGCATGTAGCGCTAACATCCGTAGCTTGCATACCGTTGCCATGGTGATCATGCTGACCTTCAAGGATAGCCTTTTGGAAGTGTCCTCAGAGCGTATATGTTTTCAAGCAGTTCACCAAACACACACTCTGGCCTCATAGATTTTACATTCAAGTTGAAGAAAAGATGTACAAATGAGATCTCCAAAATATTTAAATTGTTTCTCCTAGAAAGCTATTAAGATTAACTGTACTGCAAATTGAGACTTTTGCAGAAGTATCCTACTTTTTAGGTGGTTCTCATTACCAAAAAAAAAAAAAAGACCTAAATAATCTCACGTCTCCTCTTGAATTTCAGAAGACATCCCAGCAATTTCTCAAACATGTGAACTATCCATCTATTCTTCAAATCATGTGTTCTATGTGGGATTTTAGGGATGCTGGAGTCTATCCTAGCGCAGAACCTGATTTCATCGAGTGAACATGTTCCTGGATCCTGCATCTTTGTTGATCCTGGAACAACATTCCAAGCAAACAATCAGATTTGAGGGACAAGTTTATAGTTTATGTCTTCTGCAGTTGTTCACCTGTCATTTCCCTCTGATTTTAGGGATAAGTTATGGGCAGGGTTAGGTTTAGAAGTAGTTATATGGTACATTTTTGGACAGGAATGTTGTTCCAGGATCAACAAAATATGTTGACCAGGAACGCATCTAACTTGGCAAAATCAGGACGTGCCTATCCTAGTGCCTCGGGCCGAAGGCAGGGAAACGAATGGCCAGTTCAGTAGGACTAATTTTTCATAATATTAATCTTTGACCAAGTTATCTGACCTCCCCTTTTAAAAAAGAAGTTTAGTAGCTAAAAAATAAGAAAGTATATTTTCAGTCTACTTTTTATTTACTTCTCGAAATATGCTTTATGTAATTGCACTTAAATATACTTGACTTATACTGACAGAAAAGTATATTTGGCCTATACTTGTACTCAATATTTTGTATATCTTAAAAGTGTAATTAAGTATTCTAAGTGTACTTGCTAATTATTTGACAAATAATGCACACCCGAGGTGGTAATAGGGCCACGACTCGAAGCTGAGTAGTATTGATCTTACAAGTATTAATTTACTCAACAACTGCGTTCTGGGGGCCTGAAAACGAAAACTTTTGAAAATGGGTTTCAAAGTGCAAGTTTCATCTCCGTGTAAACTACAAAAACGCTATTTGGAAAACGGTGACATCATTCGCATGCGTATCAGTCTATATGCGCGTCATTTTTCTTTACAAGGTAACCGCCACCTACTGGCCTGGCATGAATAATACAGCATTTTTTTGTCATTTTGTGGACGGGGATCGTTTTGACAATGTTGTCGTCTGTACGCGAAAACGCAAAGGAAAAAGGTTCCTGTATTTAGTACATCGTTGTTGTGTAAACGTACCCTAATTTGAAATGCCAGAGGAAGATGTTATCCGAACAAATCGTTTGCCAAGCCACGTTATTTTACGTCTGCCTGTGTTGTTAGTGGATTAGCCACACTTGATTATCACCTCTGCTATGCTAATTTGCGTTGGTCATAATGGAAATGATCCGGCTGCGTCTGTGTTTTTTGTGCACTCTCAGAAGATCACCAGCAAGACTTTTCTCTCCCCTCTGTGCTTTGATTGTGTTCTCATGCTAATGTGACCTGTTTAGTAAATCTGGCTCTAAATACAAATTCTCATTTGTGTCCATTTTTATTTATCCTAAGGAATTTAGGATTTTAGGATAAAGGAAGGATGCTTAAAGGAAAGCTTGTGAGCACTAAAACTCTCCTCTTGGTTGTTAAAACTTCATGTGAACTGTTAATGTAACAGTTTCTTTTCTTTTTGCACATTTCGTTCTTCAGAGACACCGCTGTTGGAAGCGGAGGGTTGTGGTAAATGTGTCTCTAGGCAACAGGGCTGGTGAAAGCCATCAGTTCTCCTAAAAGAGTCAGAGTTATGCTTGAATGCCTTGTGTGAAAAATTGAGTCCTGACAAGGGCTTTCTTGCATCAAGTGTCAAATACTATGAAACAAGTTCCCTTTAGAATTGTGATTGTATTGTACATTGTACAAGGCTTATTTTATGCTACATAATGAAGAAACTCATTCATAGTTTGTCTGATGGGGGTGGATTGAGATTGACAACCAAAGGGTGTAAGACCCAGGAGACCTTTTGATGTATGAAAAATAGCAACTTAAATATTCTGCAAAATAGAGCATGCCACCGCTGGCTATATGCCTTATTTGCATGTGTGAGAAATGTATCTTTTGAACACCTAGTTCTGCTGTGGTGCTTTAAAATAGCCCAGGGCCTGAATGGAATGGAAAGTTCTTGTTTCTTAAGTCTCACTACATTAATGGTTTTGTAATATTAAATACTTGAGTATGTTCCTCTTCGCTTTGGTGCTTGTTTGGATTCAGCTGCTGGTTTCTTTGACCTTTATGTGAACTCCCTTTGAATGTTACACAGAGCTTAAGCACTTCACAGTGTTCATCTCACACACATTAAAGAGCGCAGTGTGTGACAACAGCCACCTCTGCTCTCTCTTGCGTTTCAAGCGCACATCAAAGCCTGTCTCATTTGTGTGGAGGGGTCTTCATCTTTTGAAGGGTGGCACCATCATTTGTCACCTGGACGCTGTGTTGTCTCTGATGTGGAGTGATTCACATATTAGCCAGGCATTATCATTGAGCTTAACAGACTGCATATTGGCATAGGTAAATTTGTCAAAGGGATCCTGAATGGTTGCCAAGGTGTTTACTACACGATTGTTAGGGTTTTCTGGAAGATGATAAGCAGTTGCCAGGGGGTTGTTAGGTGTGTTCTTGAGAGTTCTGGGTGGTTGCTAGGGCATTGTTATGCAGTTGATAGAGTTCTGATATGTAGTTCCTACAGTGTTTTGGGTGGTTGCATGGACATTGCTAAGCAATTGTGTTAGGTGTTCTGCATGGTTAATAATGTGTTAATAACAAGCGTGTATCACAAGCCGACACACACTTCTCTCTGTCCAGGCGACACTTCCGGTTTTCTTCCCACCGGAGCCTCGCTTTCGATTTCAAAATAACGGCTGCGTGAAATAAGCGTATAGGTCATAAACCCCCTTGTTATTCAACAGGACGTGAGACCAACTAAACAATTAAATTACACTTCACTTATCTTTTTTCCAAAGATAGTTTCTGTCATTTACTGTAGTTTTTATCACGCTGATGTAATTTCAAGTGTTTGTTTTTAAAATAAGTTTATTGACAGATTCTCTGAGTGAAGTAGTCACTGAAGCACCAACGGACTTCGGGATCTTCGGAGGACTGAGGAGATTGTATTTACTTTATTTTAACAAGCCTTGTCGTACTGCAATCAACAGACATCAAAATTGGAGCAGAACGGAGGAACGGAGCAGACATAGGCCACTTAAAAAAATAGTGCAGGGACTGGGGGAGTGCATTTGGCGAGAGTGAGGGCGGGGCCTTGAATTCGCGGCTTTACTTCCTGCTCACTACTGCGCAGGTCTGGTCCCGAGATCGCAACTGCGCAGACTCAAGTCCCAAGATGTCAGCGCCATATCGGGACCACCAATGGAAAAGAGCGAAGGGGCATCGTCCATCTTTTTTTACAGTCTATGGTTAATAAGCTGTTGCCAAGGGGTTCTGGGTGGTTGTTAGTGTGGGGTTTTGTGAGTTCTGGGTGGTTGCTAAGGCATTGTTAGGCAGTTGCTAGGGTGTTGTTAGGCAGTTCCTGTAGTGTTCTTGGTGGTTGGGAGTTTTCTGGGAGCTGCTAAACATTACAATGTTGCTGTTCGGGGTGGTTTCTAGGGTGTTGCAGTGCAGTTGCTGTTAGTGGTTGTTAGTGTGTTCTAGGTGGTTTATGGCATTGTTATGCACTTGTTATTGTTTTCTGGGGGTGGCTATGCAGTAAAGGTGTTGTTAGATGGTAGCTAGGGTGTTTTTGGTGGTTGCTAGGCCACTGATAGGCATTTGCAGTTTTCTAGGGGTTGCTAAGCAGTAGTGTGTTGCTAGGCACTTAGTGAGGTGTTTTAGGTGGTTGTTATGGTGTTAGGCGGTTGCTAGGTTATTATGGGTGCTTTTATGTGTTCTGGGTGGTTACTAGGGCATTGTTAGGTAGTTGCTAATGTGTTGTTAGGCAGTTCCTATAGGGTTTTGGGTGGTTGTCTGGACATTGCTAAGTGATTGTTAAGGTGTTCTGGGTGGCTGCTAGGGTGTTGTCCTGGGTGGTTGCTTGGCTGGTGTAAGAATGTTGCTAGGGTATTCTGGGTAGTTGCTATTGCTATTGTTTTTTTCAGGGGTTTGCTAAGCAAATTGTGTGTGCATTTGCCAGGGTGTTATGTGCAATGCAGTTGCTAGGGAGTTCGGTGGTTGTCAATGTGTTCTGTGTGGTTTCTAGGGCATTGTTAGGCAATTTCTGTGTTTTTTGGGAGTGTAGATACAGTAAGTAGTTATTAGTGTGTTTTGACGGTAGCAAAGGTGTTCTTGGTGGTTGGGGGCCAGAAAACGGAACTGAAACTGTGTTGCAGTGCAGTTGCTGTTAGTGGTTGTTAGTGTGTTCTGTGTGGTTTCTATGGCATTGGTATGCACTTGCTATTGTTTTCTGGGGATTGCTATGCAGTAAGGGTGTTGTTAGATGGTTGCTAGGGTATTCTTGGTTGTAGCTAGGGTGTTCTTGGTTGTTAGGCATTTGCACTTTTTAGGGGTTGCTAAGCAGTAGGGTGTTGCTAGTTTTTTAGGTGTTCTAGGTGGTTGCTACGATGTTTGGCGGTTGCTATGATATTATTGGTGCTTTTTAAGGTGTTCTGGGTGGTGGCTGTTAAAGCATTATTAGATAATTAGGTTTTCCGGGGGTTGCTAAACAGTTGCCAGGGCTCTAGGTAATTGTTTACTGGCCAAAGTCAGAGCCCAACCCTGATTCTCTATGATATTCTGGTTTCTAGATATGTCCTGGTCCTCTCCTTTTATGTCAATAGAAACTCTTGTTCCATGCTGCCTTTAAAGGGGGTCAAACACTGGACGAGAAGCGCAGCGCCGCGGCGTGTCGCGTCTAGGACAACTCGAGGTATCGCACACCGGACGCGCATTTTATCAGTTTATAGCCAGCAATATTGTTATGTTTAAGGACATTATGGAATTAAGATAATGTCTGTACTATGTAATGATTGTACTGTACAATTAAATACAATCGTTGCTAAGTCTGCAGTCTGAACACTTTACCTCAGAGCGTCCGTTAACTGAATGAATTGAGAATCTCGTCTGAAAATCCGATAACATCAGCAATTTTCATTCAAGCAGCTGATTTCTGTAAATGAATGTAAAACTAAATGTATATTGCAGCACAGGGTGAAGTCAGTATATACATTAACGACGATATGAGAGAAATAAATGTAAATTTAATATAAAACTATGTAAATGGCGCTCTGTGGCGCGGCAGGATTTTGAACAAGGTTCTGAGCCGTAGCTGGGCGCCGCGGACAAACGCCGAATGGCGCCACCGGTGTGTGTACACTCATAGAGAATAATGTGTTCGAATTTTAAAGACATGGCGCTGCGCGACGCGGTGCTGCGCTTCTCGTCCGGTGTGCGACCCCCTTAACTGTCTTTCTGTATAGTGCCTATTCATAAGCAATAGCTTTTTCCATCCCCATTTATCATTCTCCTTTTTTCTCTTTGTGAAAGATGAAAGCAGTTTGAAGATGAACCATGTGGATCACATTCCTCAGACTCTGGCCAGCCACGGGCCCGTCCCAGCAGAGATCCGCACCCACAGCCAACACGGCGCCGATATGCTGCAACCGGACCCCCGCGACACCTTCTACAACAGTGAGCCTCTCTCTTTCTCTACAGATCTCCTTTCTACTCACAGTCTCTCTTTCTCAGTTGCTCTTGAGTTTATGTCCACTTAAATTGTCTTTCTACTCTTTGTGTTTTGTATTTGCATTCTGCATGATAAATAATTAATTTGTTAATGTTCCTCTGGTAATATTTAACTGCCTCTCTCACAATACTCTTCATAGTCCCCATGATTGACCCTGCTCATCTTGAAAATGTATTGCCCTCCTGTCTCTACTCGCCAACATATGTGGTCAAAGACTTCCCTATTGCCCGCTATCAAGGCCTACAGTTTGTGAGTATATCACACACATTAACGCACACATGCCAAATATTATAGCCTAACAATTTACTTGCACCTGTTGCCTTATTGACTTGATGCTGCAAAGTACTAAAATTTCATGTGTGATTACTGACCCCTTTTGGCTGAAAAATGTAATTGCAGGCATACCTATAAAAGGCGATCACAGTGATTGGGATGTTTGGAATCACATACCCAACATGCTGATTATACTGTTTTTAATTTACTGTAGTTTTTTTTATTTATTTTTTTATCTTCGGATAAGTTCATTTAAATGAATGAAAAGATTCAATAAAATGAATCAGACTACCAAATGCTTCATATGAGAGAGAGTAGACATTTTTATTTGCCATTTTTTACATTCAATTAGTTACTCTGCAACGCTTGCATGGAATGACATGGTTGACCATTTGCGTCTGCAAAAAAAAAAAAAGTGAAATGTTCAATCAAAGCACACTGTGTGGACTATATTATATATCTCACAATGCAGTGTGCTTGACTTGACCTTCCATTTGCGATAAGTGAATTTTATAAGTGACATTTTACACAAAATTAGTCCAAAATAACTGATTCCTGAGATTAAAACTCTATACCATATGCTTAATTAAGCAAGAAATACAGAATAATTAAAGTGTTGTTTATTGTTGCATACTACTTTCACATGATATTTAAGAAGAAGAAAGAAGTAGGCAGCGTACACATCATGCTGTTACCTATTCCATTCCAAACACAGACATACTCCACTGATCACTAGTGACATTTCAAGTTAATTATCAGGGTATCATGCCTGGTGTTTTGTCCGCAGGTTTATCTTTCTTTTGTCTATCCCAATGACTTCACCCGCCTCACACACATGGAAAGAGAAAACAAGTGCTTCTACAGAGAGTCGCCCATCTATCTGGAGAAGTAAGCTTGTGTATAGATTGTAATGACATTAATGCTAATTCTATTCAAAGACTGATCAGCTGTAACTATATAGAGTATATATAATGTATATTAGGAATAATAAAGTATAGGACATTCTCAACCCATTTAGCTTTTGTGGTGGAACTTACACTCACCTAAAGGATTATTAGGAACACCTGTTCAATTTCTCCTTAATGCAATTATCTAATCAACCAATCACATGGCAGTTGCTTCAATGCATTTAGGGGTGTGGTCCTGGTCAAGACAATCTCCTGAACTCCAAACTGAATGTCAAAATGGTAAAGAAAGGTGATTTAAGCAATTTTGAGCGTGGCATGGTTGTTGGTGCCAGACGGGCCGGTCTGAGTATTTCACAATCTGCTCAGTTACTGGGATTTTCACACACAACCATTTCTAGGGTTTACAAAGAATGGTGTGAAAAGGGAAAAATATCCAGTATGCGGCAGTCCTGTGGGCGAAAATGCCTTGTTGATGCTAGAGGTCAGAGGAGAATGGGCAGACTGATTCAAGCTGATAGAAGAGCAACTTTGACTGAAATAACCACTCGTTACAACCGAGGTATGCAGCAAAGCATTTGTGAAGCCACAACACGCACAACCTTGAGGCGGATGGGCTACAACAGCAGAAGACCCCACCGGGTACCACTCATCTCCACTACAAATAGGAAAAAGAGGCTACAATTTGCAAGAGCTCACCAAAATTGGACGGTTGAAGACTGGAAAAATGTTGCCTGGTCTGATGAGTCTCGATTTCTGTTGAGACATTCAGATGGTAGAGTCAGAATTTGGCGTAAACAGAATGAGAACATGGATCCATCATGCCTTGTTACCACTGTGCAGGCTAGTGGTCGTGGTGTAATGGTGTGGGGGATGTTTTCTTGGCACACTTTAGGCCCCTTAGTGCCAATTGGGCATCGTTTAAATGCCACGGCCTACCTGAGCATTGTTTCTGACCATGTCCATCCCTTTAAGACCACCATGTACCCATCCTCTGATGGCTACTTCCAGCAGGATAATGCACCATGTCACAAAGCTCGAATCATTTCAAATTGGTTTCTTGAACATGATAATGAGTTCACTGTACTAAAATGGCCCCCACAGTCACCAGATCTCAACCCAATAGAGCATCTTTGGGATGTGGTGGAACGGGAGCTTCGTGCCCTGGATGTGCATCCCACAAATCTCCATCAACTGCAAGATGCTATCCTATCAATATGGGCCAACATTTCTAAAGAATGCTTTCAGCACCTTGTTGAATCAATGCCACGTAGAATTAAAGCAGTTCTGAAGGCGAAAGGGGGTCAAACACAGTATTAGTATGGTGTTCCTAATAATCCTTTAGGGGAGTGTATTTACAAGTGGAACAAAATATTCAGCTGGAAATAACTTGATCAGGATTTGATTTGATGTTAGGCTGTGATATTAATGGTTAATATTTTTCCCGGGCCATGAGGTCTTAGTTACATCAGCAGAACGTAATTTCAGTTACAAAGAAATGTATCATATTTTGTTAAAAAGTCATACCGAAATACAAACTTTATAATGAAATATAAAGAAAACTATTTTTTATTAAAAAAATAATAATAATGTGCACAGTAAGACAATCAGGGATGTTTATCAAGAAAGCAAGTTGGTGCTGTTTTTATTTTAATGTTGACTTTAATTTGGATTTCTTGAAATGAAATGAGCTCTGAACACAAAATAAATGAATAAATATAGTTCTCTAAAACTAAAAACTGTAATTCTCTCTTTCATGGACTTGATCTTTCTCTCTCCATCTCTTTCTGTTACAGGTTTGGCTTCTATAAATACATGAAGATGGATGAGGAGGAAGATGACAGGCCATTCTTCTTCCCTAATCCTGATGGTGAGTTTGTATGTGTGTGTGATCAGTGATCCAGAAGAGGAATAACACTTCATTAGTGCATCGTTCCGTCACAAGCTGCTTTTTTACCACATGGCAGATAAATTCATCAGGAGATAATGGCCTTGGGTTGGAGCCAGTAATTAAATGAATGGCTGGAGTTGTGTTTATTTTCAAAGGGTTAAGGCCTTGTCACTCCAACAGCGAAATTAAAATGCTAAACAAATTTCTGACTAAATGTATTCATACCAAGACCAAAACAATAAACACTTCCCCCCGGTTTGACAGACAAGGCTTAAGCCTAGTCCTGGACCAAAATGCCTGTTTGAGCTGTTAAGCAACTTGCACTGACATATCTTAAAATCTGTCAGTGCCATTGTTTTCTCTCAAAATGCACACCAATAATGTTTTTTCCTAAGGCACTTTCATAAAAATCTATTTAAACGTCCTAATTGAACTAAGGCCTAATCCTGGCTTAATCTAAGCCTTGTCTGTGAAACCAGGCCTTAGATTCATGGTTTAATGGGAAATATCCCCTCTTATAATATCACTCACTTTAATGCAAAATAACAGACTTACCTCGATTTAAAGAAAATATCACACAATACTGAAGTAATGCAATAGACTATAATAACACTAAAACACAAACACAAAGCAATACACTATAATAATACTAAAACTCAGAGCAATGATATCATGATATAGGAATTATTCATCGTATAGTGATAATAATGGAGATAGATTTATAGTACTAGATAGTGAATTGGTGCTAGAGGGGTACCAATAAATTAATCACATTTGCTAATATCTCATTGTTAAATAGTGTATAATTTATCATAATTAAGATATAAACTATAAAAATAATAAAAGTTTATACATTATTGCTCTGTGCATTTTTCAATAAAATATTATATAAAAATAAAAAATATTATTAACTCTTTCCCCGCCATTGACGGAATTTTTTCCATTTTTTTTCACTTTCACCGTTATATGGTAGGGGGCGCTATTACGCATCTTCTGAAAGAGTACAGAATCTCCTGATCAAAACACAGGTGAAGAAGAAGCAGAAACAAGTGATAGAATCATTTCTTATGCACATGTAAAATAACATGATCATCAAACATTTAACAGCATATAAATCAAAACTAATGTTACAGAATGAAATGTCGACCCAGGACGAGGTACTGTAACTGTGACGCTTTAGGGGTGTTGATGGACTCAATCTACTCCATCTATGTTATGATCATCGTTCTGAATCTGATTAGTGTTTTTGGTGTTTTGCTTTAGATTTTCTCGAAGAAGAAGAGGGGGCAGATCCTGATGATGAAGCACAAATCGTTGGCACTCAGTCAGCAAAGAAGACTGTCCAACCTAGCCAATCAAGTCACACCGTAACCACTTCCGATAAGCCTGTTCCCACAATGCTGAAGAGAAACAAGGTAGAGTCAGACAACCCAGCTTTGGGGAGAGAGCACAGGCACTTTTTCACAAGTGCAAGGCAAGTGGTTGGGGCTCAACATCAAGACACAGTAGAACAACAAGACACTCTAGACCATCAGGCTAAGGTAGGGTTACCAAAAAGTGAGAGTGTGGTGCAAGGTCGTTCTCTCACTTGGGTTCAAAAAGACCGCCAGGACTTCAAAGAGGGTTGGTCTGAAGATCGTTCTCCCAAAATAAGCCGATCAGCTTTGTTATTCCCGCCGAAATCCTCATTGGTAGCTCTCAACAGTCGAGCCAAGCAAATCCTCGGCAGTCCTGCCCACACCGTCCCTTCCCAAGTTAACAACCACGCTCATGACAACAGCCACAATCCTGGAAACAGCCACACCAACAAGCAACACAAGAAGGAGGAAAACAAAATTTACGTCACAAGACCTCGACCAGCTAAGGAGAAGCAAAGTCCTGTTTCACGCCATCCTAGAGAGATCTTCCCTGGCGTTTTCCTGTATCAGAATGGCAAAACCACAAAGGTGGTGAACCTCAGTGCCAAACCAAAGCTCAGCAAAGAACCTCTACGGGCATCCCAGTTATTTGCACGGTCTCCTCTGCAGGAGAACAAGGTCTTTCCAGCTAGCCCCAACTTCAGCAAGCCAGCGGAAAATCCCGTGGCCCCAAACAGAGCAGCAATCCCGAGCCGCTTTGAGCGGAGGATACGAGGCGTCTGGGAAAAACACCATCATTCTTTGAGGCCCATCACAACTGTTCGACCTCCTCCTGCTCCCACCCCTCCATCCAATCACTCCTCTGAGAACGTGCTTCCAACCACACCTCTCCACGTCACCTCCTACTTGCACACTTCCGAGATTACCGAGTCCCAACAGCAGCGGCCAGACACGGACCCTGAACCGGAGGAGGACGGAGGCCTATCGGAGTATAGTTATGAGGATGTGGAGCCTCGCCCTGGGTGGGCAGAGGAGGCCATTAATTGGCAGAGGACGTTTTCCGTCAACAGCATGGACTTTGAGACATTGCGCTCTGACTGGAACGATCTTCGGTGTAACGTGTCTGGAAACTTGCAGCTGTCCGAGAGCGAAGTGGTGGATGTACTTGCGCAGTACATGGAGAAACTCAACGAACGCAATGGAGGGTGAGGCTCATAGTAGTATTTTAGTTTCAGATAAATTGGTAAAGCATCGGTATTCAAACATTATATTCACGTCTTTGTTTATTGTTTCCGGTTTCTATTTCTGCTGTTTAACTTTACAACTATTTGGCGATATGGAGAATTTCTGTAATTAAGATCCTTGCATTCTGAGTCCGAAATTTTCATATGCGTGTTTTTCGTATTTGTCATCCTAAAAATTTGTCCCACACAGAAACCTTGCATACTGAGTTTGATGTGTATTAATTAATCCGTTAATACAAAATACAATAATTAATACGAAATGGAGTCTTCAAGCAGTGAGGATGATTTTGTTGTCCTCTCTCTTCTTAAAAAGATAAAAAGAAAGAGGAAATAATGGGTCCACATCCAATCTTGAGATTGCGTAGAGAGGAATGAGAGTTACACCTCCTTATCAAGGAGCTGCGGGATTATCCCGAGTGATTCAACGTTTACTTCAGGATGTTAGTGGCTCAGTTTGATGCTTTGCTTTATATTTTTATTATGCTTTTGTCTTTATATTTCGCACTTTGTTTGTCACACAGTGTTTTGTGCTGCGAGACGAAGTGGATCAACTTGTCAGACGAGATTCTGGATTTTGGCGTTCTCTTGTACGGTGGCTCTGAGTCAAAACACCTCTCAAAATGCTTGCTACGAATGCGAAAAACGCAGAAATTTTAACCCGATCCAAATTTTTTTATGACGGACGAAAGTTTCGGAGACAGTGTGTAAACGTGATTGACACAACGTGAAGTCGTATTTATTTTTTTACGTGCGAAAATTTCGGATGCGAATTTCGGACTCTTTACTCTTGAAATACAAACCTTTACAATTCATACAAATTTAATTCACAATATATCGGTAACATATCGGTATTCACACAAGTGTGAATGTGTGCTGGGATCTCATCTGGGAAAATATTTGGAATATTTTTGTGTCCACAATTTATATTTGTAGTTGCATTTTTGTTATTTTATTCTTACATTTATTTTCAGTTTCTTTTTCCACTCTCAGTATAGCTATTCAGCAATACCGATAATTGCTGTAATTACTCTTAAAAATAGGCACCTTATTTATTCATATTTAATATTTATATTTTCCAACCAAAACCAGATGCACCATTGCTGACACATTTCAAGTAATTGTACAACCATTGGTTGATCTTTTTCTCTCCATCTTTTCCAGGATTTACACTCTCCTCCGAATCATAAACGTAGAAAAGCGGCGTGACTCTGCTCGCGGTAACCGTTACCTGATAGAACTGGAGCTAATGGAAAGAGGCCGTAAAGTGGTCCGTCTTTCTGAGTACATCTACATGCTTTTGCACCGTGGCCGGGTAGAAGACAGTCTGGAGAATGTGGAAGGGGTCACAGCATCATCGCCCTCTTCCCCTGTCGCCAGTCCACCGGCTCCGGCATCTCGCACACCTACCCGTGGGGCTCACACCACCCCACAGTGGGGCACAGTGTATGCCAAACCCCTGCTGTGCCAGCCAGTGATGCTGCAGTGGAAAAAGGACGTCATGGTGCATTTTGTGGTGCCAGGTAAGTAATGGATATCTATTTTTCTGAAACCTGTACCTAATGAGTATCTTATGTCACGGTTACTAAATATATCGGCAAAAAAACGAAACATAAATCAAATCAGGACGGGGACCTGGTTTGTTTTTCATTCTTGCTTTTGATTTTTAGGGGTTCAAGCGTAAAACGCTGAAACCCTAATGTAATTGTTACATTTCCCAAGGATCAGCATTTTCCCCCCTAAAAGTGATCAGGCAGACCAAACCGTAAGTCGTAGAGACTTGAAACTTTGAGGGCTGGTAGGACTCACACCGTCACTAAGGCTCGTCCCGATCGGCCTGACGGGGACGCTACAGTGGTCAAAAGTACAAAATGGCTCATAACTCCTAAACCGTCAGGCATATATAGAATATATTTTTTAAAAGCCTATAAATCCTAAACGAAAAATCAGAACTTCATGAAAATTGGTTACCACATGTGACATAACATTCTAAACAAGCATGCAAACTTGGTCAAATGAAGGAACTAATTATTATATTTTGTGCTCGATTTACTTAAAACTAGGGAACGAATGAGTAAATCGTGCCTTTGCTCTCTCCTGTGTGTGTGTGTATACTTTTTTTTTACAAATTAGTAAATCGTGCCTTTGCTCTCTCTCTCTTTTTGGTTTAATAGAACTATATTAATAACAGTTTAACACTAGTACTCATGTCGGTCTTGGCTTGACAGGCCAACTGGGACTACATTTTTGAATGTCCACAGGTTCATAATGTACAAAATGAAGCGCTCGATACCTCAAGAGCCTTAAATCAATTTAATTTATAGAAAAGCAGGATCATATTTGTGCTTTGCCTGAAGTGTAAACATTAGTGACAGCTATGCCATATAAATACAGATATTTTTTTTGCAATTCAAGCCCTGTGACTTGTTTTGTGACACAAATAAAAAAGCAAATCTTTGTTTAGATCTTTGATATGGCTGATGTATAAATATTATGTAATATTATAATACTGTATTTGTTGATGTTTCCTATAGTGAAGAATCAAGCTCGTTGGGTTCAGCAGTTCATTTCAGACATGGAGCTCCTGCACCGTGAGACTAAGGACAACAATTTTAACATCATCATTGTGGACTTCCAGAGTGAAGACATGGATGTGGAACAGGCCCTCAGAGAAAGCTCCGTCCCAAGGTACACAAACACACGCTTATACTCAATATTCATTTTATATAGAAGTTTGCATATGTAGGTAATTGACATGTCTTGTGCTAAACTCCATCTAAAACTATTTTAGACAGCAATTTGCTTAATATTGTATAATTATTATGAGCACTTTCATTGAGAGACTAAATGTAATAATTTAGTCTACTTTAAACATATTTTTGACACACTGGACTACTATTTAAGACTAGAGCTTTAAAATTTTCTGAACCCGATATATTGTCTTCACTAGGGATGCACCAATACTGCACTCGTGTACTCGTATTAAAATGCTCCGATACCACGCGTGCAGAGGAATATACATCGCTAAAAAGTTTGTAGTTTGGTTGGATATTTAAATAGCAAAGACAGTAAAACGATGCACCAATTTCTAATGAGGGTAAAGGAGAATTGTCAAGTCACCTTTATTTATATAGCGCTTTTTAAAATACAGATTGTTTCAAAGCAGCTTTACAGAGATAACAGGAAAATAATGTTGTAATAATATTGTTAAATATAAAATTAAACGTGGTTTCGTACATTATTACAGGAAAACGTGGTGTGATTATTGTGCCGCTGCACTGAAGCATCTCTAAATGTGCGCTGTAGATGAAATAACGATAGAGCAAGAATTAAGCATGATTAACAGGCATAATTAAGCATGCAAATAACTGAAGGAAACATCTATTTGCGAATTAAGCCAACTAACATGATTCATATTCTTTTGGTTTCTCTACCCAATATTTAAAAAAATTAGGCTATATTTAAAATATTTAAATAATATAATAATTATATATATAAATATTTTCTTAAAATTACATAATTACAAATGCAATTAAAATGCTGTATCGGTATCGGCGAGTATCAAAAATGTAAGTATTGTATCGGACTCATTCTTGTGCATTCCTAATCTTTACTTTACAAATTTATGTAAATTTTAACACATTTAAACAAAATTTAATTGACACATTATGCGTAAACCTTCCCTATATATTAATATTTTAACATATTACATTAATATACATTAGTATATCTAATATACTGATGTATATTTGTATATTATTTTAAACACTGTGGCGACGAGGCCGGTGGCGTGAGTGATACTGAACGTCACCTGTGAGACACACAGACCTCGCGCCATTCTCTCACGTCCCTCGGCCTCGTCGCCACAAACACTAATGTACATTTTTTTTTATTTAATGTTATATTGACTATGTGAATTACTTTTTTGGACACAGATATGAATATCTGAGGAGGGAAGGAAACTTTGAACGTTCTGCCGGGTTACAGATCGGTGTGGACACCATAGAGGTAATCACACACTTTAAGACTCAGACTAAGAGCTGTTCACATCCGGTCCGTGTAACGCTACTTCCGATGGCCAGTCCGAGTCTGCATTAAATTTAGAGCTTCTGTAGCTCCGCCCCTTCTGTAGCTCCATCACTTCTGTAGCTCCACCCCTTCTGTAGCTCCACCCCTTCTGTAGCTCCGCCCCTTCTCAGCGCTGCGCTCCTGGTGTTTCTGCACCATCTCGAGGTCATGGTAAGGAAGACGATGAAAATTTAAGTTCTTGTATTTTCGCATTCTGTTGCCACAATTCGGAACGGCACAAACGCGAACCATTTCTTCTACCTTTCTATTTACCTTTATCCGGCTACAACTGAGTTCCCATGGGACTTCAGCGCGAGACTACAGCTAGCCGTCTAAAACACTATTTAGGTGAATTTAAACAATGGCTAAGTTGCTAAACGCATCTTGTTCACATGTAAGGGCCCTGTTCATGTTGGACAGACATTTTAATTGCATTTTCGTGTCTGTTAAGAGGCACAAAGACACTCTTTATGTATATGCCCCGTTAACTGCCGTTTTAGCTGAGTGGGAGCTCTGGGCATTTGCGGGAACAGCTCCGTGTTGCAATTACCAATCCGGTTCGGGGTTTTTTCTATAGACAGTACTCACAAAGGTATGACGATCAAGATTAACTTAAAAATTGCCCGGAGTTCTCCTTTAACTCTACAATAAGTCAATACACTTCACCAGCTAATTACTCTTTAACAGTGATGTCATGAAAATATACAGAGCTACTGCTAAAACAGAAGTTCAAACACACAATTCTCAAG
The DNA here is from genome assembly GCA_026230005.1 of Gila orcuttii. Classification (NCBI taxonomy): domain Eukaryota; kingdom Metazoa; phylum Chordata; class Actinopteri; order Cypriniformes; family Leuciscidae; genus Gila; species Gila orcuttii. The sequence goes on from JAPDVR010000025.1 coordinate 22,725,198, forward strand.
ATTGTTTCTCTGACGCATAAGGCCTTTTACAATAAAAAAAGATGGCACTTTGTGCGAAAAAAGTTGTCCTTTGTGTTATCCTTAAACTACTTCTCAACATCCACGCAATATAAAACAGTTAGCCACTCGCTGCTAATGGTACAGACAAAAGAAAAGACAAAAGAAAGGCAGACAAAAGAAAAGAAAAAAAGAATATAAAATCGGTTAGATTTCATTTATTCAAATGATAATTTCTGAAGTCACAACTTCTGAAGTTAAATTGAAAAAAGGAGAGAAAATGTCAATTATCCATTGATGAAGTAAAAGGGAAAAAATGAAAAATTAATATTTGGTTTCACTTTTTTTTGTTTTTGCATTCTCACTGTGTATGCTCTGAAAACTGAATTGTGAAGCGTCACACAGACCACATCTTCAGACTTCTTCAGGAATGTTTAATATCTGTGGTAAAACGCATAACGGCAAATCAACTGTTCCTGTAGCTCAGCTGAGGATCTAGGTTCTGTGTTCATGTAAAAATGCTTTGGATATGCGAATTTTCAGATAAACATCATCATCATTATCAGCATTATCAAGACTAAAAGTTTACTACAGTAAGTCAACATTTGAAGTGGATCAAAAAAGTTAATCAAAGTTGTCCTAAAACAAGAATGCGTATTGTTCAAAATTCAAGTATAATTTTGATGAAAGGTTTTGATCCACTTCAAATGTTGATCACTGCATTTAGTTTCCTTACTACCAATATTCTATTGTGTTTGTTTTTCACATGACTTTACAATCAATCTGCAGAAGATAAACCTTTCATAAAATGCAGTTTAAGGCTCTGACAAACACGTGAATGTTTTTTTATGTTAAACCCTACATGACGTGAGTGATTCTCAGTGAGTCACTGTTTCCGGAGAGTGTGGTGTTTCTAGGAATCCTCCTTGTGTTCACGAGATGTGATTCATAGATGACAACAGTGTGGGATGATTTGACGTGTTTTCTTTATTACAGGACAGGCACAGTATTGTGTTTCTGTGTGACCTGCACATTCATTTCCCTCTGAACATCCTGGAGAACATCAGGAAACACTGTGTGGAGGGCAAACTGGTGTTCGCTCCAATCGTGATGAGACTGGGCTGTGGGAGCTCGCCTCGAGAGCCTGACGGTGCGGCGCACTACACCACTGGGGATTTCTTTAAGACTGCAAGGGAAGCTCAGCTTCCCCTATAATGTCAAAAATTAATGGTCAAATATGTACTATTATGTTAACATTTTATTGACTAAAAATGCGTTAGAACACATTGATCATGAAGACGAGTTGGTTTAGAATCAGCAGATCGGCAGACTCGATTTCCTTCTCATTCATTCCCGGAGTCACAGTGCGTTTCCCTGTTGAAGCCGAGCATCCATTGACTTCTATGGGGCTGCTTTGAACAGTTTTACAGTGCTTCAAAACTAGACGGTCATTGGATAAATGCTGTGATTATGTCCCGCCCACGGACGCTCAGCTTCTCTGGGATGAATGGAGGAGTGGGCAGGGCTGCACTCCGGGCTTCTGCGTGATGATTGGAGGGTCTGTAGAAAGACTGTATCTCCTTTTGATTGACAGCGATTCTATACTATAAAAAGTCGCTGACGCTGAAGCTATTCGAGCTCAGTCCCATCGCGGATTTGCTAGTGTAGTCGAAAGACAAACTGCTGTAACATATTTATTGGTATTTGCTTGGCAAAATTACTAGCCAAGTTTCATCATACATTTCACACAATTATACACCACATTCCTTGTTTCAGTTTAACCTAATCCCACATTTCCTCCGTCGAGTTTAATATCTTTTTTTAGATTGTTTGTTCATTCATTCATACAGTATGTATATATATATATATATATATATATATATATATATATATATATAAAGTCTTTGAAAGATCAGCAGCCACCACTGCACTACACACACCTGCAGAAACACAACACACACTCACACTGGACTGAAACCTCGTGTCTCTGTCACTGTAGGTTACTGGGAAGTGAACGGCTTCGGTCTGTTCGGGATCTACAAAGCAGATTTTGAGAAGATTGGTGGGATGAACACGGAGGAGTTTAAGGACCGCTGGGGAGGAGAGGACTGGGAACTACTGGACAGGTGGAAGGATTTTACACAGAATACGTAGATTTTAATTATATTCTTTTATTCTTTTCCAATACAATTTAGGATGATGATTATAATATTATTATTAAAATAAAAAATTGTATTATTCATTTTTATATTTTTTTTATATTGATTTTGACAGTGACAATGTTGTTATTATTAATAACAACTACAATATTAATGTGACAGAATAGTTTATGTAACATATTATTATTATTATTATTAATTATAATATTATTAATAATAATACTAAGTAATATATTTATATTATTATAATTGTGATATTGAATTGAGAGATTTTGACATACATTATTTTTGTTGTTAGTAGTAGTAATATTAAATATTAAATAATATTAATATTGTTAAATACATATTTTATTATTAATATTGTTATTAAAATTATATTGAATTGAAATAGATTTTGACAGTGATGTTGTTTTTGTTATTATTTGTATTATTATTCTACTACTACTAATAATAATAATAATAATAACATGTTGAATAAAAAATAATGTTATTAATAAAATTATGATATTGAATTGAAATATTTTGACAGAGTCAAAATTATTGTTGTTGTTGTTGGTAGTATCATTATCATTATTGATGTTGTTGATTGTAATAATAATAATATGTTACATAAAATAAATTATTATTAATACAATTATGATATTGAATTGAGATAGTTTGACAGTGACTCTATTATTGTTGTTCTTAGCAATAATAATAAAATATTGTTTTATGAATATCATTATTAAAATTATGATTTAATTGAATTTAGAGAGCTTTGACAGGGACGTTATTATTGTTAATAATATAAATAATAATAATGTTGTTAAATAAATGTCATTATTATTAATTAAATGTATTATTAATACAATTATGATATTGAATTTTGATATTTTAACAGTGTCAATATTATTGCTGTTGTTAGTAATAAAAATAATGTTAAATAAAACATTATTTATTATTAATAAAATTATTTATTATTTTATTATAGAGATATTTTAAAACAGTAAGATACAATGATAATATTGATATTAATGATAAATTAAAAATATTTTGTATTAATATTATTAAAATTCTGATTGAATTTAACTTAGAGCATTGACAGGGATGTCATAATTCTTAATAATAATAATAATAATAATAATAATAATACTCTAATGTATTGTCATTATATCATTATATAATCAAATACTTTTTAAATTAAATATTAAAATGAAATAGCTTAATTATAAACAAATAATAAATGATGAAAAGGAAATTAAATGAATCTCTCTCTCTTTCAGAGTTCTGCAGAACGGGCTGGAGGTTGAGCGGTTAAGACTGAGAAACTTCTTTCACTACTATCACTCTAAAAGAGGCATGTGGAACTCACAGTCCGTCAAAATCCCTAAAGGATAAAACTGAACCTCGATGAGAGACTTCAAACAAACTCGCCACAAGAACGTCCCGGGACCTTAAAGGACCAAACCGCTGCGTCTCCGGCCGGGAGGACACATACGAGGACACATGATGTGCCAAACTCAACACTCAGACGAGACACTGAGACTCAGAGTGTGTATTTGTACGTGTCTCTGTCTGTTAGGTCAGGAGCTCTTTTTTTTGATAAGCGAAACTTGAGAGATCATTGCAGATTTAGAAGAGATTGGGTGAGTTTTACACTAAGCTAGCCGCTCAGGCACTTTGGGTCGCATATATATGGTTTGCACTTAAGATATTAAATGCTGAAATGATTGTCTAAAAGTTTTGGTGTGCGCTGGTTCTTAGACGTCTGCTTTTATAGCTGTAAATGTCACTTCCTGTTCAGATGTGACGCCGCCTTACACTTGAACTGTAGAAATGATCTACGACTTCTGCTGTAAAGGCGGCCATGTGCTTTTCCCTTTCCAAGTCCTGCTGAACTCATGGACACAACTGGACCCAGAACGGCCGGCTGAGAACTGAAATGATTCGTCTGTGTATTTGTCTGTTTGTCTGAACTGCTTTCTTTTCTCTTTTGCAATTGATTTCAACGTTGGTTTCATCTTTATTGGCTACAGTTTCACAGATGCAGAAACCTTTTAGTCCGGACCTTAGACTAAACTTAATCTCACTGATGCCGTATTGATTTCTACAGAGTATAATGGTAGGAAAAGGACGTTGTCCAGATGTTGTGTGCCTTTCTTTGACGTATTTAACATGCCAGTCCACACAGGGTTGGGAAGGAGTGCTGGTGTGTAGCTGTCTGGATTGTGTAGGCCCTAAATAGCATTGTTGTATGGAGATGAATGAATAAGAAATGTTTTAGGACAAAAGAATATCTTGTATTTTGGAAGGTGTCACTATTATTTGGTCCATTTTTTACCACAGAAAATTATTTTGACTCCTAATAGTTATTACAGACAAACAAAAAGTGTGTTTACAGTAAATGACGTAAACTAAATATATATGGGGCAAGGCATAAAAATATAGGCCTAACTAAACTGTTAACATGAGACAAATGTGATAGAATCATTTATTTCAAGTGCTGTCAGAACCATATAAAGGATTTAAAGATGGTAAGTTACACAAAAAAATACCGTAACTATCTATAAAGTACTGTTTACATAGAGAAAAATCCACCCATATCATTTACCGCGGTATAATTCATTCACATTGAACCAGTCCCGCTGCTAAAGGGTTATTTATTTGGACCGCTTTACAGCTCAAACACTTTTTTTTTTTGGTGAAAAAACAATACAAATTTGAATTACTTGTTGTATTACTTAATTGCAAGTCGCTTTGGATAAAAGCGTCTGCTAAATTAATACATTTAAAAACAAAAATACAGCTACAGTTTCGGATATTCGTCTGGAATATTTCGTCACCGCACTCTGTAAAAAGAAAATATGATCAATACGTTATAAAAACATGTTTTTGCTTGAACTCATTAAAATAAGTCAAGCAATGTTCAACAAGATTCAGCTAATTTTTTTAAGTCAGTTTAATGTAATTTAAGTTGAAATGACTTAAACATCCAAGTTGAATGTACTTAATTTAAGGCAGCCACTTTTTTTTTTTTTACAGTGTAGACTTTCATTACAAGTACATTTCTTTAAATTAGATTTTTATTTGGTTTTACAAACTGGCCAACGAGTCAGAATGGTTTTCTGTGATAATCGACAGTAATTTGTTTGACTTCCTCTCTGAAAAGTTTGTAGGTGAAACTGTTTTTACACTGACACTGGCAGCTCGAGTTAATGATGGTGTATCATTTGTTTCAATGCTGTAGCCTTTAACATCTGTATCACACAAATGTTCATGTTTACAAGCTGGCAAAACATTTTTATGTGTTTTTATTTCATATCAGAAATACCGAGTGGTCAGACCATCTTTTGTGATTTTGAATCGTCCTCACCTTTTTAAAAGAGTAAATTGAGAAGTTTCTTTCTCCCTCTCCTGGTTCGATGTCATTTCAGGCTGCGTATTTAAAACACAACGTAGACAGGACACTAATACATTACGCCTAATACAGGGATCTGCATTACACGGTAATTTCTGTGAAATTGTTGTGTATGAACTTTTCAAAATGTTTGCGTTTTATTTTAACATTTTCGGGGTTCATTTTTCTGAAAAATAAAGTTTAAAGTTGAAGCATCTGGAGTAAGGTTTGTTTTATTACAATCTTTGATCTTAAAACGAGATTTTGTTTTGTTTCTGTTGCTCAACAGGCAGATCATCGTGCTAACAATAACATAATAATGTGTAATATACACCAATAGCCAATAGCTTTCAACCACTAGAGGGAGCACAAGTACAGCGTTACAATTCATCATGCAAGCCAGATGTTCAAAGTCAGTCAGTAAAAAGAAAACTACATTTAAAAAATAATATCAAAAGCACTGCCTATATATTTTTGACTGCATTCTTTTTCTAATCAAGTTAATATACAACTTAGGCTTCAATACTGCACAATATGTTGTACAAGCCTGAACATGAGGCTAGGAGAACAGTCAAACTCTGATTCATGAACCCAAAAATAGGTCTTAGCTAATGATTCAGTCCTTTACAGAGATTATGGGTCCAGTATTGGTTTATTATCTTTCTGTGGGTGTTAATACTCAACAGATCTCAGTGCTGGCTCTCGCTAACACGACTCATAAAATCATATGTAAATGACATATAATGTAAATGTAAATTATACATTTAGCTATAATGTTATACTTTCTGTTATATGCTATTAACTTGACAGTAAATTACAACAACAACAAAAAACAAGGAAAAAAAAACGAATTCGCACTGTTGCGAGGTAATACGACCACAAATGTGACATCATTTTAGATGGATCTTTTGGATATTTGTGGAGCTTCAGCTTTTGCTATTGGAGCAAATGGGAATACATATAGCCTACATAGCAAATTATATTCAGTTTCCTGTTCACCACTGTATAAATTTAGCATGGTCATAAATTCCACTTTTGAGAACCCCGGAAATGTGAAAAATCTATTGTGACACTGAGAAAAGAGAAAGATAAATGAAATAATTTACCTGCAGTGTAGATGGGTGGGGCAGGTTTATGAACAATGTAAACATTACATACTCATATGACAAATAAGTGTCATACTGGAGGACTTTGAGACTGTGCTTTCAGTTACTCATATGAGGAGCTTAATGGAAAAAGAAATCATAATTCCTCACAATTTCAGGTTCACAGAACTTCACACCAATAACGATAACTTCAGCGATAACGAAGCGTCCACACACACACACACACACACACACACACACACACACACACACACACACACACACACACACACACACACACACACACACGGACGATAACCATCTGTTCAGCGCGCGCTGCAGAAATATATCGCCTGCCGCTTTAAGTGCTCGAGCTCTTTAAAGTCGGACGGATTCTGATTGGCTGTTCATTGTTCATCAGCTGGAGAAAAACATTCTGAATGTGATTCCAATGATAGTTTCTGCGTGTCATGTTTCAAGTGTGGTGTGGGCTTTTCTTATAGAATTAGAACGATTATATAAAATTGTATAGTTGTTATCGTCCCTGATGGTGTGAGCAAACCTTTACTATTCATCACTAGGGCAACTATCTACCAGACTTAAGTTCTTGAGAAGTATGTAGGCCTACATGAATTAACGTCGTGCTTTGAAGAGAAATGCTAACACTTTATTGAAATGTTATATGAAAAGTCATTAATACAGAATGATCCTTGATTAGAACTTCAATAAATATTATAGCTAATAAGCCTATGCTAATGATAATGTATGAAAATAATAAGAAGAAGCTGATAAAGAAATGCTGATAATGAGATCATGAGTGTGTGGATGCCATTGCAATCTCCCAGACTAACACAATTAATGCAAATTCCTTAAGATAGATGAGACTCGGTGATTATCACCGTCACTTGAAACAACAATAAAATTGTACTGTATTGAAATCAAAGTATACTTAAAATGGTCGATTTCAATGCAGTACAATTTTATTTAGGCTATATTTTCTTGATGATTTAGGCTATTTGTGGGCATAGAAAATGAATAAGATATGCGGGAACATATGATAGGCTATAGCCTAAACGAAGACAAAATAAAAATATCTCTATTTAAGAAAAATGGGCTGAATATACAGGAACCATATTTGTACAATAAAAAAAAATGAAATAGGCCTATAGCCTAATGATTAAGATTAAAAGTTTCAAAATCCGATTAAAAATGAAAAACCGATATGAACAAATAATCTGATTTTGACTTCACTTTATGTTTCTGAGAAACCCAGTTTGATTAATTGACTCCCCCAGCGACTAACTTCTGATTGGTCTCTGTTAAAGGGAGAGTTCAACCAAAAATGAAAATTTTGTCAAAACACAAGAACACAAAAAACGATTTAAAGAATGTTAGTAACCAGACAGTTGTTGATAGCCATTGACTTCCATAGTAGAAAAGAAAATGCAATGGAAGTCAAGTGCCATAAACTGTCTGGTTAGGTTTGGAACAAGTGAGGGTGAGTAAATGATGACAGAATTTACATTTTTGGGTGAACTTAGTTCTCTTAGGCGGTATTCGTTTTAAATAAATGAACCAATATACCACTTTGTAAACGTTTTCCGCTTTAGTTTTAATGCCACAATTAAAATATCCACTAAATCCTTGTTTACCCGCTTGTATTTTATTCATAGGCGGAAATCGCGGGGGGGTCGGGGGGGTCTCAGGACCCCCCCCCTATCTGAGGGTTGTCCCCCCTAAAATATCATCAAAATATGTGTGTTGTAAATAAAATAATGATATATTCTTAAAATAATTGTTTAAGAAATAAAATAATACAAATGCAAACGGGGCAACAACAAAAAACCGTTTTAAACATTTTGAGTCCCCCCTCCCTTGCCTCACAGTGCTTTGGTCCACTGCCTCCGCCCCTTTTACCTCACCACCGACACACACACATTCCGGTGGCGGGAGAGATGAACTAAGTTTTTGAGTAGTTGTGGAACTCCAGTAAGTCAATGTTTTATTCACTTTAAACATCGGATGAAGTGATTATTTTCTCTTTAATATAGATGATGCTGAGTCATTAATAAATCATGTCAAAAAACAAATATATGATTGTGTACAGTGTAACGTTACCAATGTACTTTTGATGTAGTCTGCTATGTTAGCGATTATAACGTTTAACGTTAACTTACCCTTGTTAATACAGACTGCGTTTACCTAGCTTGTTTAATACAGTATATCCACCCACACCCATAGAGTTTACGCACTATGTGATGTAACGTTAAGTCAGTCTTGTAGATTAGACTAGTCCGGGTGCGCATTTAGATTTTACATGGACACTTAATCGGATTGACGGCTCAATCGGACTAAAAAAACCTTAATGTAAACACCTTAATCGATCCGATTGAAATTTAGATCCGAGTAGCTGCGTTTACATGGTTCAATCGGAATTAAATCAATCCGATTGATGAATCCGAACACGGTGTTTACATGAACGATAAATAAAGTAATCGGGTTGATGTGCGCGTTTATATGTCAGAAGATTCAAATCGGAATTGATTTTTTGACATGCGCATACTGCACGAATATGCCGCTGTTCGCGCATAACTATTCTCCTCTATTGCATAACTATTCTCCTCTATTGGTTCTTTATTTTTTTTAAACAGCAGACTTAATATTTATCCATCTCTGGTCATGATTTGGAGACGATGAGCATGAACCGCTTTGCCGTGCTGCTTATATTGATCATGCAGTAAAACCCAAAACTAGTCTATGGATGATAATCTTAAACAAGCACTGGTGGGACGTTGTCCTGCTTCACTTCACAGACGCTGAGTGAAATGAGAATTTTTTAATAACGGAACACTCATTTTATATTCACTTTATTCAACAGGACGAACAGCTCGTTCCGTGCGTCATACGTCATTACGCTATTTGAACGTCTTTGCACATGCGCAGTCCTTTTAGTTTCGGTTTTCAATCCGATCAAGTGTTTACATGTTCTCTCCATCGGATTACAAAAGGAGTAAACCACCCCTTTCAATCGGATCTAAATTTCAATCGGATCGAGCTCAATCGGATCGATTAAGGTGTTTACATGAAGGTTTTTTAGTCCGATTGAGCCGTCAATCCGATTATAAGTGTCCATGTAAACGCAGCTAATCGGATCTAAATTTCAATCGGATCGAGCTCAATCGGGTCAATTAAGGTGTTTACATGAAGGTTTTTTAGTCCGATTGAGCCGTCAATCCAATTATAAGTGTCCATGTAAACGCAGCTATTGAAAGGGGTGGTTTATTCCTTTTGTAATCCGATCGAGAGAACATGTAAACACTTGATCGGATTGAAAACCGAAACTAAAAGGACTGCGGATGTGCAAAGACGTTGAAATAGCGTAATGACGTATGACGCACGGAACGAGCGGTTCTTCCTGTTGAATAAAGTGAATATAAAATGAGTGTTCCATTATTAAAAAATTCTCATTTCACTCAGCGTCTGTGAAGTGAAGCAGGACAACGTCCCACTAGTGCTTGTTTAAGATTATCATCCATAGACGACTAGTTTTGGGCGCGGGGTTTTACTGCGTGATCAATATAAGCAGCACGGCAAAGCGGTGCATACTCATCGTCTCCAAATCATGACCAGAGATGGATAAATATTAAGTCTGTTGTTTAAAAAAAATAAAGAACCAATAGAGGAGAATAGTTATGCGCGAACAGCGGCAGTATTCGAGCAGTGTGCGCATGTCAAAAAATAAATTCCGATTTGAATCTTGTGACATAAACGGGCACATCAACCCATTACTTTATTTATTGTTCATGTAAACACCGTGTTCGGATTCATCAATTGGATTGATTTCATTCCGATTGAACCATGTAAACGCAATGATTTAGTCGGTTTATATCATTTAATATTATAGTTGATAATATGATATGTTAATCTAATATAATATCACACGAAGAGTGCAGTTTTTCTCCAGATATCAGCATGATAACAAATGTGATTTTGATTTATACAAGTTTAATAAACAAGAAGTTAATATTAAGTGATGTACATTTTAGACACCATATTACCAACGAAAATAGTTTTAAACTAAGCCACAGCACTGAAGAAAGACACCGAGGTGTTTCCTTACTGAATGAATCAGCTTTTTGAACAATCAGTTGAATGAATCTCAATGACTCACTCATTAACAGTGACTTACTGCCTCCTACTGGCGGTTTTAATTTCACATTTAAAGTATCTTTTCATGTTTTAAATCATTTCAAATATAAATATTTAACATTTTATTTTTAAAACGTCATAATATTATTTATGTCTGTGTAAAAACATCTAAATGCTACTTTAACCCTCATTTATCTTTGGGGTCTATGACCCCAATCGACTTTTCGTAGTAAATAAAACATGGTTCCCGTCATCTCAGTTGCGTCAAATTGTGTCACTTTTTCTACATTATCTATACACAATATACACTATAGCCTACACTGGGCTTGATTCGGTTGTTCTAAAGGTATGTAAAAAAAAAAAATCCATTGGTGGCTTAATGAATGAAAAAGCTAACTAAATTGACCAAAAAATTATTCAAAACCATACATTTTTTTGTAAATAAGTTGTTTTGTGTAAACAACTTATTTACAAAAAATGTATGGTTTTGAAGAATTTTTTGGGTAAATTTAGTCAGCTTTTTCATTAAACCAGAAAGAAACTTTGAGAAGAAGGATAATGGAACGGTCTCCATGCTACACTAATAATAGTAGTACGTTAAGGCTTTCCTCGGTGTACACGTATCCTTGCAAGTACAATTTTGCCTGTATTATTGGTGTCCCCTTCAAAAATTGCTCTTGAGAATTGTTAAGTTTAATAGTCCCCCCCAACATTTTGATGAAATTTTCGCCCCTGATTTTATTATTAGCCTATGTAGCCTACAACCTGTTAAAGATTAGTTGTAGACCTCTAAAAAGCTACATTTTAATCAGTGTAGACGGCGTCGTTGGTTATACTATGTGAGAGTTTGTCGCCTCTGTAATGTAGATTTGTTGATGGAGTGATTCACAAACGCTTCCAAATCGTTTCAAAAGAGTCGTTCAGATGTTCAAATGAATCGTTTCGCTCGCGAATCAAACACCACTACACTCTCTCGCGCTCTCCTGCTTTCGTTCAGTCATGAGTTTCCAGTAAGAAGAGGCGTGTGGTTAGAAAGAAACATCACCCGTTTCTGAAGTATCAGTAAGAATTCGTTTTACCGAGAGCTTCCGATTTAGACTAAATTGATGGATCTCCACTCTAAACTTCATGTCCAGTTCGGACTATTATTTTCAAGAACCGGATAATAGTAAACGAGAAATCCTGCGCACTTCACTATTCTTACGGGAATTGTCATTTGATGAGGTGAGCAAGTTTCCCTAAACATTTTTCTTTTTCAGAAGATGTAACTTGGACATTTTTAAACTTTCACGCAAGATGTTTATGGTCAGTGGTATATAAAAAAACTGCTACATGAATGTCAAAGAGAAGCTGAACAAGTAGAACCAGCTTGAGTTTCGCGCAGCTGGAAAGTCTCATCCGCTCTCCGGTTCCTTTTAAAAAGAAAACCCTCCGGGAACCAGCAGAAATGGCAGGAACAAACAGCTCAAACATGAAAACTCTGGAGGATTTAACTCTGGACTCTGGTTATGGAGCGGGGGACTCGTGTAAGTCCTTAAGCCTGTCGTCGTCCAAGTCAAACTCACAGGCGTTCATGAGCACCCCTCACCGGGGGAACTGGTGGTACTTCTCCGGATCCATGAACAGCAGAAACAACAGCTGGGATACAGTCAACACAGTGCTTCCCGAGGATCCAGAGGACATTTTCTCGAAGTGCCCACGCTTACCGGAGCTGGAGGAGTTCCCGTGGACGGAGGAGGAGGTGGGGAGGGTCGTGCGTAAAGGCGCGGGGAAGGGCGCCTGTCTCTCCGCGGAGGCTGTGCGCAGACTGGCCGCCCTGATGCGCAGAGCGCTCATCCGCATCTCCAGAGAGGCGCAGCGGCTCAGTGTCATGCACTGCAGGTGCACCAGGTTCGAGGTCCAGAGCGCGATCCGCCTGGTGCTCAGTTGGGCGCTGGCGGATCACTGCGTCTCGGCCACTGTGAAGGCCATATCCATATACAACATGAGCGCTGGAGAGCTCTTGCGCAAGGGGAAGTCAGCTCGGTGTGGGCTTGTGTTCTCCGTCGGACGGTTTTTCCGCTGGATGGTAGACACTCGGATCGCGGTGCGCATCCACGAGTACGCGGCCATCTGCCTGAGCGCGTGCATGGAGGCGCTTGTGGAGGAGGTGGGAGTGCGCGTGCTGATGGCGGAGAGGGATGTCCTGACAGCAGAGGCGCTGGAGGGGGTCATCAATAACGATGCCGAGCTATGGGGTGTCCTGCAACACTATGAGCATCTCATCTGTGGGAAGAACGCCAATGGTAGGTACCTCGCCGGTACTGTTGCCTAAACTCTTTCTCTCGTCTGTTCCTTGTGGGTAGATTTGGCTGAAAGGTGTTGAACCATGATGTACTTGTGCATGATATACCTCAAGATACTCAAAGAGGAATTGCCCCTCTAATGTGTATGTGTAAAATATGAAAAAAACATTAAAATAAATTAAATAAACATTAACTATATATATATATATATATATATATATATATATATATATATATATATATATACACACATACATACTGTATATATGTTATAGTCAACATTTGAAGTGGATCAAAAAAGTTAATCAAAGTTGTCCTAAAACGAGAATGAGTATTTTTTTTAATATTCATGTAGTATAACTTTGATGAAAGGTTTTGATCCACTTCAAATATTGATTACTATATATATATATATATATATATATATATAACTAAATGAAAATATGAAAAAAAATGAATTCAAAATATTAACAAAAACTTTATGAAAGATACTAAACACTGATTATGACATAAAATGTGTGTATCTAACTAACTTTTTTGTATTTTAAGAAAGAGCAATTTTTTTATCAAAACATTGAACAAGTTTGTTGTTGAGTTTAAGATTATTCAACAATAGAAATACTTTTCGAAATGAGTTTTGTCATGAGTATGGTGGTTGTGAAACGTAATGGGAAGGTTAGTAATGATCATTATTAATGTGACGAACTACACCTGTGGTTACTTTAGGACACCTGCGTGAACTTGAGAGGAAATGACTTCATACTTCCATACTACTTCATAAAAACACTGCCACACCTGTTGATTATGACAAATTAGTCATGTTCATAAACTAGTTAATTTAAAAGCTTGTGGATGGTATATTGGTAAAATACTGGCATGATTACAGTTTGGTGTGAGTTATCTGTACTAAATACTGTTGGTAGACCTACACAAATATGGATAGCTTTCCTTATTAGTCTTCTTGGTGTTTGGTCTAAATGAAAACTAGCCTAATTTACAGAAATCACAGTTCATTTACATCATTATGCCAGTAACTGGTCATTACACACTTCCTCTTCTCCAGCTTTGAGAATTACCCCTCTCTGCCAAGTTCTGCATCATCTCGGTTGCATTTTCATTTTGATTTGTCTGTGGTTTACCAGCATTGAGACTGGGGTTTTTACAAGCACTTAGTTTCTCGTTTAGCAGAACAATCTTAACTGAACAGGGAGGCAAAACAAACGATATCTGTAAAAGGACAACAAGGGGTTCTGATGACTGATGACTGTCCTTCTTTCATCATCATTACTCATGAATTAATTATTCTCTGTCTGCCGTGATGTTATTCAGGACAAATCTTATATTAGTGGTTGATGTGACAGTTTGATATGCACATACAATGGACTAGATTTCTATATTCTCTGAATAAATTCGAGCTGTGCTTGTCTGTGCAGAATTCACCACCACAATATTAGGGTTGCCATTGTGTTGCTATGTAGGTGTATGTAGGTGTAGGTGCTATGTACGTTTGTTTTGAGTGTTTTTAAGCACAAATTTGGTGGGTGTTCTTGGTTGTCAAGCTCGATGATATTCTTTTCTCGAATTATTGCCCTGTTTACACCTGGTATTAAGATGGGTTTTGGTTGATCCGATCACAAGTGGAAACTAAATACAGGGTTTAACCACTTTCGACCACTTCCAGAGGTAGACGAAAACACATTTGACCACATTTTACACTTGCTTTCGTTGTGTAAACGCTCATGTGGTCGAATACATTAGAACAGCCACAAAAGACCGTCTTGTCTCCGCCTACTGACCTCATGTGTAAGCATTATGGGAAGTGCTCTAGCCAGACAGGATTTAAACTTTGTCGACTGAAGACCCAAGTTTGGTTTGAAGACGAAAGACGTACCAAACACAATGTTCTCTCACCATTCCTGATTTCTAACACACACTCACCGCGTTCGGGGTGGACTTTCAGAGCAGAAACCAAAGCTCATGTTCTCCATATGTTTTTGCATCGTCTCCTTTCGCATTCATATGTAAATTGCGTGAGCTTATTTCATCCATTAGATCGAAAGATTTGAAAAAGTCCATACATTTACCCGCCCATAGACCCTCCCCTCGAAGAAATCAGGACAGAAGTGGTTGAAAGAGGACAAAAGAGACGGATTAAAACAGGAATGTAAACGGGAATGTGTCTCTCGTCTACTTGATCGACCAAAATGCATCTTAATACCAGGTGTAAACAAGGCCAGTGATTCGATTCCCGCCTTCAGTGTAAGTCCGACCCTGTGCCCGAATATGCACACTTCCCTTCTATATAGGTGAAAAACAGTATGTGAGAAGATTAGTATATTCAAATTCATAATATCCCATGAGACCAAAGGAGAGGATCTGTGAATGGCATTGAAAAGATGCAACTGACTCTGTAGGTCACATGATGACGACAACAACATCCAGCCGAAGTCAAACACACCTTTTCATACTATTGAGAAGTTTGTTTCTCATCAAATATAGTTGATAGTTATGCAATTTTTTCAGTTAGATTGCTTAGAAAAGTATCTTTCCCCAATAAACTTACAATTTTAGGTATCATCTATGTTTGTAGCAAAAATGGCGCAGGACACTTAGCGAAGTGGGTTAGCGGTTTGTTCATATTTAGCGATAATGTCAACAATGTTGTAGTCTTATCAAGTATTATTGAAATGTTTGATGTGTATGGAGTTGAACAAAGAGTGTAGTGTATGTTGAAATTTAAATCAGTCCTCAAACATTTCTGTACAAAAGTTAAAGTTCAAATTAAATATTGACACGCCCCAGCAGTGTAGCTAACTGATTTCAGCTATGTTACAGATAGAAATGAATGAAACATTGCTTCTAGTCAAGCTATGAGAACACTGCGGACATTAAAATAATTTCCATGAGATTATTGAGGTAGTGGGAAATAAAAAAAAAATAAAAAAAGATCAGAGGAGTGTGGCTGTAATAATTAGGCTACGTTAGCAAAAAGCTCTTTTTTGGCACGGGTAGTCAGGATCTCGGCTCTGCATAATCCTTACACAGCTCGCTTTCTCTGGAATGACCATGTGGGCATCAAATTAGGTCGGTCCATAAAGACGACCCAACGGATCAATGTGCTTTCAGGGCAGCCGTGTTAACAAAGTGCTGCACGTGCACTTCACAAAACCCTTGCGTGCCATTTCTGTTGATGAATGGGCATCTGATCCACTGCGTTTCCTCAGTCGAGTGCAGTAGATTGAATCTGAAATGCCTTAAATGTGGATCATTGATGATTTCAGCTGTGACTCAGTGGCCTTTCAGAATGTGTTCACAGCACTTGATTACGCAAGGCATCCCGTAACCAGATTATTCATAATATGCTTTTGTTGGTTGCTATTATGGCTCCTGAGAATGCCTTCTAAACAGCCTTGATTACCATGGATCAATGCACTTATCTTATAAGTTTGCATAGTTTTCTTCTGATCCCCTGGCTTTAAAGTCAACACAAAAAATGGCACCCAGAATCAAACAGAATATTGGAGAGAATAAAAAAATCAAGTGGCATGTTTGGCATGGCATGCGATAACTTACTCTGCCTCTGGAAAAACGTTACTTTTCTGCTGACATCATCAAGTCCTTTTATTTTTCAGCCCCACCCCTGCAGCTACATGCCCAATTTCGATTTGTTGACTATATCTGATTTTTTTGACGACCTGCTTACATATTCTTTTAAAACTGACCCATATCCGATATCTGCATTTACACTACGCACAAAAAAACCAAGGCAGACATACTGATTCGGAAAAGCTTAGGCCGAAAAGGAAGTAAAAATGGCGCGATTTGCAATGAATGCAGATGAAATAATAATACAAGGTTTTGCTTTCCGCACTATCTTTAAAGGTCAGCAAAACTTTGGGCTGAGCCTTCATCCCCCATTGAGCCATTGAAAAGAAACGTGATCACAGTTGACGTCATTCGCCACCGTCACTTTTTCAATAGAAAAACTGTTTCCATTACAGATTTGCACAAAACTTTTATGATATTTTATAAATGTCGATAAAAAATGGTTGCGAAATGACGGCGTTTCCATTAACCGATGTTATGTGACTAAAACGTATTTTTTTTCCTCTCTCAATAAGTCATTCCAAAAATCATGGCAACGGATGTTGGTAGGTTTACGTAAATCCCAGCCACCGCACAAGTTTTATTTATAATCGAGGGAGACGTAGGCATGTTATCAAAGCTTTAATGGCAAGGAAAGCCCCTTATACCTGTGAGCAGCACGTACAGTATGAGGTGTTTGGGGGTGTTTCTCCCTCATATCTGCTTCAAGGTCTTGATAAATTGTGGCATTTCTTTGTTGTTTACAATCCAGTATTCCCGTAATACGTTTGTCTTTATAAGTTTAATGATGAAGAACTCTGTCTCGTCTTCTGTCCAAACCTACCTCGTCATCTTTAAAGAATGATCGACTTGTACGTACGTCAGGTGAGCTGTAAATGCAGAAAAACTTTTTCGAACTGCCTAAAAAAAAAACTCATGCGAGCGTAAACACTTTTTTTGCGATATATGGGAGTTTTTGCGAAATTAACGTGTTTCCATTGGCCGTATTTTCAATTCGCAATTTCAATTCGGAAACTTTGAAGGGTAGTGGAAACACGGCTAATGACGTACATATTGACAGAAAATGTACATTTTAATTGACATATTGTACATACAGGCATTGACGTAAATATCCGATCTGTCCTCTTACATGGCAGACGCAAATGCACATATCCAATTCATATCAGATATATTTCCACATATGAATGAGGCCTAAAACCGATCTGAGAGTATCGGAATCCAAGAGCTTTTTTCCTGCTTACACATGGGTCATATCCGATCTGTGCCACATGGGCAGAAAAAATCCGAATTGGGTCACTTGAACCGTGTAATGTAGATGCTGCCATAGAGAGACTTTTCTCAGTCAAATTAGTTCCAGATAGATAAAGTCCTGTCTTACAATTTTAATCATTTAATAACCTGCTTCACTCAAAAAGACATCACATTATGAAATAAAAGGACTTTAAAGGAATAGTTCACTTGAAAATTTAAAATTCTGTCATCATTTACTCATTTTCTGCTGAACACAAAAGAAGATATTTTGAAGAATGTCGGTAACCAGACAGTTTATGAACCCCTTTGACTTCCATAGTAGGAAAAAAAAACCCCATAGAAGTCAATGGTGTCCATACACTGTTGGTTGGTTGGTTGGTTGGTTACTCTTTTGTGTTCTTCATTCATACAGGTTTGAAACAACTTGAGGGTGAGTAAATGATGACAGAATTTTCATTTTTAAGTGAACTATTCCTTTAAGGTTACTGTGATGGTAGAAGTATCTTTACTCACAAGACTACAGAGCTAGGTACTTTCAGAGTAATTCATAGTCCTTTTGCTACAAAAGCTCTTCTCTATCATCTGCCAACCAGCCCCACATCTGGAAGTCTTTAAGACTTACTTCTCTTTGCCAGCTCAAGTCACTCCCACTTTCTCCAACACGCACTCCATTCCCCTCTCTGCCTCTTTGTATTTACTTTAGTCCTTCTTTCCTGGAGCCGTTTCTGTGAACGCACATGCTTTTAACAAGGCGTCCACTGTACCAGCATCCCATTTAAAATCCAATGAACATAAAGGTCGGGAGGTGGACTAAATGTATGGTTTTCTCTCGCTGATGCTGCTGCAGTTGAGTGTGCAGTGAATGAATGCTTAAGTGTTTCATGGAGAAAACATCTTCATACCTGACTCCTCAAACTCGCTTCTCACTGTTGAGAACATCTCTGAACTCGACCCAGATCAGGACATGAACTTTGTCCCTTTTCATTTGCGGCTAAACAAGACTCTGGACGATCCTGCAATTTCTGGCACTGCTTTCGTACATTGGCTACCCTGATGGAAACATTTCAACACTAAAATATACTTTCATTTTTGAATATGAAGTCTGCAAGCTATAGTGCACTTGTCTTGTGTAGGTTATTTTTATCGTTCATGGATTTAGGATGGCAGTAAAAAGGAAAACACCATCTTGCATGGTCAGTGGAACTGTTTATGCATACTTCAAGCCAAAACCAAAGGCCCAGCTGTACAAAAAGCTAAGACGTCTCTACTAGCGGCTAAAAACAGCTCAAGTTCAAAAACATTTCAAGCTCCTTGAGCTCCTTAAAACATTTATTTTACTAGACATTGGCATTAGCCTAACTCACACAATAAAAAAAAATAGATGCCCTTAACATGTTTTGTACCAAGATGTACCAACACTTTATTTGAAACAAAGGACAAATCAACCTTTATGTTAGCGAGTGGCTAAGCTAACAACATGACGCTCTCTTGAGCATAAAATATATATCGTACATAAATATTAGGTGAACCATTAATCACATATAAGACGTCACTTCATGAGGTATTTAAGAGGAAGCTTCGAGCACAATTTTGCTCTCTACCACTTTCTTGTACAGCATTCTGTGTCAAGACCGCATCTTTGATGCCTGAAAAAGCTGTCTAGCTTAGCAGCTCACTAGGTTTAGGGATAGAGCAGTTGAATGTCCTGTTTGCCTAGTGAAATCATGTTTGCAAACACTGATTAGCATGTTATCTCTTTGTAACGGTACTGTTTGAATAAAGATAAACCCTTTGTTAACAACAAACGTTTGAGGAATTGTGGCTTTTGATGCAAATACTACAGCGACGATAACGGCGACAGTGTCGAGTGTCTCTGTGTTTCATTTGGAGGTTGTTTATGGAATCACAAGATTTAGTTTGGGACATAATCCTGTTGAAGTACTAGAGGATACAGGAGAGAAAGCAGGAGAGAAAGCCAGCGGATTGAAGCCGGTCAGCACGAGGCATTGTATTTGGCGCTCCTGATTCAGCTGTAAACATTCTCATAGGTCAATCCTTTGTCTGTCGCCATGACAACAACTCTGACCCCAGAAAGGAAATTAGGGGAAGAATGGGAAAATGGCCAACAATGACACATGCAGGAGTTTAATGTTGGGGTGAATTATCGTGAGGAGAAATGCAGCCTTGCATTTTCCAGCAGTGGAACGTTAAGAAGGGTGAAATGGAGTGATTATGGATGAATAGCTCTTCTTACTCACTACAAAGTGTCAGAAAACTCGCATTGCAGTTTTCATGCGTCACATACACGTTTAACTGTCAGAAGACAGCTACTGAAATAGCTGTTGGTGACAAAAAATAGCCTTCAAAGCTCATTTTCCCACAAGAAATCTACAACTTTATTATGTAGGCCTGTTTGTATTCATACATGTATTTGTTTTAATGCATACCCCATATTTTTGGATTTTAACTGCATCCTGAGATTATCAGCACATAATAAACAACTTTAATAATCAATTAATTAATTCGCAATAAACAAAGAACAGAACTGCAGCTTTTATAATTATAATATGCACCATATGCCATGTAGATATTATAAATAATATGTCCATATGCTTCCATCAACGATTGCATATTATGATTTATCGTTTTGGCTTATAGTGGCAACATCTGTCATGATAATTATGAGTAAAATAATCCATGTTTAAATGTTCTTTTCAAACAAGACACATTCTTTCTTTTATCCCTGTGGTTCATTTCTCTCTTTCGTTGACAGATCGTTTCACAATTGGAATGATCCTATGAAACTTTGTCTATCTCTCGTCTTGTCTTCAAATGCAGCAGGGAGGATGTATTGCTGTCGATAAGCAGACATTTGCAAACATTACTGTACTATTTAATTGCTCTGAATGGTAGCTCTCGCAGTAAATGGAAACGTCCTTGTATAGATATGCACAGTAATGGCTCCTGTGTTGGGTTTGAATTCTGCATCTGCCATTTTTAGTCTGTAAAGTGCAGTCTTGAAATAGTCTAAAACGTCTCCAAAATCCATTTAAACAAGATTCAGCATGCTTTTGGGTTGTGTGTCTGTAATAGTTATTACACTATTGTTGAGTGTTTATGATTAGTTTATGATGGAGCAGTTATTCTAATTTGTGTTGTTTAAAAATACAATTAAACAAATAATAGTGAAAACCGCACAGCAAAGTGGATACAGTGACCACAAAAATGATTTGGACACTTAAGTCACATTTAAAATTGTAGAAATGTCGTAGCATTAGACAACAAACTTCACATTAAAAAACATTTGTACGTTTTTTTTATAAACCTGCATGTTTAAAGTTTCTAAGCAATATACGTTTTTTTTACAGTAGCCAATGGAATCAATAATTGGAGTAAGCCCTCCATTTATGTCAATAAAAGCTCTTACGTTTGAGATCGTTTTAAAAACAAATGTAGTTGAATAAAAGTTTAATGAAGACAGAAGCTCAATATACAGGCTATAAAAGCTTAATTGCTGCTGAGAGGTTTTCTTTGAGTAACGTCCACGGTGCTTTCTTATCTCTGAAGGTGCCCTCAAAAGGTTTGCTGTCTGGTAAACCAAACAGCCCTGAGCTTTCTCACACGGGTTTCCTCGAGTCATGCCCGTTTTAGATGTACACCACAACAACAACAACAGGCACTCAATCTGTTCTATATCTAATACTACCATCAGAAAGATAAATTAAATTAAGAAATTATTCATTGAACCAAGCGGAAATCTTTGCTTGAGGACATTTTCCCAATCTTTATTTTCAGAGCCGTTTTTATATATATTTTGTAAAACATGCCCAGGCAGGAGAAATCTACAACATATTTTCAGTTATATAAAATAACATAGAAATATCTCATGCAGTAATCTACTTTAAAAGTCTCTCACCCAAGTAGGAATTTACCCCACGGGCAAAAAGACGCATGAAACAACTGGTAGAGAGAGAGAGAATCTTCCTTCATATTGTGTTCAGTGCCAACAGAAAACATTGACACAATATAGTTTATTAGAAATTCTTTAAAGCATCATGAAACCCCCTTGTTTTAGCACTGATCATTCTCACCTCAGGCTTGGAAAATACTCAAGAAATGGGTGTGTAAAGCTCTGGAAGAGGAGGGAAGACGGTAGACAACAACCAATAAAATGCAGATCTACAACACACTCATTATACAAATAAATATTCAAATATGAGCGGAGAAAAAAAAAACTAACAAACAACGAGTTGAGGGCACCTTGAGGTATTTTAAAAATTAAATTAAATTAATTAAATATCATATTGTATACCCCCAGAACACTTGGAATATACGACACGCGTCGCATGGGATCATTCTGTGATACTTTTTTAAAAGCTTAATGCTGATCGCTATTCGCTACCACAATATGGATGGGCTTGAGCAGGAATTTTTTTCTTTTTTTTTCTTTGTGGTCCATAAAGAAAGAAGGGCATACAGCATTAGAACAACACCAGTCTTAATTTTCATTTTAGGGTGAACTATCCATTTAATAATAAGTTAATAAGTTCCCCTTAATAATAAACATAATATCATTGTTTTCATTGATGTGCAAACTGTACATCTCTGTTAACATCCCGAGCGTGTTTTAGGGTTTTGATGACCCTTTAAGATCATTAAACATTTCATTTTAAATGATGTTTTATTAACAAATTTCGGGAGACACATTCAAATGACCTATCCGATTAGCTTGAGAGGAGGCCTATGTACACACATAGCAGCTCTCCTATGTTCCTCGGCTCTATTGGCTTGGTTCCTATCCCAGCCAGGGACACGGGGGAAGCACTTCGGGTTCGGGCTCAGAGCCCTCCCATCGGACAGCACGCCAAAAACACACATTCTTTATCTGATTATTTGTAAGTGTGAACTGAAAGTGAGTTTCAGCTGAAGTAAAAGTTGTTTGCGCTGGCAGCGTTCCCGCATTCTCTTTCTGGGATGTTCAGTGTGATTGTATCTGATTTGCATGAGAGATGTTGAGGCACGCTGTGTCTTTGCTGTTGTGGAGGACAAACTGAATGTTCTTGATCTTTCTTTTCTGGTGGCCTGGAGAAACAGCCTGTTACTGAGGACAAATTTAGCCTGATTATTGTGTCGAGACCCTGCTCTCCCTGATTTTGGACAGGGTTGTTAAGTTGGACACAGCTCAGACATTGAGGAAGCTTGCCATAAATCGTGTAAATGCAACTTTTAGAGCTTGGTATCCAGCTGGACACTTTTAAAGGACACCATTGTCCTGACCCTCGATGGTTGTCAGAGGTCAGTCATATTTCAGTCACTTATCTCAGGAGATGTCGGTTTCTTGCATTTCTAGTTATAATAAATGTAAAATCTTCCCCACTTTAAGCGCACAGAAGAGCAATCTCAAAATACAACTGTTTTTGAAGAAAAATATCATTAAGCAATAAGACACGAGACTCAATGTGATTTTACCCCTGTTAAGGTGTAATACTTTAAAATAATATATCTTTAATTTATATAGACTCTGTATAGCTTCTGCTTATTATAAGGTAAACAATCACACAAACAAACAAACAAATGAATTGGCATTAAATATTGTTTGAAAATTCAAGAGATTAAGAAATTAGTTGCCCAACAAAGTGGTAAAATATATAGTTTAGTTATCAGTACACAAACATATTTAACCAAATGATGCCACCATCTCAATTGAATGATTTCAGAAAGCTGTGTAATAAGTAAACAGTTAATGAATATATTAATAAATTAATTAATCCATGACTTAATGAATATGTCACTTAAACCTTCACCTTTTTGTTGCATTTATGCTCTTTTTTGTTGTTGATCAAGTAGCACAAAAAAAGCTTAATTTGTGAAAATCTAATCACAAGTCTCTCTTAATTGATTCTTTGTCTTTTAGTGTGAAGGCCTTTGTTCTCAAATGTACATCTCAGTGTCCCTTTGTCGCTCTGCTAATTGGCTGGGGACAGACTTATGACTGGACACTTTTGTCCGTGGTTATAAAACCAAGCTGTGCTTGTGGACGTGTGCGGGAGAAAGACGTCGCATCTGTCCTTCTGCGTGCAATGAGGGACATCTGCAAGTCAGGCTTAAACGGGGACAAAGCCAGCGTTATGGCCCTACTTTAATTAACCCGCACTCATTAAAGCAAGTCTGAGCTATTTAGTAAACGATGAAAGTATAATGACTCTTACGCCTTTGTCTCAGTGTACGTATTACAGCACTTTGGACATCAGGACAGTTTGTTGGGCCCAAGGGATGAGTTTAAAAGAAGTCCTCCAGACAGAAGTCCAGAAGGCCACGCCAGCTGAGAAATTGATCTACTCAATGTTTCATGTTTTGCCTGAACATAAACAAAGTTTTTTTTCTAAATCACATTTGAGTTTTAAAATCACTTCACTAATAAGCTCTTTCATTAGCGTATTGTTAAAATCAAACCTGTTTTACAGCACAACTTCAGAAGAATGGCCTCAACAGGTTTAGAAGAGTTTGCCAGTACCTGTTATACTAGCAACTCATAAATAACCGGTGAGGAGAGACCACACAAAGACCCTGTGCCCCCCTGTAGATCCGAAGCAGCAGCGTGCCGATTGCTTTTCCAGGAAAACTTTGTGACAAATTTGAGTCCATAAATAACTCATGCAGTGCATCGTTCAGTAATTCCAAATAACTTCTTCTCAATGAATGCAAGTGGGTTCAGATGTAGTTGATCTTGATGTTAAAGATAACAGAACCTCTGCTTGCCTTGCTGGCTTTCCAAATCATTGCAATGTACATGGTATTTGCATAATGTTATCCATAAGATTTGTGTTACTGGAGATTATTGTTTGGTAACACTTTATTTCGATAGTCCACGTTAGACATTCTACTTTAAGTAACTTTGCAACTACATGTCAACTAACTGTCATTAGAGTATTAGTAGACTGTATGCAAAATATCTGCTAACACTTTATTTTGATGGTCCCCCAACAGAAATTTTTCTGACTATAAGTACCTTGGCAACTACAAGTCAATGTATTCTACTAACCTGAACCCTAACACCTAACCATAACCGAACAGTCTACTGACAGTCTACTAATACTCTAATGACAGTTAGTTGACATGTAGTTGCAAAGTAACTTATAGTTAGTAGAATGTCTAAAGTGGACTATCGAAATAAAGTGGAACCTATTGTTTTTATGGTCCTGTGTTCTTGTGGCCTTCACTTTCATGTGTCTGTATGGTCCACAAGACGGTTTCCCAAGATGATGTCCCATTTGTCATTTTATGATTCAAATTGTTGCTCCTGACTGCCCTTTTGTGAAGCGGTCTACTACCCAACAGTCCATGTGGCATTATGTCACCAAAGCGTGGACTGAGGGTGAAATTTTGGATATGACCTAAGGTGCTCACACTAATAGTTAGGTTTTCTAACTAGGTCAACTAAGGATTTCCCATCCTGGTCTAGTGGTCTAAGTTGTGCTGCCAAGCCTCAACGTCTGTCCACATTTGTGTCTTGAATACCCATTAAGCCAGATTGCAAGGTTGAAACAGATGGGAGTTAAAGGTCTACACTCTCTTGGGGTCTAGATCAAGACCATGCCTCATTAACAGTGGTTACTTTTACTTTCAAGGGTCTCTAATTTTTCTTGAAAGAATCAATCAATCTTTGTCTTAACAAAGGTTGATTTGTCCTTTGTTTCAAACAAAGTGTTGATACATGTTGGTACAAAACATGTTAAGGGAATCTATTTTTTGAATTTTGTTCAGGAATTCTAGTTGAGGTTGGGTTTTTGTAAACTCACAGATTGTATTCCTTGTATTCTAAGATTTTCACCCTTCAAAATGAGGACAGACTTGGCTCGTCTCACGTAGCCTGAGAGCGAGTCCAAGCCCTTCTCTCAATCATGTTTGGAAGCCCTGTTAGACCTCAGCCAGGTTCTTGCCAGGCAGAGTTGATGGAGTAACCACAAAGGGCTCATAACGTTATACTGAAACTCGTGGGAAAATGGAGAAAATAATTTTCAGAGGTTTCTTGGGAGAGTGGGAAAGTGTAGGGAAGCAGTTATTCAAAGAAAAGTTTCACGGCCGCATTTCCTGTTAAAGTGCCGGGATCTTCATAAATTATGCATTTTTTTATGTCTCTGTTTATCTTACATGTGCAATTGAGCAGTTGTGTAGCCTCTTGCTTTGTACTAACAGCGCTCCATAGACACATAGCTGTAGAAATCACCTGCTTTTATGTGAGAAACGCTGCTGCCTGTGAGAAACCATGCTGTTGGATCACAAGTCTGGCACAGTCGGTCTCCTAAAATAACAGAGAAGAGGTAATTAGCACTTCCTGCTTTTACTCTAAAAGAGAATTACATGAACCATATGGAAAGGAAAGACTGGAATATAGACCCTGTTTAGACTTGGTATGAATATCCATCTCCAGTGATCAGATCAAAAGTTGTCAGGTGAGACTTTACACCTGCTACAAACATGCATCTCATTTACTCCCACAATTGGTTTTTATCGAAGAGGTGGTATCTCTTTTTGTGACTATATATAACTTAAAAGGTTTCACTGTGCATGTAGAAAATATTTTCCCAACTTAAACGCAACAGAATTGACGTTAGCCAGAATTAAACAGTCTCATAAACATGCTGTCTTACTTTTACACTGCAAAACAAGATATTTCTCATATTTACTTTTATTCTTTTAATCTTATATAAAGAATATAAACCTTTAAGGAATAATAAGGTACAAAGATGTAGGTAACTAATTGTTAGTCAACTAGAAGAGGCTTAGTTGAAAATGTCTCCTTGCTATTTTTTTCCGACACATTACAAATCATTACTTTTGCCTGTGCTTTGCAGAAAGCTTTATGTGTGCGCTTAAGCGCAAGGCATATATTCCACCCCCAGTATATATTTAAGTAGGCTAAATAAATTAATTTAAACATGTGATCAGTCAACTAATGGCTTAAATGAACGACTACTAGTCGACTAGAAAAATCTAGTCAGGGACAGCCCTACAAAGATGTCCCTTTGAGGGTACTGTCCTGTGAAAAGCTGTTGCACATCTAAAGGTACAATTTTTGCACATTTCTCTTCTGAGAGTGCGTCATTTGTCTTAAATGTTATCTTAAGTCTAAGATTAGCTTTCAGGATTTGTACCATCCCCCAATTCTACAGCATCCTGCTATTAGGACACCTCAGAGCAAACTGATAATTAAAGTCTCAAAGAAAGCATTAGACCAACTAACTAACAAGAAATAAAGCAGGCTAATATCCCATGAGACTATGCCACCATTTAGCACACAGTCAACCTAAGGCTCAGCTTTTCATCCAATGCATATCTGCTGTTTATTTAAGAACAACAGCTAAGAAGTATAATAGCAGAGGGCATCTGGGTAGGCTACGCTATTAGCACTTTGTCAGGTCTGAACGGAGGGGGGAAATGAAGACAAATTTGGAGCAGGGAGCTAGCTGTTTGCACAGACGTTAGCTGTGGTAATAAAAGAAGGATGCTAACCCTCCAGTCCTATTTTTGTGTTATTTGGGTGGCTTGTATAATGGGCTGAGATGTTTGGGTAGTTTGTGTAGTCAATGCTTTATGTGGTAAGGAAATAGTAAATATTTTTAGTCACTAAACCAAGCTAACTAAACCAATTTAGCCTACATAATAGCACAGCAATTTTAATAAACCCCCCAAAAATTACTAACAAGCTAACCTCACATTTATTTTTTATGAAAAAGGCTGTCAAATCTCTGAAAATTGTTTAAAACTGTAATAATCCGTCAGACACTATTAAGTCATAATAGCCGAACTTAAACTGAAAAGATATTTTAAAAAAATGGTTTGACCTTTTCTTTACCCCGTACTAGTCAGGAAACGCCTATAACATAACCATCTATGCTCTTAAATGCCTGTAGGAAGCAAACAGGATTTTTCAAGGGAGTATGTCTTGCCTCAAGGCCTTATTTTGAGTATTTTGTGGCAAAAGCAGATGGGTAGGTTTTAGAAGGAGCAGTCTTTCTTAAATGCATTTTTTCCCATCTGGCTTGAGGGCCTGAATGGGGTTTCTGTGGGTGGTCCCACAGGCCTCTGGGTTATAGCTTTCCAGCTCTGAGCAAACGTGAAATAGCCTTAAGATGCTGAGATAAATTGAGTCAATTCTCTTTGAATTACTGCATAATTTGGCAAGAAGTCTTAAACCAGTTAACATCTGCAACCTCGAACAAGACCTTCAGTACTACTGCTGATTTCCGATTCATGATTCTAAGATACTTGTCTGTATCATTGGAATGTTGATTAACAAATAAACTATCTAATTTAAATAAAGGATCTGAATTTAAAATCCTTCATGACAGTCCACAAGTTTTAATTCCTTCTCCCCAACTAATCTGCCAGTCTGAAGAAAAAGCAGTGCAGGTTCCCCTGAGACCAGAACGTGTTTCCTTCTGTTCTGTCTTCTGTCCGAGAATGGGGGTGTGGTGACACGGTGGTATTTGAATGAGCACGTCTGTGTTTACCCTAATGTGTTTGTTTGTGATGGTGAGGAATGGGGAGAATAGTTGGCATTTAGGAATGTTACAATAAGAGCCACTTCAAGAGGCACCTGTAGCAATGGCAGCTGGGTCCACAATATGGTCAGACTGTGGCATGCATGATATGTTTGCAGTGCCTGTCCAGTGCAAGTTATGCAATAACAGCTATCTCTCCTCAAGCAGGCATGATCAGTGTGGCACCTGAACAATGTTCAGAATGGAAGACAGAAGGCCCCCCTATAGAGAAATAAGTCATTGTTTTTAATGTAGGATGCCAAATCAGAATTAGCATTATAAAAACCACGGTAATCAGAATTTGTCTCGGTATGTAAGGATGGCTGGCTGCCAAATTTTGTGGCAGGTGGCTTTTTAGAAATACTGGATTCAATTCCCATAGGGAAGTCTTAAATTAGCACCTAAAGTTACCCCAAGGTTCCAGTCCCTTTCTTGGTTTTAAGGATGGATGCTTTGATTTGTGTGTTTAGATGTTTCTGGAGACTGTGGTGGTGTCCACCACATCACCCTGAGTTGGATATGTGTAGTGGGGTGGATGGGAGTTTGGGAGAGTGGCCGATGTCAGCTCACAGGGAGATCAAGAAATAGGGTAGGAAGGGGGAGGGTACATAAGGGAGCAGAAACCCTCGAGGAAACCAGGATGAGGGGGAGGGTTGGGTCAGCGATTAAGAGTCTGAGATTTATCTTATTAGCCCTGTCCAGGTTCTTCTGCACCACCAGGTTACCAGCCAAGAGTTCATTCATATTGTTCTTGCTCCTAATGTTTATCAGTGGTTCTTCCTCTTTAGCTCCGTCTGGACTTGCTTAGGATGCTTCCAACCTGAAGACAGTCTTCTTCCTGTTTAGCAGGTCCTTCTGGTTCTTTGTGATCCATGGCCTGTTCTTGAGAAAACATAGTCGTGTAAAATAGTCATTGAGTCCCTCAAAGTCCTCACCACATGACTCAACATGTCCCAATATGTCTCTTTCAAGAATCCACCCTTTATCCAGTTTCTCACGGTTCAAATGTTTTCAGGCAGGCACCGGATGACTGGTTTGTATGTTTGGATAATCTACCAAGTTGTGGTTCAGTCTGTCCATGGATGGCAAAGAGTTTTATGCTTTTTGACATTGGTGTACAGCAGGTCTGGGTCTTGTTTTCTCTGGTTGTGCAAGCCACAAACTCAAAGAAAGTTGTAAAGGGTGGAGAACGATGAACGTTTAAAACCTCAGAGATGGCAATGAGTGTGTTTGAATGATTTGTGGTGAGTTTGCAAACCACACTATTGCCGCTGTAGCAGGTCCACTCCTTATTTTTTTGTCATTCTCTCTCAAGCTCCAGTCTGCTCACAGATATTGATGTCCACGCAAGCACAACCGCGAACTTGGGAGCCTCAGCTCTTTGCCAGGTTTCTTTTAAGCACATGGAACTACATTTTAATTCTCAATATCCAAGTCAGCAGTAAGGACCTATTAATGATATTGATAGTGATCAGGTATGGTCTGTATTTTGTCTGGGTGTTCTGTAACCAGACGGCAACTACCCTTTATTGGCGTCAGCATGTCAACTGTACCTTCAATATGGGTGCATGTATACAAAGAACGCAGGTTAAGCAGCTGTTGTTTCTTATGCTAGAAAACCATTAATGTTAGCCCCGTCTGAAAAGGTTTTCCAAAAATCGTATTATATTACATGTTGATTGTTGTTTGCATGTCACTGCAGTTCGTGCAACTCTTGCATAAATAAAATTGCAGAACTTAAGAGTTACAGTTGCTCAGAGGAATGAGGTAAGGTAATCGAAGACATATAAGGATTACATTTTCAGCTTCAAATAACAAACCTTCTGAACCAAAATTTTAGCTGTGAGTGTTTGGAGTTGAAACAATGATATCTTTATGAATGGCATGTTTGGGTGGACTGCCACAAAGAAGCTTTGTTTCACTGCATGCGACGGGGGCTGCTTTCCGTGCTGATGGCTACACTGGAGTAAGACAGAATGTTTGACTCATTTAGGTGTGAAGGTCAGAGGTCAGAGGCTTAGGGTGTCGGGATGATTTTTCACATCTGTGAGTTTCCCTCAGGCCTAAAGAATCAAGATACACCCTCCTGTCATGGGTGTGGGGGATTCTGGTGGATTTTTGACTTTCTTTTAATGGAAACCCCCTTTAATACGCAGTACATGGTTTAAGGAAAGTACGGTCTGTTATTTATTTTATTTTTTTCTACTTTTCTCTTGAGAAGAGATCCAATTATCCATTAATTATAAAATAAAGATTTCAACTACTTTTACTGGAAATGTAATAAAATAGACCGAGCAGAGTGGTACTCAGACTGGGGTGAACATAACTTGTGTAATTACTGGCAGTATATTAAATGCAGTGTAATTGGTCTTTGTGCCAGGAAAGTGAGGTTTGGGTCTTTCCTGATATGAACAAGGTTTCCACTATAAAATGGTGAACAACCATTACAAGATCTGCCTGTGATGTTTCGACCAAATCCTATTAGCAATTTCTATTGCAATATTTTAGATCTCAAGAGAACATATGAGCAATTATTGCAGCCTGCTGATTCTTGTTACTGCATGTTTTTATATGCAAGAAAACAGAATGATATCTAGATTTTTTTTCTGTGCTTGTCCTGTTGAATGCTTTTTTTAAATAATGCCCGTTGACTCACCATGTCAAAGCATGACCATTGTGACACTGAAACAACAAAACAGACGAATTCAATTACTTGTAGTTTAAACATTATGCAAAGTTTAAATATACTGTACCCTGTGTTTTAATAAATTACATTAAAAGGCTGCAAAGAATTCATAGTTCTACTGAAAAAGTCATCTCGTGTGTTCAGCAAATGTCTGTGTCCAGCAAATGTGTTAACTCATAGATGTTCTTGTTTAATGAAGTGGCAGGCCTTGAAACCAGACATCTGAAGGAAGAAGTATAGCGTGAGTATGCGTGTGCGAGGCAAAGAGGGGAAAATAAAATCAACATTTGACACTATGCTATATTTCCATTCATCCATGCTGAAGTTCCAAGTCCATCAGATTTGCCATTGCTCAATCGCTCAGAGGCTGAACAGCAGGCCCATTGTGTTCAGTCTCTCTTAATAGGGAAGTTGTGTTACAGAGGCGACTACAACACAGTTGTAAAAGTGCTGCTATACATCGGATGGGTAAAGGGTGAAATCAGTGAGGCAAGTGTCACTATTGATGTTGCTTTTGTAACTGGCCCTACTCAGACCACTTTGAGCGGGATTCGAAGCAGTGTCACTGGTGTGGGAGGTGAATGCACTAACAAGAACACTAAAGATCGCAGCCTCTATCGTCAGTCGCTAGTGCACCACTTGAGGCCAGGGAAGTGAGGTTTACTTGCATAGCTCTTACTAGCTGGCCTCTGTTACACTCACCCCCTCAAAAAAATCACTCCCATCAGGGTCACGGCACCAATATAACTGGTCCTACTGACACCACTCCAAGCGGGATTCTAACCAGTGTTACCGGCATGGGAGGCAGGCGCAATCGCTAGTGTGCTTCTTGAGGCCAGGGGAGTGAGGTTTACTCACTCAGATCTGAGCTGGCCCCTGTGGTTTGAACAGACTGTTTACCGTTAATATTAAACTTTACTAATCTAAAGACCAGTACATTATATAAATCTGAGGGCCTTTGCCCAGATTAAAAAACTCCCTGTGGTGGTTTTTAAAAGGCAAGCACCACCCATATTTTATTCAGAAAAAATTGATTTGAGCAAGATGTGGAGTAAAATCTATTACCTGTAACATGAGAACAATGAAGTCATTTGTGGTTATATCTTGTAAACATGAAAAGAAACCACTGGCTCCACAGTAGGTATGAATTCATAAAGCACGATCTTCCTGAAGAATGAAGCCATATTGTAATAAATTTTTATATTTGTTCAGCTTATGATGGTAGATCTTTCAAAGCAAAGTCAGAGGATCATGAAAAGAGATTCCCTAATCTCAACAAAACCACAAAGCCAAACTACTGCATATTGTGTGCTCCATCATTTTGGATATCCATGTAGCAATTTTTTTTTGCCCTTAGGGTTTTTGTTTTATTATTTAATTATCTTTAGAGAAACACATCTGCTTGACTGACTGGATTAGTGGTAAAAACGTGTCACACGGCCGCTGAAAAGATTCCAAATGCATCTAAAAGCTCTCCTGAGGTGTGACGGGACGCAGGGCAGTCAGTCTTCCTCACTGTGATTAATTAGCCTGGGAAGCATGTGTGAAGTGATCATTGCCTGCGATGTGCAATCTAATGATGTTACCCAGAACGCTCAGATGCAGATAAGACTCAATCTGAACTAGACACATGCTTAGTTATTTTTGCCTACTGTATAAATGACCAACCACAGGCACACAGCTGACCACCCTCAAAGCTCTCAGTTGCTATAGCTATACTGTTAGTGCTACTTTAAATATCATCAAACATCCATATTGAGCAATATGCTTACTTTTTGTGTGCATATTTTCCAGATTTGTATTTTTTTTTACATTTTGTATAAACATTTGTATAATAATTACAATTTAATTAGTCATATTTACACCAACTTTATAGTCAATACTTACAAGGATGGTTTATTATCTAGTGTCTGTATTTTCGTATCTGTTAGCTATTAGCTAGTCAAGTCAAGTCACATTTATTTATATAGCGCTTTTTACAATACAAATTGTTTCAAAGCTTTACAGAGATAACAGGAAAATAATGCGACAAAGTTTGTTTCTAAAAGAAAATGGCATCATAGTTCAGCTTAAGTAAGTTCATTGATGTTTCATTTTTGTTGTAAAAAAGTTATAAATTTTGTTCATTTATATATATAGCCACTCTGGAGAAAACCGTGATGTCATCGTCCAGCTCAGTTCAGTTCTCATATATTGGTGTCCATGCTGGCAGATCAATATTATTGTTGAATATTAAAATAAATGTTAAATGTAATGTCCCCGACTAAGCTAGTATTTGTTAGCCACATTTTCTGCCACGGTTCTCTGATTCAGATCTCAGGACAGATCAATGTGTTAAATGAATTAGCAGAATATCAAACATGTGAAACGGCAACATTGCCTTCAATATACAAAAATATTGACTTATTTTGTATAAATTACTAATCATTTAAATAGCGTCACTAGCTATGTTTCCATCCAAAGTTGAAATATCGCATAAAACATATGTGAATAAAGCAGTGTTTGCTTCCCATGTGTTCAAGAGAACAAAATCATCACTTCCTTGAAAATTGGCACAATATATCTGTAATAAAAATGGAAGTTGCTGCAATCGGGGAAGCCGCTGTGGCTCTTTTTTCCTCCATCATGAATGACTTGCGTCTCAGAGCGCGCAGACGAAATGTAATACTTGATGTAATGATGTAATACAATCATGCTATCTTTCATGTGTTTGGGATTCATTGTGAGACACTTCTGGGTGGGAATTGAACCAAATCATTTTGATGACAGAGTTTGGCTTAGGCAGTTTAGAACAACCAAACCAACATTTGAGATGCTGGGCAATGAAACTGATCCGCTGGTTTGTCCAGTTTTCCAATCACGTCCACTGTTGAGACAAAGTCAGAGGCAAAGTGAGGCAAAGAGTTTTTTGGTTGAGAATCGAGGGATTTATTAAGTTAATGTTTTTCTGTTGTAGTTTATGCGCATGCCTTAAACTATCCACCTCAAAGTATTCACCTCAATTGAGAATTTATGTGAATCTTGGCGTTTACACCCAGCGTTTGTTATGCAATATTCCAAAATGCGCATAGAAATAGGTGGATGGAAACTTAGTGAATGTATTTTATCTCAGTATTTATTAATATTTAGTATTTAGCAAGGTCTTTCAAGTTTATCTAGCTTCTGTGTTTAGCTATCTCTTAACTACTGTTGTATGCTACTTTTGTATGTATGTTGTATGCTCTTTTGTGGTGAACAGTGTTGGGAGTAACGCATTACAAAAGTAATGCATTACAGTAACATATTACTTTTTGTTGTAAAGCAGTAGTGTAAGGCATTACTAATCAATTTTCAGTAATATTTTACTCGGTACATATTCAGTAAGGCTTGCGTTACAACAGACTTTTAGTTTTAATTGTAAAAAAACAAAACAAAAAAAAACAAAAAAAAAAAACAGCAAGACCGCGAGACATTAACAAATGAAAAATGCAAGTAGGCTAAATTACCTGTTCGTGGTCAGTCAATAGCCGCGTGTGGTGTCCAAGTCTGTAAATAAAGACTAAATGGCAGCGTCTGATATATTTGTAGCCTACAGCGATTTATTTTTTACAGGAGTGCCGTGAGGTATGATTTCGGCCTCTGTGCTCGCGCTGGCCAGTGGAAAAGCGGCTAATGGTGAAGATGGCATGAAGAAGACTATACATTCGCGAGATGGACGTATGCGCATTAGGCTATTCGTTCTGTGTTTTCTTTCTAAACAGTTAGGCTATGTTTATGTGGTATTTTTCATGTTTTCATCACGCAATCGTGTTTTTGATGCGGTGGTGATGCGTTCATGTAAGGGCGGCGGCGCTTCCGATAAAGCACCTAAAAGCTGTCACAAAGAACCGGCAAAAGCAATGATTATGAATATGTCAAATATAGCAAGGAGACATTTTAATTGTTTATTAATAAAGTCAAGATGAAGTTGACGATGCTGACTCGCGATCTTCGCAGTAGGCTAGTGAATGCATCAGAGAGAAATGCACATTTAATTTCATAAGCAGAGAGCAGTCTGTTTTCTTTCGTTTTGAATTGTTCTGTTTACAAGTAGACATTTCAATATAGATATATTTTTCAGGTCCATGAATAGGCTACCTTATACGCTGAGTTTCGGTTCATTTATGAGACGCGCTCGCCGGCACCTCCGTGTCATGATTATAATTGTCTGCTATATTTAGCCTACTTCTTATTAAATCCAGGCAATTGGTTGATGAAACATTGATTAAAATTAAAGGGGTCATGAACTAGCTTTTTAAAAAATGTTATATTGTTGTCTGAGGTCAACTTATGACGTTCGCTTGGTTTTTACATTCAAAAACATCAAAATGAATAAGTAATAGGCTATTTTCTACCCTAGTTTTGAGCCTAGCTCAAAAACGCTCGGTTTTTATGGGCGTCTCGCATTGAAGACTTGAAAGTAAACGCGCACTGCTGTGAGTGGATAACAGTTTTGCATATTATAAGGAGTTTCAACTCACTCGTCAGTAACGATTAGACTGATACACATGTACACATAATTATTAGATATCAAACGATCTGTAACAATGCAATACTAGCCTATCAGAGTATTATTATTTTTTAAATAAAAATTTTACTCACATAAGTGTGTTGCACCATTCCTGTCGGATCCTGGAACGTCATTAAAAATAAAGTTTAACCAAGCATTCCTATTGGAATCCAGAGGAAGCTTGTGCAGCGACTGTCTTCTTCCACAACCAGGCACTGCACAATATTTTGTGAATGTCATGTTTATTGCTCGGTAGCTCGATCCGGTTTGTCATCACTAGGTAGGCCCATATGTTATTTAGCTATGCGTGTAATGCGCGAATTGGTGGGCGGGGCTAAAGTAGCCGTGTTGAAGTAGGCGTTGATCTTCTTCAGCGGGGGTGGTGTTTTATCCTCTTTGACGTCATAGTTCCCCACTTTGAAAAACGAGTCGTTTGCTGAGCCTGGTGTCAATAAAAGCATTCATTGGACTAACAAGGACGTTTTCAGTTCTGAAATTTACAGGATATTCTTATAATATGATGACCTCTTAGATGTCAAAAGCTCAAGGAAAATTTGATTTCTCAGTTCATCACCCCTTTAAGATACAATTAATACAAAACGAAATTCACTTTAAAGAAAGGCTTTCTGTGTAAGGTCTCTGTGAAAGTTTTAAAGCAGTCTTTTAGTGCTGCTTCAGAGCGGTTGCGTCCATAACGGAGAACTGTCACGTCTGTAACATTGTTTTTTCCTCATAAATGCGAACACGAAAAATAAAATAAAATGAATATTTTATGTTCTGTGGAGAGCCAACCCTTCTTCCGATTTGCGCAGTGTAATTCACAGAATTACAACCAAAAAATCGTTGCCTCCTAAAAGTTAAAGATTTTTTTTGTCACGCATGACTGTCTATTTCCCTAATATTAAATATAAAACGCATGTGTAGACTGATATTTTTCTAATGTCTGGACTCCTTTCAGGGAGGAGCCTATGGATAAACAGACGTTTCAATAGTTTGGTATTAAAGCATTTTCTGAGAATTTATATTTCAAGTTTTGACTGCAAATATCATGTCCATAACGCTGGAATTCCCAAATTTTAAATAATTTATCCTCAACTAGTTTTGTGGTGTGGGTCTACGTATTTTATAATGTTAAGTTAACTTCAAATAATACTAATAGTAATTTAAAGATGTGGTAGCATTGGATCTGGACGGTATGGATAACGCTGGGAGTTGGAAGGGGTGTGTCGCGATTCTGAAGGTTCGTGGATCTGAGTGTGGCGATTTCGGTTTCATATCGCATATCGTTACAGCCCTAGTCATTTTAGAATGTTAAGTTCTACTTCTGTATAGTTATTTTGGTGAAAGTAACTCAAAAGTAATACAGGAGTAATGTAACGCATTACAATTCTGAGACAGTAATATTGTAAGGTAATGAATTACTTTTAAATAACAGTAACAAGTAATATATAATGTATTACAGTTTGGAAGTAACTTGCTCAACACTGGTGGTGAAAGTTATTAAATATCGTCACTAAATGAGTTTCTATGGAAATCATCATTCACTCGTATTGTTTTTTTTTTTAAGACTAAGTCATATTTAGTATTTCGTATTGTTATTGTTGTTAGAATAAGACGTACTGTAATAGGTGACATTTATTGCATTTTTTATATTTACGCCAACTTTACTATGCTACTTTACGTCTTCATCGTTAGCTTATCTGTTAGCTACTGTTTTGTGACAGATCTCAGGTCAAGTTAACTTATTAATACAATTACTAAATAGATTAAAGACCCCTGACCTCGTGAACAGCTGTTTTTAGGTGCAGTTAACATTAGCCATGTGGAAAAATTTACGGTCGACATCTGGACTCAGTAATCCCATTGTTTCTGTATGTGTGGGCAGCACGGGCCAAAAGCAGGTTGCACATATTAAAACATTTGTGACTTTTTTATAGATTGTGTTTTAATCTTGAATGACTATCATCTCAAAGGCCATTGTATTTCAGCCGTAAATGACTGAAGTGCTGACCAAGGCTGTTATGAAAGAAGAGCTTGTGTTTGAAGCAGATGGCCTCCGTTGAATGTGAAAAGCCACTTAGACATCAGAGAATCAGGTCTCTGGGCCCATAAAGGAGAGAGACCTCAGCATTTAACACACTCGGATACACACACAGGAACAACCGACATGTGTTAGACCAAACACATCTTTAATTCCAGACCAATTATCCATCAGGAATGCACTCTATACTGACACCGCGGCTGTTACTGAGAGAGTGTAATGGGCTTCTTTAAGAAAAAGACTTGAACAAGAATTTCAGTAAATACACACAAATAAAGAGGTTTGTTGGTCTAGTTCCTGGTGTGAGGAAACTCTAAAATTGATTTTCACCTAAGTTAAACTGAAATAGCATCTCTTTCTTTCTTTCTTTTTCTCTGGTCACACTTTTCTCCCAGAAGCGATGATCTAAGGCGAACGGGGAAGGAGATTCTTTGTGTGTGAGTGTGTTGGGATGGGCTGTGGGAAAGGCAGGCGTGTGTTCAGACGAGGCGTGTACTCATGGGAGATTTCTCGCTTGCACTGCCAGTTTCTAAACTTACAGAAGCTCGACTAGTCGTGCTCTCATGGTGTGAGAGCGAAAATTAAGTGCGAAGTGCTAAGAATACATGGAAATAGAGTAGATTGGATGCTTACCTAACGTCAATCATTCATAGCACAAAATACTGAATAAACATTAGTGTGACACCTAAACTGTATGGTGCTATTTCCTTTTTTACTTTAAACTTGGATAACTCTTACATATAGGAATGAGTCTGTACAGTTTGATGACAACTGGAAATGAATGCTCAACGGTTTACTGTATCTTTGGTTTCCTTTCCAAAAAAAATATACAGTGGAATATTTTTAATTTCATATGATCAGAGTGCCACTGTAATTTTTCTGTAACACCAAAACTAATTGGTCCTCTAAAACTCAAATAATTTTAAAATTCAAATTTAAAATGTTAAAATACATATTTTGCTTTTCTAAATTTTTATTTATATTATATATATATATATATATATATATATATATATATATATATATATATATATATATATATATATATCAGAAACATTATTTTGCTATTCAAGGCAAGCCACCTTTATTTCTATAGCGCTTTATACAATGAATAATTTTCCTGTTTTCTATCTTAACTTTAATTTTGGGAAAATGTAATATTCATTTAATATTCAACAATATTATTGATCTGCCAGCATTGACACCATTATATGAGACCTGAACTGAGCTGTACGATGACATCACCGTTTTCTCCAGAGCGGCTATATACTGTATATAAATGAACAAAATTAATAACTTTTTTACAACAAAAATGAACCATCAATGAACTTACTTAAACTGAACTATGACGCTATTTTCTTCTAGAAACAAACTTTGTTGCATTATTATCCTGTTATCTCTGTAAAGCTGCTTTGAAACAATCTGTATTGTAAAAAGCGCTTTATAAATAAATGTGACTTGACTTGACAATGTTGTAGAATTCAGTCCTGCTGTAAAGCAGCTCTATAAAGACAATAGTAAACAGTTATTGATCAGTTGAAATTAGTTTGGTGTTGATTCAGTTCGGTTTAATAACTGTGTAAGAGCTACTTTATTGGTGAAATTAACTAATTTCATAATTGAAAACAGTGAGAAAACAGTGATGTCATCGTCCAGCTCCGTTTAGTTCTCATACAACAGTATCAGTGCAGTCAGATCAATAATATTGCCAAATATTAAGTGTCCCCAAACGAAGCGACAGTGGCAAAAAACTTGTGAGAAAACAGGCTCAGTCGGGGGACCAGTCCTCCTCTGGCCAAACTAAAATAGAAAGAATATTCTATAACTCTGAATATTCCTGTCTAATTAGACACCAGCACCTTCTAATGAAACCCATAAATGGAAATAGATCACAGGCTTGTCAAGTGACGCCCTTTATGACCCTTGTGAGTAAACGGTAACCGCAGAGAGAGTGTAGTTGCAGGCATGTGTGCTTATTGTAAAGCCGATTCCATTGTAAGGAACGGCCAGCATCAGCAAATACTCCAGGCTTTGTCCTGCCCTATAGACGCTGTACCCACTGCAGCTGGACCAATTTGTTGTGGGTTGGATTTTCATGGAGGGGTTGAGATTCTCATAAACAGCGGTTTCTCATGCTGCATCCATTATGTTTGTGTGTTTGTGGACAGATATGTGCATGTGTTTGCAACTCATCTAAATTAGTGCATAGTCATATAAAGCATGCTATCTGATCCATGATGTAACAAGAAATTGGAACCACAAATCAATCCAGAAATTGGAAGTCCAGTAATCATTTACTTACATGTGCGTTCTTCTCTGACTTCCCTGAAATCCTGGCCCACAATTAATTGGACAGTCATGGAGAACTAACCAAGCAATATATTTTTATACCTAGCCATATGTTTTATATTTACAGTCATGTACCACAGGAGAGGAAATAAGGCCTTCTTGAAATCTCTGCAACCCGTCAGCCATATTTAGTGTTGGCTGTTGTAGCAGATATCACTATCTCTTATACTCTTCTCTCTTATTCTAAGTAAGCCTATTATTTGGTGCATAAAGGCCTGGGTATACTTCATTTTGCGAGTTGCTCTCCATCTCGCGCACAGTCGAGTCCACACAGCTTTTAAAGTATACTCCACCACGGATGAGCACGGAGTGCGACACATGCGCAGTACAATTGCTTTTCAATACTCTACAAGACGTTAGAGGGCAGCACTGAGTCGTGTCATTTACAGGACATTCGCTCTGAGGATAGAAGAACGAAAGTAGCGGATCTGCAATTGCATGCAAAGTTTCTAACAAGAACCAATACAAAAACGATGGAGAATGGTATGCTGCTTTGTTTACTGTTCTTGTTGTTTTGTATCGCTCTTTCTGCACTCTTCTTCGACTACTGCACAATACATCACAACTGCGTATTGCCACCTAGTGGACTCTTCTGTCTCAACACTCACCTTGCGTATGCGCTGCTGTAAGCACACCGTCCACTTGGACTGATAAAACTATCTAGTGTGCATGTCGAACGCCTGTTTTTGCGCATGCTATCAAATAGAGCATGCTTTGGAAGGCTTTGTGTTCAGCTAAGTGTTTCTCTCAAAATGTAAGTATATTTTGGCTTTATTATAATTAAACTTTAGCAAACACTTAGCAACCAACAGAACACCCAATCAACCACCTATAGAAAGACCCTTACAACTCGAGATAATGCCATAGAAACCACCTAACCGCACTGGAACCACCCAGAAGCCTTTAGCATTTAGTTTTGTTAAGGTCTTGTCGCTGGAAGCATATATTTAGGATCTCACGCATGTAAAAGAGGTTATTTCCCTCTGTGTATCTGATTTCATGTCACATTTTGGAGTGTTGTTGGTACTCAGCCACCCTGAAGTTGTAAATATACTGTAATAAACGCAAATCACAGATACCATTATGAGGGTGTTTACTGTAAACAAACATTTAGCTTTGTCTACTGGAATTTATGATCCCAGTGTTTGTGAGTAGTCTGAGGAGTCATTCCCATAGTAGCCTACTTTACTGTTGCCACACTGTGGTATTATAAATAGGCTGTATTCATGAAACATGGAACCACCCTCATCTGTAAATGTATTGAATCTTTGGCAGAACCAGAAACCATTGGCATCTCGAATCTGGCCCTGTTGGTAGTATGGATAGGCAGGCACTTATCAGCATTCTGTATGGATCCTTTAAGTCCCTTTAAAGTACAAGTTATGCTCAATTAACTGAATTTATGGTGTATTGATTACCACAATAAATTATTTCAAATCTGTTAAAAAAGGCCCTTACAATGGAAGTAAATGGGCCATTTTTGGAGGATTTAACAACAGAAAAAAAATGCTTAGCATTTTATCAAAGCACTTACATTTATTCTTCTTTTAAAGGGGACCTATTATGCAAAAGTCAATTTTACATGGTCTTTGAAAATAAATGGGCTGGCAGTGTGTACACAACCACCCTATAATGATAAAAATCAAAATCAGTTTTTTTTAACAAGCATATTGTTTGTCTTTTGGCTATACTACTAAAACAGTCGCTGTGCCCGAAAATGCCAACTTCTTCACTATATAGTATGCGAAAAACAGTTTACCAAAAGAGTAGTATGTCCAAATGCATAGTGTTCAAAAACCATTGGGCAAAAATGACCCAGATGACCTACTGTACTACTTCCACCGAGATTCGATGGACACTTTATAATCCTGTGCAGAATGCGATTTCAAACACAGGCAGCATTTTAATGATACATAATCTGCCTAATTCACTTCCATTGTAAGAGGCTCACTGTAAAGGAAAGTGGAAATTATTGTTTGTGTGTTATGCCACAAATCTTGTCAATTGAGCTTAACTTGTACCGAACCCAGAATATTCATTTAAAGTTCACAGATGGGATAGAGATCCGTCTTTCCTGTGAAGCTCCATGCATAAATCAGAAACAGGACTTACAATATTGCTTTGTTTTCGCTTCTCTGGTAGGGTTCCTTGCTTGTTTCCTTTTCCTTGGCAGGTCTTTCACCCCTGAAGGCCAAAGCAAAGCTTTGTCCAGAACTACAAAGAACCAGTGAGAACCGTAACTGCACAAGTTTCCCCTTCCTTGATCTCTCCGTTTTCCTGATCCTTTCATATGGACAGGATGTCACTACTGGAGACAACTCAACTAAATCAACCAA
Organism: Gila orcuttii; assembly: GCA_026230005.1. Lineage (NCBI taxonomy): Eukaryota > Metazoa > Chordata > Actinopteri > Cypriniformes > Leuciscidae > Gila > Gila orcuttii. The sequence continues at coordinate 22,767,590 of JAPDVR010000025.1, forward strand.
TGATGGCTCAGCAAAACATAAATTAAAAGACGGAAACCGTAGAATGAAGCTTTGACTGTCTCATAAACCAAACTCTGACTCACTAAGTTCAAAACATCCCAACCAGTCTGGAAATAAAAAGAGGTTGAAGGAGCAAAGCAGATCATTTCATGTTATGTAACCGTAGCAGTTTTTTTGCTTTAATAAAGTCATTGCTTTAATAAAGCCATCCTGGTCTTATGCAATCGTTTAACGGGGCAGGTGATCAGTTTAAAGTTTTGAACATGCTGCATTGCTCTGAGAACCTTGAGTTGACTCATTTCAGTCAGATTATACTGGGAAAGTCCCACTAACTCATCAACACTGAACCACCAGGTTATTCAAGAAAACAGCACTGTGGACATAAGGTCCTCTGTTTACAGAGGAAGTGACTGTCGTGGCCTTGTGCAACCTTTGTTATCTTAGACAACACCTTGGAAACAAAAAGACAGTTCTAGTCAGCATTGGCTGTCATTCTTCTGATTTCTGGTCATTTCTGGTCAAATGCAGTGACGTTTTTTAGTAATGCTGTTTGGATTTAGTCAAAGTGTTTCACAATCCCAGAATAGATTCTGCTGAGGTTGCCAATTCTTGCATGTTCCAAGGTAGTAGTTTTCAAGGTTGGGTTATGGATAAAAATGTCACCTTTGTTTTTCTGATCTCTCTTGTGACTGCCGTTTTGAAAGTGGTAAATACTGCAAATGAAAACTGATTTTGTGTAGAACAAGTTTCTTTTGCACATGACTCTGAAAAAAAAACACGGCAAGATCCATGTTTAAAATCCCCCTGTAGTCAATCATTTTATCCCTTAAAACTCATCTTTGATCACCAAAATGATTAAAGTGTTTTTTCCTTGAAAAAAATGTATTCATGCCTTAAAATAGCTTGAATGTAACTCTACACTCTTGCCTCAATTAGTATATGTGGTTCTATGAATATGCAAATGAGCCCCACCTCCACTCACTCACACCAGCTCAGAGATCCACTCGTTGACGATCACATGCTGACTTGATTGGTTTCAAGGAAGTTTGTGACGTCAGAAACACCAGCGATTTCAAACCGTGTTTTTGAGACTGTCTTTGGTTTTAAGGAGAAAATACTCAGCAATGGTGTTGACTTATGAATTTACACATGGTTTTTATTAAAGCATATTAAAAACAGCACATGGACATATAAACAACATTAAAAGCTTGATATTCACCACAGGTGGACTTTACATTTTAATTTAGTTTAATTGTATGCCCACAAACGACAATTTATTTTATTTACAAGATTTATTTTAGCCGTCACATGAAACTCCAGCTTTTTTACCTTTTACAGCTTTTTATAAAACACGCACAGATTTGAACTTAGAGTGTGCGTATGCAAAAATCCTCGCCAACGTTCATATTTATATGAACGGTCTTTAAAGTGGCAGAGACGCACTTTTCCTTGTGGCAGAGTTAGAGTACTGCAGGTATTTGGAAATCTAAGCAGTTCTTGCCACTCGCAATTCTCAGGTAAAGGATTTGGACGTTGACTGCTGCTCTTTTATATGTTAAAGATTTCATATCTGGACAGAGGCATATGCATGTTTTTTGTGCGTTCACAGATCAAATGTAGGGTGGTTTCTACAAAACATTTTATAAATTAAGCACCAGATTATTCAAATTCTCTTAGAAATAAATGAGTTTTGCTCGAAAGATTACGCCAAGCACCGCATTTTATGTGTCATTTACATTTACAATTTGTCTTGACTGGTTTCCTTTCTTTGTGTTCTAGGTGTTCTATCACTTCCGGCTCATTTCAGTCCGTACACAGAGGGATGTCAGACGGGATTGGAGAGCAGAGAGGATGCGTACGCTGAACTGGAGCTGCGGACACTCGAGCAGGCTTTACTGGCTACATGTGTGGGCAGCATCTCAGAACTGAGTGAGTGTCTCGACTTCCTTCCTGTCTGTCTGCCACGTCTGATACTCTTTTATCCGAATATCCGTTTCTCTCTCTCGTGTTCATTATGAAACATACTGAATCATTTACAACTCAGAAAGGTCACATTTAAGCTTTAGCTTATGAGAAGGTTATACACGCTGGAATCTTTCAGTGTGGAGCTGATTGCAAATGTCATATCCTTAATATCGAATGCAAAAATTGCTTTGTACTATAATACAAAACTATATTTGTATTGTATTCAGTGTTAATAGTGCAAAATATAGTGCATCAAGAAAAATAAACGGAAAAAGTGCAAATGGACTAAAAATATATGATATGCATATAATAATTATATGTATAAAAAACATGAAAATAGATTGAAATGTCCAACCTAAAATTAATTTTTATATACTTATGTATTTATATGCATGTTATTTAGCAAATTTATCTAAACACATATATAAACAGATTATATATGTGCATATATGTAAAATAATAAAATTACATTTTATATATATATATATATAATTGTTATTATATAAATAAAATTATATTCAATTATAAAAGTATATAAAATAAAAAGTTTAGTTAGCCTAAAAATAGACAGGTAGAGACCACATGTCTCTACCTGTCATAGTGCTTGCATTGACACTCAACAGAGTCAAGATTGTAGCAAGTATCATATAGAGTAACAATTGCTTGGTGTTATCCCTGCAAACACAACATGGAAAGGGAGATAAAGCGGACACTGTTTATCTTTCTGGCACGATTAGCCTATTATTTTATGCTCTAGATAAACAACACCATGTTGTTCCCAAAGAGCAGACATGTTTGCTTTCTAAACAGAAAGTTCTGTGACGGAAATAAAGAAAAAACAGACAAAAAGAGGCTGGAAGTCAACTGAAAGTCTTGTGTATCTATTATTTTTGATAATTCCTGTAGGATGTTATGGCGTTAATAGATACTCCTATAATGATTCAAAGATGATGAAACGCTTTACCAGTCTCTCCTCTGACTTCATGATGCCTGACTCATCTGCACTGAGACGAAGCATGTCTGTCTCAACACGGTTCCCTTGATAAAAGCAACATCTGGTCTGGGGTTTATTGTTTGCTCTGGATTTTATACAAGTGGAAAGCTGAACAAATGTAAAGTACAAAGATTACAGTACCTTATTCAGCGGAGTCTGACTGTCGGTTCATTGTGCAGTGTTTCGGTTCCCTCCTCACACAAGTTTACATTTGAAAATGGGATATTTCCCCTGCAGTTGAAGGGGGTCTTTGTTGGCATGGGCTGTCTTTCTCTGAGCTGTTTTACCTGTGTTTACCCATCATGCCACAGGCCCAGAGGTGGCAGGGTTGGCGTTTTTCCTTTGGAAGGCACGGATTTCCTCCTGCAAAAGCCCGAACACTTCGCTGCTTGTCTCCCACAGCACAAGGGCACGTTCATGCAGACCAAGCGTTCGGTTGGACATTAGCAATCGCACACAAACTCTATGAATTCAGTGAGAGCTCTCTTTGTGCACGCCTGTGAGGTTGGCACCTCCCCGCCAGCTCGCGTGTAGGTTTGATCCAGCTGTACCCAGGAGATGCGCTGGACAGTGGGGCATCTGTACGTCTTCAGCTGCCCTGGAACCCTTGACACACATGGGGCTTCTACACAACCGAAAATGGTGGATTTGGGCCCATAAAACAAATCTGGGTTTGTGAAAAATTTGCTGTTGTTTGTAGCCCTTTCAGTTGGAATTTGGTGGAGTGGTTGAAAGGGAAGAACCGTAACACCCTGATATACTTCAAGCCAAATCAAAGAACGAACTGATGTGATGTATTTGTAAAGGGGACATATCATGAAAATCTGTTTTAGTGCTAATCGTCTGCATCTAGCAACCCGGAAAACGTGAAAAGTGACAACCCAGTAACTTTATTTTGGTAAGCCTTTCTCTGCAAGCATGTCAAAAAATAAGCCGATTAGATTTCGCTCCCCTTCTGACGTAGGAAGGGAATCTTATTATAATATTACCGCCCCTTAATCTGCACGTTCAACTTCGAGCAAAGCATGCAAACTGTTCTGCCGTTGTTGCACAGACGAGCACAAAACACTATTTGACCAAAAAAAAGTCACAGCTGTCTCATAAAGACCCGGAGGGAACTGTGTCAACTTGTGTAAAAGTCAAACATGACGGGACATGCAAGTTGATGAGATGAATCAATGTGACTCCACAACAACTACATATTGTATCCTCTAACCATTCAGAAACGTCCAGGTTTAACCTCTTCCTGAGTCTCTCCGTAAGGCTGCACTCACTGAGATTCTGGATGAGTGAGATTCACGTGTTTTGTTATTGCCGGAGTATCCGAAGCTTGTGTAAAGGATCAACCTTATTCTGAGACGGAGCAGCAGTTCATTTGGATTTAAAGGGACACACAAAAAAACGATCTGTAAAAAATAAATGATCTGAGGGGTATTTTGAGCTGAAATTTTACGTAAATCTATGGTGTCCATAGATGTGGACCAATCTACCAATCTATGGTATGGTGTCTATTACATCTTGTGAAAAGGGGCACAATATGTCACCTTTAAACAAAATCAGGCCTAAACGAAGTTTATTTAAAGTTCGTTTCCGAAGCTGGAAACAGATTGCCAAAGCAAACGTTACGGAAAAGGTTGCCTCGGCTGGTAAACACCTTTGAACCTCCATTGGTCCATGGTGATGATGTAATAGGTAGGTGTGGCTCTGAGGCTCCGCCCTCTTTGACATGGAAATCTTCTCTGGTTCATTTCTTCTGTTCAGTTCGTTGAGATACGATGCGAGTAGAAACACTACTGTAATTTTTGTTGTGTGTTTGTTGCATTATTGAGAGGAAAGTCCACGGTTAGTCTGTGTCAGGATGTTCGCTAACAGTATACCACTGCTTATGTTTTTCAAACTTATTACCGCTAAGCGAACGACAAAAGTATCTTTTCTATGAGTATATCAGGGCCTTTACATTGCAACAAGTATTACCACGAGCTTTGAGGATGTTGTATTTATATCCCCAGTCCAATCGCACTGATCTCAGCCTTCAGGGCAGGCATTAGTAGCAAAGCCCCAAACGTCATAGTTTCATAAATTCTCTTAAGACACTTTGCAGAGCCTGGCAGAACACAATACTTTCAGATAATAACAGAGGAATCTTCCTACTCACAAACCACTCTGTGGTTTGAAAATGAACCAAAGGGGTGATTACCACAAATGAAGTCTACATGTTCCCACAAATGGAGTGACCAGCCCACTACTTTGCTTCTCAAATTAGCGTAGACATGCATTGAATGATATCTATGTGTAGGATATTCTTATTTAGTGGAACTGTGAGATCCATAAAGGGAAGAAACAGCAGGTGTGCGTTTCATCACCTGAGAGACGTGCACTTTCTCTCTCACATTCACATTCACAGATCTATGAAGGACAACTTGTGGCTTTTGGTTTCAATAAGTGTCCAATGGCTCGTTAGTTTCTGCTTGAGCTTTGCTAATAATTTGATATCTGGGTCAATGACAAAGAAGAAAAAGGAAAGGAAAAATATTTTTACAGTACTTTTTATATTCATGTTAGTTTTTGTGGTTTTGAAAAAATGTTTTTATTTAATTTATTTAATTATTCTAAATCATTTGATCTGTTCTGATTCATTCTTATCCATTATATTATCATTACAATTATTTTATCCATTATTATTATATTTGTGTGTCTTGGTGCAAGCATTCATAATTGTATCTCAACTTGATTTTTGGCTTAATAGGTTGAAGCAAATGCATTGTCTTTTTCCTTTTTGTCTTTGATTGAAAAGCAAAAGCCAAAAATATATATTTTAAGATAAAAAGTATTTTTGATTTATTGTATATTCATAATTCATAAATAGCATTGTTTCTGGAAGGTTGTACCATGTGACATTTTACAACTTGAACTAACCTGGTCCACATGTTGTAAAAAGTCAATGAATGAATAAATGAATGAATTTATTTGTGTTTTATTATAAATACATTTTCTTTTTCTTCATGTTGGTTGCACCACATGACTTGGAATTGTGTAATGAGTTAAGAAAAATTATCATTGCTCAAACAATAATGCTAATACTGCCAAAAACAATACTAAAGTTTTTCTTTCTTTTTTTATAATTTCCACAAAGCCCAGAAAAGTAGTAAAGACATCGTTAAAATTGTCCATGTCACTACAGTGGTTCAACATTAATGTTATGAAGCGACGAGAATACTTTTTGTGTGCAAAAAAACAAACAAAAATAAGGACCTCACAATTAAATATTTGACCTTATGCTCACAAAAAAATAGATAATTAATAACAAACAAAAACATATTAATCATAGGCGAGGTGTATTGTAATGTACACAGCGCGTTTTTTAATTAAATTAAATGAACCTTTATTAGCCTGCTCTGAAGTGTCTGATTGGTCCATTGTTTGTCGTCATCATCAGGTGACCTGGTGTCCCGGGCCATGCACCATATGCAGCGCCTCAGTTCAGTCCGGCACGGGCTCAGTCCGGCTCGTCATGCCCGCCAGCAGCAGCAAGTGTCCTGGTCCCCGGACGCCCTCCACACGCTCTACTACTTCCTCCGATGCCCTCAGATGGAGTCCATGGAGAACCCCAACCTGGATCCGCCCAGGATGGCCCTGAGCAAAGAAAGGTGAGCCTCATTACTATTCCCCTCCCATTAATCCAGTCTCCAATTCACACAATGGGCGTTAAGCTAATTAACACCCCAAACCCCTAATGGCCCATTGATATGTAAGTAAGCTCTGTGAAATCCAACAGCCTGAAGGAACTTTAAAGCTGTTAATGATATAGTAGAAATGTGAGGAGCTCCTCAAAACCCTTTTCCAGCTGCTGTTTCCTAAACGTTCGTTATATTTTGTTCTTAAAGAGACGTTTGTTTTAAGACTGGGTCATTAGCTTGTCTGTCTTTCTACAAGGATGTCCTCAGGATATTACCTGCTTGCTAAAGGTAAATAAGAAGGTTTATGTTATGCAGGGTTCAGTTACATGTGTACTGTAAATATTAGCTCTTCACTGAGGTATTCTTGGAAGGACGCCTGTTTGTAGGATACAAAAAATGTTGAGGAAGCAACTTGCCAAACTAAAAGCTTCTAACAATTTGAGGCAGTCAAACGACAGTAGTTAGCTTTTTGAAAAGTAGTTAGCTACACTAGCTAGAAGCTACTAACAAAAACTAGCTACACAGAAGCCAATCAGAAGTCACTGAATGGTATAAATATTAGCGATGTAGCTACTATACAACTTCACAACACAATACGACCACACAACACATATCAAAAACATCAAAGTGACTTTTACTCTACTGATAGCATTGATACTGTTCATATAGCAAAAAAGAAAGCTTAAGCTTATATTCTTGATGTTTCATCTTTGACATGTAATTGATTTTGAAAACAAGTGTGTGTTTAAATGCAACACTTTTCGCAAACTTTACCAAAATCAGCCCAAAAATTACTTATTTAATAAAAAAATGGGTGACACAGGTAGGCTACAACAATTTCTGGAAGCTTTTTGCCGCATCCAAAAACAAATTAAATCCAGTACGTCGTTGATGGGCTGAGACGTTTGTTTCTTTGATGTTTGTTGTTGAACGCCAAAGCACAGTTGTCCACGTGTTGCGATTTGTGTGTATACGTATGTTTGCAATTATTCAGGTTGTATGTTTTTTAAGTAAAGGGTAAAACCTTGATATTGGCTACAGCTGGATCACTTGTGTAAGACCTTCAGCTAACAAACTTAAGTGGAAAACAACAAAGGAGCCTTACTGCCAACTCCAGGACTCCAATCATGAATCGTCCTTAATGTTTGAGCCAGAAAAGATTTCTGTGTGTTTGGTAGAATGGCAAAATGGGATACAGGTGGTGCTTCACTCCTGGCAGTCATTACGGTAAAGGGCTCAATTGTTATTTAAGGTCTCCTCTCTGCACCTTCTATTGAAAAGTCTTTAAAACCTTTGCTTGAAATGAAACCACAATGGCACACAGGCGTACTGTGTGGTCCTGACAGGGGCCTGTAAACCGAAAGGGGGCGTTGCAGATCCAGGGAAGTCTGGTAATGTGAGCTAGAGGTTTGTAATGGGAAGTGTTGATTTATGATGTCTGAGGACAGGCTCTTATGGAGTGGGTGGAGAGAGAGGGGGAAAGGGTCAGAAAGGTGAATGGGAGTGCTGGGGTGTAAGTGGTCGCACATTAAGGAGTCATTGTAAGATGAGAGGGGTGGAAGGTACGCTGACCCCAAATCAGGACAGAGAAGACAAGACATATCCATACATACCAGCTAATTGGAGCATAGAAGTATCATCACCAATGAGTACTAAGATGAAGTTTCTAAAATGAAGTTTAAACTGTGCATAATTATTATGCAAGTTGATATTCTGATCATATTTTTTTCCAAGCACATTTTAGCAATTCCGAAACTACACCTTAATCTTAATAACTACTATTAATTTTGTATTTAATCATTTATAAGTGATATATAATTGTTAAGGAAGGCTGGAAGTGAAGAATCCTTATATTCAGGTGTGCATAATTATTAAGCAAGTTTTCTTTTACAGGTAAAATGGGCCTAAAAAAGACATTTAACCCGAACTGAAAATTCAAAAATGACTGCTCATGAGAAGGATGCAATATTAATGCAATATTAGAAATTGCAGAATTAAGACATGACCAATGGACAGCAAAATGCTCTTTGGTTCAGCAGGGTCATACAAAAATAGACCAAGAAGAAAAGACACGTTAACTGCAAAAAAAAACAAAAAAACCTTAGAATTGAGGTGGAGAATTAGGAGTGAAACCATCGTCTCCGGTGCCACCATTTTCCAGAACTGCAATCTACCTGCAGTCTGTCAGGATCTCAGAGACTTCCTGTGGGAAAGAATCCTGAAATATGACCCACACTTAAGAAGAATCACAAGCTGAAGTTTTCACTTGATGTTTCACTTCATAGAGATCAATGGCATTGATTCAGTGCATTGAACAGCGCTGACTTGTGGGAAATCCCCTCAAACCTTGGAAAGATACTACGACAAAGTTATTGCTATTATCTTCTGACAACTGATGGCAAACTGAGAAAACGTTTTGTGTGTGTGTGTGTGTGTGTGTGTGTGTGTGTGTGTGTGTGTGTGTGTGTGTGTGTGTGTGTGTGTGTGTGTGTGTGTGTGTGTGTGCCTGAGCCCCGCCTCCTCCTCAGACACAGTTAGAAAGCATAGAGTTTAAATATCGTTTTCATTTATTATTTCTTATCTCACCTTGTGAAGCAAGAGAGCCAGACAAAAAAAATAAATAAATAATATATATGTAATAATCATGTTTGCTGTTAGTCTGACACGTCTAGTACTAAATTCTCACTAGTATATATACACAGTTTTGTGTAGATTACTTACAAATTGGAGTGAATACAAATTACATGATGAAAACTGTATATTCTATTACATTATTAATTTTAGGGAATATAATCGGATTACTTTTAGATTACTTTTGAACAGGATAATCTTGTACTATAGTAATATGAAAAAAATATATAGAGAAAAAAATTTTTTTTTTTCAAAGTGCATTAAACAGGATTTCCGACACTGGGGTTTGTGATGGAACTGGGGATCATAAGTTGATGAAAAGCTAATAATTAATTACACCATAAAAATAAAAAATAAAAATTAATACAAACTGGCATTTTGTGAATATTATGTAATCATGTAATCAATAAAAAACTGTAGTCTGTTTATTTATAAATAATACTACTACTACTATTAATAATAATAATATATTTATTATCTCACCTATACTGAAAGAAGTGAGCCAGACAAACAAAACAAATAAAAAATCATGCTGGACCTGCCAAACATATCTTGATACTGCATTAGAAAATCACTGGTGTGATTTAGTAATATCTACCCATAATATCTACCCCCAGCAGTGAGGAAACGATAAGCAATAGTTAAAGAAAAACAGAAAAGCCAGTAATTTCGAATGACCGGTATAGCACTAATTAAACAATAACATGTTGTTACATCAACCGATGTATAAAAGGCTCTTTATCAAAATATCAATGGTGGGCTATACAGTATAATATTTACACATGATTTTTGAATTCAAACAAATATACGAAATATCGCTCCCATTTAAAGTGATGCTGGGATTAATCATCATCCGCTGCCAAAACCGCTAGAAATTCCTGGCTTGAAAACCACAGCGTTTAATATGCAGTGGCCATGGAGTTGCCTGCCAGACGCTAGTGTTTGTATATGACTCAGAGAAATACTCCAGCGTTATATACGTTTAAAGCGAGGGAAACAGCCGTGTGGTCTCAGTAGTGAACCCTTAATCACTGTTACATCTCTGCTGTAATCTAGTCACGTTAGAGGCCTTAACACATGTGTAAATGTCTGTGTGTGCTAGTCCGCCAAATTAGCCCAAAGCGCTATAAGGTTTCCTCAAGCCCTGATTAGCCAAGCTTTGATGTAGGCTGAAACTGAGCTCGGGTTTCGTGTCGAAGGCCACGGGTTGAACTTGAGCCCTTGATTCAGAAGCATGGGTCATTGTTGAAAGCGTGACCCAGGGGCCAAACTGAACAAGAGATGAAGGGAGGCACAACGACTTTTGCTTTTCACTAGCATAACGCTCTGACAACAGAACAAAGCAGAGTTGTAAAAATGTTGAGGAGCTTAAATTTCATGCTGGTTTTGTTTTTCATTCAAGAGCAGGTTAGAGGAGTGGACTATCATCAGTAAGTTAACGTTCATGTGTGTGGCCAGTAGTTGTAACCTAGCTTGCTAACAGAGTTATAATCAACTTTTGTTTGTTGGTCGAAAAGCTTTGAGCACTCAATAATTCTATTTAGCAATGGAAAAGTGTGTATCAAGTGTGTATCTAGATTTGAATGTTGTACTTAAAGCTTTTAATGCTGTTGGAAGCAGCAGCCAGAAGCACCAAGCCCATTCAAACTAATGGTTCCTCTCAGATTTTTTGAAAAAAAAGAGAGAGAAAAAAGTGGATTTTAAAATGCAACTTGAGGAAAAAAACAATAAAATAAAAAAAACAATAAAATAGACAATTATATATATATATATATATATATATATATATATATATATATATCAATGTTTTTATTTTTAAAAAAAAAATTTAAACCTGGTGCCCCATGAAATAAATAAATAAATAAAAAATTAAGAGAACTGGATTTTAAATTTAACTTTAAAAAAATTGTATATTTGATAATTATGCTTTTTTTAAGCAATGCTCGTGGTGGTTGGTTCCTGTCCAATACACATTCAGATAGTTATATAAAGTATATGGAAAAATCCCCATTAACTTGTCCTGTCGCAGACTTATTTAGTGTACTGACTAATATCTTTTTTTAAACACACACACACACACACACACACACACACACACACACACACACACACACACACACACACACACACACACACACACACACACACACAGTCAAATCGTTGTCTGCTCTCACAGATATACACCATCCACCCCCTCTTTTGAGCGACCAAAGTAAACACACTTTGCTGGCTGCAATCTTTTCGTCTTGACAGTGGTTTTAAGAGCTTTGGCACTTAGAAAATTCCCTTGATCAATACAGTAGGCTACTAAAATGCTCTTCTAAACTATTTTAGGGAAAGTATGTGGTTATTAAGTGTGTTTCTTTTCGCTTCTTCCCTCACTTTTCCATGAAGATCCTTCCTTGAATTAAGGTTTTACAACCACAAGTCAAACAAATGTTACTTAACCTCATCTGTTTTTCTGTCTGTAGGCGTTACACAGCTCGTTGCTTGCAATACACTGCTTTTTTTGTTCAGACAGGCAGATAAAATCTGATTTTTGGCATGTCCTGCCCAAATCTGTTGCTTTGTAGCTTCCAGTTTTCCTCTCCAATTATCACTACAGCAACCAATGTAAATATAAAAAGCTAGAAATATTATATATTTAAGTATGTAAAAACAAATATTTGGCCAACAAATTGCAACTATACTGCCATGTTGACCATTTTAACACGTCTTGCGGGGTATAAGCCTCAGTACTCAAGGGGGCGATAGAGTTCCCTTCGAAACGTTTACGTCATTTCGCCAGACATGTTATTTTCAAGATGCTAGCTATAAACATGTCAACTTTAACCCTGTAGAGGACACTGATGTGGCAACACTGAATGCCATGCGAACTGAACAAACCTAATCACCTGCAAAACAACTGACAAAAAAAATATTTGATTGTGTGTCTTTTTGTATCTTCCCTCAATATTTAAATTTAGCCTCTCTAAATTTAGCTTTGTCTTCAGAAGTTTCACACTTTAAAGCTGACTTAGTATTTGAATTGTCTTTTCTTTTGAACCAAAATGGCTCCCATCAAGTTGTCATCTGCAAAGTTGATCTGTTTGTTGTGGTTGAGCGCGTCTGTAGGTCTCAGGAGATCGGCTTCTCTGTTGCGCATATCTTGTGTGTTTAATGAGCTTCACGCTCCTCTCAGTATGTCTCATTTGCATGTCTTGCTGGGCTGACAGACTCTCGGCGGGACGACTTGTTTTTTGTTTGTTTGACGTCATTGTGTTCCTGCTGTGCATCGAGCGCTCGGGGGACAAACTTTCATATTGGTATCCTCTCTGAATCCGATGGACGGCTGCGGAGACGTTACTGAACACCGGCTGGAGGTTCCTCAGATTCTAGGCTTTACTTAGAAAAAGATTAGATTAGGATTTGGGAAGGGGATGCTGGACCTGTATCAGTGCTGGTGATGATTCTTCATGGTTCACGCTGACTTGGATGCTAAATAAAACTAACTGATGGTGGTACACAGTACAGGCTGTTCTAGGTGTGAGTGCGCACATATAGGGTTTTTCACTTCAGTCCTCTTTAAAAGTCCCCCTGTAGTCAATAATTGTATCCCTTAAAACTCATCTTTGATCACCAAAATTACATATTTAAATGCTTTTTCCTCAAAAAGAAAAATTCTTCATGCCTTAAAATAGCTTGAATGTAATTCTATACCCTTGCATTTTTTAGAATATGCGATTCTATGAATATGCAAATGAGCCCCACCTCCACTCACTCACTCCAGCTCAGAGATCCACTCGTTGACGATCACACGTTGATCTGATTGGTTACAAGGTAGTTTGTGACGTCAGAAACACCAGCGATTTCAAACCACGAATTTTGAGACTGTCTTTGGTTCACTGCAGTTTTAAGGAGAAAATACTCAGCAATGGTGTTGACTTATGAATTTTCTCATAGTTTGTCTTAAAGCATATTAAAAACAACACATTGACATATAAACAGTATTAAAAGCTTGATTTTCACCACAGGGGGACTTTAAAGAACCACATGTTTTTCATTCACACTATTGCTTTTTAGAACCCAAAACACTTAAATATTGGATGATAATGATAATAATTATAAATTGAATATTAGTATATTATGATGCCCAAGACGCAGAACCTGATTTCACATGTTCCTGGAACAAATTCCAATCAACCGATTAGATTTTAGGGACAAATTTAGGCTTTAAACCAGGGTTAGGTGCTTCTAGATCAGTGTTATTCAGCTGTCATTTCCCTCTGATTTTAGGGATAAGTTATGGGCAGGGTTAGGTTTAGGAATATGTTTAGGATTATAATTTTGGACAGGAATGTTGTTCCTGGATCAACAAAATGTTGGCTCAGGAACGCGTCTAACTCAGCAAAATCAGGACGTGCTGCCCAAGACGGTCAGATTTTTAGAACCCAAAACACTTAAATATTGTATAATGATGATGATTTATCAATAATAATAATAATAATAATAAATTGATTATTAGATTATACTATATTTTTACTTATTAATTTCTTTATTTTTGAAGGAACAAGACAGTCTTTTTAAATCCTCCAGTCTTCATTTTCAAAGGTTGAGACTCAGAAGAATGATTGCGTAATATAGTCTTGATCTGGGTCCAGTAAACAGCCCATATCTGTCCTCATGTGAAGTTTTTATTAAGAAGCTCACACATACACACAAACAACACATTCATGTCTGCAGGGAGTGGCAATGAGCTGCTGAAAACAAGAGGACTTCAGCAGCTGTATCTCATTCTCAGCGTGAATTCTTTGATATGACAGGCTGCTGAAAGACACGGGCCGTCCCGCTGAAAGATGTGCTTTCTCATTGCACAAGCCCTTCTTTAGAAACACTAGCAGATTTAGTGCGCTGTGGCCCAACTTGTTTTACACAACTGACTTGTCACACACACACACACACGCACACACGCACACACACACACACACACACACACACACACACACACACACACACACACACACACACACACACACACACACGCTATAGACAAAATTATCTATATATAAAACAATATAATATATTACAACAGATTTATTATAATCCACAACCTAATGCTAAAAGATTTATTTTTTATTTTTTTTAATTAATTTTTCCTTCTTAAATTTTTTCATTCTTAAATGAGGTTTTGTCAGATTTAGTTCACTTTTGAGCATAAATCTGGATTTTCTTTTTCAATTAAGGGGAATTGTTACTATTTTATATTTTGAAAAATAAAACACATTTTAAATACCAGATCTAAAATCAATTAATGTCTGTCTATCATCAAGAGCAAACAAAATACCATTTTAGTTGCTTATGACTCGGGCTGCTCGATTTTGGAAAAAACTCACATTGCAATATTTTTTTTCTGCGACATATATTGCACTATGAAAACAGTTTCACCAGATAAATAGTTCTATGTGAAAAGAATTAATCATTGAATGATTGAGGTGATTTCAAAAAGGGGGGTGAATCTGCATAGAAAATAATAAACAAATTATATAATTACAATACAACAAAGATACAAATTAAATAAACAGTGCTTTATGTTTTTCAGGTAAGTCTTCACAGTATTCAGCTACGGAAATGTAATAGAATGTAAAATAACACTGCTTAATCTTCACTGTTAAAGTTTTATTAGGCTGCCGTCACTTTAAGACCGAATGCACTGATCCGATATAATTATACGCATCAATTGTGTTTACGAGAATACTCACCGAGACGGGCATTTTGACTTAATTTTGCTTGTGTGTGTGTCCGTTCAAGCACAAGAGAACTGAATTCGATGCTCTGTGTGTGAATGTGCACAGAAAACGGCGTGTGAGTTACGAATCGAGTTCTCTTTCCTTGAATGTTTAAACTGACAGACCTAAAATGTGCAAATGATAAACTTAGTCTATGATGGTTAAACATGTTGCAATTAATCTGAGAATCATGCGTTTCGAACCGTGGTGCCTTTTTCCGAACGGATCGCATATCAACTCTTGTTATTAATAATGCAACCATTTTTCAACCAAAGTCTTGGAAACAAACTTAAGTACATGTTGTTTTTTCCTGCATTCCCCAGGCCGTTCCTCCTCCTCCCCCCGCTGATGGAGTGGATGCGTGTGGCCATCGTTCACGCCGAGCATCGCCGCAGCTTATTGGTGGACAGCGATGATGTCAGACAGACAGCACGACTCCTCCTGCCTGGGTTAGACTGCGAGCCCAGACTGCTAAAGTAAGACTTTCATATCATAAAACATCCTGACTGACAATGAGTGAAGAAAATCTTAGACTTAAAGGGAGGAACATCAGCTAAATTTACAGACCAGAATAACATAGAGACACAGAGGGTGAGCTCTTTTGATAATCAGCTAAAACTCCCTAGAAGCCACACCATAGCATCACACGAAAAACACCCTAAACACCTTAGCAACCATAGAGCAACACCCTAGCAACATTCAGAATACCCTAGATACTGTAAAGCAAGGGACATCAAATTTCATGCTGATTTTAAAGGTGCTTTGTCAAGTTCTCCAGTTGTGGTGACCTTGTTTTTCAAGTATACTTTTTATTGCATTTAACAAATGTTTTTATCACAATTTTGTGAGACTAATTAAATCTGTTTTAAAATGTCAACTGACTTTTAAACTGAAAAAAAAAAAAACACTCAGGCACTTAAAGTGTGGCAGAGCTGAAGGTATCAGACATGATCTCATGCTGACTCCTTATATGTGACTTGAATGTATTAACACATTGGCAGAGAGCGGCTGTACAGCCTCAGATTTGAACTGATCCTCATGCTGATGTCAAGGCCTATTCTTAATGATTTAAAAACACTTGAGGAAAATACAGCACTCCACCCATAAAAGCATGTAATGACCAACACTATCCATTTCCCCACTCACTCTCTCATCCACTCACTCACTCTCTCATCCACTCACTCACTCTCTCATCCACTCACTCACTCTCTCATCCACTCACTCATCCACTCATTCACTCTCTCATCCACTCATTCACTCTCTCATCCACTCACTCACTCTCTCATCCACTCACTCACTCTCTCATCCACTCACTCACTCACTCATCCACGCACTCACTCTCTCACTCATCCACTCACTCACTCTCATCCACTCACTCACTCACTCACTCACTCATCCACTCACTCACTCACTCTCTCTCTCATCCACTCACTCACTCACTCACTCACTCATCCACTCACTCACTCATCCACTCACTCACTCTCTCATCCACTCACTCACTCACTCACTCACTCATCCACTCACTCACTCTCTCATCCACTCACTCACTCACTCTCTCATCCACTCACTCTCTCATCCACTCACTCACTCTCTCATCCACTCACTCATCCACTCACTCACTCACTCACTCACTCACTCACTCATCCACTCACTCACTCTCTCATCCACTCACTCTCTCATCCACTCACTCACTCTCTCTCTCATCCACTCACTCACTCATCCACTCACTCACTCTCTCTCTCATCCACTCACTCACTCATCCACTCACTCTCTCATCCACTCACTCACTCTCTCATCCACTCACTCACTCACTCATCCACTCACTCACTCATCCACTCACTCACTCACCCACTCACTCTCTCATCCACTCACTCACTCACTCTCTCATCCACTCACTCACTCTCTCATCCACTCACTCACTCACTCACTCTCTCATCCACTCACTCACTCTCTCACCCACTCACTCACTCACTCACTCATCCACTCACTCTCTCATCCACTCACTCACTCTCTCATCCACTCACTCACTCACTCTCTCATCCACTCATTCACTCTCTCATCCACTCACTCATCCACTCACTCACTCACTCACTCACTCATCCACTCAATCACTCTCTCATCCACTCACTCACTCTCTCATCCACTCACTCACTCACTCACTCACTCATCCACTCACTCTCATCCACTCACTCATCCACTCACTCACTCATCCACTCACTCAGTCTCTCATCCACTCACTCTCTCATCCACTCACTCTCTCATCCACTCACTCACTCACTCACTCATCCACTCACTCACTCACTCACTCACTCACTCACTCACTCTCTCATCCACTCACTCATCCACTCACTCTCTCATCCACTCACTCACTCACTCACTCTCTCATCCACTCACTCACTCACTCTCTCATCCACTCACTCACTCTCTCACCCACTCACTCACTCACTCACTCACTCATCCACTCACTCTCTCATCCACTCACTCACTCTCTCTCTCATCCACTCACTCACTCATCCACTCACTCACTCTCTCTCTCATCCACTCACTCACTCTCTCACCCACTCACTCACTCACTCACTCACTCTCATCCACTCACTCAATCACTCTCTCATCCACTCACTCACTCATCCACTCACTCTCATCCACTCACTCACTCTCTCATCCACTCACTCACTAACTATCTCATCCACTCACTCACTCCCTCATCCACTCACTCACCCTCTTATCCTTTCATTCACTCACTCATTCATTCTACTAACTCACTCACTGTCATTGTCATTCACTTACTCACCCACTGTCCTCCTCCTTGTTTATGCGTGTTATCTAACTCTTCTTCTGTCTTCTGTAGGCCGGAGTGCTGTTTCAGTTCCTTCAGGCGTCTGGATGCCAGAGCCGCCACAGATAAGTTCCAGCTGGACCTGGGCTTCCGCATGCTCAACTGTGGCCGCACTGATCTGATCGGCCAGGCCATCGAGCTGCTGGGGCCAGATGGTGTCAACAGCATGGATGACCAGGTACTGTAAGATCAGAACACCACCAGCAACTGAGACCAAACTATACATCATTCTGTTACACGGATATGATGTTGTGGATCCAGATGTCCAACTCTGCTCTCTCTGCACCCGTGTAGGGTATGACCCCGCTGATGTACGCCTGCTCAGCTGGAGACGAAGCTTTAGTCCAGATGCTGATTGACGCTGGAGCCAATCTGGATGTGGCGGTATGTACCACCAGTTGCTATATTAGTCTCTCACTATTTTTGGATGTTAATGCCTGTTTATACCAAGTTAAATGGGATTAAATGTCAATAAAATATTTACCAAAAAAAAAAAAAGAGCAAAACTGATGCCACTAAACATTTTTCAAGAGATCAACCAAGTCTATGGACAAAAAGTTTTTTACATTTTAAAATCTTTTAATCTTTCAAAAATATTTTGATAACCTATTGTGATTTAGATATCTGTTTCTAAAAACACTAGAAAAAATATCCATAAATCTATAAAAATAAAAAATACCTTGTAAAATGGGGAAAAAACCCTTACTTGAATTAATCGTTTTGCATTCAACCAAGAATTCTCCAAAAAATTGAACAAGGCAGCTGAACAATTAATAATAATAATAATAAAAAGCTAGCCTATGATTGATAATTTGTCAGATTGATGTTTATTGTAATGTAGTAAATGTTTTTAGTGAAGAAATGGAAAACCTCCCTGTATGAAATATGACAGTCTTTTTGTGTTCAGGTACCCGTTTGCTCTCCCAAACACCCTTCAGTGTACCCAGACAGCCGCCACTGGGTGGCGCTCACGTTCGCTGTGTTACATGGACATATATCAGTAGTTCAGGTAAAGAGCTGCTTGTTTTTTTTTTGCTTAAACCAGTCAAGCGCAAACCCCACAGCTGATTCTAAAGATTTCATTGGTCATCCTAGTCACAACACTGAAACACATACTAACCCTAACCTTAATATAGCACTGACACCAATAGAAGTCTTCTTAACAAGTAATATTTCATTGGTCACATGATCGAGTTGTTTGGCTTCGGGCCAGGGTTTGCACTTAACTAGTGTGTGAAAACATCACATTGTTTTACTTCTTTCTTTCTTTTTTTGCACAATTGGTTCTGTACCATGAAGATATGATAGTACTGACATCCATGTATGTCTTACAAAGAAGTATACTTCAAGTTAATTTAATATTTCAAGTTAATTGATTTTAGTAGGCTATACTTGGTACATAAATTAATATTCAATGTACTAGTAATATACTTGTAAGTGTACTATTTCAATACATATTGGAACTAAACTGGCCCATTTCTTAGTTTATAAAAGTATGCTTTTAAGTGTACTTTAAGAGTAACAGTGGTAAACTTGTACACAACTAGTTAACATCAAAGTTTTTCTTTTTCACTGCAACTATACTGTGAAGTATACTGCAAGTGAACTTATAGCTGTACTGTTATTTTACTAGTTATAGGCCTGGTTTCACAAACAGTGCTTAGATTAAGTCAGTATTAGGCCTTAGTTCAATTAATATTATTTAAATTTTATAAACATGCCTTGAAAAAATAAACATTATTGATGTGCATATTTTAGGATATGTCTGTGCAAGTTGATTTAAGTTAAAACAGCTCATACATGCTGGGACTAGACAACATTGTCTGTGAAACCGGAGGATAGACTTCTAGCCCACTTTTTAGTTATAGAAAGTACAAGTATACTCTCAGTAAACAAATTTGAATAGTTTATATACTCCAAGTACACTTAAAATGTTTCTTAAAGTGAACTTAACATTATGCTTATAGCACTTTAAGTATACTACACGGTTTCTAAATTTGATTTATTTTAAATAGACCTTCAAAAGTACTTTAACACAAGTATAGGCCAAATGTATTTTTCAGTAGAAGCAAAGCATACTTAAGTATAATTTTAGGTCTATCTCTAAGTAGCCTACATAAAAAGTAGATTGAAAGTATATACTCTTATCTTTAGTATAAAGTATTTATACTTTTTATCACACTTAAATAAACTTATTTTTTGTAAGGAATGTAATATTATTCACTTAAGTTGTAGCCACACAATGTAAGTTTGATCCTTGTGTTTATTGTTAGCTGTAGTTTTTGCTGTTATTTTCTTAACATGAATGCTTGTCTGTCTCTTCAGCTTCTGTTAGATGCCGGGGCAAACGTGGAAGGAGCAGCCGTGCGTTACGGACAGGAGAATAACACTGAGACGCCTCTAAAGCTGGCGTCTGCAGCAGGTGTGTGTGTGTGTGTGTGTGTGTAGCACGACTCCCTCTCTCTCACAACCTCCTCCAGCTCAGATTTACAGCCTGCCAGGGAAGGCTGGTCACTCCCATCCCAAACAGGAATCCCTAAAAATATGGCCATGTGTTGGCAGACCGGAGCAAAACTGTGAGGCCACAAACTGTACGAGAGTTGACAGAATTGGGTCAGGAAGACATGTTTTGCAACAGTTCAGAGTGTTTGGTTTGTTTAAAGCTTTTATAGGTGTGGGGACATTCAACAAGACGTTCTGCAATAATTTGTTTTACCTTTAGTAAGTAAAATGTTTGGTATACTTAACCACTATCTGTCCTACTTCATTCTAAATACCTCACGGTGACTAGGTGGGCCAAGTTTCTGAACTTCAATAGGCAATTTTTATTGAAAATGTGGGCGGTAATGTTAATATTTCACTTTTCTGGTGTCAGAAATCTAAGGAGTAGAGTAGATTTTGGACAAGATAGATGTTGTGAGTTCTTAAAGTTTTAGTACATCACGCTCTTTTATCTCTAAAGATCCAGGAAAAGTTGATTCCTCAAGACGTGACCCTTCCAAGATCATTACAGTAATGATCATGAATTGTGTTCTTTTCTTTGATTGTGGTTCTCTCTCATTTATTCTACACATCTCTGCAACCTCACCATCTGTTTCTTCTTTCCTTCTCCTCCGGTCACTCACAGGGAATTACGAGCTGGTTAGTTTACTGCTGGCGCGGGGTGCAGATCCCCTGCTGAGGTCCCAGGACGGCAACACTCTGACATCATCGCTGTATGAGGACATGAACTGCTTCAGTCACGCTGCTGCACATGGCCATAGGTAATACCTCCCATCATAACACACTCGCTCCTCGCAAACTCTGAATATGATCAGTTATGAAAACAAACACACAGCTGCATTACCACATAATGATTTTTATTTGGCAAATATGACACTGCACATCTATAGCATATCAATGTCAAATCATCCACATTCTATCTAGCCAATCAATCATCTATCCAGCATCTGCTTTTCTACACGAATCGGTGTCATATTCTTAATTTCCATCTATCTAACCATTCATCTATCTATCCAGCTATCATAGCTTTCTATCAATCTATCTCTGTACAATAATTCATTATCCATCTATTATTCAGTCAGCCAACTGTCTGTCTATCCAATCATTCATTTTACATCAAGTCAACGTCCATCTACCCATCTATCCAACTCTCTAGCTATCTGTCCAATCATTCATTACCTATCAGCCGTCTTCCTATATTTAATTATTCATCAGCTATCCATATTTGCAAGCATTTATTATCTATCCAATCAATTATTTATCTATCTGACCAATTATTCATATCTACCCATCGAATAATTTACCAGCTATCTATCCATTCATCCATCCATCTGTCTATCCTCCTATCTATTTATCTGTCTATCTTATCTATTATCAATGTATTTATCAGCCGTCTTCTTATATTTAATCATTCATCAGCCAACTATCTAGCTATCTATATGTCCAATAATTTATTATATATCCAATCAACCATCTATCAATCTGACCAATCATTCATATCTACCCAGTCAGATATCTGTCAACCCATCTAATCATTTTCCAGCTATCTATCCTTTTGCTTTCTATCAATCTTATGTCCAAGCATTCATTCTCTCTCCCGCTATCTATATACCCATTAACCTTATATACGTGTGTATCAAAATATCTATCTTTCCAATCATTCATTTTCTACCTAGCCAGCTATCTATCCCATCTAATCATTCACCAGCTATCCATCCCATCTAATCATTCACCAACTATCTATCCCATCTAATCATTCACCAACTATCTATCCCATCTAATCATTCACCAACTATCTATCCCATCTAAACATTCACCAACTATCTATCCCATCTAATCATTCACCAACTATCTATCCCATCTAATCATTCACCAACTATCTATCCCATCTAATCATTCACTAACTATCTATCCCATCTAGATTTTTATCAGTCTGTCAATCCATACGCCCAAACATCTATCTTTCCAGACAACAATTTATCCACCATCCATCAGTGAACTAACTGAGAAGTGTGTTCTGCAGGAATGTTTTGAGGAAGCTCCTCTCTCAGCCTCAGAAGGTGCGGGAAGACGTGCTCTCGCTGGAGGAGATCCTGGCGGAGGGTGTGGAGGGCGAGACGCGGGCGTCCGGCAGGAACGGACACTCTCTACCCCCTCCTCCATCTCCCAACCTCAGCCTGCTGTCAGAAGATGCCCTGCCCAAGCTGTGTAAGGCCCGTATGAAAGCTCTGCAGGAGGCGTCCTTCTACAGCGCAGAGCACGGCTATCTGGACGTCACCATGGAGCTCAGATCATTGGGTAGGTTAGACGCATATATAACAACAGATTTCCAGAGAATACACTTAGTATAGATTATGTCATAGAGTAACACTTTCATTAATTCATGATCAAATATAGATTTTCTGTGATACAGTTACAAAAAGCTGAGCTATCTAGCAAGCATTTGATTATTTGATTATTTGGTCTGATCCTGCAGGAGTGCCGTGGAAGCTTCACGTATGGCTGGAGTCGCTGCGCAGCGCTCAGCTGAAGTCCAGAGCCGGAGTCACGCTCTCCCTTTTACGAGACTTCAGTTCCATCAAAGAGGAGGACTACTGTGAGGAAGTAGTCTGCGTTGGGTTTCCTTTAATGTTTAACATCCTGAAAAAAAACAAGGTACTAAAAAACCTGGATATTTGTTTATAGAAAGTTCAATGTAATGACAAAAAATCTATTTAAAAAACAAATGTAGAACCTTACACAGACAACGGGCTAAGCTCATGGTCTAAAGCGCACGATGCAAGTGCACTTATGATGTGTCCGAATCCACTTTTGCTAGTTTAACGACGGGAAAAATGGTCGACGCGTGGTCTAAAAGGGTTGTCCCTATTCTCTTAATGAGTAATGGGTGTGTTTTGGGCGTAACGTGCATCATCACACATTTCCTTTAAAAGCCAGTTGTACTCGCACAATGGCGGATTCGCTATTTACATGGCGGAATTTGCAAGCGGAAAAACCGAACGTTGTGAACCCCCCCTATAGGCGCATATTACTTTAAATAACGCGCGCTTTAAATAACAAAAAAAAATATTGCGCCATTGACTTGAACTAGTCTATTTCAGTTGCCTCAAAATAGCAATGCGCCAACAGAGGCACCTGAACACACCTCATTTTTAGACCAGCAGCCCATGGGCGCACAGATGGGCACAAATGCATTTGCCATTTAAACGTGGTGCAGGAAGTGAAAATGATAACTGTGTCGGGTGTATGATAGGCCCCTATGAATTTTTGTGATTGTCAATGGATGGTGAACAAATAAAAATGTAACTAGACTTGAATTAAAACATGACAGCTCATTGTAGTTGAAATTCTTCTGATTTCGAGGATCTGAAATGGACATGCATTATGTTCTAAAATATTTTTGTGCCAAAAATTCATACTTGGAGCGAAGAGGCCTATAAATAAAGTAAATTTAAATGTAGTACCTACTCAGTATGCCATTTCTGACGCAGCAGTAGTTTCTAGTTAAAACTACCTTATGACTAATTCTTTCTTTTCCTCTATAGAACGAGGCAATAAACCAACAGCTGGGCGTCATTTTCAGTCACTGTTACGGTCCTGCTCCACTTCCTCCCATCCAAGAGAAGAAGCCCGCTCTCTCCGCTCAACTTGGTAATTCACTCCATCTTAGTACAGTTATAATTAGGAATTAGCATCATTGATTTAATATTTAAAAAATTATGTTAGATAATTTAATGTGGATCCAGTCAAAGTTTGTTTGTCATTGATTCTGGCAATTTCGTTTTCATTTGGTAGTGCACATTATAGTTGTAGTTCATTTTCTTATATTTTGCAAATTCTTTGTGCTTTTGTCTGTAAATGGTTACCCAGTTCAAATCTAGAGTAAGTCTGATTTCTCCTCTTTCCGCAGACCCTCACTTCCTGAACAACCCAGAGATGTCTGACGTGACGTTCCTCGTGGAGGGAAAACCGTTCTATGCTCACGGGGTCCTGCTGCTCACAGCGTCCGACAGGTGAGCCTCAACAATGTGTTATCTTGCCACACAGGTCTCTGCAGTAGATTTGATTTTGACACAACTGAACCGTAGTGAATAAAGGATGTTTGCTCTGGGATCAGGTTCAAAACTCTGTTGGCACTGAACGGGTCGGACAGCTCTCAGCCCCGCAAAGACATTGAGATCAGCAACATCAAGTACAACATCTTCCAGGTATGAACACTCGATGAACCCGTGCGACAACATGGTGTTCCAAGACGTTATCAGGAGTTAATCACGATCTCGTTGTGTTTGTCCAGATGATGATGTCATACCTGTACTGCGGGGGGACAGAGTCTCTGAAGATGGGCGTCTCAGAGTTACTGGAGGTAAGACAAACAAGATACAGTCCAACCCAGCAGAGTACAGCCTTTGCCAATGAAACTGGAAGGGAATATTCTTTATGCAGTGGAACCTCTGGAGTTTACCTGCAATAATTTAAGATGAAAATATTTTCACATTCATTGAGATTGGCCAGTAAAATAAGTTTGTAGATTGAAGCAAGTAATAAGACGTTGTTTTAAAAAAAGCATTGTTTACGCTTATGTTTCCCTTCTGTAGTTACTGTCAGCGGCCAGTTCGTTCCAGCTGGGGGCGCTACAGCGGCACTGTGAGATCCTCTGCGCTCAGAGCATTGACCTTGACAATGCTGTGAACATCTACCACACTGCTAAGGTAAAAATATATCATTGTTTACATAATATTATATATAATCATAAAAAAATCTATTTAATTTATACAGTAAATACACAATATCGAAGTATATACAATTGTATAATTATAAACAAACACATGCCATCAAAAATATTCTGAAAAATGTTTAATGTAAAATAATAGTAACTGACCAAACATATTTCCTTTGTAACGAGTAAGAAGTATTTTGGTGGTATCATGACATTCTACTATGTTGTACAATATTGTACCATGATAATGACAAAAGGGCTGTGAAACGATTAATCGCATCCATAATGAAAGTTTGAGTTTACATAATTATACACAGTACACACATATATTATGTATATATTTAAGAAAAAAAGTTATTTATATATAAAATAAATAAATGTAGTATATACATGCAAATATTTCTTAAATGTATACATGCATGTGTGTGTATTTATATATACAAAATAATTATACACAGTATATTATGTAAAAAAAAAACTTTATTTTGGATGCCATTGATCTCGATTAATCGTTTCACAGCCCTATGACAAATAAATAAATTAATAAAAACACGACAATATGGTACATTTTACTAATATTTACTTTTAAAATTTTTACAGGACAACAATTGAATAATTATTACCGCAGTGTCTCCCCCGGCCTAATTTCTGTATTTATGTCCCCCAGGCTCACGGTGCGGTGGAGCTCAGCACATACTGTGAAGGTTTCTTCCTGCAGAACATGGCAGGTCTGCTGGAGAGGGAAGCCTTCCGGGCGCTGATCCTGGGATCCGGGACACAAGGCGGATCTGGGAAAGACTCGCTTCTGGAAGAGCTCGAGGCAACGTTAGCGTGCAGACTACGCTCACTGCTAGTGACGTCTCGTGTGTGAAAGAAAAAGACGGAAAAATAGAAGGAAATGCACAAAGAAGAAAGGACATGAATGTGTAAGGTGTTAAGACAATAAGGAAAGCCTGAGGAAATATGAAAAGGAAATGCTGTTGAAAAAAAAGACGGACTGACTGAAGTTGAGCTTTGTGGACAGTTTCATGAATTCTAAAAAATAATCATTTAATGGACAACAAGCTTGACATTAAATGCTGCAGCGTTTGTGTGGCTATAGCCATCCAAATATGTTAAGATTGTGGACAACAGTTTTCCCACACCTAAAACAGTTGCCATTTTGTACAGAGTTTGGCTAAAGTGGGAGGCT
Organism: Gila orcuttii; assembly: GCA_026230005.1. NCBI lineage: Eukaryota > Metazoa > Chordata > Actinopteri > Cypriniformes > Leuciscidae > Gila > Gila orcuttii. The sequence continues at coordinate 22,793,869 of JAPDVR010000025.1, forward strand.
AGAGCATATCTTTTTCCCTTCATAATTGTTTTATTTTAAGCTATTATAGATGAATCTTGTAATGGAGAAAAACAAGGACATGTTCTATTTAAAGATGTGAGATTATTTAAGTTGCTATTTTATCTTGTTTCATGCCAAGCAAATAAAGTTATATATAAAAAACTTGTCTCCAAAATTTTATCCAAACAGCAGCAGAAGACCACAATTAAGTATGCAAATATTACAATGGTTCATTGAAGTCGTGTGTGTGTGTGTGTGTGTGTGTGTGTGTGTGTGTGTGTGTGTGTGTGTGTGTGTGTGTGTGTGTGTGTGTGTGTGTGTATATATATATATATATATATATACACAAAATATTTTTAACAACATAGTCAAGTCTATCTACAAAACATAAATGAAGTAACGTATGTTAAGCTGGCAAACATTTTAAAGTTTAATTTAAAAATTAGACTGTGCTGCCACCTTCTGGTTATTGAGAGCACGACATGCTGTTAAACCGCTTTCTGATTCATAACTTCAGTGTGCAATCAAAGAAAAAGAAAATAAAGTAAAAAAAAACAGTGAGGTCACCTTACCAGGCTTGACAGAAACACCTACCAGTACTGATGAAAATATACAAAAACACTTTCCAAACTGAATTCGCAAACTCCTAATATGGGAATAAAACTGCAGGGGTGTGTGAGACTAATAGAAATACCAAACGGTGCACTCAATAATTTTACAAGTACCACAAAATGAAATGAACCTTTTATGTTCACTTACATGAAGAGATGTAGACTCCAGTCCTATCAGTAGCCTAATAAAAACTGATTTATAGTCTAGTCTAGAGTGGGTCTTCTCATGAGATCACATGACAAGTGATTGTGTGTTTAGCATATTTCTAGTAGCTGAGTAACACATTTCTGGTAAGCATTTTGCGTGATGCTGCATTAGTATAAATCCAACACAACTGTCATAAGCTTCCATAACAAAGCTAATATATTGTAGTAATATTTTGTTAGCTGTGTTGTTTCTGCCACAGACTACAATGATTTCAAAGATATTTGCGACTTTTTATCTCACAATCCTGACTTGGTCACACAATTCTGAGAAAAAAAGGTCAGAATTGCGAGATATAGGCCTAAACTCCCAATTGCTATTAAAAACAGTGCAATTACCTTTTTTATTTTTTATTCAGTGATGGCAACAAGCTTCCATATTTATATTATGTAGACAATTTTTAACATCAAATTAAGTAAAAATATAACATCTGAAAAAATCTACATAGTACAAAAGTTAGTCATTAAAGTTAAACTTTTTGTCATACTGGTTGAAACTCTCTTTACATCCTGATATCAATCAATAATAGAGTGGTGTAAATATTTGACAAAATGTATATATATCTTCTGTAGAAGTATCAAGCGCAAAACAAAAAAATTCATCCAATCATTGCATTTGGTCTAAACTCAATGATAGGATGTCTTGCCTGACACCCTGTGAATGTATTTCCATCCCTCCGCGTGCAGACATCACACGTCATCAGTTCGTTCTGTAAGGCTATGCAGAGTTGTAGACAGACGTCAGTCACCGAGCACCACAAACAAACAGCAGCCGTCGTTTATAGTTCCTCCTGAACTAAAACAATGAGCTGCTGCGTTCACCCCATGTCGAGATGGCAACCCGTGACGTTCTACCTGGACCCGTTTATGTCCTTAGACTTGGATTCATGAGTTCCTATGTCAATATCATCAACACAAAAGTGAACGTGGAGCAGTCAGGTGGTACACCTACAGAGCTGTAAGTTGTTGAGATTCATTATTATTGTAATGTTATGTGCTTTGAGACATGAGGTAGTTAACCTCATCTCTAAAGCATCACCTCACCTCATCTCAGCAAAGCATCTCTCATCTCGTGATGCTTTGCAGACTCTGCTGTGCGCAATGTGTTTTGAAACTAGCTTGCTATTGCTAGCCTCTCTGAAATTGCCTATGGAATGATATTCCGGACATTATTCAAAAGGAATTGCAAATTGTATTTGCAATTGCGTTTTCAATTTGTGGACGCATAAAATGTGACATAATCCAAACGCAATTGCAAATCGCGCATTACCGTTTGCATTTTCGTTTAAGCGAACGCACACTGACTGCCAAATTTCAAATGGTAAAGCAAAGTCCTTTTGCAACTGTGTTTCCCATATCTTACGAGTTTTGGCCCTGTCATATTTAAATAGCAATTTCAATTACCACGTCTGCTTTTTCACTTTCTCAGCGTCGCGAATGTAGCCAGCCAAAACTCAAATGGAATACTAATTCCCTGAGTATTTCCATTTCCGATGCCTTTGAAACCTGTCAATCAGTGTCAAGGGTGGGATTATGCTATTGGGCCTGTTTGTGTTGGGAAGTGACGTCACTCACAGTCGACGGTCAAGAGGTGTTTTATCGAATACAGAATTATACATACAACCAAGGCAAATGTATTCATCTACAGTGTCTAATAAGAACGACTAAACGGCTCAACACAGTTTAAAGGAACACTCCACCGTTTTTTGAAATTGGGGTTATTCACTGTCTCCGCTACATTTAGATAGGTGGGCAAATGCATTTTTGTCTCAGTGCATGCATTGTCTTAGACTGGCAGTGTTCTGTTCAACATAGTTTTCTATGTCAGTGACTGCAGAGATAAAGTTGACGATGCAGACTCGCCATGTTCCCATGTAGTGAACGCGCCTATAGAGAGAAATGCACACTTCATATGAATTAGACTACATAAGCAGAGAGCAGCCAATTTCTCTTAGTTTTTAGTTTTCTTCAAGCTTTCTATAGACATACTTATCAGGTATGTGAGACAAGTTTGACAACTTTGCTTTTCCATTTGAAATTTGGCAGTCAGTGTGCGTTCGCTTAAACGAAAATGCAAACGGTAATGCGCGATTTGCAATTGCGTTTGGATTATGTCACATTTATCCACAAATTGAAAACGCAATTGCAAATACAATTTGCAATTCCTTTTGAATAATGTCCGGAATATCATTCCATAATAGCCTGCCCTACCTTTAAATGTAATATGTTAAAACATAATTTATCATATGGGTTTCAGCTAGGGCTGCACGATGTCACATTGCAGGATGTTGCGATGTAAGCCTTAGGGGTCGTAATTGATCCGTGATTTATGATCAGTACGGGCCAGCAGCTCCCCGGCCCGTAACGCTTGCGATTTGCGGATTAATTGCAAAGTTTAACCATAGTATAGTGAAAGTTTATCATTTGCATGTGTTTTTAAGTCCCGTTTAAACATCAACCTAACAGAGAACGAGCACAGAGAGAGAGCCCCGGTCGCGCGCGCGCACTATCACCGTTTTCAAACTGTCTTGCTCTCTCTCGCGCGCATATTAATGAATTGAGTTGACCGAATATCTTTGAGAATACACGATGGTAAAAGGTCGGAAGAACGAAGTTTCACGTGAAGCATTCGGAAATATTTTTTTCCTGAACTACTGGTTGTGAATTGTGCTAAAAAAAAAATATTCTCTGAAAAGTGTTCCACACAGATAAACCACACTTTCAATGAACAAAAAAAAAAAAAAAAAAAAAAAAAATCTATCCAGTGATGAAATGTTTTCTGTGTTGAGACTAATCTTGTGCGATGTCCTAAACTGCCGGGATAATCACACACAACGTCTGCCGTGGTCCGTTAATTACACCTCCAATTCGCGAACTAATGACTCCTTTGAACCGATTCACTTTAATAAATGGTTAAAAAAACTGACCTGTCCAACACTAAACTCACGAGGCATAACAAATCGGTAACACTTTACAATAAGGTTCCATTTATTAAACTCTAGTTAACTACATTAGTTAACTATAATAGTTGCTATGCAGATTTACTCCATTACAAAATCACCCCAGTCATTCAGATGATTCATTCTTTCCAAAGAGAGCTAATAAAGTCATCTGGTGAAATTGTTTTCATATCGCGATATATATCGCAGAAAAATAAAATATCGCAATGTGATTTTTTCAGCCCTAGTTTCAGCAGACAAAAAGGAAACCCTTAAACATAAATTCTCAAGTTTTTAACACTTCAGACTTTTTTGAAGAGTTTGAGCCAGTTATACTTGTTTTTGTCTCCTCTCGCCTTGACTACTGCAATTCATTATATAAAGGAATAAACGGCTCTTTTATAAATCGGTTAGAATTGGAACAAAATGCTGTTGCTAGACTTTTTATAGGCATTTATGATTACATTACTTCTGTTTTAATGTCCTTGCATTGGTTGCCAGTACATTATAGAATTGATTTTAAAATTTTGTTATTTGTTTTTAAAGCTTTGAACAGACTGGCACCAACTTTTATTTTCTGACCTTTTAACTTCTAACTCTCAGTCTATTTGAAATCACAATGGATACAAAGGTATCACTCTTTACAACATCAGACACATAACGGTAGTTAATATGATTAGCCTTTTGCTTGACTACATTATCAAACAGCTAATAGTGTGTTGCTAATGTTGCACAAACCATGTTCCCGTTCGCCATCTCAGAGTCAGACAGATGCCTTCTTACAATCATCAGAAACGCTTAGTTTGAACAACTCAGAACGTCAGTGGAGAAAGGCATATAGTTCATTATAACATACATCATAGTACATTACACTAGGCTATATTGCTAAATCTACCCAATTTTTCCGGGATATACCCAACTGAAAAATATACCGGGATAACCTGGCTTCTCTCGCGACTCCCCTGCTAGTTCGCTATTAATGATATGCAAAAGCCCGCCGGCACATTGACCTGATTGGTTACAAGGTAGTTTGTGACGTCAGAAACATCAGCGATTTCAAACCGTGTTTTTGAGACTGTCTTTGTTTCTCTGCAGTTTTAAGGAGAAAATACTCAGCAATGGTGTTGACTTATGAATTTACACATAGTTTGTCTTAAAGCATATTAAAAACACCACAGACACATAAACATTAAAATCTTGATTTTCACCACAGGGGGTACCAAAGACAGTCTCAAAAACATGGTTTGAAATCACTGGCGTTTCTGACATCACAAAATACCTTGTAACCAATCAGATCAACGTGTGATCGTCAATGATCTCTGAGCTGGTGTGAATGAGTGGAGACGGGGCTAATTTGCATATTCATATAACCACATATACTAAGCAAGGGTGTAGTGTTACATTCAAGCTATTTTAAAGGTGCACTGTGTAAAATTTAGGAGGATCTGTTGACAGAAATGCAATATAATATACATAACTATGGTTTCAGAGGTGTATAAAGACCTTACATAATGAACCGTCCTGTTTTTATTACCTTAGAATGAGCAGTTTCTATCTATATACACCGCAGGTCCCCTTGCATTGAAATGCGCCGACATGTTTCTACAGTAGCCCTAAACGGACAAACACGTTTCGTCACTATGTTGTTCTTCGTGCAAAGAAGCTAGCTAAAGTCAGCGAATAAAACACTGACACAATGATGAACAAGTAACAATAATATTTGCAATAACATATCGTTTTACTGAATAATTAAGTAGACCTCATTTCTTAATTTATCTTTGTAAAGAAACCTTATTGCTAAATATATTCGTACAATATGTAAGATTTTTGTAATAAAATATTCAAAAACCACTTTCACAGTGTGATATATTTCATGCAGTTGTCTACTTACATTATCCCAAAAGTTCCCAAGGATTTGTAAATCCAGAGAAATTCCAGTTTTGTCAGGTCATTGTCGCCTATCAATGACGTAATACCGTGCTACCCCCAGTTTCATAGATAAACCATAAATACATGAGATTCCTCATTAGTGGCCGTTTCAATGGGCCGCTATACGTAAGGCGCTAATGAGGAATCTATATATGCATATCTACGATACAATATCTCGCACACCACTGTTGTGCCGTTCAGTTATCATGGTTCACGATTATAGATTGGCGAGTACAGAAAGTCCAAAAAAACGTAAACATAGATCAACTTAGGCAAGCAGGCTTTGGGAAAAACTGAGAAATAAAACAGGATCAATATCAGCGTGGCGTTTTTCAGGATAGGGAGAGCTTTGCGACAAACTTGGACTTGATCTGTCGACAGAGACTCCGCTCTCGCATGTGTTTAAATAGTTAGGAAAGCAAATATTTATTATACACTACAGTTATATTGCACTTTCTTTGTACTTCAGTAACGCTTTTTATCAAGTCTTGTGACCAAGTCAATGGCAGTGAAATTAACTATGTGTTGCAAAAAAATATTTAGCCATTACTTGCAAATATTGTGGGTTTGTTAAAATGTACTTTTAATACGATTCTTTTAAACGTGTAAAACTGCACAGCATTAACCCACCAAATCATTTGACAAATAGTCACATATTAGTAACAGGCTAATATAGCATTACATTTCACGTTCCTGGCAGCTAATTCGTTACAATGACATAACAGAGTGTGATCAAACGTACAGGTAATACAAAAACTAATTTATTATCTGATATATAATTTATATGATTTGTGAATTCTATACATTTCTGGATGGTGAAAACGACATCTCCCATAGAATAGTTACACTCTCCTTCATAGCGTCATCAAGCTTCATCTTTGTTGTTTTTTAAATGCGACCTCTGGCGGCGAAAAAATGACATATTGCAGCTTTAACTGGCTACTCTCTGCTGTCTCAGACGACAACATCTTTTCCTGTCGGCCACAGTAACTTCTGTTGGTTGCAATTCGCAACCTCACCACTAAATGCCGCTAAAAATTACATAGTGCACCTTTAAGGCGTGAAGATTATTTTTCAAGGGAAAAAAACGTTTAAATATGTCCTTTTGGTAAAGATGAGTTTTATGGGATAAAATTGTTGAGTACAGGGGAACTTTAAGAAGTGGGAGGTAGGAAATTGACTATAGCACGTGAAGGCAGCAACACGAGGTGCTGGTATTCAGTTGTGAGATATTGCTCTCAGTTCAATAAACAAAAAGTTAATATTGAGTAACTTACACATTAGCCTACATCTGTTCCAAACGGCGTCAAACGGGACAAACTGTCACGCGTTTGCTTCCTGAATTAATTAATCAGTGCTTGTTTAGAACGCAACGGTTGACCAGGCCTAATGATTCAGTGACTTGTAATTCACATAAAATAGTTACTTGTCGCAATTTACTGGCATAAAAATGTAACCTGCACAAAAAATCATTAAAAATCCTCACAATTTTAACGTTATTCAAAATACAGAGTCCGATAAAGTCATTGTCATGGAATAGCTACACCTGTTTGTTTATCTGAGGTAAATTATCCATGGTCACATAGCCTACATTACGGCTATTAAAGTGATGCAAAACAATATCTAAAATTAAATAATTGTTAATTAAATGTCGCCGTCGCGGCTGGTTAGTACAAAAACTCTGATTAACATAAAAAGATACCTTTCATTGCATGTCACAACGTCGAATCTGTCTGTAACTGGACCAGCTAACAGCGGAGTGATACAAACGGTGAGAAAAGTCCCAGTGCTGCTATCAGCGCTCGTGGAACGCACGCACTCGGCCAATCACATTTAAGGACCAGTTGTTGTATAAAAGTAAATAAAGCAAAACAGTATTGATGTAATTTCAATATTATTAAACGCATAACTATAATGATAGACTGAACATTTGTATCACAATAAAACGTTTTAACAAAATAAAACAACTCGGTTTCTAACGTAACCTCGGTTCCCTGAGAGGAGGGAACGAGTATTGCGTAAGTAGCTTACCCTATGGGAAAACTCCTTTTCTCGAGAATATTGAAGTCTTTATGTAAAACGCATTGCAGCTGCACAGCTGACAGCAATGAACGAAGGAGCTGGGTCATTGGCTGTGCTGCGGCAACTTGCTCGAACCAATGACGGGGCGACTCTGAATGCGCGACCAATGAGCGCATTTCGAGCCCGCCAAGATGGGCGTGGCCAAGAGCTATATACTGGGCGCCCCGTCATGAGAGTTCTTTAGGTTAAAACGACTGAAGCGAACTAACCAAGCACAAGCACGGCAGCTTACGCAATACTCGTTCCCTCCTCTCAGGGAACCGAGGTTACGTTAGTAACCGAGTCGTTCCCTTTCGAGAGGTCTCTCCTATTGCGTAAGTAGCTTACGCTATGGGAACACCATGCAAAACGCCGTGCGTGCTGAACTTCGCCTTATGATAGCCAGAGGCAGGTGCCTGAGCTGAAAAGCAAAGTTATCATCCAACTAGCCGGCAGAGGCGAGCTTTATATGTGGGAAAAAATACAGAGCGGCTAGAAGGCGCTCAGTGTGACACAAGCACATACATAATCTAGATACAAACTCGTAGTTCAACTAGCATCATGCTGATAGTACGTTGGAATGCAATGTCGGGACCTGTAGGTTGTAGAACCTGATAAATGTGGACGGTGAGGCCCAGCCTGCCGCCGCACAAATATCCTCGATCGGTATCCTGCTCGACCATGCCCATGAAGAAGCCACACTCCTGGTGCAGTGTGCTTTGACTCCCCAGGGGCATTGAAGCCCCTTAGCTTCATAAGCCAGTGCTATAGCTTCAACTATCCAGTGAGAAATTCTCTGCTTTGAAACGGCGGAACCTTTTGTACGGCCGCCAAAGCATACAAACAGTTGTTCTGTCTGTCTGAATAGGGCAGAACGCTCCAAATACACTCTGAGAGCCCTAACGGGGCAGAGTAGCTTAGCGTCGTGTTCGTCTGCTTGAGATGATAGCGCAGTTAGGGAGATAACCTGTGCTCTGAAGGGAGTGGTGAGCACTTTAGGAATATACCCATGTTTCGGTCTAAGGACGACCCTGCAGTTGTTAGGTCCGAATTCTAGGCAGGCAGCGCTTGTAGGCAGGCAGCGCCGGAGACAGGCCTGCCCTCGTAAAGGGCCCCCCAACCTATTTTGGAGGCATCTGTCGTTATCATCTTTCTCCTTGTGTTCACACCCAGACTCACGCCTGACTGGTACCAGTCGGCGGCTTTCCAGTGCGTCAGGGCTTTTATACAGCCGTGGTTCGCTCTGATTAAAAAGTGGCCCGAACGCCACGCGTGAGTAGGGACGCGGCTCTTGAGCCAGCGTTGGAGAGGGCGCATATGCAACAATCCTAGCTGGAGTACGGCCGATGCTGAGGCCATGAGACCGAGCATCCTCTGAAACCGCTTGACGGGGGCGCGCGCGCCCGCCCTGAATGATGTTGCAAGGCGCCGGATGGTGAGCGCGCGCTCTGATGAGAGACGCGCTGTCATTTGCATCGAGTCTAGAACTATTCCCAGGAAAGAAATCCTCTGGCTGAGAGATAGTATGCTTTTTTGCAAAATTGATTCTTAGACCCAGGCATTCTAAATGGCTGATAATCCAAGATCTGTGTGTTATTAACTGACTTTCTGATTGAGCTAGAACCAGCCAATCGTCGAGATAATTCAGTATTCGCACTCCCCTTCGCCTTAGGGGGGAAAGTGCTGCATCCATACATTTCGTGAATGTACGGGGAGCCAGGGACAGGCCGAACGGAAGTACTGTGTACTGGTATGACTGTCCCTCGAAAGCGAATCTCAGAAACGGCCTGTGATGAGGCGCTATTGGAATGTGAAAGTAAGCATCTTTCAGATCCACTGAGAGAAACCAATCTCCTGGGCGTACTTGCGCGAGGATATGCTTGGTTGTTAACATTCTGAACGAGCGAATCATTAGTGCTTTGTTCAGGTGTCTGAGATCTAGGATGGGGCGGAGACCGCCATCCTTTTTCGGGACGAGAAAATAGCGGCTGTAAAAACCTGCCTCGCTCAGAGAGGGGGAAACAGTTTCCACAGCGCCCTTTTCTATTAGTTTGCGCACCTCGGTGCGTATAACATGTGAACACTCCTTTCTCACTTTCGTCTCGACCACAGTCGTAAAACGTGGTGGTCTGCGAGCGAACTGGAGCGAGTATCCGTGCTTTACTATATTCAATACCCATTTCGGCATATCTGGAATGTTTTCCCATGCCACTGCGTGTACAGATATGGGCTGAAAACAGGCTAGGGGCGGGCCGCTGTGACGTAGGGACCCGGCCAGCGAATCGCCTGAGCTCGTAGCTCTCAGAGGCGCGGGCGCGCGCTGAGCAGCTGAGTGAATGGGCGCGTGTGTGATTACAACAGCGCGCGCTGTGTCTGTAAAACTCGCAGCCTGAGCTGGGGTTGTGTTTGACACTGTAAGGACAGTGTTTATAAGTGGGGGTGCATAAACAGTGGTAGGCACACGCATCACTTTTATAATGTTTCCCGCTTTTACTGGGGATGAATTTATAACTGTGTGAACAGTGCTTGTGTGTAGTGGTGCGTACATGACTGTAGGCACGTGATCTACATTCATGGGGAGCGCAGCCTGAGCTGGGAATGAATTTAGCACTGTTTTGACAGTATCTGGGAATGCACACTTTGTGGACATGTAAACTCTTAGTGACACAGGCAGAAAAAGACTCTTTTTGTAAAAAAAGACTCTTCGCCGTAAAAACGGCGTTTGTTTGCAGGTGAGCGAGCTCTGTGACTGGCCCATTGACTGCTGTATGGACATATCCAGCCGCCTGTAAGGGGACTGGGTAATGTTTGCTTTTGCAGAGAGAGTGGTCCGGCTTTTGCGAGACACGCACTCTCTCTTCTCATTCTTGTGGCTAGGACAGCTTTCGAGGCTCAGGGTTCAGCACAATCTTGGGCCGAGGACCCCGTCGCTCAGAAGGCGGCTTGCGGTTGTGAGAGCGCGAGCGGAGTCGAGCGTCAGCCTGAGGCGCGGGCTGAGAGGCGGTGGGAGCTGTTCTAGCCCGCTGCGGCTGTGGCGGTTTCGGTCTGCTCTGCGATGAGCTGGAGCGCTTGGGCAGGAAATGACGCATAGCTTGTGAAGCGTTCTGGGCCTCAGTGAAGCGTTCGGCGAAACCCTTAACCGCCGGTCCAAACAGCCCGCTGGTGGAGATAGGCGCGTCGAGAAATGGCGCCTTATCCACGTCCTTCATCTCAGTCAGAGTTAACCACAGATGGCGCTCGAGAACAGTCAAATTAGCCATAGCACGGCCAATAGACTGGGCGGTGGCCTTCGTGGCTCGCAGAGCTATATCAGTTGCGCTGCGTAGGTCCCTAAAGGCTTCGGGTTCGGGGCCAGACTCGTCCATAGAGCGGAGAAGCTTGGCTTGGAACACTTGAAGTACCGCCATTGAGTGAAGCGCTGATGCAGCTTGGCCGGCGGCGGCGTAGGCGCGACCGGCGAGAGCAGAAGTAGTGCGGCAGGGCTTCGAGGGGTGGGAAGCTTTGGCTTTCCATCCGGTGGTGGAGGGCGGGCAGAGATGATTGGCCACAGCCTCCTCGAGGGGCGGCGTTCCCTCGTAGCCTCTTTCCTTCGCGCCGTCCACAGAGGAGAGCGAAGAAGAAAAAGAAGGCTTTAGGCGCGCAGAGTGGGGGGCTTTCCACGACTTGGTGAGTTCGTCGTGAACTTCCGGGAAGAAGGGAGAAGGCTGTTGCTGAGGGGCCTGCTGGCGCCCCTGCAGAAACCACTCATTCAGTCGGCTCCGGGTTGGTTCTTCGGGAGAAGACCAATCGAGCCCGAGGTCTTCCACGGCCTTAGAGAGGACACGGATAATCTCGGTATCCATGGTGGAACCCCCGCTCGTGCTAGCTAGCGTCGACGGGGCGGGGTCGAGAGTGGAGCCCGGCCAGTCGTCCGATGCAGCGTCGATGGACAAGCTGTCATCCATTCCCCCGTCGTCCTCGGACGCGCCGAAAGTCACAAGGCCCACCGCTCTGCTAGAGGGGTGTGGGTCCGGCTAGGTGAACTGAACCGGCAGTGGGGAAGGCAAGAGCGGCGGTGAAGCACGCAGAGACTGGCTCGGCGTGACGAGGCGGCGAGGCGAGCCCGTAGTGTGGAGAGACCCAGGTCATCACATTCCGGGCATCCGCCCTTGGTCAAAGCAGCTTCTGCGTGGTCCCGGCCCAGGCAGCGAGCGCAGATGATGTGACGATCCCCGTCCGGGAGAAGGTCTCTGCACGACGCGCAGGAAGGCATTTGAAACAACGCCTCAGAAAACTACTCTTTTACAAGTGTCGCGGGGCGAAGAGATGTAAAATACTTGCGTGTGTAGCACGCCGGATGGCTCAGTAGGATGGCGTTCGAAGGCGGCTGAAGGTGCCGACGTCCTCGTAGCAATCCCGCTGGTATGCTTTTCGACGGCGGCGAAGCTTCAATAATCCGGAGGATCCAGCGAAGAAGGTGTTCGCTGAAGGAGATTAAATCTAAAGAACTCTCATGACGGGGCGCCCAGTATATAGCTCTTGGCCATGCCCATCTTGGCGGGCTCTGACGCGCGCGGGCGCGAAGCGCGCTCATTGGTCGCGCATTCAGAGTCGCCCCGTCATTGGTTCGAGCAAGTTGCCGCAGCACAGCCAATGACCGAGCTCCTTCGTTCATTGCTGTCAGCTGTGCAGCTGCAATGCGTTTTACATAAAGACTTCAATATTCTCAAGAAAAGGAGTTTTCCCATAGCGTAAGCTACTTACGCAATAGGAGAGACCTCTCGAAAGGGAAATAGATATTTCCATCACAATGAAAATAATATCTAACATGTTAAACTGAAGTAGATGGCTTCAATCAGAAAATAAATCAGTTCCTTGAATCATAAAAGGTAATTTCAGCAAATTTGCATGTATGCACAATAATTTTGGATAGGTCTAGCCTATATCAGTCATGGGCATATTATATGACTTCTGTCTTTGATCATTGTTTGACTGATAAACCCTCACCCACTCGGTAATCATGAACACTCGCTAGTATCATCCTATTAAGTGAATCAGTTTATTGTTTCATTTTTCTCTCTGAAATTGCTCACAGTTATGATACAAGGGGATTTTTACAACTTTAAGCGCATGTTCCTGCTCTGCATGGACACATTTATTTTATTTTGTCTAAGTTTTGCTTCATAACTGTATAAAATAGGAAAGTTCACAACAGGTATTGCTTTATTTTGTTTCATTTAAACCAGCTGTCTGTAAAAAGGTGGCCGTGAACATCCAAATCTTTCCTGGTAGAGGTACATACAGACAAAAGGAAGCATTTTATAAACAGATACCACATAGACACTGCCAGCGAGCAAAAGCTGCGTTGTGTCGCTCGCTTACAGCGTATAGTAGAAAACATGACAGGAAAACAGAAAGAGAACAAAAAAAAAAAAATCGCAGAGAGACTAACAGAGGTTAAAGGTGATGGCAGATGTTTTTTCCCATTAAAAGATTGCAGATCTGAGAAAATAGTGCGATTTTTGAGAATAGTTACGTTAAAGCCATGCAAAGAAAATGCGTGCATGCACACAGCAATACAAGTCAAAAGCAAAGAGCAGGAACGGCCTTCGACTTTCCCGTAGGCCACAACATCATATTTACAGTAGAACTGATCCAAGAACAGCTTTTTTTTTGTCATTGTACACACACAATGATATGAAGCTGACATTGATATCGAGAAGTTCATTTCTTCCCCATAGAGGCTAAACTACATTCTTAAATTACTGTTAAATTAGCTTTTTTGTGGTTTGTTTGTTTTAACATACTATTTTGTTCTCTTTTGAAGCTAGGAAAGAAAGATTCGTAAAGTCCACAGTACTTTTACAAATCAAGACATTAGAAAGTTTCTTTAAACAAACAAAATTGTGTTGCCCTGATACAAACAAACACATTATTGTCATAAATAAATAACATTCAAGTTCTCATGTATATATATATATATATATATATATATATATATATATATAACTGGATGATAATAAATAAGGACAGAGATAAAACACAAAATAAAAATACAGAAAAAATACAAAAAATATCCACAATGTATTCAACATTTTTTTTGTATCTGCTGGTAGCGAACATGAGAAATGATCAGAAAAAAAGAGACAAAATAAAATAATTAAACACTGCATTTCAGTGTCTAACCAAATCGATTAAATGAAACATTGTTCCATCAGGTAATAAATACAGAAATACAAAGGTTAAATAATAATTAAATAAAGACTAGCAAAACAAGATTTCAAATCTGAATCTACAACAGAACTAAAGCTAGTGTCACATCTAGACATTTTATTTGACATAATTATATTCAATCTGTACAACAGAGATTCATTCATTAGGATAAATTCATTCAGTACTATCCCCCCACCCCGTCCCGTCCCATCCCGAGTCCCAAACTCACTGAAAACCGTGTTTCAGTCTGCAGCAATAATTTAAGATCAAGTGATGTTCTTCAAACATAAAGTCATAAATGAATAAAAGATCACAAATTGAAACGATACAATTTGAGAAAAATCCACATCCCCAGGACAAGCTCTCAAAGTCATATTTTCCTTCTCGACGTTTTTAGTTTTTTTCCTATGGTCTTTATGAATCTGAGTGCAAAGATCCTAGAGTTGTGTGAATGTGTGTTCATGACTAGTATTTTGAGTGTGAATTTTTGTTCCAAACCTAGCGAGCTGCCTTGCTGTCTACTATCTTCTAAAGCAAGATACACACATGATTTTTTCTACTGGTTTTCCACATTTTTATGATGAAATAACTATTATACAAGTCCTGAAAAGTTGTCCTAGATGGCAAAATCATGGCCAAAAGTGTGTGCACCAGGCTTTTGATGGTTTCCTGAATCATAACCTCATAAGTGAACTCTGTGTGAAATACAAAGAGCACTCCTCCCACCATGTGCACTGGAGACTCCATTCATAAATGATTTCAGTAGAGTTTGCCATTAGCATGTTGCTAAGCTAACAAATTATTTGAAATGCTCTTCATAGTTAACAACTCGGTGTGACATACAAACAGCGCTCCTCACCTTATGCGCACAGGAGATTCTAACTGACTTCAGTACAGTTGCCATATTACTAAGCTCACAACAGCACAGTTCAATTGATTTCAACAGAGTTTGACATTAGCATGTTGCTACATGCTATCAGCACCATTCTCTAATGTGCATAAAAATACATAAACAAATATTGGGTAAAATAGTTCTTATTTTAATTAGACAGGTTAAAGTGGTTAGCCTGCCATGTTGAATGATTTTTTGTACAAAGTTTATTGCATTGCAGTAAGGGACTGCATTATAATGTGATCAAAGTGACGTATCCAGACATCCCACCCTGCCAAAACTCATTTCCGGGAGATGGTACAACACCCACCATAATATATAAAAAAATTATATTATACTATTAAATTCATTCGCATAAACTGCCTAACACAGGTTTGTTCATTATCTGTCTACCAAAAGTGAAAATGATTTAATTGAGTGTGACGAAAAAAGAGCAGAGGATCTCCACAAAATCACAAAGTGGTCACAGAAGACGCATTTGAAACGTGGGATAATCCAACGCTATCTCACGACCGATTCGTACAAATTTGTACAAGTGAGTAAAAGGTGGCTAATTCGTATGATTTGTCTAAACCCCAGTGATGGGTAGGTTTAGGGGCGGGGTCAGGGGTAGGTCATTCGTATGAATTCGTACGAATTAGCCACCTCGTCAATTTGTACGGATTGCCGTGAGACTGGGTTAGATAATCCCAGGTGTTACGGTAATGCGTCTTGGCTGACCACTTGTGATCGGTCCACCGAAAATGCATCTAATACCACATGGAAACAGGCTTTCTCTCTCGCTTGATTGATTTCCGAGATATTGTATATAATATTGCGTCCATCAGGGACTCACTATCAACCGACTCCTGGACCTTCTGGGACAGGTGGGATGTCTGGGTACAGTATCTTAGAGGCAACTCACTAAGTTTTGGAACAGAGTCTGTTGGAGCAGCCAGTTCCCACCAGCTGGTCGACCATTTTAACAGGTTAGGATGCTGAGATGATGGTAGAGCAAGTGGTGTGTATTTGTATTTTAGTCCTTGTCAAGCGTGGAGAGACCGCAGAGTGGGAAGGGAAGAGTGAGACGAAGGATGAAGTGTCCATCTCCTTGGTAACCTGCTTGTTCGTCATGAAAAGTGCCGTCTGTCAATAAATGTCCGTCACAGGATGTGCAGGGAAGTGGGGCAGCGTTTTAATACGTTTTCTGGATAATTCCTAGCAGCAAAGACAAGCCGTCACAAAGGTGAGGAAAACGGGAAGGCAGACGTAAAAGACATGAAAACATCTGGGGTAGAAACAACAGGGGTTTGGGAAGGGGCTGGCAAACTGACATGGCAAAGACGGTGACAGAGGAAATGTGTCTGGGTTTGTGTCCTAACTTGTTTTTAAACACTCATTCCATCATACAAAAGTTTGTCCAAATATAAATCCCATCATCTCTAAGACATATTTTAGTGCTTTTATGTAGGTACGTTTGAAAAAGCTTGATTGGGAAAGTGTTAGGGCTGCTCCTGCATCCCAAAGGATGCCACCAGCTTGGCATTGTCCCTGGGATTGCCCGCTGGGCATTTAGAGTCACTAGGCTGAGGGTCGTGGCGACGGGCGTTAGATGGGTGTCTGTTGGGCGAGCCAGGTGGAAGAGGCACCTGGCCATTCTTCTCGTCTGAAAAAAGTTGTTTAATTACGTCAAAGAAGTTACTCAATGGGCTGCCTAGGTACACAGATAGGAAGAAAAGGAAAAAAGAGTGAACAAAGAAATGAACAATGGGTTCGCACAAGGAGAAATGGACAGAAAGGGGAAAAGAGATAGGATAGGGAAGAAGACTACGACTTGGAGAAGCTTAGAGGGCCACACTAACTTTTGATATTCTGTACAAGAAATGAGGCTTCTCTGGTTAAACCAGTTAAAACCAGCTTAAGGTTGTATCTAGCTGGTAGCCAATAGCTGGTTAGTACATTCAAGTTACAATATTTTATCAGTATCGGTGTTCCCTGGAAACGGAACCAATGACCATGGGCTTGCTAGCTTTATAGTCTACAAGTTGAGCAACAGCAACATAACTAGTTGTAGTTTAGATGGTTGATAAGCTGGACTAGCAGATGGTGGGAACCTAGCTGAGCTGGTAGACCATCTTGGATGAGATAAAAACATGCATAGCATGTTTTTTTTTCTAGCCCAAATTCAACTAGGTTCCCACTTGCTGGTCAACCAAATGAATCATCTTACTTCACCACCTTAAGCTGGTATGACCTGCTTTTTCCAATAACGTCCTTGACCAAGATGGTGTAACACATCAGCCAGGTCCCCAACAGCTGGTCAACCATCTACATCAGCTTGGACCAGTTAGAGACAAGCTACTGTGTTCACAAACAGAACTACCACCTTAAAGTCAGCGTGAATCAGCATTTGCAACCCATTTTACCTCTGCCACGACATACAGTAGTTCCAAGTCATACAGAATATTCAAGCAAAGAAAACAGCAAATTTTCCTTAACAGGGATTTACTTGGTGAGGTTTAGGATGGAGTCCAGTTGCAGTTGATTGTTGAAGATTACTTTTGAGGAGCCTTGAGGTGGAGGCTGAAGGTCAAGTTCATACCAAGAGCATCGTTATGGTATACATTTTTCATATATGCTGTAATTTGCTATTATTGAAGTACCCTATACTTTAATTTTAACTGCAATTAAATTAATCATTAACTATTGGTAAGACAACCGTACCTAAAACAGATCAACTGCTTTGGCTAACACTATTTTTGCCCTAGGTGAAGGGAGTTGAAAAGGCAAGTTGCTTAAAGAGATAGTTCACTTAAAAATGAAAATTCTGTGATCATTTACTCACCCTCAAGTTGTTTCAAACCTGTATGAGTTTCTTTCTTCTGCTGAACACAAAAGAAGATATTTTGAAGAATGTTGATAACACGACAGTTGATGGACCACATTGACTTCCATAGTAGGGAAAAAATACATCAACTCAAGAGAGAAACTCATACAGGTTTGAAACAACTTGAGGGTGAGTAAATGATCACAGAATTTTCATTTTTAAGTGAACTATTCCTTTAAGCAAGTTATTACACTTTTCCAAAAGATCAACGCTTGTTTTTTCTTTACAGTAATGTGCACTGAAAATCATCTGCAATAAGACCAGGAACATGTATTAAGACAGTAAATAGGGTTGGGTTCAATTTCATGTTGACTTTAAAGATGGTTTTAGCTGGATTTTCTGGTAGGGGTGAAGCACATGAGCACACATGGCTTTATATAGCCAACATTAGAAAGGCTAGATAATTAGAAAAGGCTCTAGAGTAATGAGTGAAGCGATGTGTCATCTGTACACTGTCACTGCAGAAAGAATGACACATAGATCAGTCAGGAAACTCACACATGGGTAGAACGTACCCTTTAATCTTAATTCTGCTCACTTCATCTGTCCGGTTCAATTATACACCATATTCCACAGGCGGAATATACAACAAGATATCATCATGAAGCAACGCTGTGTATTCTGTAATTATGTTAATGAAAAATCTTTTTTGATGGATGGAAAGACTACAATGTCTACAAACATTTTCTGTACATGTACAGACACTGCTGAGCAATTATTTAAACAAGCTAATTATTAACTAACAACAAAGAATAAATTACAAAAACCTCACAAACTTTGGCAAATGCAGTAACTAGTTCTTTCACTTATTCTAGCAGACTTTGTCAACTTTTTGTTCCTCGACAGGCTACTAAAAACCTGTGCATCCTGATTCATGAATTCTGGCAATTCTGGCGACTGGAAACGGCAATTTTCAAAAGTTCTTGGCATTTGTGTGTAATATGCACCAGCCGGTCCGGTCCATCTGAGGCTCAGACTAGCCTTCAGCCATCTCTGACTGCATGAGAAAACCCCCTTCAGTGTACTTGACTTCAGATTCTTCCAAACTCATGACTACACATGCAACCATAATTACACAAACTGGCACACCGTCAGTGGTGTAGGGTTCATTTGATCATTTGAACATCTTCAGAGCCTCTGGTGTACATATGTATAGCCTCGTCTGTTTGGCGCACATAGCCAAGAAACTAAGACCAGGTTTGTTACTGTGACCGCCAGTTACTGTTGGGCACATCTTAGTGTTTTAGTGCACACAAAACTTAAAGAAAACAAAATAAAATTGTGCTGCACTTACTGATTCAATCACATTACATGTGAAAGGGTATTTATAGGGCTGGGCGCACTTTAAATTGGACGTAATGCATGACATGCGTTATTACAAATGTTGTGATTATAACAGGTGTATATAAGGAAAAATGCAGTGTGCATAATAAAGTAATTCAGTGGCTCCAAAAACCTTTTGGATACTTAAAGGGATAGTTCATCCAAACATGAAAATTCTGTCCTCATTTACTCACCATCATGTCTGCAGAAAAAGAAAGTCATGCAGTTTGAAATGATATGATGGTAGTAAATAGAAATGTTTCCATCCACCTATTTTTATGCGCATTAAAAACCCTTCTGCGATTAATTGAGGAGAACCATTTTTTTTTTCTGATAAGACGTCACACGCATAAACTACATTCTAAATCCCTCGATGCTCAAAAAAACCTCATGTGACTTTGCCTCAACAGTGGATGTGATTGTATAAATGGACTAACACAGCATCTCAAATGTTGGTTTGATCATTCTGAAATGCCTGAGCCGAAGTCTGCCATCAGAATGTGATAAAAGGTCCTCCTAGAAGCAATTGTGTTCCCAAAAACCAACATCCGAACGCAAGATAACGGCAGTGTTTAATGCGTTTCGTCTGCGCATTTATGTCATTTATGATGGAGGAAAAAAGAGCCACAGTGGCTTGCCTGATTGCAGCAAATTGTGTTCATTTTGCACCAATTTCCCAGGTATTGATGATTTTGTGCATAAATTCGCAACATTGGATGGAATCATATATTGGTGACAAAATCTAAATTGTTGAGTGAACAACCCTTTAAGTCTTACTTAAACTCTCTGAATGTCATTGTATAAACCGATGGTTCTCAGCCAGGAGACCTCGGCAAACTGCAGGATGACTTAAAATTATTTAAATTAATAAATTGTTATTAATATATTAACATAATAAAAGGCTGTGTTTTGATCATCTACATTAACATTCGAATAAAAAAACCCGCATGAAATCGAGATTTAAACTGTGATCATACTTCTTTCCTCCCCCTACTCACAGTTTCTGTTGAGAAAAGCAGTTTGAAAACGAGCAGTTTTGTCATAATTACGGCATAAATATTGTGTTGAACCACTGTATTAGATAACACAATATGAAAGCAAGTGGCTTTTGTTTTAAAGAATGATAGCACAAGCATGCTTTTCAAGCAAAACATTTCACAAAAAAAGCCTTTTTTTTGTAAATGCCAAATTTGATTGATTTGTTAGCTAATGCAAAGACATTCACACATGTTTAAGTGTTAAGTGTTTCGGTACTCTTTTTGTCCACTGTAATTGTGGTGCAATTTGGTGTATTTAACACACAAGCCGTAAGAGTCTTACCACACTTTGACTTTGCGACTTTACCAGTTTTTACAGCGCACTGAGAGTTCTCTGGATACATGTGAGAGAGAGAAACGTGTGTTTACATGTGAGAGAGAGAAACGTGTGTTTACATGTGAGAGAGAGAAACGTGTGTTGACACCGAACAAAACTTTCACAAATAAGAGCAGGCTTAAAAAAAAGTTGAAAATTCCCTAAATCTTTTTTTTTTGGGGGGGGGGGGGTATAAATCGGATCAGCGCATTAGCACATTAAATTTGCTGTGTGTGCTCTTCATCATGCCCAAGTGAAGCAAATGAGCAATTTCCCATTAACAAGCATGGGGCCTGATGTCTTCAACTAGACCACATTAGGGGCGAGAGGACTTCGGTTGGGTGGTTATTGGACAAGTTTGTGTGGATGATTATGCTTGTTTGGAATAAAAATAGTTTTATGAAACTCAAGAACATTAGGAGGTTAGTTATTTTCATACACACAGAAAACCACAACCTCCTCCACAAAATAAAATAATTAAATCAGCGATTTTAGTTTATTTATTAATGTTTATTTTTGGACAGGTACGTGCAATCTGACTGCAGTGAGTATGTGCCATTCATCTGTGCAGTGCTGTAGTGCGTTCAAACCACAGTGAGTCATACAGCGCTGAATGAGACATGAAGAGCAATGAATGTGACATGTTTGAGTGAAAGGGAAGGAGAAAGAGAGATAGACTGTGAAAGGGAACAGAGAAGGACGACAGGAGGAGAAAAGGGAGGATCGACTCTCTTGAGATGGTCTGTAATGTCTTCCTGTTGCCCAACGCTCCCTGAAATCTCCCCAAAGTGGCAGTAACAAACACTGTTGAGGACCACTTCACACTCTTGTTATGATATACTACTTAATGATAGGTAGAAGTTATAACTAATATGTGTACATGTACAGTGGGGTACAAAATACCATTAGCCAAAAATGCTTAAATATTTAGCATTTTTAGATCAACATCTTCTGAAGGATCGTCACAGGATTAAATTAGATTTCAAAAATATATTAAAATAGAAAACAATTATTTTAAATTGTAATATTACTGTTTTTCCCCCTATGTTTTTGATCAAATAAATGCAGCCTTGGTTATGAGAAACTTATTATAAAAGTTTTTATATATATATACATATTTTAAATTATTTAACTATTTTATCATTCTTTTCAGCCATGTACAGAACACATTTGAGTGTAGAACTAAATGAACCTATAAATGAACTAAATTAATAACTTTTTTACAACAAAAATAAGCAAAAAAAAGCTACATTATCTGCCAATGGGGTAAGAAAAATTTCTGTTTGTATTAAGATTTTTTTTTTCTTACCCCATTGCTTTATATTGCTTTATCAGATATTGCTTTTTTTAAGGAACAATTCACTTAATTTTGATTTATTTACCCAGAAAACAATACATAATATTCATGGCATTTTACTCATCTAGTAAATGCATCTTGATTTAAGAATTTTTAGATATTTGGACTAGAAACAAGATAAAAATACTAATTTAAAAAAGTATGTTTTTCAGTGTACTTAAGATGGACCATGAGGGTAATTTCTTCTTCAAACAAACTTTGTTGCATTATTTTCCTCTTATCACTGTAAAGCTGCTTAAAGGTGACTTGACTTTTAGAACAAATAACAGGAAAATATCAAATTTGTAAAATATACAGTAACTAAATATATTTGAGTTTTATTGTTCCATTGCCAGAAATAATATTGTTCCAATACTGGAACATCTGTGTTGGTGTGCATTTGATAAAACCTAAAAAGTTGGATTATATGTATTGGTTTTGTCTGTAAGATGTTGTTGTTCATCTATCAGAACAGTAGGTGGAGCTGTTATCAGGGAGATGGTTGGGACACAGTCAAATATCATCATGTGTCAAAAAGAGAGGACATGCACCAGGTAAACGAAGAACAGGATGAAAAAAGTGGCTTTCTTTTCTTTTCTCCTCTGATGAACCACATAACCAGCTGTTCATCCTTGAAACTCTGAATAGTTTGAAGTATTAGAAGGTATACACTGAAAAACATTGAAAAATATTATTTTTATTGTAATGTCCCTGATTTGTGTCTTTTGTGTTCTGTTTGGTTTAGCACAATAGCTGTCTGATCAAACTGATGGGGACAAAGCAAGACTTCGGTTTCGGAGTTATCCCGACCTGAAACTGTACAAGAAACCTTTATATTACCAGCCCAAATCTATCACCCAACAAGGACACAGTCTCCCAAAGCTAGAAATCATGAAGCTGAGGTGCCCAGGTTTGGAGAACTGTCAGGGAATGCTACCGCTAATGAGAAATGGGAGCATCGGTGTGGCCGAAGGGAATCACCAAGAACTGGAAACTCCCCATCTCTTCTAGCGTCTGCAGGGGTTTGCTTTAGGGTGGGATCATGTGGAGAGTACTGTGATGCTGTGCTGCGGTCGAGGGGTGCGGGGGCATGCGTGATGAAGGAGAGGCATGTGAGAGGGAGCATGGGGCTCGGGTGGGATTGGGGGAAGGGACAGGGGATTTATACTCACCAGACAGCTGTTGGACCCCCGGCTGGTCGTGTGTGCTTAACAATTGCGCCTGAATCGACTCTACCACCCGCTTAAAGCGCCGACTTGGACCTACAATAAAGTGTAACAGGTCACATGTAAAAAGAAAAGAGACATTTTCTTGTTGAAACTGGAAGTTGGGGAGGGGGTTCCTTAAGACGGATTAGTTGACTACTCATTCAAGTCATGGTTGGATCATAGTAAAAGAAGAAATACATCCACAGACAGACAAATCTAAATTAGGACCGTAAGCCCTAGAAGCCTTTTAGGAATCTGACAGGAATTTATTGTAAAACTACTTGTAACTTGCAGCCCTTCTTATCTCAGCTAGGTGGACAACGACATGGGCCACACACTGCAGTAGTAAGAGCTGCTATTGACGCTATTATGTGGAGACTTAATGAATATTAATGGAAGGAAATAAAGAAGAATGATGTATTAGCCGATACTTCTACAATGTATTTTTAGGTGTTCTATTTATCTTAGTTGTTATTGCAACTTCTGAAATATACTGATGTTATAAGTGGTGTGTGTAAGAGGCTATTTTGCTCAATCTGAGAATTAAATTGAAATGTTTCTAAAGGTGCTGTCACATTGGCCCTCTTTACACCTGGTATTAAGATGAGTTTTGGTAGAAGAGGAAGACACATTCCTGTTTACACCGGGTGTTTTAATCCGTCTCTTTTGTCCACTTTCAACCACTTCTGCCCTGATTTCTTCGAGGGGAGGGTCTATGGGCGGGTAAATGTATGTGTTTTTTCAGATCTTTCAATCTAATGGACAAAACAAGCTCAAGCTATTTATATATGAACACAAAAGGAGACGACAAAAAAAATATACGGAGAGCATTAGCTTTCGTTTCTGCTCTGATAGTCCACACCGAATGCTGTGAGTGTGTTAGAAATCAGGAATGGTGAGAGAACATTGTGTTTGGTACGTTTTTCATCTTCAAACCAAACTTGGGTCTTCAGTCGACAAAGTTTAAATCCCGTCTGGCTAGAGCACTTCCCATAATGCTTACACATGAGGTCGGTAGGCGGAGAGAAGACGGTCTTTTGTTAGCCTGGTTAAAACCAGACCATTCTCAGTCGTAACTGAGTTAGGGTCTGGGGAAGGTTCATTGACAGCTCACTTCCAAAGGGGCGTCACCAATGGATGTCGCTCAAATGCCTCTGGGCGCAATTGGATAGACCTAAAAACCAATCAGATCGATCATCATCTTGTAAAGCCCGCCTCAACGTTTGTGATTGGTGCCTCGATTTGGAAAGATTGGAAATGAGCTTGAATGGGCTCTACGCCAGACTAACTTGCAGAGCAAATCTAAATTTGCAAGAAGTTCGTCTGGGTTTTCCCAGGCTAGTCTTTTGTGGCTGTTCGAACACATTTGACCACATGAGCGTTTACACTATGAAATTTGCATTTGCGGTCATGCATTTTGACCAGATTGCATTTTCGACTACCTCTGGAAGTAGTCAAAAGTGGACAAGCTCAAAATGTTTCAGACCCCATTTACACCTGTATTTAGCTTCATCTAATGTAGCCAAGACTAAGTGTACACTGTCAGAAATGGGCTTTACATGAAATATTCACAATATATTGACACTCACTAAACATGCGTATGCACCAATTTGTGTGTGAAATCATACAAACGTTTTCACAAACAAATCATAATTGATCTATAACTTGTCATACTGTAATGTACTCTAAATGAGGGAACAACTGAAACCACACATGCGAAAATCACATTCTCTAAGTGGCCTCATAAATGTGTTATCTCAATTACATTACATATATGCATCATTTGTTTGCTGAGATTAATATATGGCCCTTACATGGAGATGGTTTAGGTTTGTTTTATGCAAATGACTGACACTTATTGAGAATACTCCAAATACATTCCCATTAGAACAAGTTTAAGAACACATTGTTGTGGATTAGTCAGATGTTCTCCTGTGTGCATAAATACAAATAGTCTGCTAATTATTATTAGTGAATGAGACCCAATGTCATTAAACTACGCTGTAAGATTCTTTACAAGAAAATACTATTTACTAGACTGGGTAAAGCCAGCCTGATCTGCCGGAGAGTTGATTTCGCCCTGCAGCTTTTATCCTGCTTCCGTTACAATTTTGCGGGGACCAATCACAAACCGGCTTATCCACCTGGCGTGCTATTGGCGGGTTTAATCCAATCCAATTCCTTTTAACCTCTCAACGACGCTAAATGGCTTCTTTTTGATTTAGCAAACAAATCGCCCGAGTGGGTGTAAATACCAATCACTTTCAAGGTTTTTTTCCCCCAACCTGCAAAAAACGCTCGATGCCATTGCTGCTTCTGCAAACCGCTGATCAACGCTCCAAACGAACACGTTTGTTGGCACGTTTCCTGCCTGGAGTTTTCACTGCAAAGTATGTCACCCGGATCGTTAGTCCGATTGGTCGAAGGACTATCCAATTGCGTACAGAGTCATTTGAACTATGCCCGTTGATCACGCCTCTTGTGCAGTAGAAAATACAGAGCAGACTCTGACCAATGTTCAATCTTAAAAGATTGAGCTTGGTCTGATGATAGCCAGACTAACTATTTACGTCTTTCTACTTCAAAACTTCACATTAAATTTTTTCGGAGTAGTTTCACGATCCTACCTGATGGCTGTTATCACTGAAAAATATTCCCCTGTGGCATATTTCTTCTTCTTGCATAGTAACAATGTATTGGTGAATATAAATGTTATAAATATATTAATAACTTTTTAAATTAATCGTTTTGAATCTACAGTATTTGGCAACAAAGGCTTTTCGGTCAAAATTATGGCTAAATATGACTGAAAAAATACCCTAAATAAGCTACTTCGAGATATCAATATCAAGATACATACAGATCGTCAAAAGGCAGAAAAATATCAAAATATATATATTTTCTAGCTTTTATCATCCAACAATGCTGCCAAATGGACCCAATCTGTGCTCTACCAGGGATTGTTTTCCTTGTCAAAATACTGTTGCAGGTTATTCTGACAAATTGAATGTGATTATCCCAAATAAGATTCAAAAAGGTAAAAATAATTCAGCTTTTCCCCACAGCTATTTTGGTGTTTTTAAGCTACACTCGTGATCTTCGGGCTTGATGATTGGGGATGTTGATTGCAGTTGCTGTGTTTACCTGAGAGCAGAGTAAAGGTGACTGAATAGATGCCGTTCTCCTTGGTGGTCACGGTGCTCTCGGTGTACGTGATGTCAACCTGGAACTTCACAGGCTTTTGGAAGACGGTGGGACCAGCTGTAGATTTGTACTCGGCCCGAAAACTCGTCTGTGAGACGACGCTGTGACTGAGGCTGGGTATCTGAGGGAGGAGAAAGGTAAAGCTCGATTAGCTCTTACATATTTGAAAGCACCTGCGAGGAACCTCTATGGAAACTTGTGGCTATTTATAACTTTCGTGTAGCCAAATGTGAGGAAAACATCACTAACCACCACAAGCAAATTTTAAACAGACATTTAAACCACTTGCCGGTCTAAATGACACACTAAACTCCTTTCCCTTTTCCACAAACCTCTCGAGGCACAACATCTATATGCTAATGATTCATGTCCTGCGTTGATTTTCCATTGACCTCTAATGAAAGAGGCTGCCACAGGGAAGGATGGAAACATCACACACTAGCATTTTACAGAAATGAAACACAAATCAGAAAGGTGTTTGCAAACGTAAAAACACAGGCTTCCGGCCAAGCCTATCAAAACTGCTGTGACAAGGAAAATCTTCCGATCTGATAGAGAGAATGTAGAAGCATATATTAAAATATTCATAGCTGTCGTTCACAACATTGGAATGAAACGAGATTGGAGCCATGCAAAACTGATTTCTTACCGAGAGAAAGGCGTGGACGATGTCGGCTTTTATAGAGCTCAGTGGCTTGTCCTTAATAACCACAAAGATCTGTTCTTCTTTCTCTAGGTTGATGAAGTTCCCAAACCAAGATTTTTTGGCAAGTCTGCAGGGCGAGAGAAATACAAAACATGAACTTTTTATGAAGTCTTCAGGGGATACAAGATCAGTCCATATCAGAGCTCAGAATAAGACAGATCCTATGGCGGTTATGCAAAATAAATTGATATTGAATAATTTATAAAAGGGACTCGAGATCGCCACACAGCAGAGCATCTACCATGAATTAACATGATGGACTTTGCATGAGGTTATATTGATGGCTGTGAGAAAAATTTAATGAAGTCGTACAAAAATCCATAAAAAGCTCTTGCCGCACAGCTAAAAAAAAATGCTTGTACATATTCACCCTGGTTGGTGTTTAGCTCCTAAAATGCATTTTAGGAAGTGAATTGTTAGAAAAGCCAAAATATGAATGCATCATTTGTTGTGATATAAATTTAAGAAGACTTGCAAAATTGGCTCACGTATTTAGTGGCGTACAAGTGTACATATGTACATTTAGTGGCGCCCTTTGAGTTTTATTTGGCTACAATAAAAATATCTAGGAATATTTATCTTTGATTTAATGAATGGAATATGTATTGTTAACCCTTAACACCCATTAACTGTTGCAATTCATAAAAGATTTTGCACAGGTTTAAATATCTTTGGAATGTTGCTATGTTTCTATCACTAAAAATTTTACTGTAAACAAAAACATACTTAATTGTAAATCTGTACTAATGTATATTTATACATTTGAATAAAATGTCATATATATATATATATATATATATATATAACATTGGAGGCATTATATTTATACAAAAGCTTTTTTTTTCAAATAAATGCTGTTCTTTTAACCTCTCTGTTCGTCAAAGATTTCTAAAAAAAAATAAGGAATATCAGTTTACACAACAATATTCTTGAATTTGTTTTAAACATTGATAATATTAAGAAAGGTTTATTGATATTTTGTCTCGGTGACCATGCTGACTTAGCAATGCTAGGAAATTTAAATAAATAAATTCTAAAAATATGTCTGCATATTTCTATGATACATTTCAGAGTATAAGCTGCCGTTATATGCATTTGTAACCCATATTTAGAGAAAGTATTGTTAAACAACTGTTGCAATTTTGCTGCAGTAGTTCTCTGAGAATTAAACCATCTCTGTTGATGGAAAATCAACCAAAACCCCTGGTGTTTAAACTAGCTGCTGTAATTTGGTCTTGTTTGAGCATATAAAGGAATAACTGTCTGTCTAAACATTATTCTAGCTCTAAAAAGCTTCAGTCTGCCAGTGTTGTGTATCAACAAAGCACAGTCGCTCACAACTTAGCTTCCAGAAACTGATTTATGACAGAGGATGACAAAAGAAAGCAGAGAGTGCCGCGGCTTATCCTGCTGGCACGGAGAGTGAGAGAGAGGCGGATAAGTTATGGAAGACAAAATAGAAAACAAAAGAGGATGAGGCATCACTCCGTGTGGGGGAGAGAGTTTGCGACTGCTGTCTGCTGTGCACTGAGACCCTCGGTGGGAGAAAGATATGACTGAGCTTCCATTAGAGAGGAAAAAACACTAAATGGTTTAACAGAGGCAAACATAACTCACAATGATTTCTGAAGTGCTAAGGGGGTTTTACATCAACACTGTTGTTGGGTAAGTATTGTTCAAGGTCTACAATTCGTCTTTTTCAGAGGAGGTTTCTTGGCGGCTGTATTTTGAGGTGTTTCCAGCACAAAACTGACTTAATGGTAAGCTGGAAAAGCACTATTGCACGTTCATGGAAACCAAATGTCCATATATATATATATATATATATATATATATATATATATATATATATATACACACACACAGTATCTCACAAAAGTGAGTACATCCCTCACAATTTTGTAAATATTTTATTATATCTTTCCATGGGACAACACTGAAGTAATGACACTTTGCTAAAATGTAAAGTAGTGAGTGTACAGCTTGTATAACAGTGTAAATTTGCTGTCCCCTCAAAATAACTCAACACACAGCCATTAATGTCTAAACCGCTGGCAACAAAAGTGAGTACACCGACAAGTGAAAATGTCCAAATTGGGCCCAAAGTGTCAATATTTTGTGTGGCCACAATTATTTTCCAGCACTGCCTTAACCCTCCTGGAGTTCACCGGAGCAGACTGGCTGTCACTGGATCCTCTTCCACTCCTCCATGGTGACATCATGGCGCTGCTGGATGTTAGAGACCTTGCTCTCCTCCACCTTCCGCTTGAGGACGCCCCACAGATGCTCAATAGGGTTTAGGTCTGGAGACATGCTTGGCCAGTCCATCACCTTTACCCTCAGCCTCTTTAGCAAGCCAGTGGTCATCTTGGAGGTGTTTGGGGTCGTTCATGTTGGAATACTGCCGTTCGGCCCAGTTTCCGAAGTGAGGGGATCATGCTCTGCTTCAGTATGTCACAGTACATGTTGGCATTCATGGTTCCCTCAATGAACTGTAGCTCCCCAGTGCCGGCAGCACTCATGCAGCCCCAGACCATGACACTCCCATCACCATGCTTGACTGTAGGCAAGACACACTTGTCTTTGTACCCCGCCACACACGCTTGACACCATCTGAAACAAATACGTTTATCTTGGTCTCATCAGACCACAGGAAATGGTTCCAGTAAACCATGTCCTTAGTCTGATTGTCAAACTGTTTGCGGGCTTTCTTATGTATCATTTTAAGAAGAGACTTCCTTCTAGGATGGCAGCCACGCAGACCAATCTGATGCAGTGTGCGGCGTATGGTCTGAGCACTGACAGGCTGACCCCCCACCCCTTCAACCTCTGCAGCAATGCTGGCCGCACTCATACATCTATTTTGCAACGCCAACCTCTGGATATGATGCTGAGCACGTGCACTCAATTTCTTTGGTCGACCATGGCGAGGCCTGTTCTGAGTGGAACCTGTCCTGTTAAGCGCTGTATGGCCTCGGCCACCGTTGCTGCAGCTCAGTTTCAGGGTTTTGGCAATCTTCTTACAGCCTAGGCCATCTTTATATAGAGCAACAAATCTTTTTTTCAGATCCTCAGAGAGTTCTTTGCCATGAGGTGCCATGTTGAAATTCCAGTGACCAGTATTAGAGAATGTGAGAGCGATAACACCAAACTTAACACACCTGCTCCCCATTCACACCTGAGACCTTGAAACACTAACGAGTCACATGACACCGGGGAGGGAAAATGGCTAACTGGGCCCAATTTGGACATTTTCACTTAGGGGTGTACTCACTTTTGTTGCCAGTGGTTTAGACATTAATAGCTGTGTGTTGAGTTATTTTGAGGGGACAGCAAATTTAGGTAACGCTTCATTTTACAGTCCTGTTCCCCATGTACATACTATGTACTTATTATAGTAATTACAATAACTGGGTAATAACTAAGTACTAACCCTGAACCTACCCCTAAACCTAACCTTAACCCATGTACTTACCTTACATTACCCAGTACTTTCTTAGGTAAGTACACTGTAAGTACACGTAAGTTAACGTACTGTAAAATGAAGCGTTTCCCAAATTTACACTGTTATACACGCTGTACACTCACTACTTTACATTGTAGTAAAGAGTCCAGCACTCTGTAAAGTCTCCTCCAGCACATCCCAAAGATTTTCAATGAATTTAAAGAAGAGCTCAGAAGAGCCGATTCATGTGTGAAAATGATTATTAATGCTCCTCCCAACCATTCTTTCACAATTTGAGCCTGATGAATCTTGACATTGTCATCCTGGAATATGGCCATGATGTGTCTTCCTACACGGTTGTTTAAGAAATGAAAAGCTATACACTCCATCAGTTAGTGTTAGAAGAACTGATGCCAAACATATAACATGCTAGAAACATTATAATTACTGCAATAATTATCCAATACTAGAATTTTAAGCATTTGCCCATTTAAATCCAAACAGTGACTTTTTTTGGCCAGGCAGTGTATAAACAATTCAATTAATAGCTTTGTATTCAATAGCTTGATAAAAAGACAATAGAAGTCAAAGGAAAATCCATGACGATATAAAAAGATGTATACTCACTCTGGGGAAGACTCTGGCGTGAGGCTGGACATTTCCTCTTGAGTGGGAACTGTTCAAAATAAAGCAAAGATGTTTTTGTCATTCATCATTGAAATAGTTCTTTAACTAATTCAAAATCTCACTATGTAGGACATAATTAGAGCCTATAGTTGCATGCAAAGGAGTATTTATCACAGGTTACTCATTCAGCTTGGGCTTAAAGGTGCATTGTGTAATATTTCTGAGGATCTATTGACAGAAATGCAATATAAGATCCTGAGAACTGTGTTTTCAGTGGTGTATAAAGACCTTACTTAATGAACCGTTATATTTGTATTACCTTAGAATGAGCATACGCCGACATGTTTCTACAGTAGCCCTAAACGGACAAACGCGTTTCGTTACTATGTTGTTCTTCGTGCAAGGAAGCAAGCTTAGTTCAGCGAATAAAACACTGACACACTGATGAACAACTACTAATAATATTCGCAATAACATAGTTTTACTGAATAATTAAGTAAACATTATTTCTTAATTTATCCTTGTAAAGAAACCTCATTGCTGAACTGGCTGTCTCAGACGATGACATATTTTCCTGTCGGCCACCATAACTTTTGTTGGTTGCAATTTGTAACCTCACCACTAGATGCTGCTAAAAATCACACACTGCACCTTTAAAAGTTATGCCAACAATAAAACTGGATCATTAATGGGTCACATGCAGTAAAAGGTATTTAGAAATGCAAACTGATGCTACTGAAACAAAGTGAGGTGGTAACCATGGAAGCAGGCTTATTATTAGTTTTACAGTCAGTATATGTAAATGAGACAATTTAGCCACAACAACCATTAAACAAATCCAGTCAATCTGGAGGAGGTAAGAGCTTTATTTTAGGTCTATAATGACCCGTGACCCTACATAGGACATGTGGTTTGGAGAATGGATAGATGGATGGATGAATTGTAGATTGTTGAATATATCCACCAATTTCTCACGATACCTTGCAGTTTCCTGCGGTGAAAGCGTGGCGAGCCCAGGAAGCTGTTCCTGATGGAGTTGAGGCGAGTCTTCCAGGGCATTCCCCCGATGGAGGGGCTGGGGGGTGGAGTAGGGGTCGGCGTTCCCGCTGGGCTGTCCTTAGGTGTGTGCACGGGCGTTCCTTTGGGGGTAGGGATAGGGCTGCCCCTTGGAGAGGGGTGGGGGGTCACCTGTATGGTAGGGATAGATTTTATGGTGTGGTCAGAGCCGGGCACAGGGTGAAAGTGGTGTAGACGGATGGGGGAAAGAGGGACAACAGGCCTAAAAGGGACTGAGAGCGTAGGGGGAGTGATGGAGGCGGGGGTTGCCCGTCGCACCAGTGGGGCGCCCGGAAAACAGGGAGCTTGAGGCTGACACGGAGTCGAAGGTTCTGACTTGGCTGTCAAAATGGGTTCAGGCTCGGTTTCAGGTAAAGGGTTTGATCGGGCGGACTGTAAGGGTTTGTCTTTGGGTTTGGCTGGAAGAGTTTGGGTCTTTGGGTAGGGCAAGAGAAACTCAGATATAGAGTTTGGTGTTAGGGAGTTAGAAGTTGGGGGTTTTGCCCCGCTTTGTTCTGAGTTTGGTTTTAGGGAGTTAGATGTTGCGGGTTTTCCCC
This sequence comes from Gila orcuttii, assembly GCA_026230005.1. Classification (NCBI taxonomy): domain Eukaryota; kingdom Metazoa; phylum Chordata; class Actinopteri; order Cypriniformes; family Leuciscidae; genus Gila; species Gila orcuttii. The sequence continues at coordinate 22,826,378 of JAPDVR010000025.1, forward strand.
CGCTTTGTTCTGAGTTTGGTTTTAGGGAGTTAGACGTTGGGGGTTTTGCCCCGCTTTGTTCTGAGTTTGGTTTTAGGGAGTTAGAAGTTGGGGATTTTGCCCCGCTCTGATCGGAGTTTGGTTTTAGGAAGTCAGTGATACTAGAACTGGGGGACAAGAGCAGCTCAGTGGACTTAGGCGGGACACAGAACTTTCGGACGGGCTTTAGGGGAAGTCGACAACCAGAGCAGAACACATCGAGAAATTAAGGCACGAGTCACAAAGCAGCAAGGGTAAAACACACACAAAGGGAAGGAATCATTTAGGGAGAAAAAGGATCCGTGGAGATGCAGAAGAAACAAAAGAATCATGCAGTTAGCCAAGACCGGTGAGCCAAAGATGCAACAAGACCATTGTGAAGAGCAAATCAAGAGTCTTTTCAGGCACACAAAAGAAAGATGCCAATGGGAAAATAAAAAGGGATTAAACAGCTAATTTTCTTCTGTGAAATGAGCAACTTGGACATCAAACATGAAATCATGTATGAGAGGTGTGGACAACGTAATTTGCAGTATCTGGGTGAACGACATATAAAAACATTCATAATAAAGAAAAGGAAAAATCGTAAAAATCCAATTTAAAACATGTGCCAAGTTCTTATAGAAATGTTCTCATTATGTTAGATTCATATGGTTTCGAAAAACTTTTATACCATTTTCAACAAAGGTTTAAATTTACTAACACCCAAAATTACATGTGGTGTAGCTAGGGTTGCCACCCGTCCCTTAAAATACGGAATCGTCCCGTATTTGTGAAATAAACAGCGCGTCCCGTTTTGAATCAATACTGGACGCGGTTTGTCCCGTATTTCTGATAGTGTTACCACCCATCCCGTTTTTCCCGGGATTGTTCTTCTTTTTAACAACCTGTCCCGGGAAATGTATACACTCTCCCGGTTTTCGAAAGGCTAAGAGGAATATGAATGTTCAAACAGCGCGCACGGCACGCATGCCTCACGAAGCGCATGTAAGCCCCATACAATGCTGAATATGAATCTCTCAAATCTCAAAACACAAAAGCTGCAGAAATATTTCAAGCACTTTCGTCTCTTCACCGTTGGAATCCAGCAAAGTAATCAAAGCAAACTAATTCACAAGCAGTATATTAACCTAATTTATGCCAAACATGAAAATAATGTCTTTAAAATCCTCACTTTTCATGTGACACAGGTTTAGAGTGAACTTCTAAATCAATTTCCACTTGGAAACTGTTCTATACGTTGCTGAGCTTTAGGGCAAGGCCTCTGTAATCTGTGAGCTGTCTTAAACAAGTCAACTGGAAAAGTTTAGCCAAGAGCTTCTGTGCTAATCAGAGGAATGGGATTTTCTACAGCCTTCCCTGAGCTGGATTTCCAGCAGATAGGATGAAAGAATATATCTCCATGAAACAAAAACTGCTTTCTTGCGTTCTTCCCTTTCTTGTTTACTTTGTTTGCTAGAGGCCAGTATGCTATTTCCAGGTTACGACCAGTTAGTTTTCTTGCACTTTCCAGTCATTTGTGATTGCTGGATAAGGACTTAAAAAAAAAAAAAAATTACATCCTAATAAAGAAAACTAATTTGTCACCAAAACACTCACCTACTAACATCCTAAACATCCTTTGCTTATTACTATCATCCGCTATATATGTATAGTCCAAATTTAAAATGTCACAGCCAAGAATATAATCCAAATTAGTTTTTATAGAAATCAATACAACGCCACCACTCACAGTCGTGTAGTATGTGCAGTGTGACGGAGTGTGTGATGGTTGCCATGGGGGTGGCTGAGGAGGTGCGTGCTGATTGGTGGACAGACAGGAGCAGGTGTGCTGGGGGCGGAGCTTACTCACCCGTGGGCTGCTGAGAGGACTGGTGGAGAGACCAGAGGACGCCCCGCTGATGGACCGGGACCTGTGTGGACACACATCAGAAAACACACACGGTGAGATGCTGCTTACAGCTAGGAGGGACAGGAAGTGAGAACAGTGCTGATGTACACACTCTATTATAAAGGGGGAACATTTACCTCATTCCCAGATATTTGTAAGTCTAACAGTTTACTATAACTTTTATTTTAAACATTCATGAAGTATCATATGACACTGAAGACTGGAGTAATTATGCTGAAAATTCATCTTTGATCACAAGAATACATTATTTAAAATATATTTAAATAGAAAACAGCTATTTTAAATTGTAATAATTTCCATGGTATTACTGTTTTCAATGTATTTTTATCAAATAAATGCAGCCTTGATGAGCAGAAGCATTAAAAAGAATCTTTACTGACACCAAACTTTTAAACATAATGTTTATTAAATATAATTTTGTCCCAGACAATGCATATTGTTTTTATTGTGGAAAATAGTGTAGGTCATTAAGGAAAATCCTTAATGTTGTATTTTTTATGCATTTTCTGTATAGTCCAATTACTTTTATATTCAGGATTTTTTTGTTTTAAATAAAATAAAATGCTATCTTCAGGCATTGCTGTGTCATTCTGTGCTGTAACTGTTCAAAATGGTTATACCCCTTTATTTTCAGGTTTAAATTAACTAAATTGATTTCCAAAGTGTTCTCAGACTTCTCCACCAACATTCATCTAGTCTTTCTCTCCACATTCTAATCACTTTTGCCACTCTGAATCTTGATCTCTGTCCTTCTGTCTCTCTGGATCTGTAATCCAGGTCAGATGTCAGGTCTGTTTGGGATAAAGCAGCGTACTCAACCCTAAAGCACTGAGGCGGACAGCGGCCTTAATCTGAGCCCCTATCTCCCAAAAATCAGGGCAAGCTTCACTAAGAACAACACATGCAAATGTGTCAGCAAGAGTCTCAAGGTTTTGAGCAAGAGACACACAAAAAAAAAGTGATCGCTACAGAGATATGGGGGAGGGGGGATGGGGGATTCAAATTTGCTTCGATCTTTTGTCATATACGATGTTTTGTACAAATAAAACATCCTGCAAGTTTCATAGCTTAAAGGTGTAGTGTGAACATTTTAGCAACATCTAGTGGCGAGGTTGTGAATTGCAGCAAACAGAAGTTACGGTGGCCGACAGGAAAATATGTCATCGTCTGAGACAGCAGAGAGTAGCCAGTTAAGCAATGAGGTTTCTTTACAAAGATAAATTAAGAAATTCTCTTTACTTAATTATTCAGTAAAACTATGTTATTGCGAATATTATTATTAGTTGTTCATCATTGTGTCAGTGTTTTATTCGCTGAACTAAGCTTGCTTCTTTGCACGAAGAACAACATAGTGACGAAACGTGTTTGTCCGTTTAGGGCTACTGTAGAAACATGGTGGTGCAAAATGGCTATTTCAATGTAAGTGGACCCGCGGTGCATGTAGATAGAAACGGCTCATTCTAAGGTATAAAAACATAACGGTTCATTATTTAAGGTCTTTATACACCTCTGAAACCATAGTTATGTATATTATATTGCATTTCTGTCAACAGATCATCCTAAATATGACACAATGCACCTTGAAGATGACATCCTCATTATAAACAAAGCATTTAGCTCCAAAAACGCTTGTTTGGATATTGCAGGATTTGTGATGTCACACGGGCAAATACATTTGCATATGACTGCCCCCAGAGCAAGACATTGACAAATACATCATCACATCATAGGCCCCGCCCACTGGCGTTCAGTCCCTTAACGGCTGATATCTGCTACACTGGATGTGAGTGTCACTTCAAAAGCAAATAGAAGCCATTTTAATCACTGATGCTGTCTACACTGAATACAGCATACAGACAGCATTCAGTTCCTGACATTCTCCACGCGCTCGAGTCTGTCGACAACAGACAGACAGACTTTGCACCACCATGTAGAAACATGGTGGTGCAAAATGGCTATTTCAATGTAAGTGGACCCGCGGTGCATGTAGATAGAAACGGCTCATTCTAAGGTATAAAAACATAACGGTTCATTATTTAAGGTCTTTATACACCTCTGAAACCATAGTTATGTATATTATATTGCATTTCTGTCAACAGATCATCCTAAATATGACACAATGCACCTTGAAGATGACATCCTCATTATAAACAAAGCATTTAGCTCCAAAAACGCTTGTTTGGATATTGCAGGATAGGGTGAAAAACTCCACCTAATTTTTTCATCCAACCTCAAAATCGTCCGACATCGTTGTTTTACATTTTAAGTTTTTTGGCAAATGGCATTTGACTTAGTGTTTGCATGTTAACTTTCTAAACACTAGATCTGTACTTCCGCGTGACCTTTCGTAATGTGTGGCGCATCGCAGAGCTAGTGCAAGACGAGCATTTGTTGTTAAAAGTATATACATTTTTTTTTTTTTTTTGAAAATGACAGATGGGTTTGGCTAGATAAGACTCTTACTCCTCTAGTCAGGGATTGTGTAAAGCCTTTGAAGCTGCTCTGAAACTGCAATTTAGACCTTTAACATGTTGATAACCACTGAAGTCCACTATATGGAGAAAATCCTGGAATATTTTCCTCAAAAACCTTAATTTCTTTTTGACTGAAGAAAGAAAGACATGAACATCTTGGATGACGTGGGGGTGAGTAAATTATCAGGAAATTTTAATTTTGAAGTGAACTACTCCTTTAAAGGAGCATTGCGAAAGTTCTGAAATTTCTAACTGTTACTGACACCAGTGGCCGTTAGAGAAACTGCAGCCAGTCTCATGCTCGTTCTCGTTGCGCACGCTCGCACGCTCGTTGGCCGCACTAGATAAGGCTCTTTTTTCTTTTTTTAACTTACGAGGAGTTTCCGTGGGTGTCTGGATTGTGCTGGAGGCTGGTCGCTTCTTTCCGTCCGCAGAGTCCATTTGAAACACTAGTGCTAGCGATTGCCGCTGCCGTACGGCTGTAAGCCCAAGTAGACGAGAACGCGCATGACGTCACATTTTGTGAATTTTCGCGCCAATTCGGACCCGACTCCTCCACACACAATTGAGCCTACAGGCTGATAGAGGCAACCGTGGTGGACAGCCAAGGTGTCATTCTATCTATTACAATATGGTTGGCTCATAAATGTACAAATGAAAACTCTATCTTAAAGATTTTTTAAAGTAAAAACCTACATATAGCCCCTTTAAAGGAGCCGCTCTTTAAATCATTCTAGACAGAGGGTTATTTTCATATGATCTATGAAAATAATATTTTTTTTTATTTATTAGCATTACAAGTACATATACAATAATATACAACATATACAACAATAATTAAAAATGCATGTAATGGCCCATTTAGAGGAAAAGATCACCAAAAACAAAATGTTGTTTTTGGGTGAACTTTCCCTTTTAGACAAATGATAAATTAGGAGTTTATATTTAAAACACTAGTCTAGGCTGAAAGCCTCTGAGTGGCATCTCTCTCTTGTGTGGGTGTTTAGAGGAAGAGATGGCTATGAATCCTGCAGATGCTAAAGATATAAGTTATTTTAGTCTAGAGTTATAAAGGGGTGAGTGGAGACATCCGGCACGTGACGTATTGATATACGCAGAACAGCGTATGAAACTAATAAAATGTGAAACCTATATTTAGATGTGAAGGGCATTATGTGGTGACTAATCGCCTGGCAGTCAGAGCATTCAACTCTTTGTTTACAGATAAATCATCACTACAAGACATAAAATGAGCTCCAGGAACACAAGTAAATGATTATTTAAATGAAACAGTCAATCATTTTTAGAAGCAGTTTGTTTATATTAATCCAATTTGCTCAAATAGATTAGGATATTAACTGAGTACGGTTAACATGACATGATTTTTAACTGCAAAATCAACCACATCAAAACTCACATCTCTTTCTCATGAACTTTCCATTTAAAAAAAAAACTCACTCCTTCCTTCACATATGCTTCAACACACAGATCCAGCTTTTAAAAATAACATTTCAAAGTCTCTTTTTTCTTTGACACACACTGATCTCATGCCTTTTTAAAGTCAATAAACAACACAAAAACACAAATGATGCAACAGAGAGTCTTTTTCTGAGGTCACTTCTAGTTTAAAATGCACTGTTTTTAGGAGGTAGTAAATTATGATACTATGGAAGCTTGTTTCGCCATGAAAAAAAAACAATTTAAAAGAAAATTATGATTTTTTTTTATACATTGCAATTGCAAATTATAAAGTCAGAATTGCGGGATATAAACTCTGACTTTTTTTCTCGCAATTGCAAGTTTATATTTTGCAATTCTGACTTTTTTCTCAGAAAAGAGAATTGTGGAAATAAACTTGCAATTGCAAGGAAAAACGTCAGAATTGTAAGATAAAAGATCACAATTAACTTTTTTATTTTTTATTCCGTGGTGGAATCAAGCTTCCATATGATAGAGAAAGTTGGAAAAAAAAATGTAAATGTCAAAAAGACTCTCAAGATCTACACTAAAGATGAGTTGTCTATAACTAATGTAATGTAACGTTATCTAAAATCATTGCTAAAAACTGGATCTAAATATATGCTTGATTTACTCTGTTCACTCTTGTAGTCAGATTCACTTAGTGTTCACGCTGTCATTTTTAAGACCAAACCATGAATTCCTCCGTCACACACACAAACGATGATCTGTTGCAAGGAGCCGGCGTTTCCGACGCTTGTATCGAACTTTAATGGGCAACATCTAGACTGTGATGAGAAGAACCAGGTTTGCTTGAACATTCTGGCCTTTTTAGAGTCGCATCTTGTGACATCACGTCCTGTTTTTAATTTGTTTAGATGGTTCGAGTTCCTTTACAGGGTTCTCAGTCCGCTTATTTTGGTATTTTGTCATTTTCAAACACCTTCCCCTGAACATCTCAAGCTTGACGAATGAATCAAAATTCACTGAAAAAATGCAAAATAACAGTTTTCATTTTAGGATACAATTCTAAAACCAGATGCCACTGGAATGGGTGTAATGAGGTCATGGGACAAATGTAATTTGACCAAAAAATCCAGCAGTCCTTTGTACTATTTCCCATTATTATTATAATTTTTTAAATAAGGAGTATTCAGAGTATATGCAGTAAGCAGCAGAACAGAGCTAGTCTCTTCTTTCTTTAGGGATGCGGCTGAAACACAATCATTGTGAAATCCTCAGGTGGCGTATGTGTCAGTCTCGGGTCATCATCTGTCAATTCCCCATTTCAATCCCGCATCAGAAACCTCTGGCCATTTGAGTGGGAATGAAAAGAGTTTAATGAAATTGGGTTTTGAAATGAATTGGAGGAACGAGACCTACTTTGTTATTATACAGTGGAAGGTGAGGGTTCAGAGTTTACGTGGAATAATGGCAGTGAAGAAAAAGATAGCGGAGGTTAAAATAAATAGAGGTGGAGTTCATTTTTGGTCTGGCTGTGGGATGATGGTTTAAGATAGATGGCACGACATTGGATATACCGCACGTTTATATATATATGTATATATGTGTGTGTGTGTGTGTGTATGTGTGTGTGTGTGTGTGTGTGTGTGTGTGTGTGTGTGTGTGTGTATATATAAATATATATGTGTGTGTGTGTGTGTGTGTGTATATATATATATATATATATATATATATATATATATACACACACACACACACACACACACACACACATATACACTGTAAGCTACTTCATTTCATGATATACATTCTGTGAAATTGTGAGAAGTCTGAGAATTCCTGGATGGACCTTGACAGAGTTTCAATCCGCATACTGTATGTCATGAATAAAATATATTCTGCCGCATTTACAATTTAAATGGATTTAAGTTCATTTATAAGGGAAATGCAAAGCAGGTGCTAGGCTTTAACATTGTATAACATGCTACAAATAATGTGTGTGTGTGTGTGTGTGTGTGTGTGTGTGTGTGTGTGTGTGTGTGTGTGTGTGTGTGTGTGTGTGTGTTTTAGAAACTGAAAAAAAGCTGAATTAAAATAAAATATAAATAGTAGATGAAAAACTTAAATTGAATACATTAAAACAATATTTGAATTAACTAAAATTGATAAAACAACTAAAAATCTGATAATAGGGTAGAGGTGCACTGCAAAACAATGATCTGATTTTGAATTGTTTTAGTTAAAATATCTAAAAATCCTTAAAATAAACTTGCAACGCTGTATGATATATTAAAGCTCCGAAAGTTTTTGTCTTACTACATTGGAAGTTTTTTTTCACTTTTTTCAGTAGTTTATACTTAAAGTGAAAGATTCACTCTTTCTGCGAAAGTACTCTTATAGCAACACAGTTTGTCCCAATACAGAAGAATCGCCTCACTTCACGCAAAAAAACAAACAAAAAAACTTTACCATCACAACACATTACACTCTTTTTTATCTATTTAGTAGAAGTATGCTAATTGTCATTCAGAAGTTTTTTTTGTTCAAACTCCAAACTCGCAGATCGTAACACAAACCAACCCTACAGTGTGTCGAAATCATTTTTACCAAATCATTCTTTGAGCATATTATCATTGCAGACAGAAGCCAGGAAGCTCTAATGCAGCGCAGGGTCAGTAAAGGGTCTTGTAGGAAAGCAAGAAAAACATCTCTGCATCTTTGATGACTAAAGCTCTGTGAACTATCTGAAGGACAGAGGGTCAGCTAGTACCTTTCCTCTTTGCTCTGGGGTTTGCGTTTGGCATCCGAGATATCCAAGCTTTTACTGAACACGTTCTTACTGCAGCGGGAGACAAAGTGAGCAACAGTGAGTCTCTGAACAAAACAACAAAGAACTAAACTAACCGGCTATGAAGAATAAAAGACAGGGAAGGGATTCGCTTTTTTTTTTCAATGGTGTTGGTTACGAAAGTTATTTTTCTCATTCGGTTTTATTTCAGATAGCTTTTTGGAATGATTTCTAAGCCTAAAATTTGAAGCGTCACAGGAAAAATGGAGTTTAAAAAGGTAGAGTTGAGAAAAAAGGAGTGAAATCCAGGATGAAGGTGAATGACAGGAATAATTTCTCAAACCTCTGACAGTATTTGCCTCACAGTGGCGTTTCTCAAACCGAACGCAATGACAAATAGCCAGAGGGGTCATAAAAAATTCCTGAAGTGTGATTTAGTTGAGAATCTCACTGGAAAACACGGCCTGCACTCGGTGCGTCATCAAATGCGCAACAAAACCACAAAAAAAAGATATTTTGTTTTGAGTATTGAGTGAGACCCAATAAACCCCGAGGCGGAAAACACTGAATTATTCGTAAAATTTAGGATAGGTAGAAATAAAGCTGTAGTCTTGCTCACAGACTCTAGTTAAGACATCAAATGCTTAGAATGGTACAGTACAGGCTTTTTATATATTAAATATGTATTTAAATTAATGTTCTGGTTCACTTAAAGCTCCTACTGACACTGTAAAAAAAGTTTTTTTTTTATCATTTTAACCGCAAAAGATTGTGAAAAGACTATAAAATGCTAGTGTAAAAAAAAAAAAGTTAGCTGGTTAAAGGGTTAATTCACCCTAAAATGAAACCGTAGTCATAATTTCCTCACCCTGGTGTTGTTCTGATGCGGTATGCCTTATGCTGTCTCTATCACTCCCATTATATGGACGAGCACGAGCGGGATATTTTTTAATCCGGACCCAAATCCAGATTCAAAAGCTGTGCATTTACTGAATACATCACAATGACTGCACTCTATCTTATCTATCCTGTTTTTGTTCTTTTTTAATACATTTTAAATCAATTTCTAATCAATGCTTTGTTCTGTGCTTTTTGTGTCATTCTTATTGCTTATGCACTTGTTGTGATTATTTTATGATTCTTTTTTAAAATCCTTTTTATAGCATTTTGAATTGAATGTGAAATTTTGTATGTGCTATATAAATACACTTGCCTTTAAAAATGTTGCAGTCCGAAAAAGAAAGAAGGGCATACGGCATTAGAACAACACCAGTATGAGTCTTAATTTTCATTTTAGGGTGAACCTTAAAGGAACACGCCGACTTTTTGGGACTTTAGCTTATTCACCGTATCCCCCAGAGTTAGATGAGTCCATACATACCCTTTTCATCTCCGTGCTTGCCGTAACTCTTTCTGACGAACACACCGTTAGCCTAGCTTAGCACAAAGACTGGAAGTAAATAGCTCCAGCTAGCATACTGCTCCCAATAAGTGACAAAATAACACCAACATTTTCCTATTTACATGTTGTGATTTGTATAGTCACAGTGTGTACAAATAACAAGGTCATATGAGACACAGCCATCTTTTAACCGTATACATAGTGGGAACTATATTATCTATGTATCTATATATAACTATATGGGGGATACGGTGAATAAGCTGAAGTCCCAAAAAGTCGGAGTGTTCCTTTAAACGGTGAGATCTAATGGGACTGTTAAATGTACAGTTTTTGAAAATGAAAAAGAGCATCTTACAATTTACAGTTAAGAAAACGTAAATTGACTCGAATTCTCAGTGTGACGCCTCACAATTGATGGTTTTTCACTGAAATAATTGTTTCTTCTTAATTTTTTTCACATCAGTTATGTACATTCATGTTTTATGTTACATTATGTTTTTAAATGTAATGTAAATGTAACTTTCCATGACATGCTGTTGATTAACAAAACATACTTTCGACTCATCCCTTAGTTTTTGAACAAAAATAAATGTTTTACGTGCATTGGAAGTCATCACGCAAAGTAGCATCTATAGAGAAGGACGGATGTAGAGTATAATATAAGTATATGTGTGTTTTCTGCACCTCTGTCCGTGCTGTGTCATGTCGATGGCTCTTCGTGCCGGTACAGGTGAACCTCCATCCGTAACGCTCAACACCTCCATCGACTTCCTCTCCGGCCTCCTCTTCCCGTGTCTGTTCAGCATGGGTGAGTCTACGCGCTTCCGTGGTGGATCTGCACACACACACACACACACACACACAGAAACCCAGCAGTTCACACCAATGGCAGTGTTCATTTTTAAAATAAAGAGGTGGTCTGTAAAGCTGCTCTCGGCAGCGCTTGTGATTGTGTAATCATCACCAGTGTCTGCTACAATTAATGCACTTGTTAAAGGGATAGTTCACCCAAAAATGAAAATTAGCCCATGATTTACTCACCCTGAATCCATGCTAAGTGTATATGACATTCTCCTTTCAGACGAATGCAATCAGAGTTATATTAAAAATGTCCTGGGCTCTTCCAAGCTTTATAATGGGAGTGAAAGGGTATATTTTTTGGGAAGTCCATCAAAGCGCATCCATCCATTATAAAAGTGCTCCACACTGCTCTGGCGGGTTAATAAAGGCCTTCTGAAGCGAAGCGTTCGTGTAAGAAAAATATCCATATTTAAAACTTTATTGACTAAAATTACTAGCTTCCGGCAGACGGCCTACGCAAGTCTTTTAGTCAAAGTCAAATCCCTTTCATTGACCCGCATTTGCAAAGTAAATATATATATATATATATATACATATTAAAATGTATTTTAGTTTTTATTTAAAACTAAAAATAATACAGATATACTATTATATATATATATATATATATATATATATATATATATATATATATTCAATTGTATTTATAAACTATAATATATATATATATAGGGTTTGAAATCAACTTTTTCACTCACCGGCCAATTTGGCTACAAAATTTTTAAGTTACCAGCCATTTAGAACTTCTACTATCCCCAAAAAAAGGAGAAATAAACCAGATTAACTGTCACAGCTTGTGTGTACATATACATAATGTATATATACAATTTGGATTTCATATATTAATTTCTTATTCAAACAAACTTCTGTCCTTCAGCCATCTCCTCCCTTCTTATTTCGTCCTAATCCTTTTCACCAAAAATGTGTTTTAGGTGGACAGATCAATACAGTACAAAGAACATCAAAAAATGTAGGATGTTGGAAAATAACAATGTCTTTTCTGTAAAAATACACTGATTTCAGACGAATTCACAAACCATGAATAACAACATGAGATTTTATTTGCATGTCAACGACACCGCACTGCGGGACTATCGCCAATGAAATCTGAATATCAAACCGCAAACTATCTTTACCGCTGAGATCTGAATGCTCGTTTCTTACCGACATCATTGCGAGGAGGAAGGTTCTGGTCTTCTTGGCTGGGGTATCTCTCCTTACGATCCAACAGAAGGAAATAGATCATCTTCTCCTGATTCTCACTGATAAAACAGAAGACGGGATATAGCCATGTATCAAATGTGTAAATAAGCACATTAGAAAATCAAATAAAATGTTTTCTACCTTCTTTTAAAGGTAAAAGAAATAATAAAAAGATTAGTCCTAATTGAATAATAAAGGTTGGGTCCTCTAATTTTACACATTACTTTTTTAATTCTAAACAACAAGGACATCAAGATTATAAAAGATTATGTGTCTATCCCATAAGAGGGCCATTGTGTTTTTCTTTACTCCAGATGTGAGATCTGACCCTAGATCAGTGTGCGGTAACTCACTCGTCAGATAGCAGGTCCTTCATAAGCTTGTTCTTGTCCCGGAAGCACCCCAGCGAGTGCATGCTCTCCAGGACGTCGGGGTCGATGTCTTCGGCTGAAGGGATACAGCGGATCGCCACCTTACGCGGGACTGGCTGCTCCGGCTCGGGTTCGTTCTTCCCTCCTCTGAGGAGAGCACAAGCCCATCAGTGATATCACACACTCTCACACTGACCATCAGCAGCTCAAACACAAGCTCAGTGATGTTTCAGATTTCCTGAGATCATCAGCCGCTAGTAACAATGTACATGTATTGTGTGGAAAAGGACTGCGTGAACATTGCGCTAGATTTCTCCTGTTGTGTCCCACAGAAGAAAGAAAGTCATTCGGGTTTGGAACAACAGGATGGGCGATTTTAACTTTTTTTCAAGGCAATTGTCATTTTTGGACAATTTCTTTTATTTAATGTGAATGAAAAAGAGGGACAAAACTGTTGTAGTGGGTGACAATCATTCAGCCAAAAAGTATTAAAAAAGAACCTTTACAAATAATTTCCAGTGGAGAAAATACATGGACATGGATAGCCAAAATTTGGCGCGACCTTATTACAAATGTAATATACCGTAGCCTACTTTCATCCCTTCTGTCTTCATTTTTGTTCATGTCCAATTAAATATCCTATTCTAAGGTCGACTTAAAGCTATTTTGTCATGGAAAACTTGATTTATAGACTTGAATTTTTTTTTTTTTTTTTTAAACAAATTGTATCTATTGGGAATTGATTAGGTTGTAAAAAGTAGGCATTCCATGGCAGAATATATATATATATACATTTATTAAATTGATTGTAAATAAATAGCTACAAATATAACTATTTGGTTATTTAATAATAATATGAACATTATATATAATATTAATATATAAAAATATATATATTGTGAGATTAAATTAATTAAATTAATTAAATTGTATATTATTTATTTATTTTAATATTTCACAAAACAATAACAAAATATATGGTCCCACTTTATATTAAGTGGCTTTAAGTACTATGTACTTACATTGAAATTAATAATTTGATACGATGGACTTATTGTGTACATACATGTTTTTACATTGTACTTATATTTTGAAAATACCTGCATGTAATTACAGCTGTAATTAATTTTTGTAATTACATTTGTAATTACACTGTTGACCTTTCCCTTACACCTTAACCTACCCTTAAACCTACCCGTATCACACACACCTGACCCTAACCTTACCCGTATCACACCTCAATAGCAGCTAAAGTGTTTTACAATACAACATGAACACAATAAGTACATTGTACTTATTTTTTTATGTAAGTACATAGTACTTAAAGCCACTTAATATAAAGTGGGACCAAATATATACTTAATATACTATATATATATAGTACTGTGTGTGTATATATATATATATATATATACTGTTTACACACACACACACACACACACACACACACACACACACACACACACACACACACACATTATATATATATATATATATAGTACTGTGTGTGTATATATATATATATACTGTTTACACACACACACACACACACACACACACACACACACACACACACACACAAAGACACACACAGAAACACACATTATATATATATATATATATATATATATATATATATATATATATATATATATATATATACAATTACTTAATATTAGTTAGTAGTAGCCTCAGAGGCTTTGTACTGTAAGGTTATGAAGAAAAACATATTTTTGACACTGAAATAACAAGCACTAATTAATTGTACACAATAAATCCCAAAACATATTCCACATAAGAATGTGAACAGAAATGCATACTCTATTTCATCTGTCACTGGGTTCAGAAAAGTGTCAGAGCACAACTAATAAGTGAACACCAGCATGTGTTACATTCACATCTTAACAATTACAGCTTATCACCCTAAATCCATGACAAGCGTCTTCATAACCGTCTATCTCAGATCTGTTCGAAATATTAGCTGTTGCCATCTGTTAGAAAAGATGCTGGTGTATATGAGAGCAGCTAAAAAACATAAGTATTCAGCTCAAAAACACAGGCGCTGAGCAGAAGTGTGTGTGCCATGTGTGTGACCCCAGAGAGGCAGTCAGACAGGAGGTCACGATACGAGCCTCTCTCTCTCGCTCTCTCTCTCTCTCTCTCTCTCTCTCTCTCTCTCGCTCTCCCTCGCGCTCTCTCTACCTCTCTCTCTCTCGCTCGCCCTCTCTCTCGCTCGCCCTCTCTCTCTCTCTCGCTCTCCCTCGCGCTCTCTCTACCTCTCTCTCTCTCTCTCTCGCTCGCCCTCTCTCTCGCTCGCCCTCTCTCTCGCTCTCTCTCTCTCTCTCTCACTCTCCCTCGCGCTCTCTCTACCTCTCTCTCTCTCGCTCGCCCTCTCTCTCGCTCGCCCTCTCTCTCGCTCGCCCTCTCTCTCTCTCTCTCGCTCTCCCTCGCGCTCTCTCTACCTCTCTCTCTCTCTCTCTCTCGCTCTCTCTCTCTCTCTCTCTCTCTCTCTCTCTCTCTCTCTCTCTCTCGCTCGCCCTCTCTCTCTCTCTCTCTCTCCTGAGGAAGCTAAACGACGGAGCGGACAGCAAATCCCTGCCGGGGCTCGGGACATTTGTCCTTGCTGCTGACATGTGGGGTCTGTGCCATTTATCACACGTACACACACACACAGAGAATAGCACTCGCTCACATTTGATCCCCATGTATCGTGCCGTCCCTGATGCCCATCTGTTTCTGTGTGTCACAAGTATTGTTTCCAGCCCTAAAGAAACAAATCATGGGAGTTCATGTACTTACATGTACCACGTGTGCTTCTGGATCAGCTCTAACTGTAAGAGAACCACACACACATTGAGACTGTTAGATGCACATCAGAAAAACAGCAGTAAGTCATGAAACAACACGAGAACATACATCGTCTATGATGAGTCCGAATGAATGAAACAATCAATCACATTATAGAAGTAAATTCGAAAATAATATTAAAATAAAGAGTATTTGCCATGTAAGGTGCCATTAGAAAATAAATCCTTAATCTGGGATAAAAAAAATAAAAAAATATTTTTTTTTTTTTTTATTAGGGCTCCCAAATTATAACATTGATTTGGTCTGATTACATATTTAAAATAGTGTTGGGCAAATCGCATTTAAAATTAAAGTTTGTGTTTACATAATATATGTGTGTGTACTGTGTATAATTATTTTTTGTATATAAATGCAGAACAAATGCATGTATATATTTAATAAATATTAGCATGTATATACTATATACCGGTATATATATATATATATATATATTTGTACATCATTTATATTATATATAAATATACATATTTTAGATATAAATAACATTTTTCTTAAATATACACATGCATGTGTGTGTATTTATATATACAAAATAATTATACACACACACATATATTATGTAAACACAAACTTTTATTTTTGGATGTGATTAATTTAGTGCAATTAATTGTGAGGGAAAAAAATAAACAAAAAAAATATAGGGTTGCCTCTGGCCTGTATGTAAAAGTCGTCATAAAATATATTTCATATTAGATTTTTATATTACTATTATACTTTTAATATTAATATTATACTTAATATTAAATAAGTGTAAATTTTATTTTATTTCAATTAATGAAAATGTTTTTATGGTTTTAGTTTTAAGTTATGGTTCTAATTTAACTACTATTTTTTAATGTATTTTAAATTAAGACTATCAATATAAAACAATAATTTAGTAAAATTCAATTATGAGGGAGGAAAAAAGAGACAAAAACATTGCCACTATCCTTTACATAAATTTCATTATAAGAGATATTCCTTATATATATATATATATATATATATATATATATATATATATATATATATATTATCAAAGTTATTTTAAACAAAAACTGTCAATTTTTAATGTTAATATAGTTTGATTCATGACTGGCTAGATTCGTTAAAATTTGTGAGGTTCACTAAATCAAAACTGAAAGATTTCAAGATTTCACGTTTACCTGTCCCTAAGGCACATACAAACAGAACAAACACAGTTTGGCTGCTTTACATATCATTCAAAGAGTCTCGTTCACAATCAGTGGGCGATCCTTGGCCAATATATGCTGCATAAAGCACCAGCTTTTAAAGTGTAGGGAATTAGTCCGCTGTGAAGTCCGGCTTGGCAAAAGGGCCACTGAGGGAGAACTTGAGCCTTCTGAAAAATGAGGAATGGGACACCCTCCAGTCTCGCGACCTTCACGGACGTGTAAGCGGAGGCCGTGAGACCGAGAGCACAAAGCCTGGCCGAGTCCAGGTGCAGGTAATCTAGACACACACATCACCGTTCACTTTTAATAAGAAAAAAGATGCATCACCATGTGATGACAAATTACTGTGTGTAGAGATGAGAGGTGCCGCGATATCAAATTATTATTTGCATATCTATGCTTGAGGGGGTCAAAACATTTCTCAATCATCTGTTTCTATGATATGTATTTTACATATCCTAATGTTACACACTCAGACACATGCATTTGCTTGCATGCAACACCCTCCAACGAAAAAGATTTTCATTTAAGAAATATAATTAACTAAGAAAATGCACATACACTATTTAAAAACGTTAATGGCCAAGTGTGTTTAATATGGGGACTCACTCAGTAGAGTTTATGCAAACAAATTTGTGTGAAAACATTCATGTGCAAATTTCGCTTTGAACTTAAAGGGATAGTTCAACCAAAAAAATGAAAATGATCCCATAATTTACTCACCCTCAAGCCTTCCTAGGTGTAAATGACTATCTTCATTCAGACGAACACAATCTGAGATATATTTAAACATATCCTGGCTCTTCCAAGCTTTATAATGGGAGTGAATGGAGGGTGAGATTTTAAGCCAAAAAAAAAAATGCATCCATCCATCATAAAAGTACATCTCCAGGGGGTTAATAAAGCCTTCTGAAGCGAAGTGATGAGTTTGTGTAAGAAAAATATACAGGTCCTTCTCAAAAAATTAGCATATTGTGATAACGTTCATTATTTTCCATAATGTAATGATAAAAATTAAACTTTCATATATTTTAGATTCATTGCACACCAACTGAAATATTTCAGGTCTTTTATTGTTTTAATACTGAAGATTTTGGCATACAGCTCATGAAAACCCAAAATTCCTGTCTCAAAAAATTAGCATATCATGAAAAGGGTCTCTAAACAAGCTATTAACCTAATCATCTGAATCAACTAATTAACTCTAAACACCTGCAAAAGATTCCTGAGGCTTTTAAAAACTCCCAGCCTGTTTCATTACTCAAAACCGCAATCATGGGTAAGACTGCCGACCTGACTGCTGTCCAGAAGGCCATCATTGACACCCTCAAGCAAGAGGGTAAGACACAGAAAGAAATTTCTGAACAAATAAGCTGTTCCCAGAGTGCTGTATCAAGGCACCTCAGTGGAAAGTCTGTGGGAAGGAAAAAGTGTGGCAAAAAACGCTGCACAACCAGAAGAGATTACCGGACCCTGAGGAAGATTGTGGAGAAGGACCGATTCCAGACCTTGGGGGACCTGCGGAAGCAGTGGACTGAGTCTGGAGTAGAAACATCCAGAGCCACCGTGCACAGGCGTGTGCAGGAAATGGGCTACAGGTGCCGCATTCCCCAGGTCAAGCCACTTTTGAACCAGAAACAGCGGCAGAAGCGCCTGACCTGGGCTACAGAGAAGCAGCACTGGACTGTTGCTCAGTTTTGCATGTCATTCGGAAATCAAGGTGCCAGAGTCTGGAGGAAGACTGGGGAGAAGGAAATGCCAAAATGCCTGAAGTCCAGTGTCAAGTACCCACAGTCAGTGATGGTCTGGGGTGCCATGTCAGCTGCTGGTGTTGGTCCACTGTGTTTTATCAAGGGCAGGGTCAATGCAGCTAGCTATCAGGAGATTTTGGAGCACTTCATGCTTCCATCTGCTGAAAAGCTTTATGGAGATGAAGATTTCATTTTTCAGCACGACCTGGCACCTGCTCACAGTGCCAAAACCACTGGTAAATGGTTTACTGACCATGGTATTGCTGTGCTCAATTGGCCTGCCAACTCTCCTGACCTGAACCCCATAGAGAATCTGTGGGATATTGTGAAGAGAAAGTTGAGAGACACAAGACCCAACACTCTGGATGAGTTTAAGGCCGCTATCGAAGCATCCTGGGCCTCCATAACACCTCAGCAGTGCCACAGGCTGATTGCCTCCATGCCACGCCGCATTGAAGCAGTCATTTCTGCAAAAGGATTCCCGACCAAGTATTGACTATTGAGTGCATAACTGAACATAATTATTTGAAGGTTGACTTTTTTTTTGTATTAAAAACACTTCTTTCATTGGTCGGATGAAATATGCAAATTTTTTGAGATAGGAATTTTGGGTTTTCATGAGCTGTATGCCAAAATCATCAGTATTAAAACAATAAAAGACCAGAAATATTTCAGTTGGTGTGCAATGAATCTAAAATATATGAAAGTTTAATTTTTATCATTACATTATGGAAAATAATTAACTTTATCACAATATGCTAATTTTTTTAGAAGGACCTGTACATATTTAAAAATGTATTAGCTATAGTAACTAGCTACTGGCAGATGAACGTACGCATTCTGCGCAAGTCGACTTACGCCACAAGAGTATCGTAAGCTTAGACGCCCCATTATAAAGCTTGGAAGACCCAGGATATGTTTAAGACCCAGGATATATATCTCAGATTGTTCAAACTAGTTCAAACTAATGGTTCAAAAAGCCATCATAGAAAATATTCCACATGGCTCCAGGGGATTAATAAAGGCCTTCTGAAGCAAAGCGATGCGTTTTGTAAGAAAAATATCCATATTTAAAAATTTATTAGCAATAATAACTAGCTTCCAGCGGTTGAGTAACTCCTGACCCGATGCATGACGCAATGATGAACACAGAATCGCAGAGGATAGAGCAAAACAAAACTCCAGTCACGAATTAGAAGTCTAAAACGAGAAATTTTAGAGAGAAATGTCAGAGGATTTCAATCCTCAGACATTTCTCTCTAAAATTTCTCGTTTTAGACTTCTAATTCGTGACTGGAGTTTTGTTTTGCTCTATCCTCTGCGATTCTGTGTTCATCATTGCGAAAATCTGACACAATTTAATGCAACCTTGCTGAATAGAAGTATATTTTTTTTATTTCTTTCCAATAAATAAATTCTTACTGACCCCAAACGTTTGAACGGCAGTGTATAATGTTACAAAAGCTTTTTATTTCAGATAAATGCTGTTCTTTTGAACTTTCTATTCATCATTGATAATAATAATGTTTCTTAAGCAGCAAATTATCATATCAGAATGATTTCTGAAGGATCCTGTGACACTGAAGACTGGAGTAATGATGCTGAAAATACAACTTTGATCACAGGAATAAATTACATATTAACATATAGTATATTTAAATAGAAAACAGTTATTTTGAATTGTAAAAATATTTTACAATATTACTGTTTAACTGTATTTTTGATTAAATAAATGCAGCTTTGGTGAGCAGAAGAGACTTCTTTTAAAAACATAAAAAAATATTACAGATCTAAAACTTTTAAACAGTAGTGTGTGTATATATATATATATATATACTACCGTTCAAAAGTTTTAGATCTGTAATAAATTAATTAATAACATATTGTTTATTAATGTTATAATAATGATTTTTAAAAAATAAATTCTCACATATTTTCGCAATCAATTTATATATTTGTTCTTTTTTTATTATGAATTAATCAAATGAATTTTTTTATTATAGGGCAAAAAAACAAGCCAGATATGTTCCTTACAGGTTTCAAGAGATTCATCCAACATAAGACGATGAATTCCCTTGACCCTTTGCACCAAGAAAAAAGACCGTTTGCCCCTAGACATGCTCATGATTTGGATTCAATGGTGCTCTATAGCATCTCAGTAAATATTCTGTCCCGTCTTTCTCCTGTCAAAGTGTTTAACACAACCGTCCGACAAACTGACAGATAGCAGTTCCAGAGGGACCTTGACTTTTTATTCATTTATTCAAGTCAAAAGCAGCTTTTTCTTGGTTGGAATATGCTTCCTCTGTGAAGTGAGAAAGGTCACGGTGATAGCGGATGTGTCTGGACAAGCTGAGGTCTCTCCAAACACACAACCTCACCGCTGATAAACGCTCTTCCTTTGAACCGTCCGACTAGCTTTACTATCTGCTCATCAAACTTTAAACCACACTTTCTCTTTATAGACGAGTCACAGGGTTAAGGTTCCCCACCGAATCTAAGACAAAAGAGTCAGGAAACTCCTATTCAAGTACACCTAATCTTGTCCATTCGGTCCTAAAATCCCATCTTTCTCTGACTGCTAGCTGAGCGTATTTATTATACATGAAAAACACAGAGGACATTTGCAACCAAAGGAATATTATCTGCACCATGTTGTCCAACATAAGGCTGGAATAAACTACGACTTTTGAGACGACAATAATTGCAGAAAGTGTGCAGATTTTTTTAGTGTATAATGGGCACAGAATATGATTTTTTAGTTTCAGACTATGTTTCCGTCCAGTCAGAGGACATCAAAACATGTTTGACATTTTGAGCCGATTTCAAAACACATATAGTAGGGGAGAGCCGGGACGGTTGAAACACTTTTCAGATAAACGTCGTTTTCTAAGATAAGGTTACAGATAGATTTTTTTTGTGTGTGTGATCAACAACTCACACATGTGTTCTCTTAGTATCATGTGTTATTCGGTAGAAACATAGAATGATTTAAGTAAAAATTTACTTTGAATGGGAGTTGGGCTTTGTTTCAATCGTCCCTCCAGAGCGGGACGATTGAAACACAGGGGTGGGACGGATGAAACATAACAGTTTAAACGGTAACTATTCATCTAATTCTTGTTTTTATTAACAATACCTGACAAGTAACTTATGTACATATTGTTACAAACATATTTTGTCATTTATTTTCATTTTAAGGTTCATATTAACATTTTTGTTCTGTCGCCCAATAAACAATCGGCGATAAGCCTTTGCGCATTTTGCGTAATCTTTCTAATAGGCTATTTTGAAGAAGACAGACAAATCCGTTTACAATTAATTCTTACATTTATTCCTTGAGTCATATTGAGTGATTTAGTCATATTGAGTGTTTTCCTATGACCAGGTTTAACTGGCACGAGTCGCTGTTTCAACCGTCCCGAAAGCGCCTCCAGCCATTTAAACCTCTTTGTCCGTAAACTAAAAAACTCTGATATTATACACTTAAGGGTGTGATGCAGTACTAATACACCTGCCGTATTATTATTACAATGGCACATGAAACAATAAATACAACTTGTCAGTCAAAAAAAAGTACAGCAGGAAAGATTTCACTAACCACACTCAAAAACAGCTTTCCGGCTCTTACTTTAAAACGGCAAGACGTAAAGAAGAAATGTTTTCGCGGGTCTGATAGGCATTGCGTGCTGTACGTGCTGACGAAATTTGACGTACATAACGTGAGTGGTTTTCAAGGAAATCTCAATGTTTCATCCGTCCCGCGTTTCAATCGTCCCGGCTCTCCCCTAGTGTATGACGCTTCTGAAACCGGAGCGGTCCTTGATCTACCATTGATGCAATAAAATACAATACAAATACAATAACATTACAAAGAGCCCGCGTAACAAATTAACTAACGCATCCAAATGCGCTTGACTCGTTTTTTCTTTTGCGACTCAACACACAAATACGCTACATCAACTACTGCGCTCTTTTCCTGCACATCCAACATGTTCATGTATGGGTTTGTTGTATTCGGAACGAATTGAAAGTCTGAAAGTGTATGCCGTTTAGGCCGTGTGTCCACCAAAAAGCGTTTTTTCCTGAGGCTATAGCGTATTTATCAAATTGTTTCCAATGGGAGCGCTGAGTTTTTAAAACACAAGGCGCTTAGCATCTATTTCACACTGAATGTTATCTACCGGTCGCCAAGAGTTGAAGAATGTTTAACTTTGAGTAAAGCGCAGCGCTCATCACTGTCACATTTTACCCAGCCGTCCAATCACAGTGGAGGAGGTGCGGGACAAATACCACACCGACCAACCGCCACATTCTGCTTGTACAACGACAACAAATGACAACAAGAAGCACATCTCTTCATCCAATACTCGTGCCAGAGGCAGTACGCTACATTGTATCAACATTTTTAAATTCAGAAACAACCTATTTGCGAAAACAGATACTAGTATCAGTTCTGTGGTTATTCTGTATTATAGCACATGTAGCGTCTCAACTGAAAAAAAGTGCCACCGAAGCGAGTGAGGCATTTCAGAAGAGCGGACAAACGGCCTTAGTGTATAATGCCCAGTTTTTCATGTAACCTTTTATAAAGTCGGCAAGTGCCTAGAATTTTAAAATTTGTTCTGATTTTAAAAGTCACATAGTTTAGTGCCTTTAGTAATGCGTGTTCTTATGAGTTCTTACATATTGCACACAAAAATGCATTAGCTTTTTCATGCTTCACATAAAAAAAAACAGTATAGTCACTTTATATGTCAGTTAAGCCGTCTCTGCCTGTCTGAGTGAGCAGTTCTTATCCAGAGTCAAAGTGGACCAGACTTTATGGTGATACTAAGGGTGTGTTCACACTTGGCAGGTTTGGTTTGGTTTGTGTGAACGCGGTGCGGTTCGACTGAAATATGAACACAACACGGACCAAAGGCATGTAAACAAACCAAAAACGGGACATGATATCACAAGATGCGACCCTAAAAAGGACAGAAAGCTCAAGCATACCAGTTTTTTCCTCATCATAGTTCGGATGTTGCCCATCACAGTTCAGTTCAGGCATCAGAACCGCGTCTCCTCGCAGCAGATCTTCATTTGTGTGTGACGGAGCGATTCCTGCTGCTGTTTTGACTCCTTTACACATTTTAAAAGCTCTTCACAAGTTCTCAGCTGGTCAAAACACCATCATATGTAGCTACGCACATACAAGACGTGCATTTATCCCAGAATACAGCATTGTTTTTATGTTCGGTTAGTTCCGTTGCAAAATCTACGTCATAAAAGCCGACCAATCAGGTTGTTTACGTATCCTCATGCCTTTAGGGTCGGTATATCTTTAGGTTCAGTGTTAAAAATGCCAATGTGAACGCTAAGCGGACCAGGACTACATGTTTTGTTTTTTTATCCGGACTAAATGAACCAAGCGAACCGAACTACAAGTGTGAACATATCCTAAAATTACTGGAAACGCTTCCTTTTACAGTACGTTAACTTACGTGTACTTACAGTGTACTTACCTAAGAAAGTACTGGGTAATATAAGGTAAGTACATGGGTTAAGGTTAGGTTTAGGGGTAGGTTCAGGGTTAGTACCTAGTTATTACCCAGTTATTGTAATTACTATAATAAGTACATAGTATGTACATGGGGAACAAACGGCCTTAGTGTATAATGCCCAGTTTTTCATGTAACCTTTTATAAAGTCGGCAAGTGCCTAGAATTTTAAAATTTGTTCTGATTTTAAAAGTTTAAATAGTATGTATTTAAACTTGTGAATGACTTGTTCACATAGTATGTACATGGGGGTAAAAGGAAGCGTTACCAAATTGCTAGTTAGTTTACCATGATTAAAATTAAATTCAAATTTAGTTTATATATATGGAACTGATGTTATGTAACTAAAAGCATAAAAACGTCTGACATGATCCCATCAGTTCAAACTCAGTAGTTTGGCAGAACTTACCGGTAACCGTTTCCCGGCTTCGACCTCGATCATTCCTCGCAGAAGGTTCTGGCAGTCCGGTGGGATAAAATGGGGCATGTGAAACACCCCCAGCTTCACTTTTTCTAACAAGTTTCGTAAATTATCATCGTCGAACGGCAGAGCACCCTGAAAGAAAGACACAAACAACAAAAGAAAAACGATGCTTCAGTCTGAGGGGAAATACAGAGTAAATAAGGATTGATGGAAAATAGAACAAATTAGAAGAAAGTGCTTAGAGGATTGACCCATAAATGCTACGTTTTCATTTATTAAATCTTGCTTTGCAACTTTTTCATGTGTGTACTGCTGACATGCTATAGATGAGGATGAAGAAGTTTCATTTCTGAGGAAAAAACAAAACAGGGGAATAACAAAAAACTAAAGAGACAGGATGAGAGCATAAATGCACTCCAATCACTTTGGATCTGAGAGGATTTTGTGTATTCAGCATAGAGTAAGTCTGCAGAAGCACAGTTTGTCTGCCAGCAGTCAATTTTATTTTTGGTTTTTGTACCGTCTGCCTTTCTACATCGGGTCTATATATATATATATATATATATATATATATATATATATATATATATTTCATAAAGGGATGAATGAGTGAACTTCAGAAGAACAAAGTAAAAGAAGAAAATAAAATAAATGTGAGACGAGACAAAACAAGATGCAAAGAGTTATGAAGACTGACAAGATGCAAAATAAAGGAGGTGAAATGAGTTGAGACTAAATTAAAGATTGATGAGGAGGTGAGACATAGTGAGACAAGATGGCTTAAAGTGAACGAAGAAAACAAGAAAACATGAGATAAGACTAAATGAGATGCCATTAGAATAGACAAAAGAAAACAAGATGGGGTGAGACCAAATTAAAAAAGAGGAGAGACAAAAGATAAAAATCTCAATATGATGACAAAATATAAGATGAGAATTGACAACAACAAGACCAGGCATGGTGACACAAAATGAGACAATGAGATGAGAGCAGTGATCCTGAGAGAAAAAAGCAAAGAGAAGAGACAAGACCAAATTAAATGCAACATGGTGAGATAAAAGAAAAGAGAAGAGAGGAGAAGAAATGAGAAGAGAGGAGATGAGTAGAGAAGAGAAGAGATGAGAGGAGAGGAGAAGAGATGAGAGGGGAGGAGAAGAGAGGAGAGGAGAAGAGATGAGAAGAGATGAGAGGGGAGGAGAAGAGAGGAGAGGAGATGAGAAGAGATGAGAATAGAGGAGAGGAGGGGAGAGGAGAAGAGATGAGAGGGGAGGAGAAGAGAGGAGAGGAGATGAGAAGAGATGAGAATAGAGGAGAGGAGAAGAGATGAGAGGGGAGGAGAAGAGAGGAGAGGAGAAGAGAAGAGATGAGAAGAGAGGAGAGGAGATGAGTAGAGAAGAGAAGAGATGAGAGGAGAAGAGAAGAGATGAGAGGGGAGGAGAAGAGAGGAAAGGAGAAGAGATGAGAAGAGAGGAGAGGGGAGGAGAAGAGAGGAGAGGAGATGAGAAGAGATGAGAATAGAGGAGAATAGAGGAGAGGAGAGGAGAGGAGAGGGGAGGAGAAGAGAGGAGAGGAGATGAGAAGAGATGAGAATAGAGGAGAGGAGAAGAGATGAGAGGGGAGGAGAAGAGAGGAGAGGAGAAGAGATGAGAAGAGATGAGAGGGGAGGAGAAGAGAAGAGATGAGAAGAGATGAGAGGAGAGGAGAAGAGATTAGAAGAGATGAGAATAGAGGAGAGGAGAGGAGAAGAGATGAGAGGGGAAGAGAAGAGAGGAGAGGAGAGGAGAAGAGAGGAGAGGAGAGGAGAAGAGATGAGAGGAGAGGAGAAGAGATGAGAAGAGAGGAGAGGAGAGGAGAGGAGAGGAGAAGAGATGAGAAGAGAGGAGAGGAGAAGAGATGAGAGGGGAGGAGAAGAGAAGAGAAAAGATGAGAAGAGAAGAGAAGAGAAGAGAAGAGAAGAGAAGAGAAGAGAAGAGAAGAGAAGAGAAGAGAAGAGAAGAGAAGAGAAGAGAAGAGATGAGAAGATTTAGCATCAAAACTTTGGAACAGTCTTCCTAACATTGTCCGGGAAGCAGACACAGTCTGTCTGTTCAAAGCTAGACTAAAAACACATCTCTTTGACCTAGCATTCACATAATACATTATCGACTTCTATAATTCAATATTAGGCTGCATAGATTAGGTCAGCCGGAACTGGGAACACCTCCCTTAGATCCTCATGTACTCGTTACATCATAAGAAGAATGGCATCTACTCTAATTGTAGTGTCTTTGTTTATCCCGAGGTTTTTCTGCAGCCTGCCGGATCCAGGCCGTTTCCAGATCTGACGAAGGACCTTCGCCTGGACCCGATGACAATGCAGTGCTGAAGTGCCAACTAGCCTCTCCCTATGGAGGATCCCTATACCACTCTACAGATAAAGCGTTTTGGAATTTTCGGTTTGCGTCCCTACCAGAAGTGATAAAATAAAATTCTGCATCAAAATTTATAGGCAAGACAAGTAGTTTGTTTAGGCATGGTTTGTAGGGAATTACAAACCTGCGCACATATATTCAAACGCACATAACTATAGAATCAATTCTTAATGCGCATGTGAACGCCATCAGCGTCTATCACAGGTTCGCGTTTAAAGTCTGTTTAGAGAGAATGGTGTCGTCTTAGCGGCCCCAATTTAATAACAAATGACCATTTCGACGGAAGTGAATCAATCAAAACTAACTTTAGCTGGAAATAACATTATTCAAGAACCATTATAAAACCAATCTCTGTTACCTTAAATTATGTTTATCTCTGTAAAAAGCTGCTTTGAAACAATCTACATTGTTAAAAGCGCTATATAAATGAGGATGACTTGACTTGACAAGAGATGAGAAGAGATGAGAAGAGATGAGAAGAGATGAGAAGAAAGGAGAAGAGAGGAGAGGAGAAGAGATGAGAAGAGATGAGAAGAGATGAGAGGAAAAGAGATGAGAAGAGATGAGAAGAGATGAGAGGAGAGGAGAAGAGATAAGAAGAGATGAGAGGAGAGGAGATGAGAGGAGAGGAGAAGAGATGAGAAGAGATGATAGGAGAAGAGAAGAGATGAGAAGAGATGAGAGGAGAAGAGATGAGAAGAGATGAGAAGAGAAGAGATGAGATGAGAAGAGATGAGAAGAGAAGAGAGGAAAAGAGATGAGATGAGAAGAGAAGAGATGAGATGAGAAGAGAAGAGATGAGAAGAGATGAGAGGAGATGAGAAGATAAGAGATGAGAGGAGAAGAGATGAGATGAGAAGAGAAGAGAGGAGAAGAGATGAGAAGAGATGAGAAGAGATGAGAGGAGAAGAGATGAGATGAGAAGAGAAGAGAAGAGATGAGAAGAGATGAGAGGAGAAGAGATGAGATGAGAGAAGAAGAGATGAGAAGAGAAGAGATGAGATGAGATGAGATGAGATGAGAAGAGATGAGAAGAGAAGAGAGGAGAAGAGATGAGAGGAGAAGAGATGAGAAGAGATGAGAGGAGAGGAGAGGAGAGGAGAAGAGAAGAGAAGAGAAGAGAAGAGATGAGAAGAGATGAGAGGAGAAGAGATGAGATGAGAAGAGAAGAGAGGAGAGGAGAAGAGATGAGAAGAGATGAGAAGAGAAGAGATGAGAGGAGATGAGAAGAGATGCGAAGAGAAGAGATGAGAGGAGAGGAGAAGAGATGAGAGGAGAAGAGATGAGAGGAGATGAAAAAGGGAAGAGAAGAGAAGAGAAGAGAAGAGAAGAGAAGAGAAGAGACAAACAATATGGCACGAGACCAAACAAAACGGGACAAAATGAAATGCAACCAGACAAAATCAAAAAGATGAGACAAAAAGAGTCAAGGTGACATGAGACGAGACGAAAACTGAAGAGAAGAGGCGAAACAACTTGAAATGAGACAAAATGAAACAAGAGAAAAGACGAACTAAACAACAAGAAAGAAGAGAACAAAAACAAGACAAGATGAGGTGAATTGAGCTGAGACTAAATGAGATAAGACCAGAGAAAAACAGAAGAACTTGACAAGACCAAACGAAATGAGACAAAATACAAAAAGAGACAAAAATAAGACAAGACAAAGTGACATGAGATGAGATGTAATGAGATGAAAGTAAAACAGAAGAGAGACAAAACAATGTGGCATGAGACCAAGCAAAATAAGACAAAATTAAATGCAACAAGATGAGACAAAATAAAAGAGTCAAGAGTCAAGGTGACATGAGACGAGATGCAGTGGGATGAGAAGAGACGAAAACTGAAGAGAAGAGGTGAAATAACTTGAGATGAGACAAAACAAAATGAGTTAAGACAAACTAGACAGAATGAAAGAAGAGAACAAAAACAAGACAAGACGAGGTGAAATGAGCTGAGACTAAATGAGATAAGACCAGAGAAAAACAAAAGAACTTAATAATACTAAACGAAATGAAACAAAATGAAAGAAGGTACAAAAAATTTATGCTGCAAGATGAGATAAAATGAGATGAGATGAAAAAAGAAGAGACAAAACGAGATGAGATCACATGAGACAAGATGTCTCGGTGTCTCGGTGTCTCGGTGTCTCGGTGTCTCAGTGTCTCGTGTCTCGGTGTGTCGGTGTCTCGGTGTCTCGGTGTCTCTGTGTGTCGGTGTCTCTGTGTGTCTGTGTGTCAGTGTCTCTGTTTCTCAGTGTGTCTGTGTCTCTGTTTCTCGATGTGTCGGTGTCTCGTGTGTCGG
Source organism: Gila orcuttii (assembly GCA_026230005.1). NCBI lineage: Eukaryota > Metazoa > Chordata > Actinopteri > Cypriniformes > Leuciscidae > Gila > Gila orcuttii. The sequence continues at coordinate 22,855,305 of JAPDVR010000025.1, forward strand.
TGTGTCAGTGTGTCGGTGTCTCTGTGTGTCGGTGTGTCAGTGTCTCTGTGTGTCGGTGTCTCTGTGTCTCAGTGTGTCGGTGTGTCAGTGTCTCAGTGTGTCGGTGTGTCAGTGTCTCGGTGTCTCAGTGTCTCAGTGTGTCGGTGTTCCGGTGTCTCTGTGTGTCGGTGTCTCGGTGTCTCGGTGTGTCGGTGTCTCGGTGTGTCGGTGTCTCTGTGTGTCTGTGTCTCTGTTTCTCGGTGTGTCGGTGTCTCGGTGTGTCAGTGTCTCTGTTTCTCAGTGTGTCTGTGTCTCTGTTTCTCGGTGTGTCGGTGTCTCTGTGTGTCTGTGTGTCAGTGTCTCTGTGTCTCGGTGTGTCTGTGTCTCGGTGTGTCTGTGTGTCGGTGTCTCTGTGTGTCGTTGTCTCTGTGTCTCTATGTGTCGGTGTTTCTGTGTGTCGGTGTTTCTGTGTGTCAGTGTCTCGGTGTCTCGGTGTCTCGGTGTCTCGGTGTGTCGGTGTGTCGGTGTCTCGGTGTCTCGGTGTGTCGGTGTCTCTGTGTGTCGGTGTCTCAGTGTCTCAGTGTCTCGGTGTGTCAGTGTCTCTGTGTGTCGTGTCTCGGTGTGTCGGTGTCTCTGTGTGTCGGTGTCTCGGTGTCTCAGTGTCTGGGTGTGTCGGTGTCTCAGTGTGTCGGTGTCTCAGTGTGGAGAGACACAGCTCTCAGACTCTCCTGGGACATCGCCAGTGCAGAGGTGTGTCCAACACTTGCTCAAAATATTAGTCTTTGGGACTTAGAAACATAAATTCCCAGCCTTCATTCACACATGCATGTTCCTTTTCACAAAATACCATTTCTGATGAAAAAGGCTCGATGATGACATTCTGAAAACATGACTTTATCTTCAATATTCATCACTCTTTTCAAATCAGCAACACAATAAAATGTGTTTGAATGTTGTTTGAGACTTTCTATATAATTTGACTTGAACTGAAGGGGAAATATCTGGCTCATGCAAAAATGAGTCTTTAATCTTCGTTCCATTCACTGACTGCAAACATATTTCATGTTTCTCAGAAGAAATAAATGAATATGGGTTTAGAACAACATGAATGTGAGTAATTGTTGACAGAAATGTTATATTTGTGTGAGGTAAAGTCTCGAGTGACTCACCACTAACAGAGCGAAGAGAATGACCCCACAGCTCCACACGTCTGCTTTCCTTCCGTCATACTTCTCTCCCTATAACACAGCAATAACTCGCATTACAGATCAGAATCAGAATCAGAATCAGAATCAGAAAGAGCTTTATTGCCAAGTGTGCTTGCACACACAAAGAATTTGTTTTTGGTACTGAGGCTTCCAGTGGACATATACAAATACAAATACAACAAGAAACATAATACTACAAATTATAAGAATAAAAAATAAAAATATAAAAATATAAATATATGAGAATATAAATATATGTTGACAAATATATATTTACATAAATATATATATTTATAGATCAACTCTTCCATTCATAATTCTCTTTTTACTTCCACAAAGTAAAAGTAATACTCACCCGGATCACTTCAGGACACGCATAATGAGGAGATCTGTGAAAACACATCAACTGAGTTACTGGCAGTAATAACTGTGTACAATAATCTCTCAGCATTTTTATCTTATTTATTTCATTTTTTATATTTTATATCTTACAAATACCAACAAATATATATTTTTAAAAATAATGATTTTGTATTATATTTTATTATACTTTTTATTATTATAAAAATGTTTTTCACACTAAATGAACAGAATAATTAGAATTATATTAAATAATTATATTAAATATATATATTGTAATATTGATTGTATTAATTACATTAATAAGTGATTAGTGATAGTTTGAAATGTATTTGTCATTGAATCATTTAAAAGATTTGTTCAAAAACATGAAACAAGAGAAGTCTTTTTACAGAAGTCTTTTTTTTCTTTATGTAATTATTGGAAAAAAATAATTACATAAATTAAAATAAAATATTAAATTAACATTTTCAAGATTCATGAAACAAGAGAAGTCTTTTTAAATGAGTCATTGAATCATTGGAAAAAAATAATTACATAAATTAAAATAAAATATTAAATTAACATTTTGTCAGAACCTAGTCTATTCAGAATCATGGGAGAGTCTCTATTTTATATATATATATATATATATATATATATATATATATATATATATATAGTGAATCAGTTCAAAAAGATGAAATATTCATTGAAAGCCCCAGCATTTTTCATGTTTTAGTTCAAATATATGTTGGCCATTTTTGTATTGTCTATTGTCACAGTGGTGCATATTAATACATGAATATAAGAGCTGCACGAATCTGAATAGATTGAGAATATATGTATATATATATGTATAGCTCTTATATTCATGTATTAATATGCACCACTGTGACAATAGACAGTACAAAAATGGCCAACATATATTTGAACTAAAACATGAAAAATGTTTTTGTTTCAATCTTTTGAACTGATTCACTAAAACAAACTAAAATTTTCAGAGCACAGAAATACTGTACATAATGATTTCTGAAGGATCATGCGACAATGAAGACTGAAAGTCCAGCTTAACCATCGTGGGAATAAAGTACATTTTAAATAACATTAAGGTAGAAAATATTTTTTTTAAATTGTAATAATATTTCACAATGTTACTTTTTCACTGTATTTTTGATCAAATAAATGCAGCTTTGGTGAAGCAGAAGAGACTTCTCTCAAAAACTGATCTGCAACATCTCCTGATCTTACTCTCTCCAAAATAATTTCTGTCACTATATTATTTCTGTCTAACAAAAAATATAAAATCATGGAAGACAACGCAGATGACTAGAAAAGCTGTAACACCCAGAAGCAAAAGCGAATGAGTTTTAGTGGCACTGATCCGTGACGTCTGACACTGTTTGCTTAGAATGATTAATATCAAGATGTGGATGGAGGGACACAAAGACACACTAAAGAAGAAGACAACATCTTCCCGGAGTAATTAGGGTCACAAAATGTTGACAGCACTTCCTGTTACACCAGCTGACATCCTGTCTCCATTAATCTTTCCTGACAAATCCTATTCTACAGCAGTGTTGTGCATCTACACATGATACTCTTTCTCAGAGATAAACAGGCACGTTCAGAGTTAATCATATTATTGGGAGAGTTTCTCAGTAAGCTGCAAACATCTCCCATGATCCCTCAAAAACCTTTACAAATGCGCATCTATGCAAATGTGAATCCAGTTAGTGAGCTTTTTCTTCTCATCTAAACGTGCTCGACTTGAAGAACTCCAGCTGCATACAGAAACACTACAAACGTCAACTATAAAGCTGCCGTTCGGGTTTAAAGGCTCCCTGAAATCAAAATGTACGTTTTTTAGCTTTTAGTATGGATATATTAGCCTTAAGGTTATGAATAAGCTGGTGTGTGTCCAAAACAATGACAAAATTCACATTTAGGCGATATACTGTAAGCATTCAAAACTTACAGTCTCTCACTTCTGCTAAAATGGATCACAGATTTTTATGACATCCCCGCAGACTTCAGTTCCTCATCGCATCTACCGTCCAATCAAATGCTCTCTAGAATCTAAAGCTCCGCCCCCTACGCTATAAACACCACCTGCTCAAAACGACCGTTGTCACAGAGCAATATGGGTTGGAGATGTGTGTACAGGTTATGGAGTCAGTCATATTTTGGCTACGAGTGAAACGCAGGGCGGCAGTCTGAAGTTAGAAGTTCCCCCGCAAAACATGACACAAGCTCCGGCACGAGATCCAGCGCCGTTACAGTGGAAACGGGACAACAGAGACTGGTCCATTACACTTGAATTACCTCTAAATGTTTAATTTTTACTTCTAATATTTGTTAAACAAGCTTAAATGTATGCAACATGTATACAAAACTATATAAAAAAATGCTATACTGTAAAATATGATTAAAAAAAGGAATTATCAGTGGTTGTGTAAAACATTTTAAAGGATTTAAGTTAATTCGTAAACATTAATTCATGTATGAAGTAAAATAATAATAAGAAAGCTAGTTCTATAGTAAAAATGAATCAACCCAATTTGCTGGGTAAGATTAACCCAACATGTGTTCTGTCCTATATTTACCCAGCCCTTGGGTTGAAAACAACCCAAAATGGGTTGTTTTTAACCCAGTGTTTTTTTTATGTAGCGTCATGATCGACAGCTGTGATTGCAAGTGAGTCTGCGGGACCGGGAGTGTGGGCGGGGCCTTGATACCGTGTCCACCTCACGTAATCGCCAACGACCATTTCTGGGATATTTTGGCTTCATTTTTCATGTGCCATCCATCTTTTTTTTACAGTATGGTCCTAACAACAAGCTGCCATTATTATGTTTTCATAAAACATTGCTGAAGCTGTTCAGCACACATTTAAACAGACTGCAGTTTCACTCCAAACGTATCGGCCTCAACACATTAGCCTAGACCGGCCGGCTTGATGAGCATTATGATTCTGATGGCATAACCACAGCATTTCAGTTGTTTTCATCTAAAGCAGGTGCGTTACATCTGAGAGATCAAAACCAATCCGATATTTTAAGGCCGTAAAATGCTTTCATTGTTTATGTTGATGAGGAAGGCAAATTAGAGCTAAAAATAGAGCCATTAACGGATGAGTTTATGGAGGATCCCTACAGTATGTGTGCCGGATCATTTATCCACTCCAAGCTGTTTGCTAGAGCTCATTTCCCCTCTCGTTCCTGCAAAACTCCTCAACCAACGACAGCAGATATTAGATGCCTCATAACTGATGTGGGTGTGCAAACCATTAGACATATGGGTTCAAATGTGTCTTTTTGCTGTAATGTACAATGATCATTAAGCCAAATTGGTGCATGGTAATAGGGATACAAAAATAAACACCGTAAACACTAGCGGAAGGCATCCATGAAGCTCAGAATCTATAATGGTCATATTATCTGACGCCGGATTGGATAAAAAGGCATTCATTGCCAAATCAAATGTTACACGAAAAAGGGAAACATCTGTATAGAACTATAGATTAATTATATTAATTATTTATATTAATTATATAAATGATAAATTTATTAAATAAATGTATAAATTATAATAAAGTTTTTAAAAGAATGAATGAATAAACAAGTGTTTTTGAAAGAATGATTATATAAATAGATTAAATGGTTTTTAAATGAATTCACAAATTAATGGATTAATGAATGAATAAGAAATACATTTAACAAATATTTTTAAACTAATGAAAGAATGAGGATTTAATATAATTAATAAATGAATGATGTTTTTAAATTAATGAATATATGGAGAAATTATTTCAAAGAATGAATAATTTAATATATTTAAAAATGAATTAATGAATATATGAATAAATTAATACAGTTTTAATAAATAAAAGAAATTAAATTAATTAATGAATACATGAATAAAATATTTTAATGATGAAAAAGAATGAATGAAATAAACGAATTAATGAATATATTGAGAAATGTTTTAAAAGAATGAATGATTAAATAGATACAATATTTCTAAATGAATGAATAAATACATGAATAAATTAAATGAATAAACAAATATTTTTAAATTATTAAAAAAGAATGAATGAAAGAATGAATATTTTTTAAATTAATAAATGAATGAATGAATGTTATTTAAATAAATTAATTAATTAATTAATAAATGGACAAATAGCCTATTTTAAAAGAAGGAATGATTAAACAGATAAAATATTTAAATGAACTGATAAATGGATAAATTAAATGAACAAATATTTTGAATGAATGAATGAAGATTTTTTAAATTATTAATAAAGTAATCAATGATGTTTTTAAATGAACGAATTAATGAATATATTGAGAAACAGCCAGGATCTATTTTTCCTTCATATTTCCATCATTACAGTAGCGGGGGGGGGGGGGGGGGGGGGGGGGTCACATGATCTCTGCCGTCTCCATTCATAATGACTAAAAACTAAATAAATAATAAAGTTGCTCTACCTTTGCAGAAAAGTTCAACTTTTCTTGACTTTCTCAAATCTACAAATAAAAAATAAACAAATATTTTTGACTTAAATGAATTAATATTGTATATCCATGTAAACTATGTAATACGTGTGGTTAAAGTACTGATACTATCACAAAAGAAACCCCTTCAGGGTGGGGTTTAAAATATTTCGGGGTCACTGGAAACGTCAAGGACATTGGGCCCAGAATCAGCACAAAGCTGCTCTGGAGATCATCACTGTAAGGATGATGGGACCCGAACGCCGATGTTGAGTCAGGGCGCTGGGAGGCTGCTGTGACTCCCTGTCCTGATCCTGACCCGAGGTGTCCGGGAGGTGCAGGACGGTCCCATTTGACCTCTGCAGAGCTGCGATCATATGACACGAGGCAACTCGTGTACGGGAGCGACCGTGCTGATGTTATTACACTGGGCTTTAATCTATGGCCATGTCTGAGTGTAATCCTAAAGGTCGGGCAAGCATGGCAAAATTAATCAACTGACAAAAGGCTAAAGGTTTTATGGCATATGTGGGGTCGCTTTTTGAAAGGAGAAATGATTACATTAAGAAAGAAATAAAGGGCAGTAAATGAGTCGGGCTCCTATCTCCTCACACCAGGCCTCGACCAAACAACGGAAGAAAAGAAAGCATGGGTTTTCATGACAGATAATCACACTTATGATGTCAGAGGGGGCGTGTCTTACAACTCAGATGAGCGTTTATTGGTTGATTCCACATTGGTACACTGACAGTTTTTAATCTCAACTAACAAATGGATGAATTGTTCATTTATTTAGCAATTGTGTTCAATTGTTCAAAAGTGAAATAATATTAACAAGGTTAAATTGTTTTTATTTCAAATAAGTTATATTTTTAACTTTCTATCAACATGATTTTAGTATCATTGAGATACTATTATAGTTTTATATTTAATATTTTTAAATTAACATTTTACGTTTAGTTAAAAATTTTGTAATTTTGTTGTGTTTTATCTTTATATTCGTTTTTTTTTTGTCAATACAGTTTTTATTCATGTTTTTCTACAGTTTTAGTTTAGAGTTATTTTAATACATCAAGTTAAACTAAAGTGCTATGGCAACTAAATGTATTAAAATAAGAATAATTTTTAAAAACATTTAAATGCAGTTTATTTTACTTTAAGTAAAACATTTTTAATGGTTTTAGTTTTAGATGAAAATATTCATCAAAGAATTTCCACAAAAAGTTTGAACAGCACAACTGCATTTTCAGCATTGATAATAATCCAAATTGTTTCCTGAGCAGCAAATCAGCATATTATAATGATTTCTGAAAGATAATGTGAGTGAAGACTGGAGTAATACACAGTTATTTTAAATAATAATAATTGTAATAATATTTCATAATATTGCTGCTTTTTCTGTATTTTTGATCACATATCTGCAGCCTTGTGAGACCTCTTTCCAAAAAATCTAACCAGCCCCAAACTTTTGAAAGGTAGTGAATGCTTTTGAAAAGACATCTATTTATTTTATCCACTATTTTTGAATTAATAATTGATACATTTTTGAAGTTTTCCATAATTTCCAGATAAGATCATGGTGAGTCACTGTGATTCAAGGTAATGCTTTACTCCTGAGTGAGCATGTCTAGAGTCTTCTCTCTCTCTCTCTCTCTCTCTCTCTCTCTTTCTCTCTCTCTCTCTCTCTCTCATGATGTTTGGGTCGCAGAGATCTGTGTGGACACTGTGTGACTGACAAGAAGCTGAAGGAAGCGAACAATGATACGTTTGGGAAAATCTGAGGGTACATTTACTCAACAATGATGTACTAAAAACGTCAACATTGTCAAAACGATCCCCGTTCACACAGATCCACGGAAACGGCTAAAAGCGCTGAATTCTGCCGCCATTAGATGGCAATGTCACTTTGTAATGCGCCTATAGACTGAACATGTAATATTCATGCGCATGAGGTCACCGTTTTCGCAAATTCGAGTTTTTGTAGTTTACATGGAGACGATATACGTATCGCTTTCAAAAACTTGCACTTTGAAACCCATTTTTAAAAGTTTGTGTTTTCAGGCCCACAAACGCCACTCTTGTGTAAAATCAACAGCCAAAACGCATAAAACGTTTTCTGTTTTTAGTTGAAATCGGTGTTGTGTAAACGGCCCCTTAGAAGAGATGTTCAGGTCATATATCACATTCAAAAATTCACATTAAGAAATCATATTTTACATAAACTAGCCTAGATTACATTATTTTGCAGATTGTGACATTTTTATGAGCTGAAGTTATATTAAAATACTGAATATTTACAACTCAAAGCTCCATCCTAGCCTGTCCCAGAACCTTGGCAGAGATGCTTTTACTCATTTCAGATGCAAAAAAAGTTAGCCAATCATAACAGACATTATTTATATATTGAAGTCTTAAAGGTACAGAAGTAAAACACGCCAAATTATTGACCGACGCCAGTCCATGACGTTATCAGAGTCCACTCAAAAAAAGTTTTTTTGCCACTATTCGTTTCACTTAAATATCTTTTCTTAAAATAACACACATATATTTAGATTTCCGCCAAAACACTATTGTATTGTGCAAAATTAACTTGAACCATTTAAGTCTCCACTATACTTAATTATCAGTCTTTAAACTAATGTACTGCGTTTCATTTCACCATTGAAAAAAACAGATGTGACGATTTCCAACGCATTTTGATGATGATAAATATGCAATTTGGTGCAGTTGCTGATATTTATATGGTCAAAAAGTATGTTTAAATTCTGATCACATTATGTATATAATATAAATCAATTAAATCTTTATAATTGTATAACAGACTACTTACATAAAGTGCATATAAATATGAGTTGTCACTCTATATCTCAGAATATTATTTCTTAGTAAGATGTTTGGTTTTATGATCAAAGCTTTGTAACTTGTATATTGGGGGCAAAACAAGGAAATACAATAATGATTGACAGATGAACAAATTAATGTTCCTCAAAACCCTGATGCATTATATTTGATACTCACATTTTAACATGATTTTCCTAAAAAACAACATTTATGGATAAACAAGTGAACATAAGTCCAGTAAGTGTTCATCTTAGAATATTAATAATGATATAAAAGTATTTCTTATTAAAATCTATGTTCTATATCTATTAAAAAAAATCTATAAAATCTTAAGTTAAAATTCTTTATTAAAATCAGTACTTTTAAAATTATACTAATTTAGAGGTCTTAGAATTGTGCATATCAGGTATGATACATTCTTTACACATATATTTAATGTGACTAAAGCTGAGCTCAAGGAGGGAAGAGGAGAATAACTGAGGTCCTATATGACCTGAGCTGAACACAGTGCTTGTCCTCCTCATATATACGTGTTATGATAATGCTCATGTTCACTCACCCACAGCTGGTCTCCAGCAGACTGTCCCCCACCTGCAGAGACGCCATCCCGAAGTCTGCTATCCGGATGTTATTCTTCTCGTCCAGCAACAGGTTCTCCGGCTTCAGGTCCCGGTGACTGTTCCAGAGGAAAATCAAGAACAAGACAAAGAAATATTCAAATGACATGTGAAAACTGTGGGCTAATGGTTAGAGTCGGTCTGGTAACCCGAAGGTCGCGTGTTCGATTCTCAATACTGGCAGGAGAAAGGCATCTAACCCCCAATCACTCCCCGGGCGCCACAGCCAACGGTGTGTCATGGTTTCCAGTGTGTGTGTTCACTACTCGCTACTCCTAATGTGTGTACTCCAACTTGGATGGGTTAAATGCAAAGGACAACTTCTGAGTATGTGTTACATACTTGGCCTTCACATGTCACTTTCAATTTCAGTTTTCAATTATCTCTGTTTCTTCTCGTTCTTCCAGCACTCTACAAGACCCTGTGTGAGGAGATGACAGATGCCATCTCAGTGTCTGATGTTAAGCTCTCCTCTGACCATGAGCCAACATGAACATGCTTCTTCCAACTGTCTTAATAAATTTAAAGCTTTCTGTTAATTCATCTGTTGCCACACTTTTTACTGTGTGACGCAAGATGACAGTTTACAAGTTTTGGTGCATAAAAAAACAAAAGTATTGTGGACAAAACAAAACATACCAGGCTGCAATGTGAAAACAAAACAAAACAAGACAAAACAAAACAAAACAAAACAAAACAAAACAAAACAAAACAAAACAAAACAAAACAAAACAAAACAAAACAAAACAAAACAAAAACAAAACAAGCCAGGCTACAATGTAAACAAAACTAAACTAAACTAAACTAAACTAAACTTTTAAAGTTTCAATTTTAACTAAATAAAAAAACAGGCCAGGCTACAATGTGTGCAAAACTAAAACAAAACAGTGCACACAAAAAAAGTGCAAAAAACAAACAAACAAAAAAACACCAAAGCAAATAAAAAAACTAGATTTCATAAAATAAAACGATACTCGGTTACTAACGTAACCTCGGTTCTCTCTAGAAGAGGGAACGAGTATTGCGTAAGTTTAGCTTACGCTACGGGAAAGATTCATCTTCTCGAGATACTGAAGCCAAAAAATTATCCTTAATTTTTGTATACCTTGTCAACGCAGTGCAGCAGCTAGCAGACCTAGAGCAGGCTATCTTGCGTGCTCATTGGCTGCTCTGCAGGCAACTGCTGCAGCCTACCAGTGAGCAGGGCGTGACATCACGCCCAATGAAGGGCGCCCGCGCCTTCATGGCGTCACAGCCCGCCAGAATGGGCGTGGCTTCAGCCTATAAAGGAATGGGCTGTAGGCTGCTTCCCTGGTTTTTGTCGACTGAAGCGAAGTCGCTCGTGGCGCGAGCACGGCCGGTTACGCAATACTCGTTCCCTCTTCTAGAGAGAACCGAGGTTACGTTAGTAACCGAGTATCGTTCTCTTACGAGAGGTTCTCTCGTATTGTGTAAGTTTAGCTTACGCTACGGGAACACTTTGTCAACGCCGTGCGCGCCAAGCATCCACATGAGACCCCGAACTTAGGGGGGAACCCCATAAGTGGAAAAATAAGGTGGCCGGCCGTTTCGCGGGCCATCACTTGTACATAAGCACACATAGGGAATACAGAGCAGCGCGGGCGCGGGTCTGTATAGGCACATGGCATAACCCCCTTAGTGCAGCTCAACCAGGAGAGCTAAGTCATGTGAGAGTGATCTGAGCAGGGGATCTGGGCAGAATACATCTCTCGTTTAGACTGACAGTAGTTTAGCCTGCAAGGCGGGAACTTCTAGGTTATAGAACCTGACAAAGGTAGACGGGGAGCTCCAGCCCGCTGCTACACATATGTCGTGGATAGAAATCCCGCTGGACCATGCCCACGAAGAGGCGACGCCTCTCGTGGAATGAGCCCTGATGCCCAGAGGGCATTGCAGATCCTTTGACGCATAAGCGGTCGCTATAGCGTCTACTATCCATCTGGACAGGCTCTGTTTCGAGGAGGCGAAACCCTTGGTGCGCCCTCCAAACGAAACAAAAAGCTGTTCCGAGCGCCTGAAGGAGGCGGTGCGCGTAATGTAGCTCCTCAGCGCTCTGACGGGGCAGAGGAGGATTACATCGCTTTCACTGTCAGACACTGCGAGAGCAGATAGTGAAATAACTTGCGCTCTAAATGGAGTGCCTATCACTTTAGGGACATAGCCGTGTCTATGTCTGAGAATAACTTTAGAGTCGTTTGGTCCAAACTCAAGACACGACGCGCTGACAGACAGCGCGTGTAGATCCCCTACGCGTTTTACTGATGACAGCGCAGTCAGAAAAAACGTTTTCAGTGATAGATATTTCAACCCCACGGAGTCCAGTGGTTCGAAGGGAAAAGCTTTCAGGGCCTCGAGGACCAGTGAAAGATCCCACATAGGAACCGACGGGGGGCGCGGCGGATTCATCCTTCTAGCTCCTCTAAGGAAGCGGATGACCAACTCATGTTTCCCCAGCGGCTGGCCGTGCGTTGGTTCTGCAAACGCTGCTACGGCCGCCACGTACACTTTGAGCGTGGAAGGGGACCTTCCCTTATCCAACAGCTCTTGTAGGAAAGTGAGCAGATGCACCACCCCGCATGTCCGCGGGTCCAGACCTCTGTCGGTGCACCAGCCAGAGAACACCGACCATTTAGACGCGTAGAGCCTTCTCGTGGAAGGGGCTCTAGACTGTGTGATCGTGTTCATCACTCCTTCTGGCAGGGTAACGAGTACCCGTTGATCAGCCATGCATGCAGCGACCAGCGCTCTGGATGGGGATGCCAGATCGTGCCGCGAGCTTGAGTGAGGAGATCTGCCCTCACCGGGATCGGCCACGGAGCTGTAAGCGACAGCTGTGCTAGTTCCGGGAACCAAATCTGATTCTCCCAACGCGGGGCAATGAGGAGCGCCGAGTGGCGCGTTTCCCTGATTCTCTTGATCACCTGTGGTAACAGAGAGACCGGAGGGAAAGCATATAGCGGGAGGCTGGGCCAAACTTGGGCCAGCGCGTCCTCGTCCTTCGAGAAGAACATCGGGCATTGAGCGTTGTCTTTTGACGCAAATAGGTCGACTTCCGCTCTGCCGAATAGGCGCCACAGTTTCTGGACCGTTTGGGGGTGTAAGGACCACTCCCCTGGGGGAACATTGTCTCTGGAGAGTCTGTCTGGGCCGTCATTCAGATGGCCAGGCACATGCGTCGCCCTCAGCGAGCGCAGGTGTGTCTGAGACCAAATAAGGAGGCGTTCCGTCAGATTGCAGAGTTTTCTGGATCTGACACCGCCCTGACGGTTTATATAGGAAACCACAGATGTGTTGTCCGGGATGTGTTGTCCGGGAGGAAGCACTGCAGTGCGTTCTCGACCGCCATCATTTCCAGACAGTTTATGTGAAACTCCTTCTCCCGGTCTGACCACTGGCCAAAGGCCAGTCTGCCCTCGAATAGCGCTCCCCAACCTGAGTTGGACGCGTCTGTTGAGATGACTTTCCGGTAAGAGACGGTTCCCATCGTTACTCCCTGCTGGAACCAGCTGGCCACTAACCAGGGCTGCAGAGCTGCTATGCAGGTCTGAGTCACTCTGATTTTCCGACCGCCAGATACCCAGGCTCGGGGGGGCACGCGGGCATTCAGCCAGCGTTGGAGTGGGCGCATGCGCAGTAGGCCCAGCTGGAGCACCGCTGCAGCTGATGCCATACAGCCCAACATCCTCTGAAAAATTTTCAAAGGGAGGAAGCTGCCCTTCTGGAAAGAAGCGGCTAAGTGGCGAACACGGCGCGCGCGCTGTGTCGACAAACGAGCCGTCATGGTTACCGAGTCCAGTTCTATTCCTAAGAAGGAAATTGACTGGCTGGGCAGTACTGAGCTCTTGGTCCAGTTGACCGTGAGACCCAAGCTTTCCAGATGACTGAGTAGCACTGTTCTGTGAGATAGAAGTTCTGTCTCTGATTGTGCCAATATCAGCCAATCGTCCAGATAGTTCATTATACGCAGCCCCTGACCTCTCAGGGGGGCGAGCGCCGCGTCCATGCACTTTGTAAATGTACGGGGTGCCAGGGACAGGCCGAACGGCAGGACGGTGTATTGATATACCTGACCGTCGAAGGCGAATCTCAAAAATTGCCTGTGACGGGGTACTATCTGAATCTGAAAATATGCATCCTTCAGATCTAGAGAGATAAACCAGTCCCTCGGGCGAACGTGCGCGAGGATTTTCCTGGTCGTAAGCATTTTGAACGGTCTTTTCGCAAGCACTTTGTTCAAATGTCTCAGATCTAGGATGGGTCTGAAGGCTCCGTCCTTCTTGGGCACGAGAAAATAACGTCTGTAAAAGCCTGACTCGCTTAGAGAAGGCGGTACCATTTCTATAGCCCCTTTGCACAGCAGCTTTGCTATTTCTGCGTGAAGTAGGTGTGCTACTTCCGCATTCACTATTGTCGCGGTCCGGGCTCGAAAGCGCGGGGGACGGCGAATGAATTGTAGTGTATAGCCCTGCTTTATTGTGCTCATCACCCATTCTGAAATCCCTGGGATTTTTTCCCACGCGGCTATGCGAGCCGCTAGGGGGCGAATGGCCTCCGTGTTCAGACCGCCATTTACTGGCTTGTGAAACTGAACCGGAGCCGAGAGCGCGGCGCGCGCGCTCTCGATTCTGGGCAATGGCGGCTCGCTGACAGCCGAAACCGGCTGATTTATGTGAGATGTCCCGATCATAGGGGATGGGGAACACACTTTTACCACATTTTGATGCGCGAGCCGTGCTCTGGGTGACAGAGCTCTCTGTAAGCGTGAGCGCATGGGCGCGGGCACGAGACTTACAACTGTATCTAACGCCCCGGTCATAATAGACGGGGAGCGTTTTATTAACGCTCTGCGTTTCGTGATAATGCTTAAGCGCGCGGGCGGGGCCCGGGGAAAGGTTTGTGTTAGTAAGCGTGAGCGCTCTCCGGCGGGCACGAGACTTACGTTTATAACCTGTTTGTTTGACCGTGTAACAGAGCGGGCAGATAGTGGGCACAGACTTGTGGACACATTTCTTACATGCAACACTCGAGCGGCTTTTCTGCGCTTTATGAGAGTGTGCTCTGTGAGTGACACAGGATCTTGAGTGCTTATGTGTAGGGGTGAGCACTGGGACGTGGGCACTTTCACTACACTTAAAACATTGACGGCATGAGCCGGACCAGACATTACACTCTTTTTGAGATTTCTTTGGGTCGCCGTGAAAACGGCGTTTGTGTGCAGGCGAAAGGGTGAATAAACCGGCTCGTTGGCTGCTAAATGGACCGCTGCAGTAGCCTGTTTGAAGGGGACTGACAGGGAAATGAATTTTGACGGCGGTCCGGCCGCAGCGGGACACGCGCGTCTTTTCCCTCTTACTGTTAGGAGGGCTTCGCGTGCTCAGACTTCAGCGTGATTCTCTGCCGAGGCCCTCTGGGAGGCGGCGGTCTATGACGGCTGTCTGAGCGCGACCTAGGGCGGCCGCCCTGACGTCGCTGCGAAGGCTGAGGCTGGGGCTGTGCTGGACGCTGGGTGCTGGTTCGCACAGGAGGCTGGCTTTGTCTCTCGCGAGAGCGGCCTGTGGCGGAACTCGAGCGTCGCGACAGGAAGAGGTTCATGGCCTGCGTGGTCTTCTGTACCTCAGAAAAACGATCAACGATCCCATTAACCGCTGGGCCGAAGAGACCAGAGGGGGTAAGCGGCGCGTTGAGAAATGTGGCTCGCTCAGACTCCCTCATATCCGCGAGCGTTAACCAAAGGTGCCTCTCCGTAACGGTTAACGCGGCCATAGCTCGTCCGATAGTCTGGGCTGCTGCTTTGGTAGCGCGGAGAGAAAGATCCGTTGCGCTTCTCAAATCTGGAACAGCAGCTGGATCCGGCCCTTCTCGTCCCATTCACGGAGGAGGTCGGCTTGCAGGATCTGAAGCACAGCCATGGAATGTAAAGCAGACGCGGCCTGGCCGGAGGCAGCATAAGCGCGGCCGACCAAGGCGAGAAGGCGAGAGCGAGGCTCGAGGGAGGTTCTCCGGCGAGCGCGTCGCTGTGGCCACAGGTTCCGGCTGTCTCAGGGAACGGCGCTTCTTCTTGCGCGGTCCCACAGAGGGCGGAGTGACTGCTGTAGATCTGAGAGCTTCGAGGCGAGCCCGCAGGGTCGCCAACGGAAGTTCCTCACAGAGCTCGCAACCCCAGGAAGCGAGGGCGAGCTCGGCATGTTCCAGGCCCAGGCAGAGAGCGCAGATCAGATGGTGGTCTCCGGCGCTGAGCGGGGCTCTGCACGAGCCGCAGGAAGTGCGAGGCATCTTTAAAAAGACGCTCGCTGCTCTTTTAGAGATGTGAAAATCAATCTAATGCAAGGCAAAAGGATACGTCGCCGGATAGCGTAGCTCGCACGGATGGCTGAAGGTGGCGAAGACGGCCGGCTTCCTCAGCGCTGTCCTAAGCTGGCTGTTCGCTGTTCGACGGCGGCGATGGCTTCTCTCAGATCCAGCGATGCGAAGAGCTCACTGAAGAGACAAAAATCAGGGAAGCAGCCTACAGCCCATTCCTTTATATTCCTGTGACGCCATGAAGGCGCGGGCGCCCTTCATTGGGCGTGATGTCACGCCCTGCTCACTGGTAGGCTGCAGCAGTTGCCTGCAGAGCAGCCAATGAGCACGCAAGATAGCCTGCTCTAGGTCTGCTAGCTGCTGCACTGCGTTGACAAGGTATACAAAAATTAAGGATAATTTTTTGGCTTCAGTATCTCGAGAAGATGAATCTTTCCCGTAGCGTAAGCTAAACTTACGCAATACGAGAGAACCTCTCGTAAGAGAACTCTAGGTAGATTAAAATGCATTTTAAAGAGTTTTAAATCAAAACAAATACAAAATGAAAGTAAACGACAGCAGCCCCTCACGGACGACTACTATCACAAGTCCAGGCCCATTCCTCTCTCTATCTCCACTGTCGTCGCTCTTCCTTTTATGCTTCCGCTCCTCCGTGAGATACGAGACTGGTGTACTCCGTAATCACGCCACCGGCCTCGTCCTGCTCACCACTGCTAGATTTACTCCCATGACATTTACTTTTTTGGAGAATATGTATATTTAAAAGTGGGTGTACTCTCAGGCCGTGTGTCCACCAAAGCGTTTTTTCACGCAGCTGGTGTATAATTCCAATTGTTTTCAATGGGAGTGCCACGTTTTTTAAACGCCATGAGCGTAACGAGGCGCTGAGCGTGTAATTAACGCTCAAGCGCTGAGCGTTCGGCGTTTTTTACTGGTCGCCGAGAGTTGAAAAATTTTCAACTTTGGGTAAAACGCAGCGCTCATCACTGTCACTTTTTACACAGCCGTCCAATCACAGTGGAGGAGGGGCGGGACAAAAACCACACCGACCAACTGTCACAACATTCTTTCTGTACAACGACATCAACCAGCAGAGCTAACCGAACAAAATGGATGAAAAATAAATTTTTTCTATGAAACAAATTATCTGCGAAATCAGTTACAAGTAAACTATGC
This sequence comes from Gila orcuttii, assembly GCA_026230005.1. NCBI lineage: Eukaryota > Metazoa > Chordata > Actinopteri > Cypriniformes > Leuciscidae > Gila > Gila orcuttii. The sequence goes on from JAPDVR010000025.1 coordinate 22,872,282, forward strand.
TGCGGATATTCTGTATCATAGCAACGAATCATCTCAACTGAAAAAACGCTGTGCTGCCAAAACGCTCTCAAGCGCCCACAGCTAGGCGTTTTCAGCAGAGCGTCTAGCGTTTTCAGCTGGCTAAAAACGCTTTGGTGGACACACGGCCTCACTCTTACTCAAGCGCATTTCTAATGACAAAAAATGTTCTTTTACTTAGTTACACTGGGCAACACTCCTGTCGTTAGCGCACTGTCTCTTTTAACTGGGGCATGATCGATGTCCCATTCACGAATAAAATTATTATTTTAATTCTATTGTAATATTCTATTGACTTCATCATCATCTTTCTTGTTCTGAATCAGATGCGGAGTAACTAGTACTCACTAGTCTTTTCATTGGATACTTTTCTACTCTTACTCAAGACATGTTTAACATTGTTACTTTTACTACAACTTGAGTAATTATTTCCATTAGTACTTTTTTACTTTGACAGAGTACAGATTTTGGTTACTCTGAGGTCCAGAGAATATTGCAGGTAAAGATTTCATTTTACGGGCTTAGGAGTCAAAGATACAAATGTGACTCACTTTTTTTGTGAATCTACATAGAGTAATAGATATAAAAACATGTTCAAACAACGATATTCTCTTCAAATGTTGTTTCAAATAGCCTAAAGTTGTCTGTAAAAACAATTTTATATTAGTATATGCATTGCAGTATGACAAATTTATGTGATTACAGTTGTAGGATTGTTTTCTTTTTCTGATTTTATTTTTATTTATTTTTGTCATAACCATTTGTTACTTGTAGTGTTTGTTTGTTACTTGATGGAAATTTAAAGTGACACTCAAAGTGAACATAAATAAAAATAAAAACACACAAACACATTTATGAACCTGAATCTCATATGGACTAATAAAACTGAATATGAAAAGAGTTATACCTCAACGATGTTCATGGGACAAATTGCAGAGGTGAGGTTTATTAGCCGTCACACCGGAAACATCAGTAACGGCTCTTTAAAGCCTCTTCCTGACACATTAACGTGACCCAGGCGCCGTAATCTCTCCTGAACAGAAACGGTTTGTTGATATGATCAGCGACTGACTATATATTTTCCTAATCGAACAGCTGTGAGGTTAATTTCCACCCCTCTGGTCTAGAGGTTAATGGTCTAGAGGAAACGTGGGAAAGCTAACTGCATGTTAGTGTGGTTGTGATAATAAAACATCCCGTGATGTTTTTGATAGTATGGTGTTGGTTTTGGCCACTGAGGGCGCAGAGGCACCAAATGTTTCCCAAGTCTGCTGTGAGATCTTAAATTGCCAATTTATTGGCCCAGTGATAGTTTAAAAATGTTACACACACGTTGTTGTGTTGTTTGGTGATAGGGATCTGCATTTAAATGTTGCTTAATATGTTTTTTTTTTATGGTGGCCGTCAAAACGGCAGTTCTGGCTGAAGTATTCCTTCCTATAAAAACCTAATAAACTGTATCTGTTTAGCATCTGCATGTTTAAAGACTACTGTTCAACGAGCGAGTAAGCGAGCGAGCGAGTGAGTGTATGAGAGAGTGAGTGAGTGAGTGAGAGAGTGAGTGTATGAGAGAGTGAGTGGATGAGAGAGTGAGTGGACGAGAGAGTGAGTGGACGAGAGAGTGAGTGAGTGAGTGAGTGAGTGGATGAGAGAGTGAGTTGATGAGAGAATAGATGAGAGAGTGAGTGAGTGGATGAGAGAGTGAGTGAGTGATTGAGTGGATGAGAGAGTGAGTGGATGAGAGAGTGAGTTGATGAGAAAGTGAGTGAGTGAGTGAGTGGATGAGAGAGTGAGTGAGTGAGTGAGTGAGTGAGTGAGTGAGTGAGTGAGTGAGTGTATGAGAGGGTGAGTGAGTGAGTGAGTGAGTGAGTGTATGAGAGAGTGAGTGGATGAGAGAGTGAGTGGATGAGAGAGTGAGTGATTGAGTGGATGAGAGAGTGAGTGAGTGAGTGTATGAGTGAGTGAGTGAGTGTATGAGAAAGTGAGTGAGTGAGTGAGTGAGTGAGTGGATGAGAGAGTGAGTGAGTGTATGAGTGAGTGAGTGAGTGTATGAGAGAGTGAGTGGATGAGTGAGTGAGTGTATGAGAGAGTGAGTGAGTGAGAGAGTGTATGAGTGAGTGAGTGAGTGTATGAGAGAGTGAGTGGATGAGTGAGTGTATGAGAGAGTGAGTGAGTGAGTGAGTGGATGAGAGAGTGAATGAGTGAGTGGATGAGAGAGTGAGTGGATGAGAGAGTGAGTGAGTGAGTGAGTGGATGAGAGAGTGAGTGAGTGAGTGAGTGAGTGAGTGAGTGGGAGAGTGAGTGTATGAGAGAGTGAGTGGATGAGAGAGTGGATGAGAGAGTGAGTGGATGAGTGAATGAGTGAGTGGATGAGAGAGTGAGTGGATGAGTGAATGAGTGAGTGGATGAGAGAGAGAGTGAGTGAGTGAGTGAGTGAGTGAGTGAGTGAGTGAGTGAGTGAGTGGATGAGAGAGTGAGTGAGTGAGTGGATAAGAGAGTGAGTGGATGAGAGAGTGAGTGAGTGGATGAGAGAGTGAATGAGTGAGTGGATGAGAGCGTGAGTGGATGAGTGAATGAGTGAGTGGATGAGAGCGAGAGTGAGTGAGTGAGTGAGTGGATGAGAGAGTGAGTGGATAAGAGAGTGAGTGAGTGAGTGGATGAGAGAGTGAATGAGTGAGTGGATGAGAGAGTGAGTGGATGAGTGAATGAGTGAGTGGATGAGAGAGAGAGTGAGTGAGTGAGTGAGTGGATGAGAGAGTGAGTGAGTGAGTGGATAAGAGAGTGAGTGAGTGAGTGGATGAGAGAGTGAATGAGTGAGTGGATGAGAGAGTGAGTGGATGAGTGAATGAGTGAGTGGATGAGAGAGAGAGTGAGTGAGTGTATGAGAGAGTGAGTGGATGAGAGAGTGGATGAGAGAGTGAGTGGATGAGAGAGTGAGTGAGTGAGTGAGTGTATGAGAGAGTGAGTGGATGAGAGAGTGGATGAGAGAGTGAGTGGATGAGTGAATGAGTGAGTGGATAAGAGAGTGAGTGAGTGAGTGAGTGAGTGAGAGAGTGAGTGGATGAGAGAGTGGGTGGATGAGAGAGTGAGCGAGTGTATGAGAGAGTGAGTGAGTGAGTGAGTGGATGAGAGAGTGAGTGAGTGAGTGAGTGTATGAGAGAGTGAGTGAGTGAGTGAGTGAGTGAGAGAGTGAGTGTATGAGAGAGTGAGTGGATGAGAGAGTGAGTGGATGAGAGAGTGAGTGGATGAGTGAATGAGTGAGTGGATGAGAGCGAGAGTGAGTGAGTGAGTGAGTGGATGAGAGAGTGAGTGGATAAGAGAGTGAGTGAGTGAGTGGATGAGAGAGTGAATGAGTGAGTGGATGAGAGAGTGAGTGGATGAGTGAATGAGTGAGTGGATGAGAGAGAGAGTGAGTGAGTGAGTGAGTGGATGAGAGAGTGAGTGAGTGAGTGGATAAGAGAGTGAGTGAGTGAGTGGATGAGAGAGTGAATGAGTGAGTGGATGAGAGAGTGAGTGGATGAGTGAATGAGTGAGTGGATGAGAGAGAGAGTGAGTGAGTGTATGAGAGAGTGAGTGGATGAGAGAGTGGATGAGAGAGTGAGTGGATGAGAGAGTGAGTGAGTGAGTGAGTGTATGAGAGAGTGAGTGGATGAGAGAGTGGATGAGAGAGTGAGTGGATGAGTGAATGAGTGAGTGGATAAGAGAGTGAGTGAGTGAGTGAGTGAGTGAGAGAGTGAGTGGATGAGAGAGTGGGTGGATGAGAGAGTGAGCGAGTGTATGAGAGAGTGAGTGAGTGAGTGAGTGGATGAGAGAGTGAGTGAGTGAGTGAGTGTATGAGAGAGTGAGTGAGTGAGTGAGTGAGTGAGAGAGTGAGTGTATGAGAGAGTGAGTGGATGAGAGAGTGAGTGGATGAGAGAGTGAGTGAGTGAGTGTATGAGAGAGTGAGTGAGTGAGTGAGTGTATGAGAGAGTGAGTGAGTGAGTGAGTGGATGAGAGAGTGAGTGGATGAGAGAGTGAGTGAGTGAGTGTATGAGAGAGTGAGTGAGAGAGTGAGTGGATGAGAGAGTGCGTGAGTGAGTGGACGAGAGAGTGAGTGAATGGATGAGAGAGAGAGTGAGTGAGTGAGTGAGTGGATGAGTGAGTGAGTGAATGAATAAGTGAGAAAGTGAAGTGAGTGAATAAGTTAGTGAATGCGTGAGTAAACACCTGAGTGAATGAGTGAATGAATAAGTGGGTGGATGAATGAACAAATGAATGAATGAATAAATTGATGAATAAATAAAATTTATGAAATAAATTACTATTTGAAATCATTGATAAATAAAATAAAATGTAATTAAAAAATAATGAATGATTAAATAAGATTTTTTTTCAAATTAATGAACTAATTAATTAGTTGAATGATGAATGATTTTTTAAATTTATTTCATACATTTTTAATAAATTAATAAATAAATTAATATTTTAAATGAATTGATAAATAAAATGAACAAAGGTTTTGTTGAAAAAATGAAAAAATATTCTTGAAAGAACAAATTAATAAATAAATAAAATTAATCAAAAATATTTTAAAAGAATGAATGATTAATTAAATAAATAAAATATGTTGAATAAATGAATGAATGAATGAATGAATGAATAATAAATAAAATACAATGAGAAAATATATTTAAAATGATTAAATAAATAAAATACTGTTTACATGAATGAATAAAATTAATGAACAATAATTTTAAATTAATTATTAAATATGTTTTTGAATGAATCAAATTAATAAATGAACAAATATTATTGAATGAATTAATACATCAAATATTCTTGAGTGAATTAATTAATAAAATGAAAGAGCAAATATTTTAAATGAATGAGTGAAAGTAATATTGTTAAATTAATGAATGAAATGAAATGAATGAACAAATATATATTTCTTTAATAATTAATGATTTCATAAACCTATACATATTTTAATTAATAAATAAATGGAAGAATTCATTCATAAATGAATAAATAAAATACATGGACATATTTTTTAAATGAATTGATGAATAAATAAGTTTATAAAATGAATGAACACGTTTATAAATAAATAGAGTCTAACAAGAAAAGGTATCATTGGCATCAGAGATTATTCTGTACCAAATCCTGTTGTAGCATTTTTTGCTTCAATTTCCACCATATTTTAAAGGCTCAATTAGCACTCGAACAAGCTTTACATTATTGTAATGTAAAGAGCAGCGGGCGGCACATGCGATAGTACATTAGCAATCTTACTCGCATGCTGTTCACAGCGGTCTAATTATGAGAGAGTTTAATTACAAAACATGTATGTCTACATAATAAGTAGTGCTTTAGATTTTCTGCATGCTGGATATCAGACGTTGGCCAATTTACTTTCTTAATGCACATTCCTATTATTGTGCACAATTTATCACCCCATATTGTCATCATGAAAACGAAATCTAAGTTGTTCCATCCATTTGGCAAACCACAAAATTTGACAGCCCTCATGTGACATTATGCATTTGTATCAAGTGTGAAATAGTGAAATATATATGTTTTAACCAACAGGTGCCGATGGTGTAATCATCAGTAATTGTAGTTTGTTAACTACAAACAAATGGAATGCATATTTTAAAATTGATTTCCAATCAATTTCCAAAGGATAAAATTAAATTCAGGACTATTTTTTCCCGGTTTAACTCAAAAATACATGTTTTTTGCTTTGCGTTTTGACAGCAATACAAAAGTGATCATATTTTTACACCAAAAACCAAACATGATTATTATCCGCTACAACCAGTGGCTGTTTTCCACACAAAACGTTAGGCTCCCTGAATTGACAACTTGGGATATCACAGTGGGATCCAGCATAGTGGTAACCCGATTACAAAAGCCAAGATCTCATCCAAAACGTTCTCTAGTGGCACATAAAAACCTTATAACACAGTAGTGCACACAAATACAGAAACACAGAAACTGCATTTGTGCTGATTTCAGATTTCTTAAATGATCTCCTTGACTCTTATTACCGCCGAGGGGTGGAAGGGGGTGCTACTGTACTGAACTTTATAATAATAGCCTGTTATTTCTGGATCAGGTGGGTGTCAAGTGAGTCACTATAGTCTTGGAAATATCAGAAAAAATGGGTTGGGAGAGTTATTCCTTTCAGCAAGACAGCTATGTGTATTTATGTATGCTCTTGTCTGACAGGTGTTGTCATACACAGACTCTATTAGTAGCTATATTTGGAACAATATTCATGTCTGGAAGCTCCAGAAAGATGAACTCGTAGGTGGACAGAAAGATGTGGAATGATCATTTGGCCTTCAGCTAAACATCTAAAGAACAACGCTCATGATTCAAATAGCCAAGTCAGTCTGTCCATCACAATAAAAAATATATATATATATATAAAACATGTGGATGCTCAACAGTATAACATGAGCTCTGTTTGAAAACTGTGAGTGAGTGATTTGGAGGGCATTAACTTTACAGACCACTTAATAACTTAATTGATTCCAATGGTTTAATGTTAGCATGTTGCTACGCTAACAACATGATAAGGTTTGGTCGCATTAGTAACATTTAGTGGGCAAAAAATGTCCCTTGTCAATAATTTACGAGGCAAATTGGCCCCGAAATCTGTGAAATCTGTGGGCGACTTTTTCACCTTCACGTGAAACTCACGACTGCAGATTCCTATTTAAAAATGACGCATGCAAAATTTCATTGAACAACGGTAAGTGTGAAATATACTCTAATAAATCCACAAAAGTTATTTTTAAAAATAGATTAAATTAATTTCTATTGCTATGTTTTAGTTTTAAAGTACCCCTCTTTCAATCATTTTAGGCCTTAAAACTAATCTTTGATCATCGAAATTAGATATTTAAAGTTTTTTTTTTGCTTAAAATAGCTTGAATGTAACTCTACACTCTCGCCTCATTTAGTATACGCGGTTTTATGAATATGCAAATGAGCCCCGCCTCCACTCACTCACACCAGCTCAGAGATCCACTCGTTGACGATCACACGTTGACCTGATTGGTTACAAGGTAGTTTGTGACGTCAGAAACACCAGTGATTTCAAACTGTGACTGTCTTTGGTTCACTGCAGTTTTAAGGAGAAAATACTCAGCAATGGTGTTGACTTATGAATTTGCTATTGGTTTGTCTTAAGCATATTAAAAACAACACAGAGACATATAAATAACATTAAAAACGTGATTTTCACCACAGGGGGACTTTAAATGAAATATATTGAAATCAGCTTTTCTTGACTTGTCAGTCATCTTGTCGCTTCTTGCATGTTTTTGTGACACTTTCAAAGTAAGATATATAGTGAGTGGCGCTAGAAGCTTATTCAGTTTTATCTGAAACAGATTAATGTGAATCTGGGAATGTTATATTACCTTGGTGGTAGTTGTACACAGTACAACACTTCGGAACTGATAGTGTTATCAAAAACAAATGTCAGTACGCAAGCGAAAGTGCATTTGCTGAAGCAACCATAAGCTCTTTTATCGTGTTTCACAAGACTCATACAGTACACAACACAAGCACTCCACATCACAAGTGCGATACTGTACCAGATGAGCTACCGAACAAGTTTATTTTCAGAAAAGCCATACTGTACATATGGAATTGGTTATGTGATGCAAATGTCAAAATGTATTGGTTTACAAACAGGGCATTAAACTAAATTTTTGCCACACCTGCCAATGGCTGGTGACTTAAAAAAAAAAATACCGTGAAAATATTTTTTACTGTCCATGAAACTGTTTTTGCAAAAACAGGCAGTTATGACACCAAAAGTTTAAATATCAGTCAGAATTCAGTTCTCTTTTGTAATTTTGATATCACAGCTACAATTACCAGCCTAATTAATAGGTTATAAATGTAAATATAGTCTGATTAGTATTCACTGTATAAATTAAACGTATTAGTATTAAACGTTATGAAATGTAGATAAAAATGTATATAACAATGTTACCGGCCAACTGGCGATTGACACTGTATGTGTGTTTTTTGGAGTTTTGCTTAAAGCAGGCACGTTTTTCCAATGTGCTTATGTTGCACAATTCATATTTGTATCACCTTAAAGTATTAGTTAACCCAAAAAGGTGAAAATGGAGATGCAGATCATTGTAATTATGCATAATATGTTTAATTAGCATAATTAATGTACATACTTAAGTATAATTATGCTGTCTACCTTTTGAAACAGCTGTCATACACCCCTATGATGCCTTAAAAAGCTGTCTAAGCAGGTTTTGGAATTGATATGCAAGTTATATGTATAGGCAAAGAGAAAGACAGAGAAAAGACAGAACGGACAAGCAAAAAAGACAAATACTGGGACAAATACTGAAATAGGAAAGGACGGCAGTGGAAAAAGAGAATATCGGGTAGGTATTACTCTCGTCATCCCATGCTGACTGTCCCAGCATGAGATCAGAGGGAACAGGAGTCTCTCAGTCACATATGAACTAAGCAAACAGCCGGGGAAGTGTGACAGTATGGCAGGGACATTTCTCATCCCTGGTGTAGCATACTGCCCCTACTGCTGCTCTGCGTGAGGCCTGCAGCTCTGAGAAATGATGCACGGACGAGAGACAGCAAGACACTGAGTCCGTTGGGCTCAAGAGACACACTAAGGTCCTGTTTACACCTGGTATGAAGCTGTGTTTTGGTCGGAGAGTAGGAGCCTTTTGTGGCTGTTTGAACACATTCAACCACATGAGAGTTTACACTACGAAAGCAATCTGGTCGAATGCGTTTTCGACTACCTCTGGAAGAGGTCGAAAGTAGACAACAGTTCCACTGCCACTGTTGCCTTTTCACCTTTCTTTGCCTTTGTCGCCATTGGCTTTTGGCTTGCTTAGTTGGGGACATTTAATTTTGTATTTAACAATACTATTACAACATTATATTCCTGTTATCTCTGTAAAGCTGCTTTGAAACAATCTGTATTGTAAAAAGCGCTATATAAATAAAGGTGACTTGACTTGACTAGACAAGCCCAAAACGTTTTAGACCCCGTTTACACCTGTATCGTCGTCCAACTTGTGATCCAATCGACCAAAGCGCATCTTAAAAGGCCACGTAAAATCACAGAGCGGGGTCAGCACATGCTGAGGTGCGGAGAAGTTGCCAACTTTCTGCAGAGTCAATAGCTATAGACCTCCAAACTTCGTGTGGCCTTCAGATTAGCTCATGAACAGTGTGTAGAGCTTCATGTAATGGGTTTCCAGGGCAGAACAGCTGCATCCAAGCTTTACATCACCAAGTGTAATGCAAAGCGTCGGATGCTGTGGTGTAAAGCACGCCGTCACTGGACTAGAGCAGTGGAGACGTGTTCTCTGGAGTGATGAATCACGCTTCTGTCTGGCAATCCGATGGACGAGTCTGGGTTTGCCGGTTGCCAGGAGAACGGGACTTTCCTGACTGCATTGTGCCAAGTGTAAAGTTTGGTGGAGGGGGGATTCTGGTGTGGGGTTGTTTTTCAGGGGTTGGGCTTGGCCTCTTAGTTCCAGTGAAAGGAACTCTTATTGCTTCAGCATACCAAGACATTTTGGACAATTTCATGCTCCCAACTTTGTGGGAACAGTTTGGGGATGTTCCTGTTCCAACATGACTGCGCACCAGTGGACAAAGCAAGGTCCATAAAGACATGGATGAGCGAGTTTGGTGTGGAGGAACTTGACTGGCCTGCACAGAGTCCCGACCTCAACCCGATAGAGCACCTTTGGGATGAATAAGAGCAGAGACTGCGAGCCAAGCCTTCTCGTCCAACATCATGCTTGACCTCACAAATGCGCTTCTAGAAGAATGGTAAAAAATTCCCATAACACACTCCTAAACCTTGTGGAAAGCCTTCCCAGGAGAGTTAAATGGTAAAAACATGGTACTTTGATACACTATGGAGCTGAATGATTATAGTTTTCTTGTACCATGGTGTTGAATGATACACAATATTGCTAAAGGTTTTGGGACGTCTGCCTTTGCATGCACATGAACTTTAATGACATCCCATTCTTAATCCATGTTCTAGCTACAATGGGTGAGCCAACTCCATATTAAACCCTATGGATTAAGAATGTGATGTCATTAAAGTTCATGTGCATGCAAAGGCAAACGTCCCAAAACTTTTGGCAATATTGTGTATAATTCAACACCATGGTACAAGAAAACTGTAATCATTCAGCTCCATAATGTATCAAAGTACCATGTTATTACCATCTGATAGCATCCCTGAACCACAGTATTTTGTTGTGAGGGAATTCTTTCATCTTGTCTGTATGTGGATGCGCACAAATGCAAATATCTATGTGTGTGGTGTAAAAGAGCCACACTGATTACCCATAATACCTCCCTTTTATCTCTAAATACATCAGCTTGATAACACTCTTATGCGTTAAATGAGAGGATTTGCTCGTTTATCCAGGTGTCGGTTTTTCTTGTCTCAGTGTTTCAGAGGTACAGCTCAAAGTAAAGATTTTGCCTTTAAGTCACCGCTGTCAGAATGATCATACGTTGAGACGAGAGCACATGAACGGCACCATAACCCTTGGAAAACGCATCTGTGGCACTGCCAGAAGTCAAAATCATGCCAGAACCTAATTGGTACTGATGATAATTAAGTTGTAAATATTACTGTTTGCAAAACAATTTAGTTTTAGATATGTTATGTACTGTTGATGAAGAATAGTAATAAAATTTAGCAATAAAACCTGAAATTTCTTCCCTAGTAGCCCTCCTTTAATCTTCATTTTGCATTTTTTCTCATTAGCATTAAAAAGTTATTATAGCAGTAGATGGAAAAACACAGAAAGCCATACATATAGTTGCCCAACATGTTCATTTGGATTTGTCCAAAATTATATCAATTTATCGTAAGTGGGAACTTCATAGAAGGACTAAAAAGCAGCATAAGTGCATTAATCAGCATTTCATACTATTTGTCCAAGGTTTCCTTCAGTGCAACAAGGTATTTGCAAAACAAAAGGCCTGAATAAAACTGATGATGTGGTTCAAAAGTCAATATCAGCTAATGATGTTTGTAAAAGAACATGATCATTATACATCGTTGGTTAAGCCCTCACCTTTTCCCATTTTCATAACCCGACTTTATGCTTCAGTGAACCAAACAGGACCAATTATCAAAAACAAACGAAATTACCAGCTTACAGAAATAACAGCTTCAGATATTCCATCAAATGAAACATGTCAGCAAATTTGGTTACGCTGCGGTTTTATTGTGATGACAAACTGTAATCAATTGAATAAAGAGTTTCAGGTTTAAAAAGTGCAAATGCCACTGATGTGTGAAAAACTATCAAGAAGCTCCTGAACTCACACTTTCTCTTCCCTTTTTGAGTCATAAAACACCATTTTGTCTTCAATTAATGTGGTTATTTGTTTCAGCACACAATAAACAACACACAAACACAAAGAATGGGTCATTCAATCACCATTTGGACATGCAATATGATTTTAAAAAGGGGAATTTCACATGATTTGATTCATGATGGTAAATCCTCCCTCAGACCATCCGATCCCAAAAAAAAAAAGCAGTTCGGATGAGGGCTCTGATCATAAATCAAGAGGATAAACTATGAGAGGCGACATGCCTCGCTTTGCCTTGCCTCGGATGGCTTTTGAGAGAAAAAAGAGCTTGAGTCTGATATCTTGATATGGTTATAATCGAAAGCCCCGGGGTATGAATATGAATTTAACGAGCACAAGAGGGAAGAGTTTGCGGTCGCCTCAAATCTATTAAGTGTGAAAAAGGTGGGAAAGACTGGACTGGCTTTTAGGAAGCATTGCTGAGGCTTTGTGTTTTGGATAAGCTTATATATTGAGTTGTCTATGTGCTTTGGAGCATTTAAACACTAATAAGGTTCAATTTCAAAGCTTGTTTGCGTGTAATGCATTTGGGATTGAGGTTGGACACCAAATGTTAAAAAAAAAATGTTTTCAATTTTTATCATCACAGCTATAATAATTTCCATTAAAACAGACCGACAAGTTCAGGAATGGCTGGTCACACTCACCATATTGAGTGACTGTGGCAGAAGTCCAGAGCTGAGATGATCTGTCTGAAGAACTTTCGAGCTTCTTTGGGTGTTAATCTGCCCTTCTTTACCAGATAGTCAAACAGCTCTCCGCCTGACACATGCTCTAAAACCAAATATCTGCAAACAGAAACAAAAGACAGAAATAGCATTATAGTAACACATTTTAATGAAACAGGAGGTTTGGGCAGGACATATCAAAGAGCCTGTATAACTTATGGACCTTTAGAGTCCCCCTGCAGTTAATGAACTCCTCTTTGATCATCCAAATGACATATTTAAAAAAAAAAATCCTGTGAAAATATTTTCTTAATGCCTTAAAATAACTTGAATGTAACTCTAAACCCTTGCTTCATTTAGTCTACGCGGATATTTAAATGAATATTCATATGAATATTTAAATTAGTCCCCGCCACCTGTCAATCATGCCAGCTCAGAATACCTGATCCATTCGCTCCACTGTAGGAAACACCACAATACACAATGCCAAGTTATACAGGGTTGTCAAGTTGATGAATTAGAATTAGGGCTGTCAATATATCAACATTTTTAATCGCGTTTATTCGCACACTTTTGATCGATTAATCGTGATTAATCACATCCTTATTGTGAAATTAAGCATATATAATTTATCATGTTTAATGCCATATATGTTTGAACCAGAAACTAATTCAGAAAAAGAAGAGGAAGAGTAAGTTATACTGGGTCGCCTACAAATTGATGTATTAGAATTAGGGCTGTCAATATATAAATAATATAATCGCTATTATTCCCACCCCTTTGATCTATTAATTGTGATTAATCACATACTTTTCGCGAAATTAAGCATACATAATTTGTCTTGTTTAATGCATTAATTTTGTCATCATTTGCTATATCTCTTAAAGTAAAGGGGGATTCTGATAAAACTGCAAGATTTTTTCAAGGTAGATTTAGTTATTTCCAAAAAAGGACACTTGGAGACTCCGAAAGGACACCTAATAACCAAATGCTAATAGGAGTCCATATAATTCATAAATTGATGCACACCAAAGCATGCACACACACACACACACACACACACACACACACACACACACATGCACACACGCACACACACACAAAACATTACAGAACAAATATTTTAAGAGTTGAGTGTACAGTATGTGTACAGAGCACACTAGAGCTTGTTTAGAGCTTTTTACAGCTTGTTTACATTTTAGACGTGAAGTTGCGATACTGAACAGGACCACATGGAGATGCCAAAAAAAAACCTACCGCCTTGACCTGACTGGGTTATATGCATACTACAGTAGACGGATCCATTCAGAATTACTAAACAGAGCAACATACACATGACAGATCAAAATATTAACCTGAATGTGTGTGGAAACAATGTGAATACAATACAATACAATGTGTGATCAGATCAGTGCTCGAGACACATTCAGAGTTTGGTTGTGCATCATTCTCAAGCGCGCTTACTGTACGATTGGTACAGGTTTGCTTTATCCAGCAAAGAAACGTTATCATCCGTCTATTCAGTGGTGGGATGTTTTGAGGTTCCGTTCAATCTGTATTTCACAGAGCGATGCATTGAGGGCTTGCGCTCTTCAGAAACAATCACAGAATATGACAGAGCTCGTGTTTTAAACCTAAACAGACACTGAAATGAATAATTCACTGAAAACTGGCTCTGTTCTCTCTGCCTGCTCTAATGTAATAAGCCTGCTTTTCTTTACATTAATGCCGTTTAATGCATTCACTTACTGGATAATTGGATAATTGTTTAGCAGTAAAATGATCTGATCGCAAACTCTGTCTGCTATAGATGTTTTTTTGCCACAGAATATAAAATAAAAAAGGTAATTGTGACTTTTTATCTCACAATTCAGACTTTTTTTCTCAGAATTTTATTATATAAAGATGGAATTTCAGTATCAAACAGATAATAATATGTTGCTAATCTAAGACTTTTGTTTGTGATGTTAGGAACGGGCTGTTTGAAACTTTGTTTTTGAGACTCATAATTACATCATTTTGTGAGCAAGATGAGTCATCAATATTTTAGGTCCTAATGAAAACACTTCAGTTTGTAAACATTTAGGAGCTTATACAGCTTATAAAGTCGACAACATCAAAGCTAACAGACATGGATTTAGATGTAATGGCTTGAGTCTATAATGAAACCTCATTAAAAGAACTAATGTTTTCCTTAAGACGCTTTTCAAAGAACCTGGCTGAAGTCTCAAAGAGAATAGACAATTTCATCTCCAAGTATGGAGGATATTCATTTAAACAAGCAAACAGAGTCGAGAGTGATTCTCTTTGGTTGGAGGTTGTTCACGGAAGAGAAATATGTGGCTGACAGCATTGTCCGAGTGTGTGAACCAAAAGCGCACAATGGAAGATGAGTGTGAAGATAAAAGGGATACCAAGAAAGTAAACACGATAAAACTTTTAGTGGGTTTTAGTTTCGATAAGTCTCCTTGACGATAACATGCTGTTATGGTTTGAAATTAGGCTGTTTTTGAAAAATTGTCAGGAAAAGTTTGGAGGACTTTTGAACGAACGGTGCATTTTTAAGTTTCTATGGAGAAACTGCCCTAAATACACTCACACTAAAGTAAAAAAAAAAGCGAGTCAGTGTCATAAACAATTTATGACAACATTTGTAAATGTGTGAGTTTCTCTTCCAAGCCAAGCGAGTGGTATGTATCGCTGGAAGATGCCGGCAACTTGGTGTCATAGTCAGTTTTTAGATTACATTAGATAAACCTCCACTCAATTTTTTCTTTTTTTTAACCAGTAAACTAAATGTCAAGCCATTAAAATCATCGCTCTGTTCACATCACTGTCATTGAGACTGTTTTATACAAAAGCTCAATGTACAAGTTAATGCTAAGAAACTTACATTTAGACAGAGTATATTTAGACATAAATATATTGCCATATATTTTGACCTATTTGCTCCATTAGCCAAAACAGGTCGAAATAAAGTTGCAACAATTAACTGCAGCATCTCTGAGAGACTAAGTAATATAATACATTTTTGTGTTGTGTGATTGGATGAGTGAATGAGTACCCTGGCAGCGGTACTAAAATAAATGTGATTATACCATAACACTGTGATATATAGCACAGAACAGGAGTCTGCAACCTATGCAATGCTGAGAGGTAATCGCTGGAATGTGAGCAAAAGCGAGAGAGGTGTATGTATTTGATTTAGGTAAATTACTTCGCTCTTGCATGCATATCTTCATTTGGAGGTAATAATTTCTCATAGTAACACAGCTTGTTTTTAAATTAGAACCTATAAATAGTATTAAAGTGTGAGAATTAAACTGCACAAGTCAATGAAAGTGCACAATCCTGACAAAACCATTAGCGTGACTGCACATTACGAGCTGCTGATAGCAGATGTATCACACAAGATAAGTGAATGGCTGTCAGCTTACAGTTTGTTCTGCTGTTTTTGTTGTGCTTAGCTTTGATAATGCTACATATTTCAGAGAAATTCAAATAAGTACATATCATCCTATTAAAAACACAATGATGGCATTGTGCAAACACTGTTCACACGTAGTAGGGTTCAGTAGGGTCACATTGGAAATCTGTCATTGAAAGTCTTAATTTAAATCTTAAAACAAACAAACTTGTAGGATTTTAATGAATTTAAAACAAATTTTATGGAAAATTGCTTCAGAAATATTTGAGGTTCTAATCAAATTACTAATCAAATTAACTAGGAAACTCCATGGCACATCATGACAAAAAGGTTGCCGACCATCTCGCCTAGAATGATATTCATGGTACACTGATAAGGCAAAACACTCTGACCAATCACAGGTCGTTGATCATCTCCTAACAAGGCCACATATTAAGGTCTGGGTAGATTAGGTGGTAAGCAAACAATCAGTTCTCGTAATCAACGTGTTGGATGTAGGAGAAATGTGCAGCAATAAAGATCTGAGTGACTTTGATAAGGGCCAAATTGTAATGGCTAGGCGACTGGGTCAGAAAATCTCTGAAACTGAGAGGATTGTGTGTTGATCCTGGTCAGCAATGGTGAGAATTTACCAACAGCATCTGAGGAGGGACTAACCCCAAACCGGCGACAGGGTGTAGGGCGCCCCAGGCTCATCGATGCACAAGGGCAACAAAGGCTGTCCAGTCTGGCCTGAGCCAACAGAAGGTCTACTGTGGCACAAGTCACACAACATTTTAATGATGGTTATGGGAGAAATGTGTCACAACACACAGTGCATCACACACTGCTGTGTATGGGGCTGTGTAGCTGCAGACCAATTTAGAGTGCCCATAATGACCCATGTCAGTGAACGCGTCTACAATTGACACGTGAGCGTTGTAACTGGACCATGGAGCAGTGGAAGAAGGTCATCAGTCCCGTTTCATTTTACGTCACTTGGACTGTCGTGAACATGTGCCGTTTCCCTGGGGAAGTGATGCACCAGGATTCACTGTGGTAAACGTCAAGCCAGTGGAGGGAGTGTGAGGATCTGGACAATGTTCTGCTGGGAAATTCGGCCGTTCATGTGGACGACAATTTGACACGTTCCACCTTCCTAAACATTGTTGAGACCAGGTCCATCCCTTCATGACAACAGTGTTCCCTGGTGGAAGTGTCTCTTTCTGCAGGATAATGCACCCTGACACACTGCACACATTGTTCAGGAATGGTTTGAGGAATATGATGAAGAGTTCAAGGTAGGGCTGCACGATATTGAAGAAAACTGCAATAACTCATTTAATAATGCGATATTTGATATGCGATACGATAATGCTTAAAGTGTGTAAAATAAACTTGAATTATCTTAAAAATATTCTTTTGTGACAAGAAAACATCCCTACAACTTCTGCAAGTGAACAGCAGTGTTTTACTGTCGCATAAGAAGTGTTATTTTAACATCAGTGTAAACCACGGGGTTTAGGGTTTCAGGTAGGCCTACATTAGGTTTATTTAACAACAGAAACTGCATAATCAAATGTAAAAATAAACACTGCTTAGTTTTCACTGTATGAATTAAAATATATACTGATTTTTATTAAAGCTACAAAAGTTATTCAGCCAAGAGCAGTGAGTGATTTTCTCTTTGTCTTTTGTTCATGACCCCAGTAATTGCAAGCATATTGCGATATATACATTTGCGATATTTCGATAATTTCAATATATTGTGCAGCCCTAGTTCAAGGTGTTGCCCTGGCCTCCAAGTTCCCCAGATCTCAATCCGATTGAGCATCTGTAAGATGTGCAGGACCAACAAGTTCAATCCACGCAACCTACAGGACTTGAAGGATCTGCTGCTAATGTCTTAGTGCCAGAAACCACAGGACACCTTCAGGAGTCTCGTAGAGTCCATGCCTCGGGGGGGCGGAGCTGTTAAAGCAGCACTCAGAGAACTAACAGCATATTAGGAAGGTGATCATAATGTTTTGGCTCTTATGCATATTAAGAATGATAAGAATGTTAAAAATAACAGTATTACCATGATACCAAGAGATGTAAAATATTAAACACATGCAGCGCTTCAAAACCAGAGAAAATATAATCGAGTGATGAGGTAAAGAGAAATAATTTTCATAAAGATTTGTTGATGCCAAAAAATGCTAAGTGAATTATCATGGTGTTTACATGAAGGATGAGTCGTGGCCCCATTAGCAGCTCTCAAACTGCCGAGACTAACAGTGCTTCACACTTTCATCATTAGGAGTGTTTTAGCACCAGCAGAATCCCTCTCTTATAAAACCTTTCAGGATCAAACGTGTATCTCTGCCAAACTTTCAGGATACACCACCAAACTTCATTTGATTTTGCTAAACACTCTCACATTTTGGGTTTGCAATCCTAGTCATATTTCATCTTCATTAAATAATTAAGAATAAACAAATACAATAAGTATAAATGTTCAAAGACTAAATAAGTGTCTTTACAAAAAAAGAACTGTGCATGGTACTTTGATAAGGAAACTAAACTACGGTTCCACCATGGTGCATGTTCAAAAAAAGGTTATCCTTAGCATCTTAAGATATACTGTATGAGAAAATCATTTATCATTTACATATAGTCCAAGATTATGAAACATAATTGTATTTATTATTATTATATTTATATTTTATTTAATAATTATTAGTCAGTTTTAATGTCTATTTAAATCTTAAATACTACAAATCAATACAAATAAACAAAGCAATATTTTACTTTCATCAAAATTCTTATAATACTTACAAATATTTCTTATTTTCGTAGACGTCATGCAACTTTAATACATGCGGGTGTTCTATTAGCTTCAAGATGGCGATCTCTCGCTCCACCTGTGGAGAAGAGACAAGAAAGATATTGAACTCACAACAAAAAACAACAACAAAAATGAATAACATTAATGTGCATTTTAATGTATCACAACTTAGCATGGGAATCATACATAATTGAATGTTTCAGATTCCTCTTAACAATTCCAGTTGCTTAATGGTTCTATTTATGATTATTTTAGAAGTTTTTACAAGTAAAAGAATAAATGTTTGCATATCTGACCTGAATGATAATTCAATTTAAAACAATTCTTGCAAAAGGTGTGATTACACAGGCTTTTATTAGAATAATGACAGTTTTTTAGAGGCCTTAAACGTGCAGTAAATTATTTGAGAAACGCTGTTGAAAATTTAAATAAACACCTAAACAAACAATTTTGTGAATATTTACTAGATGTCTGTTCTGTGTGTGTGCTGAAAAAAAATAGTGTGTCTGTACATAGTCCTGGCTGTTTAAATAGGACGAAAAACTAAGTGGATCGGACCGATCCACCGAGCACTTTTGTAGCCAATCAGCAGTAAGGGGGCGTGTCCACTCATGATGGGGGAGGAGAGAGAGTGAGCAAGCGGGACATTTGTAGAAAGACTGTAAAAAGAGAGATGACTGAGATATTACCAAAGAGAAAATGGTCAGAGGAATATAATTGGACAAAGAAGTGTTACGATCAGACAAGAGATTTATGACCCTCGTTAATATTGGAGAACATTTCCAGCACTGGAGAGACGCTGAGAGAGGGAAGTCTTGAAAACAAATGCGAGTAACACGCGAGTGACATTGGTTTTTGCTATGTTTCATAGAACCAAGATACGCTATTGTTGTTGATGGAGATGATTCATCCATACTTCCACAACTAGTCTGACACGACAGCTGTTAGTTTGGGGCCGAGCAATCAAGGGGGAGCGGTGTGTTTGATTGGGTGTCGATTTCAAATATCAACAGTGTTTCTCAGAAATTGCTTACTGCACCTTTAACTAAATATAAGCATATTTATTATTTTATAAATTACTACCAACAAAATTTATAATGAGTAAATATTCATAATTTAACTACACATTGTCATATAAATTTACACAACAATGCCGTTTATGGGGGCCTGAAAACACAAACTTTTGAAAACGAGTTTCAAAGTGCAAGTGTTTGAAAACAATACCGTTATCATCTCCATGCAAACTGCAAAAACGCGAATTCGTGAAAACCATGACATCATGCGCATGCGTATTCGTGTTTTGTCTATAGGGATGCGCGAGTACTTGACAGCCAAAACGATAAAGTGACATCACCAACTACTGGCCTGACAGCAGAATAAAGTACGCTTTTAGTCGTTTTAGTGGATCTGTACAGTATGAACAGGGATCGTTCTGACAACATTGTCGCCTGTAAATGAAACTTTTAAAAAATGCAAAGAAAAAGTTTTTCCGTTTTTAGTACATCATTATTGTGTAAACGTACCATAATTCACAAAAAGAAATTATTCATCAGAGTCTGAGACTGTACTGGTCATGTTGTATGTTTTTTTATTCATTAAAAATAACCAGCTCATAAGCCTAATTTATTCAAAAATGGGACTAAACTAGTTGCACTGTGTTTTTAATTCACTACTCCATGTTTGAACCGATACAGCAGTATTTGGGAGCAGTCAAATTGCAACTTAATCTCCATCAGGCTGCTGAGCTCTGAGAGGTTTTTATAAAATGTAAAATGATCACAGATCAGCAAAAAAACTCAGAGTTCAGAGCCCCATGTTAGGAAGAGCACACCTTTGCAGAATTCTTCAGGAATAGTGCACAGCACAAGTTTGAAAAGCTAAGCATACTTGTCAGACTATTGTACAGATGCGTCTTTAATTTGATTCCCACATGCGCAAGATAAACAGTTTCTCATTGAATCAAGCTTAACATGTCTTATAAAGCTAGTCTATGTGAAAGATCTCTCGGACCTGACAGGGAACCAAAGGAAATCTAAAATCGCAAGCACTTCAGCTCAGAAGTCAGAGACTGAACCAAAGATTGTGCAAGTTGGTAGCAAGAGAATCGTCCTTGATTTAAATCACTGTCTTCTGTAATATTCCTAGCATGCACAGCTGCCACTGCAGATCAGAGCAGAGGACGGGGACGGAGACCATATTTCCTGAACCCACCTGACCCTGATCCCGGTCCTCAAAACCCCCAAACACACCACACTACAGTAAAGAGCACTCAGGTGACACTAATGGTCTCTAATGCTTTGAAATCTATGGAGTCATACTTCAAGCTTCAGTTGTAACTCTGTAACTTGACTTTGACCCCATTTGCCATTGACTTTTCAAAGCACAGCCAATGATTTACCCCAAAAAATTGCATGATGTGTCATGAGACAACACTGTTCACAAAAACAAAACAAAGTCATTGAGAGAAAACATTAAAAAATCTGTACGTTTTTTTCTGAATGTTATACAAATTCTCATCATAGTGTCGATTCCACAAAATGCATTCATTATTTTTATTTAAAATTCAGTTGTTACTGAAAATGTTTTTTAGCATGTGATTCTCTTTGTACACAGTCCAGTTATACAATCGTTCATAGATGTGTTCACGTTTAAACGCACTAAATTTAAACAACATCATTCAATTCATTACCTCTATATATATAAAGTTCCTTAAGCAAGTGGCAAAAGCATTTAAACATATACTGTATGTTAAAATCACAAACATTTTAAATTAAAACTTAAAAATGACAAAAACAGCAAACTGTCATGCCTTTTCTTTTGAAATTAAATCTCTATACAAGAAATGCATCATAAAGGACTTTATGTTTTTCCACCTCCATGAAGAGATGAGTGCCATCCATTATGTCGCCTTTTACGGTGCAAAAATGTTTTGACTGTGAAACAGTAGAGTTTAAATTATAAGCATTTATGGTGTGTGAACCTGGCGTAAGGTTAAATTCCTAGCTAATATTTTATGTATCCTAAATGCACAGTTAAATAATAGTTTTATTGTTTTTGACTTGCAAATCCAAACGTGACTGGAAATGTATAACGCAAATCCACTGAAGGCAAATTGCAGTAAGAACCCATGTGTAGTTTATTTAAAGTCCCCCTGTGGTGAAAATCAAGTTTTTAATATTGTTTATATGTCTATGTGGCATTTTAATGCTTGTGCAAATTCATAAATCAACACCATTGCTGAGTATTTTCTCCTTAAAACTGCAGTGAACCAACGACAGTCTCAAAAACACAGTTTGAAATCGCTGGTGTTTCTGACGTCACAAACTACCTTGAAACCAATCAGATCAACGTGTGATCGTCAACAAGTGGATCTCTGAGCTGGAGTGAGTGATTGGAGGCGGGGCTCATTTGCATGTTCATAGAACCGCATATACTAAATGAGGCAAGGGTGTAGAGTTACATTCAAGCTATTTCAAGACATGACGGATATTTTTCAAAGAAAAAAGGTTTAAATGTGTCATTTTGATGATCAAAGATGAGTTTTAAGGGATGAAATGATTGACTACAGGGGGACTTTAACATAAATGTGAACAATGTAAAAATAAACAAATACCTGACTTGACTTGAAACTTGACTAACAAACTCACCACCAGAGGTTACATTAACAACATCAAAGATAGACAGAGAACAAAGGGAACATGAGGGCTATTCATACAGAGTGACAAATGACTAACAAGGAACACCAGAGAACAATCAAACAACGAACCAATGAGAACACAGGATACATGACTAACATGACACATAGACAAGGGAAGCAAATGGCAAACAGGAAGCATGACAGTGAGAATTACAAAATAAAAGACGTGAAAACATAAATATATATAATTTCCACGGAGGTCAGTGAAATATATAAAAGAACATACAATAAAAATAAAAAATCATAAAACTGCCTAAAGTTAAGGAAACCCTCTATTCTTCATCCAACAGTTGGTTGGTTCCCCAAAAAAGCAGAACAATCACCACTTTTCCCTTCAGAAAAGCACTTAAACACAGGTTGTCCCATGTGGGGATTGTGCCAGTAATAATTCTGCAATACTGTTGTATGCTGCTGACAAAGTGTGGAAGTTACGGAAACACATCCGGCCTTGCTATGTGTGGCATAAAAACGAATTGTGCACCAAGTGCAAAAAGCCCACCTTGTTGGCAGAGGCTTTTTACATGAACTCTGCCCACCAGTGTCTGACTGAGCCAGACAAAATGACAAAAGAAAAGCCTCTGCTAACAGGAGCAGCGTTCTACACATCTAACCATTCAACACTGAATTCCCAAATTAGATAATCTATAGGCACTTTATTCCCCCTTTTCAAATATGTTCTTAATTACACTTAGTGTAAATTTAGCATCTATCTCTATTTGCATCTAGGGTAAATAAAATCTATCGCTAAGAAAATACTGCTAATTCCACTAAGTGTAAATAACATTTAACGCTAGTTGCACTTAGTGTACATAGCCTCTGCCAAAAAAAAATTACATTTCTATGCAATGATTCTATAACTAGCCTCTGTATTCAGTTAAATATCTGGATTTATTTGGCTTCATGAACTGGCATTATCTGCTCAACACGGAGTTAAAGTTCTTCACTTGCTGTTTTAATCAGGCATACAGATATGATGACTATTCAGGAAATAAACAATCTGGCCAATGGCTGAAGAGAGTGCTGGAACAACCACGTAAATCCCGGACAAAGCCATCTTGACAAACGTGGCACCACATCAAAACTCTCTGAACGGCTGATCCAAAGCCAGTCAGAAGAGCCAGGCAGGGAGTTTGGCGGAGGGGAACGTCATTCAACACAAGATGTGCCACGGGATCTCGAGCGAGCAGAAACCGAGCTTGGGGAAAGAAATCTGTACAGTTGAGGACCACTCGATAAAAGTAAATTAAGTCACGCTGCGGATGTCTATTATATCTAGAAAAATCTATCCATTAGCATTGCAGTACCATTCATCTCAATGGCAGTAGCTTTTTGAGCAAATCTCCTATTAAAGGTAACCAAATAAAAGTAATAAGATATTTTCTTACACCTTGAATACATGTAAGTGTACGTATCTTAATTATTTTCTAAATATAAGTTACAAGGTAATGGGTATTTGAACTAATTTTTATAAATAAAGTCATAAATATTATGTTTTTGAAAAACTTAACCTTGCCTTGTCAAAAAAGTTACAGGTAACACTTTATTTTACAGTGTCCTTGTGACATATGTTACATGTACTTACCATAGCAATAACAGTAAATTATGCATAATTACATGAAATGAACCCTCAACCAAACCCTAATCCTACCCTAACCCTATAAGTACATTAATATTATAGTAGTTAATTAATATTACTCAGCACTTAAATATATAATTACACTGTAACAATGACACCTTAAAATAAAGTGTAACCATGTTACATTATCTAATATTCTAAGAGACTTATTGACCTTGACACACAATGTCATTTCCTACTTGTATTTATTTATGCTTTGTTTCGTGTTTGAGGGTGCACCGTATGACTTTAGTAGTACCTTATGCAGATTTTTGTTTATTTGAAGTAATAAATTACTAAGCAGTTAGCCAAGTTAATTTAATTTTCTTCTAAAACAATGATAAAAGATCATGTTAAATGAGGTGTTCTTTTCAATAATCCAATCATTTTATCGTTTTTTTTTTTTCATTGTGATATCAGAATGTGATATCAAAATGGCAGATGTTCACCCTAAAGTTTATATTTTCCCCCCCCCCCCCAAAAAAAAGTTTTTAAATGACTTAAAAACATGTTACTCACAGAAGATGTGTATTCAAGTCATTGCAATTTTAATGTACTTTTTTTTTTAATTAAAAGCACTTTTTGTACTTTAAGTACAAAAAGAAAGTCTGCAATAAAAAATGGGGCAATAAGTGGGGTTCATCATTAACCCAGTTGTCCTTTGTATCTGTTGAATTATTAGGGCTAATTACATTGTGAATACATTTTGAAGGTTGAAGCTGGATGCTATCTGCAACAAGCCCTTTAGAGCGATAAAGTAGCTCTTCTAGGATGGTTTATGAAACTTGTAGGCTCCGAGGCAGAAAAATTCCTGATGATTAAAGAGTTTCTGCAAATGAGCCCGACTCTCTCCTCCGCCCATTAACATCATGTCCACCCTACGCTCGCCAACTTCTCATTGCTCCATCTCACCATATTGACCCATTCCCTCAAAATGTCAGTTTGCTGACACCTGTGCACCTACTTCTATGAATAGCCGAGCGTTAATTAACTCTACACATCTGTGTGCATGCAGCCATCCAATTTCCATATAACTTCATTAGCGAGTTATTACACTGGGTCTGGCTTAGACTCTACACCATTTTGAGTCGACGTGGGCCGGCAGAGATTCGGGTTCAGGTTGCAGGGTTCTTGATTTGTGGGGGTGAGTTGAGAAGAAGGCAATCAACCGAGCCAAATCGTTAAAATGAAGGCAGATCATTAGATTTGAGTGAGAACAGCTCTGCACGCCGGTGAGTTCGCCAAGCTCTTGCGGGTCACCAGGTTTCCAAGTCCAATAATTAGCGATAATGTAAGTGCCGTGCAGTAATAGAGACCAACATGAACCTCATTTTCAGGAATGACAATGAAGAAGTTTCTTTCGACAGTCCGTCGCACAAAGTCAAGGTCAAGTAAGTGTGCGAGACTGACGCTAATCCAAATTGGTTATTTGACTGGGAAATAATTCGTCTTGTAGATTCTCTCCCACTCATTATTGAGTTGTTAACTCAAAACGTACAGGAACCACTTCGTGTGAATTCGCTGATCGTTACTGGTCTGTAGAAAGCGGTCACGGAGGTCATCTCCACTTGCGCTAAGGGAGCTAATGATTGAATAGTATGGGTACTACTGTAGTTTTTTATGCTAGCTTTCTTTTTTCATGTTTTTTTTTTTTTGGAAACAAGTTGAGTTGGAGAGGAGGGTGGTTTAGAGATACTGTAGCCTCATACATTTTAAAACAAAAACACAGCAATTCTTTAAGGGGTTCAATATAATTCATTATGCACAATCATAGTGTAATTTCAAGGTACAGATGGTGTGTCGAAAAAGGGTAATAAAACATCCCATGGAAAGGGGTTTGGAAATAGGATGGTTTAGATAAATTAACCATGGCGGAGTGCTAAACCGACAGCTGTTTCAATCCAAGTGTGTTTTAGAGCCAGTTGGTTGAAATTTCCACACAGGAGGCTTCATCAGCTCAACAGCTAGAGTGGTTTGTAAACTGCTATCTTGTAGCTTAACACAGTCATACATGGCATTATTACACCACACATTCTGTATAAAACCGCAATAATGTGTTTTATTGTAATTAGATTTGGTATGTATGCAAAAACATTCAACAAATAAGTTGGAACTGCACAGCCCTGAAGCAAACATTAGTATTAGCCAAGTAAACAAATGCTAATGATAAACAAAGTAATAGTATAATTTGTAACAAAATTTGTACAACTTCCAAAGAAAATGTGACTTGCACTGACGTCAAAATGCTAGTATTGTAAGTGTTGCTATGTGGTTCTCAAAGGGATACTTGAACACCCAAAAACTACAAACTACTAACGAACTACAAAAGGCTCCTTGCTTGAACACAGAGCCACAGAAGAGACAAATTAGTGATTCTGATCAAACAAATTAAATATTGAATAATAAGATGGTTTGACCTCATACTAAGAAAAGCCTATGAAAATAGTGCATTGGACTATCATGGACACATGACTAGTGTGTCATAGCAATTTGCCCACGATGCATTGCGTTCTAACTTAGTTTTACTCTGGACCTGAATCCTTCTACTTTATTGCACTGAAGAATTAAGCCAGTACTTATGTAATAATAATCAGCTTCAGCGATGGCTAATTTTTCTTGCTCAAATGCATTCCCATGAATACCGTCTCTAACACTGCAGCTTTGCTCCAACTTTAGTTAATTAGGGTTATTAGCTAGCAAGGTAAATTAATTGTTTCGAGTTCATTCAAAATGCTTTAATTGCAGAACAAAAAGGGTTCTCAAGACATAAATAGCTTCTTGTAAAGATTGTAAAGCAGTAAATATGAATTATTTTAATTTACTTCCCCAAGTGGTCAGGAGCAACTTGAAATACAGCGTTTTGCAAAAGCTCCCTTTCCATGTGTTGTGGTGTGCTGAAAACAAACTAACTAACAAAAAAAAAAAATCTTAAAACAGCCTAAGCTGGTTTTCAGGTCTGAAACTGTTTTCTTAGCCTGGTAAGGATGGTCTATTGGCTGGTTTTTAGAAAGGTTTTGGACATTTTCAGCTGGTCAGCCAGCTAACTAAACACCAGCATGGCCATGAGATCAACTAGACCAGCTAAAGACCGGCTTGGTGAGGATAGGAGACCAGCTTTACCCAATTAAAGCCAGCAAATCAGCTTAGGCTGGTTTAAGCAGGGGTTATTTTTAGCATTAAGGGATGTGCAAAGCAACACATTAAAAAATAAACCTGTTGGTAGCTCAACTTTCCAATTGTATTCTGCTAAAAAAAAAAAGAAAATGTAAAAGCTAACTGTCCACATGCTGAAACTCTTACTGAGCAGTTTTATCTCTTCATTAGGGATGCTTGTTTCCGCCACAGAATAAAAACTATTTTTTTTTATCTCTCACAATTCTGGCTTTAATACACACAATTGGGACTTTATATCACGCAATTTTGTAACTCGCAATTGAGAATTTTTATCTCACAATTCTGCCTTTTTTTCACAATTGCAAGTTTACATCTCAGAATTGCGTGATATAAAGTCGCAATTGCGAGTTACAAAAGTCAGAATTGCGTGATATAAAGTCGCAAATTGTGTGTAATTAAGTCAAAATTGTGTGATATAAAGTCAGAATTGTGAGATACAAACTCGCAATTGCTAGAAATAAACTCACAATTCTGACTTTATAACGCAATTGGTAGATATAGTCAGAATTGCATGATATAAAGTCGCAATTGCGATTGTGAGATATAAACTCGCAATTCTGAGGAAAAAAGTCAGAAAGTCGCAATTATCTTTTAAAATGTTTTGTTCTGTGGCGGAAACAAGCTTCCATACTTCATTCATCAACTAAGCCAAAACTTCTAATCTTAAAAATAACAGCTAACTCACTTTAGTCAACCTCATTAATCAACCATTGGACTGCTAGTAAGTACTGAACCGTTGTTGTGTTGTCATCCTGCAGTTTTGCTAATATTGTGTTATTGTCTGTTTTGTTGTCAGTAAAGTTTTGACAATGCTGTCATGGGAAAACAAAATCAAATGTGTTGCAATGTAATTAGAATTGGTATGCACCAATTCTATATAACAAAAAGTCACTCAAACCACACTATTCCAAAAAGATGTATTGAACTCAACTGACAAACATATGACAGTGAGGAGACTTTATATCAGTAGAACAATAGGACGCAATAAACATTTAGTATCATTTCCTTTATGCTTTCTGGCTGGTTTGTTTAAAAGCAGCAGATTACTTATACAGAGTTAAACCTAACAAATATCTCAGTATTTTAAGCTACTTGAAACTGCCAAAAGATCAGAACGTTAATGCATACTGCATTTCTATTGAATTATATAATGTAAAACTGGCAGGGTTAAACATGTTACAGCGTTGCCTGATTAGACAGATAGATAGTGGCTGTTAATGCGTGAAAATCTAAATTCAGCATTAACAATCACCATCTTTATTATAAAAAAGGGCTTTGATAACACATTTCTGAAAATAAAATAAAATAAAATAAAAATAACTGACCGTTTGTGTGGGTAGTGAATATTTTCAATTTCCAGCAAAACTTGTTAATTATTCAACAAGAGAAATAGGCAGAGTTGTTCATCATTGTGCAACACAATTCAGATACCACATGCCAACTTACAGTGCTTGAATATTTCGCAAAAAAAAAAAATTTTAACTCGTCACGACCTCTATGAAAATGGAAATGTGAAAGTCACGTATGTATAGAATATATTGTCTCTTTGAATGTTAAATCTGGATTTATACACATTGCCCCGTGAAAACCAACTTGTCGTGTCGTAAACACACTCGTCCAATGAAAAAGTGCGAGGGACATATTATCAAAAAGTGGAGGGGACACGTCTCCCGTGTCTCCCGTGTAATCTAAGCCCATGCTTGCAGAACAAAACATGAAAAATTATTTAATCCACTAAACTAGTGAAGATGGACATCCTGTCATGTCATATCTAGTATCTACTCTCACTGCAACTAAAAGGAAAAAGTGAACTGATACATGATGAAACAATCAGCAACCGCGTTAAGCAACTGTGCCCTGCAGGAGCCGAATTATTATGATGTTACGCTGCCACATTTTCTCCTTTTCCTCTCCTCTCTCATTCCCTTCTTCAAGAAATACCAGAGCTCTGTCACTCACTTTCAAGACCAAGAGCCCTTTACGTATCATGAGATCGGGAAGGGACCGACAGACAGACAGCCATGCATCAAAGTTGAATTTTGCCATTTGATCTGAGCCCATTTTATCACTATCCCTCTGATTCTGCTTCAGATTTTGAAAAGTTGCTGCTCCTGGAAAAGCAGAAAGGGGAAACATTTGGGCTGAGCTAAGCCGGCGCGCATCTTTTCCCCAGTCGAGGTGCTGATGGTGCGAGCTGGGTTTGGTGCCCTGGGCCTTAACCGCATCTCTGTTCATTAACACAACATGTGCTGAGTGTGAATGTTCTTTGCAGTGAGTGGAAGCTACGGCAGTGTGAACACAGCTGTTAGCATTGCACAGCGGTGACATAGACAAAGATGACTGGAAGGGAAATGCAGGGACTGGTATATTGTACAACTGAGCTAAAAGCCTTGTGTTACAAAAGACAAGAGCAGTTTGATGAGTAATTTGAACCACATTAACCCTGTAAGGCCCGTTGTTGGAATATTAAGTCATCAGTTTTAGCTATACTGAAAATAAACCTGCAGATGTTTTTTCTTCTGTCTAAGATCACATTTACACAACTAATAGGTCGTATTGTTCAGCCTTGGAATGCTATTGGATGGAATATTTTGTGAATAGGCCTGTTCACCTAACCATGAACTCACACAACCTTTTCTTGGATTTGCTTATTTGCCCAAATATCTGCTTGCTATAAATAAAATAACCAGTGTTTTTTTTGTTTTTTTTTCAATTTCAGAACGCCACCAGCCAGGAAAGACTGTATAATCTACTAATTGTATTATGTCCAAAATTGGGAACACTGATTTTGAAATGGATTCAGATAGAAGTGATGCAGAGAAATGAAGATGCCTGTGAACTGAATCACTCATCTAATGATTATGTGGACATTATGCCAACAAAACCAAGTCATTTAAGAACGCAGGCCAGGCCCTGTGACAGGTATCGCTGCCTGATACAGGATTTTATCAGTCCCAACACTGATTTTTCAGGTCAGGATATCACTAATGATGCCTTCACACACCACTGGAGTATATCTGAAAGCAGACATGAATAAAATAGAGGATGCTGCAGACACTGTGGTAATGGCTTATACACCAACACACTTTGCAGCAAGTGCAATGTCCGCCTCTGCTTCTCGGAGGACAAGAACTGCCTTTGGGACTATCATAATTGAATATGGCTATGAACAGAGCTAAATCACATAAATGCCAAAGTTTTCATTCAGTTCATCAGGTTATGTAGGCTAAATACAATCTGATTTTTTTAAATAATAAATTATTTATCATAAAAGTTTATCAATATTCCAATTATTAATATTGTGTGATTATTAGTGTATATATAGGCTACTGTAATGGGACTACATAAGCAGCACACCCTGTATATAATCCCTTAGGGTGTTCTCTACATTTGTTCAGATAGTGAGTGAAATCAATGAAATTCTGCTACCCAACAACCCCAACGTTGCAATATTACAACATTTCTCTAAAAACGTACAAAAATTTAAACAATGTAAAAACCCAGTTTTTCTGCATTAGAGTCCTCTTACGACAACATGTACAAAGTAAAGAAAGTACTTATTTTTTCTTTATTCAGGTCTTTAAGGGTTAACCTTAACTGTTCATCTTTAATGTTAATAATGTATTATTTAAATACCAAATGGCTATACACACAAAACAGAGCAGAAACCAGACTATTTATCAGTAAATGGTGGATAAACTTTTTTTTTTATAAAACAAATCAATTTGATTTATTTGTATGGTGGAATTTAATTACCATTGTAGCTCAACATACTGCGAATATCACCAACAATCAAAATACACCAAACGTCTACAGTAAAATTTAAATAAACTCAAAATAATTTGGTTTTAGTGATTTAAGTTTAACTAAGTTATAAGTGCTCAGTTCCCAACATTATATGTGAAGGTTTTAAGGCTATTAACAGAAGAATTGCCTTTCTTAATACTACTATAGCTGTCAATCAAATGGGTCTCTGGCGAACCACAGTAGAAAACATAAGTTGTCTCTAAGAGTTTAAGCGCATTTGTCCTTCTGCAAAATGTACTTGGACTCTTTTTTTCCTGAAGATCAGATACCGAAGGATGACGTGCTGAATCCATAAAACCTCACCAATGGGACAAACACAAGGCAAGATGAA
Organism: Gila orcuttii; assembly: GCA_026230005.1. Taxonomy (NCBI): domain Eukaryota; kingdom Metazoa; phylum Chordata; class Actinopteri; order Cypriniformes; family Leuciscidae; genus Gila; species Gila orcuttii. The sequence continues at coordinate 22,903,237 of JAPDVR010000025.1, forward strand.
GTACTACCTGCCCAAACAGTTTGTCTCAAGGTCATGCAAATACACACGAGGACTCTGCGTCTGATTTTCTTGTGTGTCACCCTTTATTTGCACATCCAGCATTCCTGAGCTGCCGGAAGGCTGGTATGCTTCTCCTGTTTAACTCGCTGCTCAGGGATCAGCTCAGTGACATTTGTTGGCATGTTTCAGGAGTACTGAGGGATTCAGATTCGCCTCCTTGTCAGGATAATCTACAGATTCCAGTCCAAGACAGCAGAAAGCTGCCTACTCATCTTTTCCCTCTTGATTTAAAGCATGCTACGGCAGAGGAAACTAATGCAGCTGTCAGGAAGTTTAGTTCGGAAATCAGCTGACACAAGAGCATCAACTATGAGTCTAAACAACATGCTCTGAACGTTGTAGGAGATAAGGAGGTATTGTCCTCAGGATCACTTCAAATAGGAAAGGCTTCAAGAAAGAACTTAAATAGTGTAATAAATCAAACAACAGTTCTTTACCGAGAGTTCCTGTCAAAACAAGAAGCATCACATCAATGAGGTCATCTAGAGGCACTTTATGATGTTGTAGGGTTAACAGTCTATGGGTAGTCAATAACAGCATGCTGTGTTTGACTCCTGGCCTGCTTTTACCAAGGGTAAATTGCACTCAAATTGACTTTATTTGAGATTGAAAGCAGGAGCCTACTACACACTCACATCAGCAGGATCCAAGTTAATCTCAGCGGTGCTCATCTCCTTTACAGTGAATCCAAAGATCCTAACACGGGTGCATCGCCAATACCTCAGAAACAACGATCGATCTGAAAACACCATGCCTGGATCCGCTCAATCCATCTACGGCAACAGAGATGTGATGACTATATCTCATTCATAGAGATATTGTGATTATTTTCACCTTCTTCCAGTATGACCAGCCCAATGTTTGCAGGATACCCACTCTTGCTCCTACAAGGACACAAGTCTTGCTTCCTTCAATCAAGCTCAAAGCTGAAATGGCCTCTTTTGAAAAAAAAAAAAAAAACCCTCTCCAAATCACAAGCTGACATGCAATGACAACTCCGTCATGCTGTCAATTTGAGCTCTGATTGCAGCTGAGTTATGACACAACTGAGGCACTGGTCGGTGCTAACGGAAATATCCTTTTATGACCTTGTCCATTATGGAGTCTAATGGTTTATGATGTGTAGTGCTGGAGAGAAAGGTCATCTGAGGTTTCACTCCATGCAGTCCTCTTTCCTGTGAGCGCAGGGAGAATAATGGGAAGGATTTATCATTCCGAGAATTTTTATCACGGTTAAACAGAGGTGCCTCTGGTCAAATCTAGTGAATCCTCTTCATAGGTAATGCTGAACGGGGATGGACCAGAACAGATTTACTGCCCTTGGCTAAACTTGGCATGAGGTTAGCTCCATCATATCCGTATGATTTCAAACATGATTGGGATAACTGTATTGAATTTAAGGTGAAGAAATGGGAAGCTGGTGAATGATAGTAGGGGTCAATAGGGCTTTGAGCAGACCCAGACAGGTAACTGCAACACCTTCATAAGTTCAAATCAAATTACTCTTTAAAGGAAAATAATTGCAATACTTCTACCCTCTAGTTTTACACCTTCTCCGCAAAATCAGGAATGAACAGCCATCCAAATGCGAGTAGAAAGCACTACTTGTACAAAATTCAAGAATAAATGGTCCTCTGAATGTAGTGAATGAAGTTTCCTTTCTACAGATCCCGAAAGCCTCAGCAGGTCAATGATGAGGTTAAGCCTTCTAGAGACTGAACCGATCAATATAACTTGGCCAGACTATTATAGCCAGCCCTATATCCAAGTGACAACTCATAGGTTATTTCTTTTTTTAACAAAGTAACTCCAATTGGGAAGTCTCCTATCATTTGAGGAAAAGCTTGAGGTAAAGAGTAAATTCAGTCTAGGTTTGAGTTCTTCTGGCGGTTTTAGACAAACTACTTATCACATGTCAATTAACTTAACACAAGTCAATAAAGCTTCAGTGATCTGTACTGGTGTAGGTACATGTTTTCTGGCTCAACTTGACTGTCAATTGTATTCCTGTCTAGAAAGAGATTGGCACAAGAGCCTATTGACACATTTAAATGGAGGAGCACTTTGGCCATGAGCCCTTGTGGAATATCACGATTCCTGGGACACGGTTCAACACTGGAACTTGAGCATGATTGAGCAATTAGGGCTTTCAATCTGCAGGCAGCCGTCGACACTCATTAGCACTCACCAGCAGAATCCACATTTTACACCCACCACCAACCTGAGGGTGGTCAGTCGGAATGATGTTAAGCAAAACACTTCAACATGCTTATTAGCACAAGCTGCCGAGCGCCAAGATAAATCCAGAAGGACCGTTTGCCATAAATGCGGCCATGATAAAGATGGAACGGCATGAAATGCAACCCAGCATGGACAAAGATAGCCTTGGCTTCTTTGTTCTTCTCTTCTGTCCCGCAACAAAGACCACTATGATTTAGATGGCTGGTACCTCAGGAAAAACTGAATGATTAAAGACAAAAAAAACCTTCACAGTAATAACCCATTTGAGTGGACTGCATGTTTATCCCTTATAGCCATGTTTTCATTTCTCTTAAATGAAATCTGGCATTTTCCAACATGTGAGCAAAAATAGATCTCATATCAAGATTACTTGAAGCCGGTTTCAAACTGTAAGCTGTAAAGGTCAAGATGGACTCAAGGTACACCTAAAGAAAATGCCTAAAACCCTGTTCACAGTCACTGGCAGTGATTTGCAGCATCAAAACAATGGAAAAAATCTTTCAATTTCAATGAGAGTCTGATTTCAATTGGCATGAGTGGCAGCGTTGTTGGCAACACAATATGGACATGTCCAGCCACTTGACAGAGTTGAGATATAACTACAACTATGCAAATGCGCTGCAATATAATGCACAAATACAAATGGGAGGAAAGACAGTGAAGTGCACATGTGTAGGCAAGATGAAAAAGAAGATAATGTTACTTTGGAGGGATTTTACTCTTCAATATGGTCTCTGTCCCCATATGAGGATATAAAAAAAAATTATGTGAAAAAAAAAAGTCAGAAATTGTCAGAATAGTCTCAGGATGTACAGAGACCTGGCAACCTCCAGCGATTGTCAGAGTGAATGGTGGTTAGGAGATAAAAAAGATACTTCTGTAAAATCACTTAAACCTCCAGCTGCACCATTCCAAAATAAAAAGTGTTGTGAACTTTACAGTCTCTTGACATGACAGAACATAGCAATAGCAAGAGGTTTCAATTTGAAAAAAATCTGTTTGAGGCAACAGACAATAGCACACTTAGACCAGAAAGAGAGAGACAGAGAAAGTGAAAAGTTTATTGCAGTGCCATTCTACTGGAGTGACCAGCTGCAAAGTAATCTGAACTTCAAAAATACCCGCAGTAATTCAGCAATTTCAGCCGTTCAGAAACTGAGTTGGTCTCTGACATTTCAAGCGGCGCAAAACCTTTTGGAACAAAAATCCATTACCAATTTAGTGCAGCATGGAGCGATCCATACTTGCTAGAATTCATGTCAAGGACAGGGGAAAATCTACGGAGAATGGGGAACAAAATTAGAGAGGAATGTCAGATGATCTTCCAATGATTAGGTCACATCATGGACTAGGAAAAAAAATAACAGTATGTTAACAATCTCTGTATGTTACTTGTCAACTATCCATGTATGCAAATCTCAAAAGCTGAACATAGAAGTGCATTTTTTTGTTTCACATTTCATTAAAAAATAATTAATTAAAAATAGCTACAGGAAGGTGGGACGGAGGTAGACAACACGAACGCACAAATAAGATCCGTGAAGAAGTCGTGGAACACTTGAGGGTGCTTAAGGTCTTTATGAGGAGGAAACGCAGCGGGAGGGAGAAAGGCTGGGAATCCTCAGCAGGGAGACACTTTTGTGGCTCTGGGAGAAATGAAGGGAGCATCTATAATCATTTGGCGGTGTGGAACGAAATGAAGACGGAAGGGGGGGGGGGGGGGGGCTTGCACTGTCATCCCAGTGTCAGGATAACCTGATTAGAGTCAGCCGTGATTCATCTATTGCTCCCACTCTTTCATCTGAGCTGTTAGGAAAACTTCTCCTTTGCGTTCCCTCCAACAAGCCGTAGCTTTCTGCTTCTCAATTACTTACTTTCAGACTTTCTTTGATGCTTCCTGCATTTTCTCGCTCTCCCTAGGAACGTTTTCCAGTCGTCTCATCTTTCTGTCACATGAGGAATTAATGGCTCAGATGCACATTATTGTGCACATATAAACACTTAAAAATCTACAAACCAAAAACATAGACACTTTGAGACGGAGCCATTCATACACGCCTCAGGTCAAGTAGTGCTGTGCTGGATACAATAATCATGTATCAATGGTACAATCTGCCATTCATTTTCTAACAATATTCATGTATATGTACTGTATATGTATTCGGTACTGTATACCGAAACAAACATAATTCCCAAAAGAATTCAGATATTCATCGTCACAAGTTTCAAGACGTTATGGTAAGTATTGAGCACTGATATTATTCTCCAAAGTTGTGCTTTAAGACCCGGTATAAAGTTTAAAGGCATTTTGTAGAATCGCGAGTTAATGCATTCATTGGTTTTATGATCATTTCTTCACGGTTACCACATAATTATCTGATGGTAGCCAACAGTTTTATTTTCCTCACATCATATATGTACATAAATACAATTCCAATTCCAAATTAATTCAATTACGTCACAATTTGTCACAATTTGTCCTCAACACATCTGTCAAGAACATGTGCCATTTTACTATTTATTCATATAAATACTCAGGATAAATAGTAAACTAGTAAAAGTACAGAAAACCATGTATGTATATATGATGATTATTCCATGAAAGTCACACTATGCCTACAACTCACAGTTTCTAGATAGTCTCAGAATCTGGTATTCATTGGCATAACTTCGAGGTCAGTGGCAAACGGGGTCAAAGTTAAAATTGTTTGACCTGTATGTTGTGTTACAGAGCTTGACCTTTCACAAAACTGAACCAGGGGTACAAATGCAGCTTGACACTTGGATGTAGTTCAGTGCACTGGGGAACATTGACTTGAATCATGTGAGAGAAACTTCTGACTGAACATCCTCACATTGGCTATACTTGCCTTAATTCTTTCTTTTTTGTCAATGTAGGGAGACTGCAGGGTGTAGGGTTCTCTCTCTCTCTCTCTCTCTCTCTCTCTCTTTCTCTCAATCTATCTATAGGATTGCAGAAGCTAGAAGCTATGGGGCACAAGGTCATGCTTTCCCCACCCCCACCCCTCACCCTGCTCCTGCCTCAATTATTTGCTTCAGGGGGCAATTACTCCAGCCTCGCAGACCTCTCCTTCCCATTTCCCCGTTTCTCTCTCTCTCGCCCATTTTCCCTCTCTCAGTTCACATCAATCACTTCAAAATTTCCGCTCCCAACTCATTTTCCATTTTTGTGCATGCCATCCTGTTTTAAAATCAACCCAACTATGTTGGGTTCCACAACCGAAAGTCAAGGTAATCTCTAAATATTTTCCAACCAAAGCTAACTAGTGTTTACATCAGCCTTAACCAGCAGGTGTTCAGGATCACTTGAAAATAACAGGTAGGTCTGGGTTGGAACTAGGGATGTAACGATACATTCATTTCACGATTCGATACATATCACGATACTGAACTCACAATACGATATTATTGCGATACTCCAAGACATATGATAAAAGGTTAACAAAAAATTAACTGATTAAAATGCTAAATTTGATATTACATTGTGTGTGTAAATGAATAGACTTGGACTTGGTGCTGGAAACCCAAAGCACAGGACAATAGAGACACCAGAATAAAAACATTCATGATTCTGAAGCTGAAAACGTCTCGGGTTATGACTATAACCCTTGTTCCCTGAGAAGGGAACGAGACACTGCGTCGAGAATCGACTCTTTGGGGACGCTCCCTTAGCGTGCGCCTCTGAAGTAAGAATGAAACTAATCCAATCCTGATTGGTGTTGCGTCGTGACGTAACATGTGACGGCATAACCGGATGCATAAAAGTGACGCCGACACACACACACATCAGCTCCGCGATGAAGCAAGACGCTCTAAGGCCTCGAGGGGCGTGGCAGGACGACGCAGTGTCTCGTTCCCTTCTCAGGGAACAAGGGTTATAGTCATAACCCGAGACGTTCCCTTTCGAGGGAACTCAACACTGCGTCGAGAATCGACTCTTTGGGGAACGAATGCCCACTAGGCCACGCACCGAAACAGGCCTGCCCAGGAGTGAAACTGATTTAGGCACTCAGCAGGACGAGAGCACACGTGAGCCAGGCGTACTGGGGAGGTGCAGACTATAGAACCGTACAAAAGTGTGTGGGGTAGCCCAACCGGCTGCATCACAGATCTCCTTGATGGGAACTCCCGAAAGGAGGGCCCTAGAGGACGCCATGCCTCTAGTAGAATGAGCCCTAACGGCCAAAGGTGAAGGGAAATTCCGCACCTTGTAGGCCTACTTATGGTTTGTATAGCCAGGAGCCCCTAATAGGTGATCCAAACACACTACAGTAGGTCCGACCTCCTCCAAGAAGAGGACCTCTCAAGGTAATACTCGGAACTCTGACTGGCAGAGCAAGGTTCCTCTCCTTTTGCCGACACATGAGGTGGAGGATGAAATACCTGCAGGACCATGGACGTAGCCATGATAAATTGCACTTAAGGCACATAGCTGGGTCTCGGATGCAGGATGGCCTTAACCCCCAGAAACCGACGGCATCGTCGACGACGCCACATGGCACCTCCGATAAATATTTATATTATTCGGTGACAGATTTATCGATTTTCTTACCGTTTTTTTCAGCAGAAAGCTAACGAGCTAGCCATCACGGGGGTGTCTTTGGTGTCTTTCTAGCCTTTACAGAAGGTTTTCTATCCAGCCTGGAACTTGTGCATCCTTTCGGAGTTTTTCAGCAATAAATCCAAACGCTTATATCCAAGTATGAGCCTCTTGATGTCCATAATTTATAAATATTCCGTCATTTTTGCTGCTAGCTCGATGCAAGCTGCCATTTTGGATATCACGTGATGTTTTCACGTGATGGTTGTTGACCAATTACAGGCTGATCCGTTGTAAACATTGGTGTGCGTCATCACGCACGAACCAAGCTCTGATATTGTGGAGAGAGAGACGCACGAAGAGACGCGCGTTTTACAGAGAAACACAAAGAAAAATGGATGTAAATCGAGCTCTGGCCTTTTTTGATGCCATGCAGGATGATGGATTTTCAGGAGAACAGAGCTTTTTGACAGATGAGGAACTAGATTACCAGGATAGACCCAGCTGAAGTGCCATTTATTTATTTACTGTAAAAAAGTATTATCAAATACAAATGAGTATTATAAATGTAGTATAAAAGTATAAAAAGAATATAATAAATAAAAGAATAAATAAAATAAATAAAATAGAAATGCAAAGCCTGTGATGTGGCCCTCTGTGTGATTGCTGATAGGAACTGTTTTGAGGCTTGGCACCAGTGAATTTCATGAGGCCCAAAACGCCTGGACTTCTTATGGAAAAATGTAAATAGTTTTGGTTCTGTACAAGTTATAATGTTTATTCCTGTGCTCCAGGACTCCAAAGACATGAACAAACTGTTTTCCAGAGGAAATTTGCTTAGCTTTTATTTATTTGTGTGTGATTTCAATAAATATTTGAGTGATTCAATTTCCGATTTATTTTTTCATTTGTCTTTGTGGTCCCATAACTTATTTTTTCATTCAGGTGACATCAATGCAACACAAATATGCTGAAAGTTCAATTTGTCCTGAAAAAAAAGAGGTGTGTCAATTGTCTGTGCAAAAAAGGGTTGATGTTTTACAAGCTTTTTTAGTGAATAACACCAGACGGAAAATTTATTGTAAAAATACCCTTAGGTCTCTGAGGGTTAACTCCGCCGGGGGCACACCCCAAGCAAGCTGGCGATAATGCCAGGGCTTGGAGATCTCCCAGTCTCTTTAAAGAAATAGCTAAGAGAAAGGCTATCTTGAACGTGAGGTCCTAGGCGAAGCCAACTGGAGGTATTCGAAGGGAGCCAGGGATAGCCCTTCGAGAACCACCGCCAGGTCCCAGGGTGGAACCCTGGACCTGACTGTCGGTCTCATCCTCCAATACCATGGAGAAATAGTATGACCAGTTGGTGCCTCCCCAAAGGCCCAACATTTAGTGGTGCATGGAACGCCGCAATGGCAGCCACGTACACCCTACGTGTGGATGGGGAGAGATTCGCAGAGAAACGATCTTGAAGAAACTCCAGAACTGAAGCCATTGGGCAGTTAACTGGGTCTAACTCAAGTCCTCTACACCAAGTAGAAAAATATTCCACTTGAGGCCATATAATCTCCTAGTAGACGGAGCCCTAGAGATAAGTATGGTTTCGACCACCCCAGATGATAGACCAGCATCTAGGTACTGAGCCCCCTCAGAGGCCAGACCCACAATTTCCACAGCTCTGGATGAGGATGGAATATAGTGCCCTCCGCCTGAGACAACAGACCCCTCCTCTGAGGAATCTGCCATGGCGGAGCTATCAGGAGTGAAATTAAGTCTGAAAACCATACTCGGGCTGGCCAAAACAGGGCTATCAGAAGAAGACTGATGCCCTCCTGACGGACCCTCTCCAGGACTCCCGGGAGCAGAGCGATCGGGGGAAAAAGCGTACAGGCGAAGCCTCGGCCAGGCCTGTACCATGGCATCCAACCCCAGCGGGGCTGGAGGAGTGAGGGAGAACCAAAGTGGACAGTGGGATGGAAGTCCCTCGAGACGCAAACAGATCCACTTCCACTGGTCCAAACCTCTGCCATATAAACTCCACCACCTCTGGAAGGAGTCTAAATTCCCCGGGCCTCAGCCCCTGCCTCGACAGGATGTCTGCTCCCTGATTCAGAACCCACGGGACATATATTGCTCTTATAGATAATATTTTCCCTTGGGGCCATAAAATGATCTGATGCGCCAATCTGGATAGAGGGCGCGATCTGAGTGTCCTTTGTTGGTTTAGATAAGCTACCACTGAGACGTGGTAACCTTTGATGTCTGTGAGGAAGCTCCTCAGAGCCCTGAACACAGCCAACATCTCTAGGCAATTTATATGCCAAGAATGATGATGGTCCTGCCACAGACCCCTGGCAAAGCGGCCGTCCGAGACCGCGCCCCAGCCAGCGATGGAAGCGTCTGTCGAAACAGTTTCCCGGCGACATGACGCCCCTACCACTAGCCCTTGGGACAAGAACCAAGGTTTCTTCCATATTAATAGGGAACGAAGGCATATGCGCGTAACCTTTATTATACAGAACGGATTCCCCTTGGGGAAAAAACCCTTGGCTTTGAGCCACCACTGAAGGGGCCTCAAGTGAAACAGGCCCAAAGGAATTATGTTGGATGCTGCTGTTATGAGGCCCAGCAGTCCTTGAAATTTCTTTACAGTGATGGCCTGGCCTAGCTTTATCCCGGACACCGTGGCCAGGATGGATTCGATATGAGCGGGAGACATACGTGCCCGCATCGTAACCGAATTCTATACCACGCCCAGAAGAGTAGTCTTCTGAGCTGGGTCCAACACATTTTTCTTAGTGTTGAGCCTCAACCCCCGGTTCTGAATGTGGCCAAGGACGACATCTCGATGCCGAACTGCCATTTCTCGAGACTGGGCCAATATGAGCCAGTCGTCGATGTAATTCAGTATACGGATGCCCTAAAGCCTCAGTGGAGCCAGAGCCGCATCCATACACTTTGTGAACGTGCGGGGAGAGAGTGCTAGGCCGAACGGAAGAACCCGATATTGGTATGCTTCGCCCCCGAGAGCAACCTCAGGAACCTCCTGTGACATGGAAGGATGGAGACATGAAATAAGCGTCTTTTAGATCCATCGTGACAAACCAGTCCTCGGATCTGATATGGCTCACGATAATGGGAATAGTAAGCATTTTGAACCTGAATCTCCTCAAAGAACGATTCAAAAGCCCTACATCTAAAATTGGCCTCAGTCCGCCATCCTTCTTTGGAACTATAAAGTACCGGCTGTAAAACCCAGACTCCCTGTCTGGTAGGGGAACACATTGTATGGCCCCTTAATTCCAGTAGAGTCTGTACCTCTTGTTCCATAACCCGAGCCTGTTCTGGAATCACTGCAGTCGGTACCACCCCAGCAAACTAGGGAGGTCGGTGACCGAACTGCAATCTGTACCCATATTTTATAATATTTTATAATATACAGGACCCATATAGATATATTCGGAAGGCGTTGCCATTTTTCTACAAAATATACTAAGGGAACCAGCCCCTCGAGACTGGCCTCGGGTGTTTTCCGAGCACTATTCTCGACTTCCTGAAGCGGAGGACCGGCAGGAAAAAAGTCGATACAGATTTTGTGACCATAGTCAGTGCCCTGTTGCAAGTTTTTGGGGCGAAGGCTTAATGCCATTAATGCCATTCGCTGGAAATCGATGTGGCCCGAAGCGTCAAAGACGGCGGGACAACATCCTCTTCCCTGAGGGCACCTGCTGCTAGAATAACCTCGATTGTTCCACAGCGGGGGGGGGGGGGGGGGGCAGCCCTCAGAGGTCCTACAATTAGGACCTCTTCGCCTGAAGGACGGCCCTCAGGTCACCCTTCTGGCTGGAGGACTTCGGTTGAGAGTGCTTCCCTTGTTTGCCAAACTCCCGTAGGAGGGGCTCTAGAGGCAACGCTCTCTTTTTTTTTTTTTTTTTTCGCTTCCTGAAACCTGTCAACGACTGTAGTGACAGCGTTGGAAAACAGGCCAGAAGGAGATAGCGGAGCGGCCAACGGGAAATATTTGCTCCTCACTTAGATCTTTAAGAAGATCGGCCTGGTACGCCTGCAAAATCGTATAGAGTGCAGGCACGCACCAGCCTGACCTTTTCTTTTCTAAATATTTTACCAAAGGAACCAGGCTCTCGAGCCTGGCTTCGGGTATTAATCGGGATCCGTTCTCGACCCCCTGAAGCGGGTTTCCGGCAGGGCTGGACCGAAAATGATTCTCGATTGGCAAACGCGAATGCTGCCTGGCCGCAAAAATGTGGGGCGGACAGTGCAGCCTGCGTTCGCTGGAAACCGATGTGTCCCGAAACGTTTTTAAACGGCGGAAGAGCAACATCGATTTCCTGCACCATATAAGCCCAGCCAACCAGTGCAGAGGTGTTCCCGCACGGTTTGTTGGCAGCGGCGGGGCTTAAAGTGAAGATGCCGGATCAGGAGACAGGTAGCTTGTTTTCTCTAAAGCTCCCTCCATCTGCGGCATCTTGCCATAACCCGACTCTCTCGCACCCACCACATTTGAATAAACATATAATGAATGTGGTGAGATACGTAAAGAGTGGGGTTTTTCCCAGTATCTACACATATATATTTATATTTTTATAAAGATCTGGGAAAAACAGTAAGCCCTGTCTCTGAGGTTGTGAACGGTGCTGCAGGAATCTCTCGTCTAGTTCATTTTGACGGGGATCATCCTGCTTATTTTGTGGCCAGCTCATATATTTTATATATATATATATATATGTTTATTTATATATTTATTTAGTCTGGCCCCAGCACGCATCACAACCTCCACGAGCTCTACATAAGCAGAAACATAAGCCGGCGAGTGTGACTCATGTTGCTCGTTCCCTATGCTGAGCACATCTACTTCCTTATAAAAGATAGCTCGAGCACTGGGCACTCGTCACGGGCAGAAGAAGCCGCATCGCGGGCTTCTGCGTCGTGAACGAGTGTCATAGAATCTGCGGATGATGAGAGAAAAGGTGCCTCAGCAGTCTCGTTCTCATCCGCGAGATCCTTCTACGATCTCCACGATCTAAGCCGTCGCGCCGCCTCAATGGACGCGGGACCCGAACCGCGGGGATCGCGAGCCTGGCCATCATCAGGAAATAATATAGCCAAGGGGGAGCGCAGCACTCTAATAGGAAGTGCTTCACAGTGTGCACAGGCAGCCCTCTCGAGAGCTGACAGTGCGTGCTGCGCCCCTGAACAATACACAGACACACAGCTGATGCGTGTCCCCACCTGTGGCATATATATTATCTTGGGCAGGGGTGCACACACTTAGTGTATTGTTCACTCGCCATAATGCAGAGCTTTGCACAGACAAACAACACCAAATAAGACAGACAGTTTCACAGAGAGCGCTTGCTGAAGAGCTAAAGCTGATGTGTGTGTGTGTCGGCGTCACTTTTATGCATCCGGTTATGCCGTCACATGTTACGTCACGACGCAACACCAATCAGGATTGGATTAGTTTCATTCTTACTTCAGAGGCGCACGCTAAGGGAGCGTCCCCAAAGAGTCGATTCTCGACGCAGTGTTGAGTTCCCTCGAAAGGGAACAGAATTATTTTAGACGAATATGCTTGCACTCTGACACTGACTAGATATATTTAAAATAATGTATAGGCCACTTTTTGCTGGTAACATTAGACATTTGGCATTATCAGGATCCACAAATATTCTCCCATTGATTTATTATACATTATATTCAGCATTATATATAGCAGTTTAATGTAGTACTGACACTAAAACTCAGTAAACTTGAATTTTTTCACACAGTAATTTTTATTTTCTGTGAACTATACACAATACATATTGTCACTATCCATTTTTGTATTGCGATATATTGTGACACGATGTATTGTTACACCCCTAGTTGGAACTGAAGTCGCCAATGATTCCCAACTGGTTTTGCATCAGGACCAAGCAACTAATCTAACCAAATCTAATGATTTCAACAAGAATTTCCAAAAGTGAGGCTCTATCCTGCAATGTTTCTGTAAGCAATGGGAATAGTGACGAGTCCACTTGTGCTTTCGTTGACCCAATTCGTGCATTCCATCGTTCTGGCTTTTTCCAAACCCTATCTCAAACGATGTTACGTATTCCTATCCGTCAAAAACTTCATTAGAGGATTCTCTAGTGTGTAAATGCCGTAACCTCTCAGCCTAAAGTAACACAAGTGAAAGCGGATGTCTTCCAATATTTCATTGAGGGCATCCAGGCCAGAACAATAAAATAAACCAACAGCCTTTGTGAGGAGCTGCCTGAATTGGTACCTCTGTTCTGAGGTCAGAGTGGATATTGAGCGCTTGTCACTGGACGCTTCAAATCAATACCAGCTGAAGCCGAGGGGAGAAGGTGCAGATTGTGGGATGATTTATGCCTCACAAAGGGCGTCTAATACCCTGTTCAGAGTGTGATAGGCTCTACTAGGGCAGATGAAAAAAAGCTACGCTGGAATCTATAGCTATTTGATTCACGAGCGCACAGCACAGATCTGCAAACCCAGTGGGGAAAACTGTCTCAGCTTTTTTCTGCAGGAATAATTCATTCGGGAACAGAGTGTATGACTGCTCGAGGAGCGAATCAAGCATTCGGTAGCTGAGAGGTCTATAGTTCTACATCATAATAGAGTTCAGTGGGCTGAAAGTTTTGTGTTGCAAACCGCATAAGAACAAGTGCTGCACCTCATTTTGATTCAATCTTCTTGAATTGTAACCAGGTGTCTATAAAGGTGCATTTACACCGACAGCTATTAAATTGCTGGAACTATCACTGAAAGTGAAAGTGACATGTGAAGGCTAAGAATGGTAATCCATACTCAGAATTTGTCTTTTGCATTTAACCCATCCATGTTAGTGCACACACATTAGGAGCAGTGAGTAGTGAAAACGTCACAAACTACCTTGTGACCAATCAGGTTAACGTGTGATCGTCAACAAGTGGATCTCTGAGCTGGTGTGAGTGAGTGGAGGCGGGGCTCATTTGCATATTCCAACGTATATTATTATTGACCACGTATAATAAATGGGGCAAGGGTTTAGAGTTACATTCAAACTATTTTAAGGCATGAAGAAAAAAAATTCTAGGAAAAATTTGTTTAACCCTCTGAGGTCGGCTATCGCGCGGGCGCGATAGTCTCGCTTTTTTTTTTTTATCAGTGCAAAAGAAACTCAAAATACTCTGTTGATTTTGATCTTACATATTAAGTGTTGTACATCATTAGATCCTGATAAGTGTCTATTTTTTTCACAATAAAAACAAAGTGTTGTGCTTTTCGCCAAATAAAGAAAAACAAACATGATGCGCGTTCTGCCTTCTCTCTGTCAGTTAAGTCCATTCTGAAACGCGTCCGAAAATTAACTGTAATTCCGCGAATACTTGTCATACAGGCACGAGTGTTTTTCCATAATGAAGCTTGAACTCTCTTCTTTTAAATGAATTAATTTATATAAAAAACAAATATTCTCAGTTTATGTAATCTGTATGAAAATAGAGAGATGTCAGTATTTTTCTTTCCAGCTCATTATACCTCATTACGCGTTAATGTGCCACGCCCACGGACAGCGTGCGGTATTCAAACGCAAATGATCTAACGCAAGCCATTCAAACATGCCAACGCCCACCAGCTGGATTATAAAACACATCGTGTTTAGTAAGTTTCTTGTACAGCTGTGTACACAGCGTATCTTTTCGCTGTGAGGAATAATACTATCTAATAACCCTGGAATAGAAGTGCTGGTAGTTTCATTTCGAGGAGCAACGGATCCAGCTGATGTAGTAAGTCATTTATTCTTAAGTGCTTTGTTCTAATCACGATATTGAATAGTGTCTGACTGTAAACCGCAAAAAGACTGTTTAAATATGAATTGCATGTCTGTGTGTAGGCTAAATGATGAATGAACGGCATGCAGGCGCGCGCGCTTTGTTTACTACAGTTATACAGCGCGTGTCTGTGCCGTTCATTCACTCTCACACCTACATTAGTAAACGTTATGTTTACATGAACACATCCAAACTATATTGCTATAGCCTACTAAGATGAGTAAAAATAGACTGAAATATGTTGAAATAAAATGTCTGTATAAGCAACAAGCTGCAAATTCACATGTATATACTAATATATCATACACAATATGTTACAGACTAAGTATGAATGTTTAGACAAGATTTTGTGATTAGTTTTGGATAGATTATAAAGTTTTGACTGTAAAAAAAGACTACTGTCACATTAAATAGTTAAGCTTTTGTTCACCAATTTCTGCTCATAGTTAAATATACTATAGTATGATGTTTTGTCAAAAATAAAGTAGGTATATTGAATTATCAACTAAGATGTTATTATAGTGTTTGTTCCAATATTCAAACTAATGAAGGACCTTTTTTAATACGTATGATAAAATTTATACTTTTTACAAAGAAATACACTTGAAATATTGTTAAAATTGTAATTGTTGTTGTAATTGTAACCTATTTGTAATTGGTTACAATTTCTAATTGTAAAATATGTATATATAGATAATTTATTTTGTCCTTGCATTCTTTGGGATCCTGTGACACACCTGTGTGAAAGGGCTAATTAATATGCAGCTCATTATAGGGCTCATTATCCGGCCTTTGTCTTCTCAGGTGTGAACACGCCTCCACGCATATTGCCTTTCCAAACAAAAGGTGTCTTATAAAATTTAAATCAATGTATTGTTTTGTGTAAATGATTAGGCAGGATGATTTTCAGATCATTTTGAAGCAAAAATTCTAGGCAACAACACTCATTAGTCAAAAGTCTTGTGGACACATATTTAGTATGTGTTTTGTGGCCTTATTTCAGACACTTTAAGTTTTAGTTTTTTCAATAACCATGCATAAGCAATATTCTCTCAAAAATACAAACATGTACATACATGTTGCTCACATATTACGGTAGCCCCGTTTGTGCTATATAGAATTAATTTACACCTTTCCCATTAACATGTTTATAAATAACTGAAAAAAGCACAAATGTCAGAGCATGTCAGAACACCTCAAGGACCCCAAAAACCCCTTAGACCTCAGAGGGTTAAATATGTTATTTTGGAGGTAGGCCTATAATATTTTTGACTACAAGGGGACTTTAAGTAAATATTTTGAAACATATTCACTTTATATTGTTGGCAGTGTGTGTTTTTTTCTCCATCTACTATTAGCGTAACGTTAGCTATATATAAACTCTTTGACAACTAGGACAGTCAACAATATAAAATAACTAAGTCTTACGAATTCTGACCCATATAAATGAAACATGAAAAAAGTTATAATATCAAATTTGATAAACGTGCTAAAAATATAGTTAAATTTAATTAACTTTTAAATTAAATTAAATTAAAATATTAACTTTTTGAAAGCACATTAAGCTGTGTGTTTCTAGAAAATTAGAAAGTATTACAATTAATGATATAAGGTGTGTCCATATTCGCGTACTTGTGCACTATATTCTATGCTATTTTGATGTATACTGTAAATAGTGTGTTCATGCTCAAAAATCCAACATAAAAAAGTGCACTTCAAATACAGAAAAAGTGCACTTATTTAACTGAGAAAAAAACAAAACAAGAAATGTTGGAAACTTCATGCAAACACCTGTCGCAACTTTAATTATGCAGCAGAGGTGAAGGACTATCAGACGACAACAAAATGGTTCTGGAAGTATAACAACACAACAACGGTAATGTCGACACTGCAGGAACGGTGTTACACAAGATCAAACTGCAATTTCAAATAGTGCTCTGACTTCCATACATTATCTCACACTCTATAAAACTGCATTTCTCCTTCCATTCCTCTTGGTCTCCTTATCTGCATCCATCTATTCCCCGTTTCCCTCTCTCCCTGTTGTGTCTCTTTGATGCTGTGTCAGTAGAGGAGAGAGAGAGAGCGAGTTACCGTGGATAATGAGCTTTAATCAGACCCAGAGCTCACAGGAAGCACAATCATCAGACCAGCAGTCGCTATGCGCCCGCTTTAACACACACACAGAACGCCATATCACCTGCTTTTCTGAAAGAGATGCTATATTTAGTATAGTATATTTAAATGTTGAAAATACTGCATTGCAGAAGTGTGTAGTATACAGTGTGTACTGCACAAAATGTAGAACGCTAGTGTTTCGTTTTGAACATGGCCAAAAAAAGAGAAAAACTCCCACATACAATACACTTCAATGTGTGTGTTTATATTTGTGTGTTTGTGTTTCTTACCCCTCTGAACTCAGATATGCTAATGCTAATCTATTTACTTGGCCGACTTTGAAACTTGCTTGAAATGTAGATTAAACCTCTAATTTTTAGGGGTGTTCACATGAAGAAAAGCATATAAAAATGTATATTATGTACACACACACACAGAGAGACGGGGACTTATCTGCTTTTTGCAGACTATGGTGTGTGTGTGTGTATGTGTAGCTATGAGTCAGTATAAACTCTATAATCTCGGGAGTTTTACAAATGTTAAATATTCCCTTAGGCCTCGACAATGCGCCACATCCCACTCGCGTTCTCACACGTACACAATACACTCATGTTCAATCACAGAGACCATCAGTTACACACTCCCTATCAAACACACACTCTTTTCCAAAGCCTTGTGAGCTGCACTGCTATATAATGTTTACATAGTCAGCTAACTTCCAAGGTAAGCTATATAAAAAAATAGAAGTGAGTGATTTGAAACGCTCTACTGTACATTGATGGCAACTCTGCACACCGCACTAAACTGCCCTCCTCATGAGCAGCACATGCCTCACAACTGATAGTATGGTGCTAAGCTAATAATATGATTCTCTAATAAGCTTAAAAATACACATTTATTTGGAACAATAGGACATTTTAATTAAAAATAGCCAAATACTTTTATTGATACTTCTCATTACTGGATAAAATGAATAGTCAATTTTCATCTCCATCTGCCATCTTTGGATGATTCATCTAATTTGTGGAAATGTTATCTGGGATTGTTTTCTTGGTAAAGATGCACGTGAGGCTGGTGTACATTTTGGCTAAAATTAACAAATTTTTGAGTTTGACAACAAACACACCACAAAACACAACAATACAGCATAGTTTCATGAATAATTTCTGAACATTGACTTTCAGTCTTTATTCACCTTTTTCTCATGTTTCTCAATAGAATTCTTAAAAGTATAGAATAGAATAGCAGTTCTAATATGGGCTCATTGTAACGCGGTGTGACAGCGTCCCTCACCTGCGCAACTAGGATTTAAACCCGGCTAGTTTCTTCAGCTGGTTAGATCAGCATTAAAGAACTGTCTCAACTGTTAAATAACAGATATAAGATTAATATAATATTTGTCTAGTTTTAAAGGGGCATTCGGCAACTCTAGATATTTCATCGCTGATTTTCACTTTTGTTGTCGCATGGTTTCTCAAAGAGCCCCCTACAGCTGTGAAGCAAATATTTCACAACAATGTCGTAAAAAAAACTCCCTTGCGGCCCCTCCTCCCCCTTTCTACCGCTGCTCATGTGCATTTGTTATTATCGGAGCCGGCCAACTTTATCGTGTGGAGCTATCTCTACCGAGGTGGGTAATACATCATACACAGTATCATGGCGTGTGTGTTTATGTCGAATTGCCATAAAGCAGTTCGTGTTTCTCACTCGTTCTCGCTTCTCACGAGACTTCCTATTTCCAACTAACCGGGACGTTAGTCCTCATGTTGCAAGGTTGGTTTTCCGCCTAGGAACGCTGGGGGGAGCGGGGAAAGTCACCGTTCTCACCAGAACAGGTTATTAAACCATCCAAATGATTTCTAAACTGTTTTATTAAGCTGAAATAGTTGCCGAATGCCCCTTTAAATAAACACACAAAAAAAAAAAAAAAGGATGAAAAACCAACTTCAGTAAGAAATTTACTTTTGCTATGGTTAAATAAATGTCCAAATCTTCCAAAGATTTTTTTTAATTTTGGCGCAATTTTTCTCTATATACTGTAGTGTTGATATGGCAACTAGTAAATACACGTAGTTTCATCATGCTAGCATGTGTGGAAAGTTTTAAACCATGTGTGTTACAACTAGCCAGCGTTAGGTTGTGCCCCGCTCACCCCTAGTTTAAAGCTGCTGAAAGTCAATTGTCACAATTCAGACACACAATTTAAAAAAAATTAAATAAATTAAAGTAATTTGAGAGTCAGTGCCAACGACCTTTAATAACTAATAGTAAAGTGCTCTTTTGGTTGTATTTCGGTGACTAAAATATCACTTGGTTAGTCAAGCTACACGAAAAACGATGTGAAAATATAAAAGTAAGTTTTATATTACATATTTCAAGTCTTCTTAAGTTATATAACAGCTTTGTGTGATACACAAACTAAAATTACATTTGTTATTCACTAAAAATGACAGACATGGTCACTATGGACTATCACTATACAGAAAAGTGCAGTATGGACATTCTGCAAAACATCTCCTTTTGTGTTCCACAGAAGAAAGCTAATCCAAATGGTTTCAAAAAGACATGCGATCGAGTGAATGAATACAGAATTTCATATTTCGGTGAACTATTTATTTAAGCCCAAACTGAAGTCCTTATCTAACTCTCATAGCTTCCATAACATCATCTTTTTCAATCTAAATCCTCTTTCTTATAATCCTTCAACACGGCTGCTGTGAATGTGGCCCACGTGTGCTTGTGTGGACTTCATATGGTTATGTCCTCTACATCTACAAATAAAATCAGTGATGTGGACACTGGAAAGAATGACTGTGAGAGTCTGATTCCCAGCGAGACACGGCGCCGGGGCGTAGGTGCCAGGACGGAAACAGAGAACGCAACATTTGCATTTAAAAAGGTGACATTTGCAATGCTGGTCTGGAGCCGCAGGAATGAGAGGAGAGGCAGGTGCTGGGATAGCCCATATTCATCTCGGTGACAGGACGACAACAATGAGAATGTCAAAGCCAAGAGTAAGACAGCACACCAAATCACACACACATACACTCACACACACATATGCTTTAAACAGAGGCCGCTGTCCAAAATAACCCTGACAATCCCTCCTCATCTCTCAAACCCATGTGGAGATAAATTGGTGGCTGTTCAAATCGACTTTTACCTCATACCGAAGTAATTACATGAAAACAACGGCTGCAAATTGTAATATCTGTTGTAGTCACATTAAACTTCAAGTTCAGGAACGGTGGAACATGCATTATTTATGTGATATGTGGAATAAATTACATTGTAACACAGACTGTTTAGACCTGAGGAGCTTATGATTAGTGTGAGTTGGGTTGTTTAGAGTTCATGTGGAAGTGTTGGTGCTGATGAGACGCGGATATGGGGCGTGTTCACTCGGTGAGGGCTTCTGATTGGCTGCCCGCTCGGCGAGGACTTCTGATTGGCTGCCCGATCAGTGAGGGCTTCTGATTGGCTGCCCGCTCGATGAGGGCTTCTGATTGGCCGCCCGCTCAGTGAGGGCTTATGATTGGCCGCCCGCTCAGTGAGGGCTTATGATTGGCTGCCCGCTCGGCGAGTAGTTCTGATTGGCTGCCATGACCGCAGACAGCAGTGCTTTAAAAATTTCCAATTTTTTTGAACATGGTACAATGGTGATGCTAAGTACAATACCATTTTTCTTTAGACTTGTAGACAAAACATTAGACTGAATTTAAATGCAAGCACTCTCTCTCTCTCTCTCTCTCTCTCTCTCTCTCTCTCTATATGTATATATATATATATGTGCATGTGTGTGTGTATATATATATATATATATATATATATATACACACACACATGCACACCAGGCTTGTGCACAATTCAGAATTGAATTGAGAATGTAGTATACATAGACTCCTAAATTCCAATTCAATTCTTGAATTTGAATTGATGTCAAAAACTGGATCTAGAATTACAATTCGAATTTGAATTAAAGGAAGCAGAATTGCAATTCAATAGAAATTCAAAGGAATTCATATACATATTTTAAATTAAGTTTTTAACAATGAAGCTTTACAGTATATGTCAGATATAATTGCATTACATATTCTATAAATGATATTAGTTTGATTACATTAACAGGAAATGTTTTCCCCCAGCAATGAATGTTAAAAAGCTCTAGTCACAGAACAAATAATTAAGTTTGATTTATTGTAATTGTAATTTTGTGGAACATGACGGAACATGACTCCATTTCCCAGAATTACTTTAGTAAATCTTAAGTTTTTGAAAATATATATTTCATATACAAATTTAAAATACTATTTTTGCACATTTTTCATAACAAAAGAACGTAAAATTCTTTAACTTTTTTTAAGTTCACCTTTTACAACTTTTTTCACTTCAGCAATAATCTGCCAAGTGTTGTCTTTGATAAGAGATCGAACTTAAGTCTGTGCTCCAAAGCATTTTTTAAAGATTTACGACAGTTTAAGTTGGAAATTTTGGAAATTTTAATTTTCAGGTCTATGCTCAAAAAGTGAATAAATGGATTATAAATACAGCATAAATATAATTTAGTACCATAAAATCCTGTGAAAATACAAAATATTAAATAAAAAACATTATCAAACTAAAATATGGTACATTAATTTCATTAAAATAAACCGAAACGATTTTTGACCGACACGTGAAGAGCATCAGAGGGTTAAAAACATACTGTAACTAGTGTGTATTTTAGTTGCCAGTCCTACAAAAACCTTAAGCCTCAGATGCTGCTTGTTTCCAAAAGGATCTTAATTTGGGCCTCAGCCGGGTTTAATGTGCAAATATCTGAAAGAATTGTAGTGTTTACGGTCTCTAATCTTGCTGAGTTTATTTATTGCTGCTTGTCCCAGGCCAAATCCCTTCCTCGTTAATATCCGTTACAGCAAAAGGAAAACAGTTACTATATAAGTTTGCATCTAAAATTATATATTTTGAAGCATGTGTGGGAGATGATATTCTAAATTAAGGCATTCTACAAGTTTGCCCCCATTTCCAAATAATAACAAGCATCTCATAATTTAATGTGCCTCCCTTGAAAGACAATTATCCTTAATCAGGTTCTTTGGTCTTCAGTTTTAGTTTCTGTGTTCCCACGACTGCTTTTATCAGAGGAGATAATTATGGGCCAACTACTACCCAGAGTATAGTTTTACAGGCTATAAATATCATTATGAGGCTGTAGTCTATGTTTCGTTCATTAATTCATTTGTTTTAGCTTTATTTTTAAACAACTTTAGGAAAAACTAGAGGGAGAAATGAACGCATTAAACACCCAACACGTTGTTCCAAACCTGTATGACTTTCTTGTTTTCATGAAAAACAAATAGAGATGTTAGGCAGGATATTCATGCTGTTTTTTTTAAATATAATAACAGTGAACATTGTTCATTGCTCCAAAAATATTACAAAAAAGCATCATAAAAGTATCAAAGCAGTCAATATGACTTACAAGTGCATTATGTTTTAAATGAGCATTATGTCCATAACATGGTACAATCAGTCTTGTGAAGGCGAATGATAGTTGTGTTAAAAACTTAATTTTAAACCTAAATTTGTTATTCAGCCAGATTGAATTATGCTCATATGCAAATATGGCACCTCCAGATTTACAAGACACAAGAACAAAAACGTTTGGCATTATCGACTTTATATATATTTTTGATATATTTGAGATCTGCAACAAAGGCAAAGATTTTCAGTGAATAATGACTTTAAATAAAAAAAAAACACAAAGCTATCATACAGTATAACTTCAGAAGACTTGACAAATGTAGTGCATGAGTTAAACCGACTACTTTTATGGTGCATTTTGTCATTTTTTGGAGCTTGGGAGCCTTTGGTCACCATTCAGTTTCATTGTATGGAATGAGCAGCGTTGACATTCTGCTAAATGTCTCCTTTTGTGTTTCATAGAAGTAAGCAAGCCAAATCAAGTTTTGGGTGAGTAAATGATGACAATTTACATTCTGGAGTGAATTATTTTTGTTTTTGTGTGTAAATGTGATATTTCCCAAGAAAGAATGAAATCTTACCTTCATTAACACGGATTCGCTGAGCTTTTCTCGGTTTACAATCTTTATGGCGACTTTCTGACACGTGACACAGTGGATCCCGAGCTTTACAAGGCCTAGAGGAAAAAAAGAAAGAAAGAAAAGGTTGAAAGAAAACCATTGGCCTAATCACTTGTCTGCATCCACAACATTGGTCTGCAACATGGCTGAGCAATTTAATCACAACTGCACAAAAACCTTTTCACAGGCCATTTCCTTTCACACAGCGAAACGCGAGCGTCTTTCCCTCGGCATCTGTGAGACGCTGCATTGCTATCTCAAGACCAACGACCAGGTATAGTAGATAAGCAGAACTGCAAGCCAATTGATGGTGTACAGCAGCAACCTAAAGGGCTTTCTGCTTTATCACTCGTGACGTGGAGTTTCATGGTGCGCGAGCAGCTCAAGGAAATCGTTTCTACGAAACATCCGCCGCACGGTTAACACTTTTATTAGTCAAAGTGTTGAATGTTTACAGGCTCACAGAGCAATGGTTCACGGTTCCCCTCTCTTCTCCATACTTTCAAGGACTTTGTAAAGAAAAATCTCTAGCGTAAATACCTCAGGTCTTTCCACGATTGTTGAGCAAGCATTTTCAAACGAAACAAAAACCACTGAAGACGATTCAGCAAAGTTGTTTGCTGCACCACGAATTGTTGGGTAGATAGGGAGGGTTCGACGCCTGTGCGAGAGAAGATAATGAATGTTTCATATCCTAAGGTGCACGCGTATCGGAAAACTGACAAGCGCATTAACGGAAAATGCTGTGATTTGCAGAGGATGCAGTGAATGTTTTTAGTTTGTAATAAAGTGTAAGAAACCCCCCACCTCATCCCAACCAAATCCTCGTCCCCGATGACACTCAACAGACACTCCTGAACAACCACTGCTCTCATGTGACTCAATGGCTCTTTACAAGCTAAAGGAAAATGGCTGCTTTTGAAGGGTTTTAAGATGAATTGCAAAACTATCCACTGCTGAAGAGGAGATGAAATAGCAAATTCTGTTTTTATGTCTGTAATCAAACTGTTCATAATATAATATAATATAATATAATATAATATAATATAATATAATATAATATAATATAATATAATATAATATAATATAATATAATATAATATAATATAATTAGTGCTATAAAGATGTATGTGTATAGCGCTTTTCAAATCATCATTCAGCCCATGTATTCTGTCTGCTGTGCGATTCAACAAGTGGCACTGAACTGAATGCAACAAATGCAACTGTCATGATTCCCCAGTACTTTATGTTCCAGGGCTCTTATTTTTATATTCTTTTGTCTGGTTGTGTCTGGTTTGTTTCCTTCGTTTCCCTTGTTAGTTTCCATGACAACTAATCACCTTCACCTGTTCCTGGTTATTCGTCTTGTTACCCATGGTGCGTCCCAATTCGCATACTATCCGTCCTTAATAATATTCGAAAATAGAATTAGTATGTCCAAAGTCGCAGTATGTTGAAATGAGTACTCAAAAGACACCCGGATGGTCTACTATTTCCGGTTAGAATCCGAAGTGCAGATCGATGCACACTCTAACGGCTAATATTGCCCACAACCCATTGCGCGTTGGATGAGGATTCGATTAGAACTACAAACACGGGTGAAAAGTGTTAAAAAAACGACAGACATGACGGATGTGCGAGTCCATCGGTTATGTAGAGAGGTTTACATAAAGGGGTTTGAGTGATTAATTATCAGTATCTAACCTGACAAAAATTTATTTATTCAATGTTGTCCACATTATATTTCATCCGCAACAGCATTCTGGACTTTTGTAAAGATACTTTAACCATTAACTTTTAAATGCATCATTATATTCAAATTGCAAACACATGAGGAGAGTCTCCGCATGAAAGACCCACGACTGGCAGACTATGTGCTACTACATTTCTCTCCGAAAGAGTAGGAAATTAAATTAGATTGAATGGAGGATTGACTGTGATAAGATGATTGACAGGGCAGTTTACGGTGGCAGGATGCACGTAACTAAGCGACAGAGCTGTCCGACGAAGCTGATGACGAAGTAATATGTCCGAAACAGGGTTTGAAAATAACACCCGCCAAATGCGGGTAAAAATCAACTGTGGCGGTAACGCTGTCAAATCACTAGCCAATGTGGCGTGTTACTTATTATGTTTACTCACATTGCTGGGGAAGTTTGTGTAAGCCAAATCTGCGCAGATTTAGCGCAAATACTCAACTCGTGAGTCAACTCATAATGATATATTAAATACAGCGTATTGCGCATATCTGGCTTACTTGAACACGTCACTACGCAACAAATAACGGCGCGCTTGTTTATTTGCATTGAAGCAATAGTGAAGTTTGAAAAGCATTTGGTTAACAGAAAAGACATTGTTATTTGTCCACAAAGCTTTCTATTTCAGATAAATGCTGTTGTTTTGAACTTTCTATTTATCAAAGAATCCTGAAATAAAAATGTAAAAACTGTTTTCAACATTTATAATAATCATAAATGTTTTTGAGCATCAAATCATCATATTAGAATGATTTCTGAAGGATCATGTGACACTGAAGACTGGAGTAATGATGCTGAAAATTCAGCTTTGATCACAGGAATACATTGGACTTATATATTCACATAGAAAACAGCTGTTTTAAGTTGTAATAATATTTCACAATATTACAGTTTTTTTTTTTTGTATTTTTAATCAAATAAATGCAGTCTTGGTGAGCAGAAGAGACTTCTTTTAAAAAAATATGGTTGCACCATATGACAATTTCTAATGCTATCTCACGAACAATTCGTACGATTTGTCTAAAATTTGGGTAGGTTTAGGGGCGGGGTCAGGGGTCGTACGAATTCGCCACCTCGTAAAATATGTACCAATTGTCGTGAGATCGGGTTGCAATTTTATTGTTATTAACATTAAAACTCTTCCTGAAAATAAAATGTTTTTTTTTTTTTTTTTTTTTCAAAACCATATCAGCTTCAGCTTCTCCATGTGGAGAAAAAAAATGCTGTTATAATTACATTCATTTATGTAATTCCGGGTGGAACTAGTCTCGGCTCTGGATCTGGACTGCAAACTGCTAATTGGTGACCTCTGATATAGGGTGTACCGTACAGGGATGCGTTATACAGTAAAGCCCTTTCAGAGTGTTCACTTCAGGTGCTCTGTCCTGCCAAATGATGGACAGACAGAGAGGGAATATTATTCAGATGTCATCCGAAGCTAATTAAACAATAATGACGCCTGACAGCAAACTCAACAGTTGACAAGACCATTAGAATGGATCCAATCATCAGAGATCAGCGGCCACAAATAAAGAAAAAACATCTCATAATAACAGGAATAAAAATACCCCCCAAAAATGAAAAAACAAAATGTCCCTTCTCATAATCAAAAGGCTTCTGTTTATAAGATTCAAGAGGCCAAGGATTTCATGCACTTTGAGCACTGTGACCTATTCCAGCCAGCAATGATAATACACAGAGACATTAGCACAAAACATATATGTAGAGAGCATATCACAGTCAGACGTCATACCGCATGACATTATCACAAAGATAGAGTGTATTAAGTGCAAGGGCAGAAGAAATGGCCTTATCAAAAAGAAGGGAAAAAAGCCATGCGACAGGGAAACTGCTGAACGAAACTCTTCGTGTGCGCTCCATCTGCTCTGATAAGACACTCGGCCGAGTCACAGCGTATAACTGACAACAGAGCGAGCGCTTGCTCTGTATCGATTTCACTCTGTGTGCACCTTCACAATCAATACAATTAAAAGAGCTCCTGTCCACTGCAACATCATAATAATGCTCAAAAACACAATATTCACCTTGACCCAAGATTTAATATATGCATTAGCATATATTGCAGTTGCAGTTGCCAATAGTTGAGTAGATATTCATTTTTAAATATATATGAAATAATATTTTATCATTATGCCTGAAGACCAGTTAAACAGGATAGCATATTTTATCCTTTTATTCAATAACTGTCATTTTTTTTAGTCACCATTCATACCAAAAAATACTGCTCTGGTACCATGTTGACTAAATGACCAAATTTATAGTATTAGTATATTATATATTATACTATAAATATATACTTTATATTTTTTATAGTATAGTATTTTTTTTATTGTAAGCAAGTTGTGATTTAAAAATGAAAAACTGTTAATAACCAATGATGACGCATTTAATTAAAATGAAAAAGCCCTGAAAGCCCTACTCCTGAATAAAACAAGACTTGCAAAAAAGAAAAAAAGTTTACTTAAAATTGTTAATACTACCTTGAATATCTTATCCAGTGTTCCTTTCATGTTATGATCATACTGCCAAAATGAGCTCTATTTGGCTCTGAAGAATAAGCAGTTCACAAATTCCTCCTTTCGCTCAGCCGTAACTGACTCCAGATGCACAGACCGTTCCTCATTGCTCCTTATTTAGGGAATTATCTTAAGCTTGTGTCTACTTTAAAAGGGTGTTTTTATTAAATTTTAGCACATTTTAGTTGTCAACCTACTGAAATTTTGTTTAAAAATATCCAGGTTCTCCCCAGACAGGGATCACTTTAATAACATTCTACTATGTGTGGGCATTCCCACATGATGGATGGATGGATGGATGGATGGATGGATGGATGGATGGATGGATGGATGGATGGATGGATGGATGGATGGATGGATGGATGGATGGATGGATGGATGGATGGATGGATGGATGGATGGATGGATGGATGGATGGATGGATGGACAATGCTACCTAAAATGTGGGCACTACCTAAAAACAACCAACAAATTGAAAAGTTTCCTAAGCCCCTGCACATATGTGGCTCGCCAAACCGCCTCCTTATTCTAATGAGCCCCTCATGAATTATTCAAAAATCTATAATTATGCATTCCTTTTGCTGACGTGGAGTTTGAGGCATTAAAAATAGATCTGAGCGGCACGGCAGCACAAGCCCCAGTGGAGTCCCGCTGCAGTGTTTTGACTGCTTCTCTTTCTCTAGATCCGCAATGCTCTCGGCCTGTCGACCAGGAGGATGTTTCTTTATGACAGGCCCGTTCTCGCTGTCCCCGTCCCACTCTGGATGCGTCACTGACAGGCTGCGGGAAATCTGGATCCCTCACGACAGCGCTGCTAAATTCTGATGATGGGGTGGCCAGGGGTTTTGCCGAAAGCGTTTTTTTGTGCATGAGTTTGCTTCAATAGCACAATGAGTCGCCGTTGCAACTCCCAGGACAGTTTGTCCCGGCAGTGTGTGCATACATGCTTTTGGATGTGGGCGTCTGTCATTTTTGCCAAAAGACCTTTACTGCTCAGCCCTACGATACCTTCCCCCCGGTAGGGGTGATCAAATTTTGAGGAGGTGCATGCATACATTTGAATGTCAATTAGACTCCGCTGACAGGTCTGGCGACGTGTGCAGACAGTCAAGTGTTTGGTTGTTGAAGCAAACGCAGTCACACGTGACAAACTGGGCCACCTACTGTCATCCTCACCACCATAATGTGGGAAAAACGTTCAATATAAGGTTTAATATCCGTCTACTCCTACAGAAAAAAAAATTCTCATGCCTTTCTGCCTTAAAGATGCCATATTCTACACAGTTGTAGCATTTAGTGCATTTGTCATTGATGTTGTTTTGAGATTTGGTGCAAAAGAACTTAGCCGTTTAAATAGCTGTAAAATATCCATACGCTACACTGAGGAACAAATATTAAATACACAAGAGCCCTACTGTACCTGCATTTACACTATATTTTTCATTGAAGGCCATTTATAATGTTAGTCAAGGTTTTACATGACCAATTTTAACACTCACGTTTAGAATGAATCTTCTTAAAGGGTGAAATGAATTTTTTTTAAAGGGGTGGTTGATTATGATTTCACTTTTCTAACTTTAGTTAGTGTGTGATGTTGCTGTTTGAGCATAATCAACATCTGCAAAGTAACAATGCTCAAAGTTCAAAGCAAAGGGAGAGATTTTCTTTTAAAGAAATTGCTTTTTAAGGACTACAACAAACGGCTGGTAGGGACAACACGACATTCCTCCCGGGTTAGTGACATCACTAACCCTCAAATTTACATAAGCCCCGCCCCCAGAACACGCAGTCCATGTTGAGAAGAGAAGAGTTGCTGTAGTCGAGCACATCTGTGAGTCTGCTCAAGCTGTCGCATCCGTCTTTTCACATGCAATACAGTACATAACACAAATGCAACAGCATGTCACTCTGTAGGCATCTTACAACAGTTCCCACACGTGCTATTTTATAGATTATCATGACAAAATATGCTAACCAAAGACTTAGATAGTTAACTCCACATCAGGAACTTAAATTCATCAACTAACCATTCAGAAACAACGTCCTGTTGCATTCTACATGTTGTCACTTCTTGAGTCTCTCCATCATTGTCCAACTCCAGTTTGAACATAAACGGCAGAACAGTTACTGACATTTCAGTGTGTGTCTGTGTGAGGTATTCGGAGCTGCTAACACACACTTGAGCTCTTGAAGCTCCGCCCTCTGAGCTGGGAGCACCAGCTCATTTGCATTTAAAGGGACACACACGAAACAATGCATTTTTACTGACCCTCAAAAAGGGACAATTTTAACATGCTATAAAAAATATCTGTGGGGTATTTTGAGCTAAAACTTCACATACACACTCTGGGGACAAAAGAGAGACACTTATTTTACATATTATAAAAAGGGGCATTATACCACCCCTTTAAGACTTTAAAACATGTAAATGAGCTAGTGATTGGCTATCCTCAGTATACCAGCATTGAAAATAAGCATTTTTAAAACTGACATTTAAATGTAAAGGCTGTTTCAAAGGCTACCGTACCTTTAAGTGATCTATATGCAAATAAGCTCTGTTATGAAATAACCACTGATTAAAGTTAAGACTTAAATTTCAATTAAATGGTGGTTTTGAAAATTATCAACCTTTAGGACCACTATTTTGTATGCAAATGAGCTCTGCTATGATTGGCTAATCTCCAGCAAAGTTGGGCAGTCACATGTTAATGAGCTCAAAAAGTCCCTGTTAGTCAAGTCAGTTCATTCGGCGGCCATCTTGACAACAATCTAACTATTTTCTAGTGAGGCAGTCCTTGAACAGAAAAAATAGCTTCAAAATCTTCAAAACTGCTAGCCAAACTTAAATTTTGTATGTATGTTAAAACACTATCACTATCTAAAATCTAAAGAAAAAAAGCTGGTCAAGCAAATGCTTATGCTATTGCGTATTCTAGTGTAAACAAACAGTTCTACGGTGGCCCTGAAGGAAAAATAAATCACAAATCAGAAAATACAACAACAATTCAGAAAACAAAACAACTCGGAAAACACAACAGGAAATATCAAAACGGAAAACGCGCTACTTGAAGTGTCAATATATTTTCACGTCGTTTCACAATAGATTTTTTTGGGGGATTTTCACATTTAGATTGTCTGTTTCGGTTGTCCATGATATGACCCCTTTAAAAAAATGTAATGGAAGTGTGCCGTTCCACAAGGGTTGTGAGGGATCAATAGCAGGGCTGATGGTGAGATGTTTGCAGGCTCTCACGAGGTCCTTGTGGCTATAAGGTCCACATTTATTTTGTTCCTCTCTACACGGCCTGTGAGACTAGAAAGGGGCTTTTCCATAATGTTTCCAGAGTTCCTCCAGGAGTCTGTCCATAAGCTGGTTCATGCTCACAGATGAGCTTTAACCTCTCATTGTGTGTGAGTAAATACACACCGCTTGCGCATGCATGGATACGTTGTGTGTCGTGTGTGTTTGCGGGTGTGATCAGGGACTCAGCAGATGTTTGCTGTTGAACAGATTAGCACAGACAGACCCAGAGGCTCTTGGACCGCTCGAAACAGTTGTGTAACGGTTTGCACATGCTGTCTCTTCCATTATTATCTTGTCATTAATACCATAATGTTACGCAACAAACCCAGCTTCCTCCATCAGGCACAACGAGAAATTCTACACGTCATTAAATTACTGTATTAACGGATATTACTAATATTTTGACATAGTAATACAAAAAAGGAGAAAAATAAATTAAATTATTTGTGTGTCAGTGTTTGTAGTTTTATTTGTGTCGTATTAGAGTTTAGTAATATTTTGAAATATATTTTATTTTATCTCATTACATCCTTTTGCAATTTTTATTAGTTATATAATATTTATACTAATAATAAATTAATAAATGTAAATAATATAAATAATAATAAAATAATAAAAATAATATTAAGGCAAAATGACATCATAAAATTATAAAAAATGTATGTGTAAAAAAAAAAAAATAATATTATATATATATATATATATATATATATATATATATATTTCTAAAATGTTACGTTTTGTAGCCATCAAGAAAAAAACATTTTATTACATATTGAATACATTGTATACACATCTCAATCATTATCTTAAAAAACATTTTATTTTCAAGGTTAAAGGTTTTTTTTTTTTTTACTGATAGGTCTCTCAATAATTAAAATGTTTTATTCATTTATTTAATTATTTTTTTGAATGAGCTGCGCCACAAAAGTTTTTACAATCTGAACTAACCTTACAATGTCAAAAACGGCAAACTATCTGTTCTGAAAGAATTAATTTATCCCAAAAGTGTCTGATATTAAGGGGATAGTGAGAATAAAGTGACATATTCTTGTTTATATTTGGGGTTTGCCACATGTTGCGCTCAGAATTTCACATGGAGTGTGTTTAGTCAGTGTGCACACACTCTTCTGCAGCCTCATGAGTGTGCTTTGTTGTGTTGCTTTGCTGACGGAGACGACCGTGTGCTTCCCGTGGCTCAAACTTTCAGACTCAAAGCACATCTCCTTCTTTTGAATCTGTGAGAGAGCAGATCCACTGCTATGGAGTAAGAACATTGCCTCTAAATGATAAACGTGTATACGTGTATGTATTTATGCATATATACATAGGATTCAAGGGCTCAATATACTATCTTCATTGAATAGGAATGATAAGAGAGCGCAGGCTGTTTAAAGTGAAGCGTCAGATCTGCTCTCCCACTGAGAACGGGAGCGAAAGTGGTAAAATCCAGACGGAAACTTTTATTTATCCACTCTTTCATTCCACTCATCCGTTTTCCAGTCATCGTAAAACCTCCCTCTCTGCTGGAGATAAAGCTATCAGAGGATCGAGCGATCTTTAAACTCTGCAGAGCGGAGGGAAGCAGGTGGAGAAGAGGCAGGGGAGGCCTGGTGTCCGTGTGTGTGTGTGTGTGTGTGTGTGTGTGTGTGTGTGTGTGTGTGTGTGTGTGTGTGTGTGTGTGTGTGTGTGTGTGTGTGTCTTCTCGGCTGGATCGATGGACTGGGATACGATCTCCCACAGCTTCAGTCTCTCGCAGCCTCATTTATCCTACACGAGTGTGTGTGGCGCACCGCGGTGGGCAAACAGCCTTACACACCCTGAAAGACTATTACATGTCTCTGCTGGCTTTAGGGGCAAGTGGAAAATGTGTGAGGTATATATTTATTTATTTGGTTTGTTTGTTTTACAAGGCTGAGACATTTTGGTTTAGATTCCGACAGATACTGGACTGTTCACACTTTTTACAAAGTTTATTTTGTTATAAAAATAATATAAGGTGAAATAATATAAATCCCTGAAATAAGGTGAAAGACATTAGCAAAAGCAAATAAAGGTTGTTTGTTTTAGTATACCGTTGATATACTACTTTGTTTTTTGTTAAAATTTTGATTTAGATTTTCTTTTTTAATTTTAGTTAAAGTCCCCCTGTGGGGAAAATCAAGCTTTTAATGTTGTTTATTTGTCTATGTGGTGTTTTTAATATGCTTTAAGGCAAACCATGTGTACATTTATAAGTGAACACCATTGCTGAGTATTTTCTCCTTAACACTGCAGTGAACCAAAGACAGTCTCAAAAACACGGTTTGAAATCGCTGGTGTTTCTGATGTCACAAACCAATCAGGTCAGC
This sequence comes from Gila orcuttii, assembly GCA_026230005.1. NCBI lineage: Eukaryota > Metazoa > Chordata > Actinopteri > Cypriniformes > Leuciscidae > Gila > Gila orcuttii. The sequence continues at coordinate 22,936,102 of JAPDVR010000025.1, forward strand.
GTGTGATCGTCAACGAGTGGATCTCTGAGCTGGTGTGAGTGAGTGGAGGCGGGGCTAATTTGCATATTAATAGAACCGTTTATGCTAAATGAAGCAAGGGTGTAGAGATATGTTTTCTGAGCTCCACCACGGTGGAGATTGAACTCTGTCCCCAGCCAGAGTGCACCCTCTCGGGCTTGGGTTACTGTCTCGAAGCCCATGGAGCTCAAGAATTTCAGTGATCTACGGGGGTCATTTTCGAACTGGCTGGCTTGGGTTGCTCCTCCAGGACTTCCAGAGCTCGGCCACACGGTGGAATCTGGATATTATTCCCACGCAGAGTGACTCGGAGTGGGACTCACAACAGTGGTGTACCTCCACCACAAAGAGAAAAACATTTAAATATGTAATTTTGGTGATCAAAGATGAGTTTTAAGGGATAAAATGATTGACTACAGGGGGACTTTAAGCACTAAGCAGTAAACAGAATGCACTCTTGCATGGGTCATGTTTTTTTGTAGGGCTGATAAAAAAAACAGATTCCTGATTGCTTAAAATAAAAAAAATTGCGCAGTAAAATGCAACGGCTGATTTCAAACTTATTGGTTTAATTCAAACTTATTAATTTCAAACTTATTGGTTTGATTAATGTGTTGTGCGTAGCCTACACTGTTATTTTCTTTGTGAGTTAGAGTTCATACACATGCGGTTACAATGGTGGATGCACAAAGTTCAATATTACGCTTTTTCAAGAAATCACGGAAAGATGAGCGAAGAGAAGAAAAAGTGGCATCTACATCCAAGTCCACTTCACCTTTCCAATAGGAGATGGCGAGTGAAGCTTTTCCACGAGATGCATATTACATCACTGAACTGAAGTGAGACTTCCACGACACGAATCGGCACAATGCCAAGAAAAATGTGTCTCGTTATAACAGCGGAAACAACATAAAATACTCTGTAATTTATGGTCATACAGATAAGAGTAAGACAATACTCGAAACTGCAAAGGGTTATTTTTATGTGTGTGCAGTAAAACAAACAGGATGCTGCTTCCTGCCGTCTCGGTTTTCTTTCTGTGAAGTTTGCGGAGCGAGTCACAAAAATTAATCGAAACTCGCCGTTTAGGCTACTAGCAAGCTCTTGCGTGCCATCTGAACTCTTGCTTTGGGTTAGTGCATAGATTCTTCTTCTTCTGCTCTTTTACCTGTTGTGGCGGTTAGCGAACAGCTTCTGGATTGGAGTGTGTATCGCCTGTGACTGACTGTATTCATCGGTATCTGTGACGGTTCGGGACGAATACATGTACCGTTACACCCCTAATAAACTGTTTATACTTATATATGTATATATATATATATGTATATATATATATATATATATATATATATATATATATATATATATATGTCTTTGTCTAGGAGTAAAAATTTCTATCAAAGTTGTTTTTACCATGCCATACTTTCCCAATGTATTTTAGGATTTTGATTCTTTCAAACCCAGGCTTTCAATTTTAAAATGTAAAATGTTAAAATGTAATGCAAACATTTACTGTGCAAAAATAACAACAAACAATGTTGCCACAATTAAATACATAAATAAATAAAAAATCAAATGTTGCAACAGGGTCAGTGAAGAGTTTGAGATGAATTGTGAGAAATTTGAAGTGTGAACAAAAAAAAAAAAACATGAATTGTGCGTCATTTATAATCAAGTTGTTAAATTAAGCAAAAATTGTGGAAACATTATTTAATTATAAATATTCAATATATTTAAATGCTAGCCATAAAATTAGCCAAGACAAAGGAGTCAGCCATTTTGCTTTTATTCTACAAAATACTACTTTTACTCTACAAAATGAAACAATGTGATGAAAACTACACTGAGGTGTAAATGTTCATGACATTTCAGGAAAAAGAAAAGACATAATTGTCCTCTGATGCATGTATATACACTGTTGGACATTGTTGGAAGAAAAATTACATGAGTGTGAAGTGTGTTTTACAAGATGATTTGACAGACCCCAGGACCAGAAGAGCTCATAGCTGAAGAAAGACATATATTGTAGTTTCTGCGGCTTCCAAGGTGAATTCTAGAGTTTCCTTCAGATGTCTTAGGAAAACAACCACGTGCCTCGTCAGCTTTAATTAAAATTTTCCCCAACAACTTTTGCTGCTCGCAAAATGCTTTCTTGCCCTCCAGACCCCCTCTACAACATACACAATCCCCACACATAAACAAGGTAATTACAAGCTCAAGTTACATTACAATTCATGAGGTCAACTCAGATTTGAATAACGAGTCGATATATAGCGATTATTGTTGCCAAGTGCCTGAGGGTTATAACGGCTGAACAAGGAAGACGCGATCTCAGAGCTCAATAGATCCCCGATATCAGCGTGCACATATGGTGCAATGAAATTAATCAAGCGCTCCGAACTTCCCCAATCTATTCTTCAACTTCATTTGTTTCTTTAATGGTGTTTTTGTTCCATTGTTCTTTATGAGTTATTTACCTCATCACAAGGGCTTATGGGATACCGTGGTGAGGTGCTTTCCTTAATGAGCTCTCAACAGCTACTTTCATGTGAGAATTAGATGACTTTCTCGGAATGAAGAGACGCTACATCAAGAGGGGGTACAGGAAGTCAAACTTGCCTCTTTAATTGAAAACTCATTTCTAAGACTGCGAGAACCAAAAGGGGAAGGATATTGGTTTTGTGCAATGTCACAATTTGTCTTTGCAAACTGATTGTAAATGAATTAACAGATTTTAATTAAAATGTGACAGAGGCACTTTGAATTTTTCTCTGATAAACCTCAGCAAGGCGAAGTGTTCTTGGCAAGACAGACTCATTTTATCCAGAATATGTGGACCAGCAATATTCCCCCAAATGGTGCTGATTTAAAGGCCAATTTACACTGCAAGCGCCGATTCAGCATGTTCAACTGGCAAAATCAAGCTCCGACAGACGCCAACAGACAGTGACAGGGGTAACACACTGTTTCGACAAAACCCAATGAACTGTCAGTTTCCGTCTGTCTGTGCTTGAGCTGCAAGATTCTGGATAAATTCAGGATTTTTGGGTTTCAGAGATGACGATTCTGAGATCACGATTTTGAACTGACAATTAAGCAAATTTACGTAATTTCCTAGAGGTTCTGACAAAATGTTAATTGCTGCAGTCTATTTAAAATATTGAATTAATCTGAATTATTTAACTCTTTCCCCACCATTGACGGAAATTTCCGTCATTTATGAGGAAACGCTTCCCAACCATTGACGGAATTTTCCAGCTTTCCGTGTTTTCACTGTTATGTGGTAGGGGGCGCTATTACACATCTTCTGAAAGAGTACTTAATCTCCTGATCAAAAAAACACATGCACAAAAGAAGCAGAAACAAACAATATCAAATGTAAGCAGATGCATATGTCAAATAACGCGATCATCAACATTATTAAACAGCATATAAATCATAACTGCCTAACGTAAAATGCAGACCCAGGATGAGCTATAGGACTGTGAAGCTTTGGGGTGTTGATGGACTCAATCTACTCCATCTATGTTTCGATCATCATTCTGAATCACATCCAGACGTAGTCTTTGAAAAAAATTCGATTTTCTCACCTTTTTGCTCAAAATATTGCTTTTTTAAATTAAACGTACCTACATTTAAGTGTTGATAAAAGAAGGAATGCATGAAGCTAGAATAAAAATATTTTTTTGTTTAAAAGCAGAAAGTCTGTTCTTTCTTTTGATATATTGCATGTTCAGATATTCATGCAACAAAAATCTGGGAGCCATGAAACTTTTGTGAAAATGATAAAAAATGCTGGCGGTGGCTGGCAACTTTTTTTAAAAACGCTGGCGGGGAAAGAGTTAAAAAACTCGGTTTGAATGAATTATTCAATGACTCACTCATAAATACTTAACTCTAGCTGAATCCGAAATCGCCCCCTAAACACTCATTCACTATTCCCTATGTTAGTCCACTAATACTGTTCACTTGGAGGAGTGAATGAAAAGGAGTGAGTGAATACGGACAGTGTACATCGGTTGTGCACTCGTTATTGTGGTCCAATGTGGGATTGAATAAGTGCACTCAGTAATGTCCACTATGGTTTCAGACACCACTACAAATGTCTGTCCCCTCAAGATAACACCTAACAAATAACGCCTTATTTGAGGGTATAGGGGGCAATTTCGGATTCAGCCCTTGTTTCATTACAGGATGAATCTGCGTTTTTGAACGAATCTCTTGAATGAATAATTTTTTTTTCACAGTCACTTGTCGTCACCTAGTGGCGTAAAGATGTAATCGATATAACCGTTGAAGCGCCAGGTTGGGTGATTTGCTCTATTTTAATCGCTTCCGTAGTTTATATCTGAACTATAAGCTTTTATCCCAGTTCTTCTGTGATAATATGAATATTCGTAACAGAATTAACGTTACTATGTGGTTGAAAAGACTTTGTGAGGATGTTTCATACCTACAGTGTTCCGGTGTGATTTTGTCAAAGATTTAATAGACACCGGCGAATCGTTGTCATTTAGGAATGAGATCGCTTGGGTGTTTAAATCGAAATTGCGATCTTTTAACGATTAATCGTGCAGCTCTATTCAGCGCACTGTAAATTGTCCCTAAGAGTTTGTAAACTCATGGTGCATTTTTATTTTTAAACTTTTTCTTTTATACTGTGAAGTTCATTAACATATATTGGCAAGAAGAGTGAAAAATGGTATTGTGTTTGAGGGACAAAAGGCCACGAGTGAACTAGGGAATGGCGTGAGGGTGTGTGCATGCATTTGCATGCGTGAGGGTTTAATTGGGTCGAGTCTGGACGGTATGTGATAACCTCCTGCCGAGCAGAAAGAGCACATGTCAAAAATCCCTTCAACCTCTGAGTGGTCAAACATGTTCAAAACAGACAGCGCTGTAGGAGGTCTCGCTCCACCCCAGCGCAGTCTCTCCTTCAAAGGTGCGCTACACAACTTCTGCTGAAGGTCATCCAATGACCGCTCGGTTGTCTGGAAATGTGGTTTACCTACGTCATTAACGTAGAGGTAGTTCTTAATATAAAGATAAGAACTAAAACTAAATGATTCATTCAATGTTGTTTGTCTACTAAGAAATCTCCTTGGTCCAAGGCTTAACCCTGAGACCAAAGAATTGGTATATTTAAATATTTTTATCCTCAAACCTTGAAGTAAACTAGGACTACAAAGCTCACTCACTCCGTTGGAAGCTATAACAAAAGTAAAACTTTTTATCCAGTTAATTGAAAAAAAATAATCAACAGGCTTATCGTTTATCAAAACAGTTAGCTGCAGCCCTTATTTAAACTGACAGAACAGATTTAGGAAATAATTTAGATTAATGTGTTCGATATTTGAGAATCGTACATTGTTATTACTGATTGTGTGCATATGATTTTGGTTTACTTTCTCTTGGCCACAAGTCACGCCACATGCAGACGGTGATCAGACAGACAATATTCCCAAAGGAAGAACACGGATGGATGGTTTGCCGAGACAGACAGCAGAATGTACCAACAAACAGATGGCTAGATGGATGGATACACTGTAAAATCAATATTTCATTCAACAACAGAGTCACTTTCAGTAAGCTAACTACACATTTTTCCACAGCCATTCCATTGCAGAATCAGCATTACTAAAAACTCAGTCAGGCAAGAAGAAATAAATAAATGACCAGCAATTCAAGAAGTGTAAAAAACCCCTGCTCAGATCAGCTACAAAATGAATGTAATATTATTGAGAATATAGGTTGACAGCTTGTAATACATACTGATAAATAAAAGATGCTGGTGTAGGTAAGAATGGCAGTCACAAATGTCAGACTGTCAGAATGGCTGTTTGTTTATCATCATCAAATCATCAACATATCCAACTCCTAAACACAGAGGGAGGGGTGGAAGGACAGCTTGGGTGGAAGTAATTACTGTTGCAGTCATTGTTGGGGCCCTTGACAGTTCCCTCTGGAGGGGATGCTTCATTTTAAAACGGTCCAACCACCTAAATCTATGCATGCACTGAAGCTGGCTCATTACCTCAGCATCTACTGAATGCTAATGAAGCAACCTGAGAATTCCTATTAGTCTCCCTCTCACTTTCTCTTCACTTCTGGTATGTTTAGGATGGAAAGGAAGGACGGAAAATGCAAAGAGAGAGAGAGTACATAAAGTCTTCATCCATCTGCTGTTACGTTTTGAGCATGGGTGACCGTTCTAGGTTTAGAGTATACTCCACTGACTATTAACTTATATGTACGCTTTGACGAAAGAACACTAGGACAGCTTTGTGAAACTCCACCAGACCTACAGACACTGCACTGAGTTTTCTCTTGTTGGCATTCCTGATGGACCAGGACCAACATTTAAAGGATTCTTGTAGCTAGGACCCTACCTGCGACAATAAACTCCCATCACCTATCAAATTGCCTTACCATGTACAAGACCTGCCCTCAGTCCTTCTGGATCTGGACTTGAGTACACACTTAGGTGACATTATGCCATATAAACTGTTGGATGGTAGTCCACTGAAGCCTGCACCGGTGCATAAAGCGTAGATGAGTGCATCAAGGCCACCCTCTTGGACCTTTATCACCCAAAAAATGATAAATGGGACTACAGACTTCATAGACACATTCAAGCAAAGGGCCCACAACCACAACCACAAGTTAGCATTTAAGACAGGGCTGTAAGATAGATGTAACTGGGAACCCTCTAGGAGTCATTTGTATTCATATTAAGAAGTACCAAAATCTGGATACAACATGATCTTACAGGAAATGCTGGAGGAAGCTTAAAGTTGATGCAGTTTCAGCATATTTTCAAACAACCTTGCAAACCTTGTTTTTCTGAATGGGTACATGATGATTCTGTATTGTATAGAAACGGCCATTGTAGTGCATTGCCTTCTTCGTTCTCTTTTTCACCCGTTTCATCTTTTAAATCCAGCACATTTTGGGTTGCAGTTCTGTAACTGAAGCTTTTCCCATGTAATGTGGCTAACTGGCTAAACACCCTCTGCTAGAGTCTCCACGCCCCAAACTCTCGCTATTAGTTGATCTGGAAAGAGACTGGTGGATCTGAGCGCACCGCTCCCAATGTTTTGATGGTGCCTTGGAGGATCAGTGTTTACACTTTTGGGGTGATAAACCCATAAATTACATACTAATAATAGTAGCCGAACAATAAACTGGGATACATTTTATTTTTTTTGACACACAAAAAAAGCATACATCACATTAAGGCTTGGTTTTGGTGCTGCAAAATCTTAATTTCCCTCACAAGCAAGTTTAATAAGGCTTAATTCAGGAGATAACTGTAGGATGTAATAAGGATAAGTGGAACCCTAAACGATGGTGCAAATCTTGTTAGTACGACAGCTGATCTTGTGGTTGGTAGATCTGTTCCAGTGATCTTTCCAGCTGCCTTCACAATCTCCTGGGTAAAGCATATGTATTGCCAAACCATATTGTAATTTAGCCACATTGTAATCGTTCATATGGGATTTGTATGGCCCTGTGATTATGAGTTAAGGGTTACAGGAGCTCATGTTCAGAGCCTATGCAAGGTCAAATTGCCTTCCAAGGAATCACAAGGAAGTTAATCTCAATAAATTGCCAGACGTTCCCCATCTCTGTCTGCAATCTGAAATCCAGGGATTTTAGGGATTATGCTGTTCATATGAGAAATAACCAAACCTTCAAGGTATTTCCTGACAACAATGGCAAGGGGACATCCACCTTGCTGGCTGTGAATGTTATTGTTCATCTACTGTTCACCCAAAAAGACAGATCCTTCTCTGGAGAACACATCCATCCAGAAAGAATTCAATGAAGTTTGTGACATTGCACACATTTTAAACAAGGTCATGAAATTTGTCTTTGTCTAATAGTTTGTGTAGCTAGTCTGCAAGGCTGGTGGGTGTTTATGTGCGAGAAAGAGCAAGTGAGAGTGAGAGAGAAATATTCCACTCATTCTCCCACCAGGAGTAGACAGACATCTGTTCTACACTACTTTAGGGGCCTTTTATACTGATGCTTGCCTGTCACATTGAACAGGGCCTAGGGAACAATTACATGGTGTGAACTGTAACATGCACACACACAGTGTCAGCTTGCTATTATATTGGTTTCTAATGCTCTAAATATACATACAAAACACTGTGTGTTCCATCATGACCAAAATGAGAAAATACGGAACTAGGGGTGCGCAAAATATATTGTCTATGATAATATTGTGATTGTTGTTTTAACAATATGTGATCTCGCTTTACAAAGACACACCTAGAAAGTGCACTCATGTGCACTCGTCATGTAGTCTAGTAGGTTTGACTAGTTGCGTTTGTGCATTTAAAGTCCACGCTTTGGCTGGGTGATTTAGTGTATTAAAATGCATTTAGAATGTCCCCAATATCCAAGATAAAGGGGGCAAAATATATATATAATTTGTATTTATATAATTTAACATTGTTTATAATCACACGAAGTGTGCTGTTTTTTCTCCAAATACATTTTTACATTTATGCATTTGGCAGACGCTTTTATCCAAAGCGACTTACATTGCATTTCAAGGTACACATTTACATTGTTATCAGTTCTTGCTTTTGCCTGGGAATCGAACCCATGACCTTGGCGTTGCAAGCGCCAACGCTCTTCTGTTTGAGCTACTGATGCAAATATTAGCATGATTACAAATGTGATATTTGTTTTATAGAACAGATCAATAAACAAGAAGTTAATAATATGTGACTTGCATTTTAGACACAATATTGCCTATTTTTGCTCTATTTTGCCAACGAAAATAGCCAAACAAAGCCACGGGACTGTTTTGCATTTCTGAGCAACACACAGCAGTGTTTCGTTACTGAATGAACGAATTGTTTGAATGAATGATTGAATGACTCACTCATTAAGACAATTAACCGTGACGTGCTGCCACCTACTGGCGGTTTTAATTTAACATTTAAAGAATCTTATCATTTTTAAAATAATTTCAAACCATCAATATTCAACGTTTTAAGTTTTAAACATCAAAGCATTATTTATGCATTTGTAACTGCAGGTTAAATGCATTTATGTCCCCTCTGAGCTGCATTAAACAGTCTGTGTAAATGCATCTAAATTATGCAGTTTCTTTGTTTCAATTCTCTGCATTGCAATTTTGTTAATACTGATTTCATTTGATTGGTAACAGGCCTATTGTGTCTTATTTTTCTCACTGAATTTATTGATTAAATGTAAGAACTGGACACAAAAGATAATGCACACATTTAATTAGGTTAAAAATACCATTATAAAGGTAAAATTGCCCATCAAAGGTAAAACTCCATTTAAACTTATTGGAAAAGATCATTTCTGTCACTGCTGCGAACTGACCACCACACAGAATATGAAGAATATCAAAAACTCATCTAAACCTGCAAAAAATACCAACGCCATAAACGCACACAGCAAAATAGTGTCTAAATATCGTTAGAGAGAAAATCCCAGAAAATGTAGAGATATCGCACACCCCCTATGTGGAACACATTTGAATTTGACCAGATTGACAGATGTGTGACATCACCGCAGACTTCAGCCTCTCATCACATCTTCAGTCCAATCAAATGCTCTCTAGAATCTAAAGCTCCGCCCCCTATGCTATAAACACCACCTGGCCTGACTGTTGACACGTCAGGATAAATATGCGTTGGAGATGCGTGTTCGGTTGCTCAAACGCTCCAGTTTTATTACATTTTCCAACTGTACGTTGGTTAAGAATGAAACGGCTAGAATTTATTCACACCTCTACTATTGAATCAAACGTATCATCAGCCCTCGGATGCTTCCATGGTGCTGTCAAGTACGACTCGCAGTCTGTGAGGTAAACTAAACGCTATTAGCTGTTTGAAAAGGGGGAGGAGCCATTCAATATGTCCCACCTCAGCTTCCTGTTTCAGTGGAACTCACATCAACGCATCAAACAAAGCTGCACGTCCAAGACATTCAATGGGACTTTTAGCAATCTATTGTATTCCATTGATTTTCATTGTATGGACAAAAACAGCTAGAACATTCTTTAAAATATCTTGAGTCCCACGGAAGAATGAAAGCGTGTGTGATGACAGAATCTTCTGTCTTTGAAAGATGCCAAACTTTAAAAGCCTATAAAAAAGATTTAATTAATATCTAATGTGAAAAACTCAAAAGAACAGTCAGAGACCCAAGGAGAAGAGTGTCAGAAAGAAAGAGCTGAGAAACCAAGAGAAGTTCAATCTAATGATGGTCAAAAAGATAATGTAATTAATAATACATCAATAAATATTAGTTAACTGCTATATTTGGCAGCCTGTAAATGCAGCCTGCGCATTTGTTTGTGTGTTTGTTTGTTTGCTTGTTTGTTGTAAAGGTGCCAAAATAACAGTAGTGGGCGCAACACAGTAGGGGGGTTGTGGTATCACTGTGGACACTTTCATTAATTAGAAAACACATTTCATAACCAAGTTATTGCTACTTCACCGCCCAAAGGGGACATTTCTCTGTGCAGAATACAAGAGGGGTTTAGCATGCCCTCTTATTACATAACCAAATACAGTACATTACATAAAGTATTTCTGCAATAATCCTTGCAGCATTATCATGGACCCAGCTGACTATACGAGACTATATACACACACACACACACACACACACACACACACACACACACACACACACACAAAGTTGTTAACTTAACTTAAAAAAAACAATTGCAAACACTGCTGGTTAGGGATTGAAATCCTAAGGGACAGAAGTTCATAGAATTTTTGTTTTATTAAAATAAAAAATATTTCAACAAAACCAAATCTGTATTTTAAATAAGTATTTTCATATGAACAACCAATCAGAAATTAGTTTAATAATTTAAGCCTCTTTAGCTTAAAATACACATAAAACAATCACTGATTCAGACGCTGAGTGAGTCATAGACTGATTCAACACAACACAACACAACACACAACTTCAAGACTGATTCTTCTTGACTGATTCATTTTAAAAAGTCAATGTCAGACTACCCTAATTTCACTGTTTTGAAACCATGATAACAGTCAATGTATTTTACTATGTTATTTAGTCCAAACTGGTGGAATAATGTACAAACCGAAACCGTTAACAGAACAAAACGTCATGAAAATCATTCCAAACCCTACAGAAGGAGTCCGTTTCAAAACTTCATTCGATAAGTCAAATCTCCCTGAACATTTGCTGGCTCTGAACAGATCAGTGTGTGTGTCTAGATGATTCACCGTCTTTATGGATTTCAAAGCTGCTGAGCTACACCGGTCCGGCTTATAGGCTCAGATAGCGAGCAATCGTATATCACACACAAGCAAACGATGACATGGCTTTAGTATATCATGTCAATGTCTGCGAATCTGTCTTACAAGCGCAGAACAAATCATGGAAGTGATTACCACTTGCATCTTTGCTGGCGCAACACATTTCAGGTGCTACAGGAATCGCTCAAATTGGAGATATGAGAGAACTTGGATTAATGGCAGTAAAGTTGTGCATTTGTAACAGGTGGATAAATGACACCAAAAAAAAAAAAAAAAAAACATCAAATTTAAGCCAAACTTAAATAATATCATATTACTGTACTGTTGTGTTGAATGCAATATAAACTCAGAAGAATAGTTAGTAATTTACATTTCAGGTTCAAAAAAATTAATTTAGGGGCTGTTTACACAACACCGTTTTCAACTAAAAACGTAAAACTTTTCATGCGCTTTGGCCGTTCGTTTACACGACAACAGAGTTTTGGGTGCATGAAAACGCAAAGTTTTGAAAATGGGTTTCAAAGTGCAAGATTTTGAAAACGGTCTCCGTGTAAACAACAAAAACGCGAATCTCTGGAGACGATGACGTCATGCACATGCACATTACGTGTTCAGTCTATAGTGTTTCGGCGCCATCTAATGGCCTGACAGCAGAATACAGCGTTTTTAGTCGTTTTTTGCGGATCCGTGTGAATGGGGATCGTTTTGACAATGATGTTGTCTGTAAGGGAAAACTTCTCTGTTTTAAACATATCGTAGTTGTGTAAACTTACCCTAAAATGAAACAGAAAAAAATTCATTTTTAAAAATGTGTCAAGTTCTTAGACATGTATTTTTTATTCATGTTGTTTTTATATGGATTTGGAAAATTAAAAACAAAACAAAAATCATATTTAATGACTATGGTGTCATGTTTCCCAATACTCCGAATACATGTGAAAGGACACATCTTTATGTGATCCCGAAAAGTTTTAAATATATTTTCCAATGCAAAAAAGTATTTTGTTTTACAAAGTCCTAAATATCACTAATATCAAGTGCATCATTAACCTAGCCATACCATAAAAAGCCAAACTATCTGAAGACTTATTAACCTTGACACACATTCATGATGGTCTGCAGAGGTCATTTCTGATATCATTTTATGTTTTATGTTTCTACATATTGGTTTCTACAAAACCCGGCTTCTCAAATTACGACATGAACTGTTGAATAATACTAGGCGTTGTGTGAAAATATGTTTATGCATACTGACTATACGCATATGGTTAAGAAAATGAAATATGCCAAAACAAAATGCCAAACATGTGTCAAATGTTAGTGTGTGACGTGCATCAGAACAGCACGAGATGTCAGTCACGGGCCTGAAACATGGGAAATCTTTCCTCAATGGATGGATGGATAGAAGGATTGATGGATAGATGGATGGGAGCAGAGGTTTAGTCCGGACTGAGAAGTTTCTGCACAACACTGCATGACAGAAGTTAACATGAAGCAAGAGTGATGGCAGATGTTGAAGGTGTAATTGAAGGGGTCTTGTTCTGCACCCTCGCTGAGCCTCTTGACTTCCAGGAGCACCTCACTGTGAAGTGAAGGAAACACACCTGCCAGCATCAACACACTCCCTGACAATCCGTCCATACACACCACTGTAAAGCCCGGCTTGGACAGCACTGCTTTTCCCTGAGGAAGTCGTTCTGATGTTAAATTCCAACTAGATTTAAATCTTGGAGTTTTTAATTAATTCCTTACCCTACTTATATACATAATGTTGTAATTAAATGTTAGGGTTTTTTTTAAGTCGACTTTTATGTTATTAAAGTCGAGTCGAATAGTCACTAATGACATCATTAATGAACAAATAAGCCTGAACATCGAGCTGATGGTGCGTATTTTGGATTTACGAGGTGTGTATTACGTATTTACGAGGACATCAAAAAAATGAAAAAAAAAAAATGGTTATTACCGATTCCGGTATAACCGTATTCCTACGTAGTATTGCCTCTGTTACGCAATATAATGGGAGAACTGTGCATGTATCTGTAGACATGTTATAAACCCTGTTAGCACAGTTATTAGCAGCAATATTTTGGCTATGTCCACCATTGCACAGACTCACCTGATGTAAACAAAGGAGATAGCAGAGCACAATCTGACGTCAAACAAAGGAGATAACGGCGACGTCAGAAGCCAAAATCTCCAGTTTCGCCGTCTACACAACACTGCAACCAGAGTTTCTGAACATCTTCACCCTGGCAGGAGCTTTTAAAAAGGTTCGGTTTCAGTGACCTGATACTGCATTTTCGTGTGGACCAACGGACAAACTGCATAGAAGAAGCTGCGGCTTAATTAACTACACAACAATACAGCGAGGTTTTTAATTAACATACTTCTAGAAAATGAAGAACAAAGAATGTACATGAGGCCTTTATGTTTTTAATGAATTTATGAAGCCACTGTAAACTGTATCGTTACATATTGTTGTATTAAAATGCCATCATATTTTGTTCAGGCAATTAGCTTACCTTCTTATAAATAGAAAATCCTGACAATAACCCTAATAAATATCTTGTGGTATTGCGCCATGCTTCTCACTGACAAGCCCCCAACTCGTAAAAATTGGGCTTAAAGAAAATCCAGAGTTTTCCTCTTGTATTAACTACATTGTGGTGGTGTACATGTGTGTTCAACTCGTAAATGTGATCTTTCCGACACGACTGTACAGGTGATGGTAGCCATTAGCCGCATTTCCATTATCCTTCAAATTGCGCAAATTGAAATTGCCAATTTAAAATACGCCCAATGGAGACACGTCATTTTTGCAAAAACTCCCATATACTGCGAAAAAGTTTTTACGCTCCCATGAGGTGGTTTTTCAGGCAGTTCGAAAAAGGAATATTACGCAAAACTGTAATGGAAACAGTGTTTGCACATTTACAGGTCACCTGACGTAAAGGGTTTGGACAGAAGACGAGACAGAGTTCATTATTAAACTCATAAAAGACAAAAGTATTACGGGAATACCGGATTCTAAACAACAAAGAAATGCCACTATCAAGACCACGAAGCAGATATGAGGGAGAAACACCCAGAGACACCTCATACGTGCTGCTCACAGGTATAAGGGCCTATACTATAAAACTAGTGCGGTGGCTGGGATATAAGTAAACCTACCAACATCCGTTGCCATGATTTTGGAATGACTTATCGCGAGAGGAAAAAATGACGTTTCAGTCGCATAACATCGGTTAATGGAAAGTACGGTTCGCAATAGTTTTTTATCGACATTTAGAAAATAATGCACAAGATTTGCGCAAATCTGTAATGGAAATGTGGCTATTGACTTCCAGTAGGGAAAAAAATACTATGGAAGACAATGAGTGCCGTCAACGGTCTGGTTACCAACTTTCTTTAAAATAACTTATTTTGTGTTCAACAAATGAAATAAACTCATACATGTTTGGAGCAACTGTAGGGTGAGTAAATGATGACAAAAGTTACATTTTTTGGATGAGCTTTCTTTTTTTTTCATGTAGGACAGATGTCTCTGTTAATATGTCGTATCTGTAGAAGCGGTTTGAGTTACACAGAACAGTGCAGCACACACTCGGACACACAGCTTGGCTTTGACCTGATGACGTAAGCAGCTTTACTATCCTTTACAACAGTGTGTGTGTGTGTGTGTCTGTGTGTGTCTGTGTGTGTGTGTGTGTGTGTGTGTGTGTGTGTGTCTGTGTGTGTGTGTGTGAGGGGCTAGATGATGCGACAGAAATGCAACATGAAAAGAAAGCCATAATGACAACCAAAAACATAATATGAAAGGCTGTGGATACCAGGAATGAGTGCGCAAAATTACAAGGAAAACTAATGGACACTTTCTAACGATCCCACGCTCCAGTCCTGCACTCAGTTACAGTGCAAATCCCGAGATTAGAGCTGATGCTATAATCCGCCTGGGAATATCCTGTGATCGCACGACTCCACCTCGCATCCACTGGGTTTCCACATGCTTTCTCTTACAGTGCTCATCTCAGAGAGAGGAAAGTGTGTTAATAGCAGTAGCTCTTACTCTCACTAGGTGGCGTCTGTCTACTGGACTCTAACACAGGGACATTCATGTGGAGTCACACTTCCTAACTACAGGATGAGCAAAAATGTGTGTTATACTCACTACAGAACAGAACTGTTGATTTGAAGCAACAGCTTTCCTATTACTATGAATTTCGTTATTTTCTTAGTCATTTAGTCAATAATATGTCCAGAGTCCAGTCTAATCCACACAATGCAAACAGCTTGAGAAAAACAGAGAGAACAAATGAAAATATATTTCACATGTTCGGATAATCTGATGGGAATGGCTAAACATATTCAGCTTGTTAGCTTCAATAGGAGGGTTTAAGCACGAGACTTAAATTAAGTCCTTTTAACAATGAAAAGAAAAAGATTAGAAAAGAAAAGAAAAGAAAAGAAAAGAAAAGAAAAGAAAAGAAAAGAATCGCCACATGACCAGGCCGGGTGAAATTTGTTACCGTGCCAATATGAAACATTGTTATATAGAAAAGAACTGTATAACAATTCTTCAAAAATGTATTTGTTCCAAAATGGCTTTACAATTGACATGTTCATAATACTGTGTAAAAGTGATGGATAAACATGGCTTACTGTACAAAACGCAGAGGCTTAACACAACTTGACATGTGAGACAGAGTGTAGTAACGCCTTGTGTCTGTGTTAAAGACCTGTCAGCACCTTCACTCATTGACACAACTGAAGAGAACAACACAGGGATCCCCTCAGTGTCTTTAACAGTATCACACACACACACACACACACACACACACACACACACACACACACACACACAACAGATGATTCTCTTACCTGTTTGTGAAAACGGATGTGAAACAATCATTCATATGGAATCAATCCAGGCAAGCAGAGAAAGAAAATACAACAAAATATCATTGTATGTTAATACAAAACACAATGTAGTCACATAATAGTCATATAATCGTCATATAATCAATGGTTACAACTACAGTAAACATTTTAACAAGAATAATCTGATAAATTGCAATTAAGGGATACTGAATGTTAAAAAACCTATCAAATATAATATTAAGTGGGTATCTTTACCCATTTTACTCTTAGTAATAATTTAATAATTTAAAAGTTCAGTTTAGAGGTATCGGTATTGACGATACTGGCCTTTGAAAGAATCGGTAACGTATCGAAAAACAAAATAAGTGGCATCACCCTGTTCAACTGCAGATTTCCGCCAAAATAAAGCTCAATGGAAGAAGACTTTTTACTGTTCTATTTGCACACTGAACATGCGGCTTGAACTCTTATATATCTGAACTCTCAAAGTGCACTAGATTGATGCATTTACCTTTAAAATGTAGAAACATTTCTTGCATTCATCCTTACTTCATTCATGATAGATAGAGGCAGGTAGAGTTATAAGATTTTACTGACAGTTTGAGGATCCAATACGAGGTTTAGTCACAAGCTCTTTTTAATACTTGTATAAAACACAAGTATGATTTAAAGGAGATACAAGGTTTCCGCCCGACAGAAATGATATGCTATATTTTAGAGTTCTTTCCACCCTATATAGGGCATTTCAAAACATATTTTAAATTAGATTCAAATGTAGCCTATTTGTAAGGGATTCCCCTTGACGTCACATATAGACTCGAGAGTCGCATAAATGACACTACTCTACACAACATACCATTCAAACATTTATCGTTACCAAACTAACATAACCCAACATAAAATCAAACATTGTCTTGCATCTGTGGAAGATAAAATTCGCTCTTCAGACCTTTTACAATGAGTATTAGTTGCTTAAAACATCAGGAGAAAACATGAAGATATTAAAAAAAGATATGGTCTCCTCTAAAAGCACAGAGCGGTAGGCTATATGACGCATATTTTGTGGAAATCATAGGGGGAAATATAAAACAAATGATTTTTAAATGATACTTATATTATTTAGGTTAGATTAACTGATATTTATTTAAATGTTTTACAGGCTATAGTATGTTGTTTCACTGACGGAAGTGCTAAAAAGTAAACATGGATGTCTGTTACAAAACAGATTTCTTGTTAATTCTTGAGCCTTGTTAGTTATTTTTTTCTATTTCAAAACCTATTTAATTGAGTTATGTATATATATATATATATATATATATATATATATATATATATATACACACACACACACACACACACACACACACATACACTAACAGCCCCACCCCCAACCACTGCACCACCGCCAGTAGTTGGTAAAAAATCTGCCACCGTCACAGCCCTACAACCAACCAATCATTTTACCACCCAACCAACTGATCAACTAATCATTTGACCATTCAACCAATCATTCATTTTACTATCCAAACAACTGATCAACTAATCACTTTACCATCCAACCAACCAATCATTTACCATTCAAACAACCGACCAACCAATAATTTTACCATCCATCTAACCAACCAACCAATCAATCAATCATTTACCATCCAAACAACTGATCAACCAATCATTTACCATCCAAACAACCGACCAACCAATCATTTTACCATCCATCTAACCAACCAACCAATCAATCAATCATTTTACCATCCAAACAATCAATCAACCAATCAATCATTTACCATCCAAACAACCGATCAACCAATCATTTTACCATCCAAACAACCGATCAACCAATCAACATGATTCTGATTTTGGCCTGTCATTAAGTTTGTAACTTTGACTAAACTGTAGCTACAGTAAATGTTATGTTCAACATGTCACCTGACACAAAGAATATTTTTGGACCAATGGATTACATAAAGATAATAACATTCATAATCATCATCATTATCATCATCATCATCACCATTGTGGTCACAAAGCACATTACTGTCATGAAGGGCCCAATACACACTCCATCTCTCTCCTCTACAGATGAAAATGCGGGTTGAGAAGGCAAGCTTTGTGTGTGGCCTCACAGTGGAGCATGTGAGGAGCAGCAGAGAGTGTGATTACTGTAAATGGGACACGCTGACATCAGGTTGAAAGAGGCAGAAGAGCAGCACTCAAACAGTTTGAGCTCCTCTGCCACGGTCCACTCCAGCAGAGAGGCTTTAAATGAGGCTCCAACCACCGCAGAACCACACAGAGACCATGTGAAAGATGGATGTTGCGACTTTAATTGGAATGCTATGTTAATGTTTCGATGGGGAGGGGGAGGGGGGGGGGGGGGAGGCAAATTCTACAAAATTGGCCTTTTCACTTAAAATGAGATTCAGCCATCCCTCCTTTTGTTTGTCCAAGTAGGAAATTGGAAAATGAATGAACTAAAGGCATGAATGAAGAAAATATTTTGATTCCTTCTCTTTTTATTCTTAATGTAACTTAACAATTACACTTTTATGCAAATCAAGTAACAATATATAATTATAAAAATATAACTGGGGTTTCTTGAATACATAATTGCAATAAAAACACCTGCAAATGCTTTGTGAAAGGGTGAAATGTGTGCCAGCAAACCCCTGACTTGGTACAAATGCAGATCACACACAAACACACTCTCTCACACACACACACACACACACACACACACACACACACACACACACACACACACACACACACACACACACACACACACACACACACACACACACACAAATAACTCATGCTTTATCAAGCTAAAAAATTATCATTAGCAACAGAAAAAAGCCACAATTGTGTGGCGAGGAATCTTTTCCATTTTCGAAATGTGCTATTCATAATGGACAGCGTTTCAACTCTTAATATAATCAACTGTTTATGCAAAGCCTTCAATGATGCGTCAGGCATTAAATGGGTAACGCACATACATAAATCTTATGATGTCATACATGTGCACAAATTTGAATGCTACAAATATACTGAAAATTATTCTTTTGTAGAACTTTTACTGTATAGGTTAGGGTTAGTAAGTTTCTACATTAAATTGACAATTATGTTTTGATTTTTAAGTAAAAAACAAAATTGTAAAATTATAAATAAGCTTTAATTTAAATGTTTTTATTAAATAAAAATGCAAAACAATATATATTTATACTACTGGCCCCGATAACAGTTATCAATCATAACATAAAAATAATTAGCAGTCAAAATTTCTGGTGCATCACAAGTTTGTCTAGGACCCTCCTAATGAAACACAATAGAATAGAGCTTTTTCAGTACTTGGTATAATTTGCTTAAATGCATGTTATTGCTTTTTAGATGCTGAATCTACTGTTAATCCTTAGTTACTGTAGAATTGTCCACCATCATTTGTTCTACCAGAAGTAAATAATGCTTAAAACTGTAAACACATGGAAAGGTATTAGATAATGGTCATGTTAAAGCAAGATCCTGACTGGGTTGAAATTAGGAAAGATACGGAATCAAAAGGATTTGCCCCAAAAGCAATTTTCCCAATCCTTTCTAAAATCCCTACAAAGCTGTTGCAATTAATTACGGCTCTACAACCAAGGTCCTTGCATGAACCGAACTTTTAGAAAATAAATTTTACAAAATAAAATTGTATAGAATTGAATTGGGTCCCACTTTATATTAAGTGGCTTTAACTACTATGTACTTACATCGAAAAATAAGTACAATGTAGGTTAGGGACAGGTGTGGTGATATGGGTAGGTTTAAGGTTGGGTTAAGGTGTAAGGGAAGGGTCAACTGTGTAATTACAAATGTAATTACATAAATTAATTACAGCTGTAATTGCATGCAGGTATTTTCAAAATATAAGTACAATGTAAAAACATGTATGTACACAATAAGTCCATTGTATCAAATTATTAATTTCAATGTAAGTACATAGTACTTAAAGCCACTTAATATAAAGTGGGACCTTTAATTGTATTGTATTGTGTATAACATCTGCAGACTAGAACTGCATTTATACTTACATTTTACTCTGTTCATCATGCAAAGTTATTGTGTGGCTTCAAATACTTGGAATATATTGGAGTATATTATTTAAAAATTGTCTTCCATGCGTTTCATGGAAGAAAGAAACTTATATGGGTTTTAAAACATCATGACAGCCAGTCAATTATAACAGTATTTATTTTTAGGTGAAATATTCCTTGAAAGCTTTCTAAGCTGTGCCAGGAACCTGCTTAAGTACCACTTTTGTTTGACAATTTTTAAACCAAATTTATTGTCTAACCCAGGAGTCAAAGGTTTTTGGACCATCTGGGCTGTTAAACGAGGTCTGATGTTCCTCAGCAGTAAATGACGAAGACTGATCATTGAAAAACTCTGGCTCTAAATCAGGTTATTTGCCTCCCCGTGAAACCACGGCCCCCAACTTCCCCATGATGGATGAGTGTTGGATCAGAACGGGCAGATGTGGAAGTAATTGCTCTCTGTGGCAGGACAGCTGTCCATATTATTATGACAGAGTCAAACTGGCTGCTTTCATGGATTTAACCCTCAGGTCTGGATGGATGTCTCAAGGAGAAACTTTACCTGTAGCTTTGCTTTTTTTAATAACTATAATATAATATCATAAAAATAACTCATCAATGTTCTAAAGAGGCCATATTATGCCCTTTACACAGTTTTTATGGTCTACTAGAATAGGATTTCATGCTTGAATGTTCAAAAAACACATGATTTTTTTTGTGGCAGCTCCTCTCTTCCCAGGCTGTCAGAAACGCTCTGTTCAGTTCCTGTCTCTATAAAGCTCCTCCTTCTGAAAAGCACAATGTGCTCTGATTGGTCGGCTGGACCAGTGTGTTACGAATACGATTGGTCAACTGCTACGAGCGTGTTTTGGAAATGTCACTCCCCTTACCATAAACGCTAGTTTTAACACACTATTAGCGCAACTCAACCATGCCTAGCCGCTTTACTTGCGTATGCCTTGGGCGGGAATTATTGTGACGTGTTCGTTCCCAGAAGAAAACTCAAGACTGCAATGTAGGCGTTTCAGGGAGTTCAGAAATAATTGGCACTGATATAGAGAATAAAATCTTTCGGAGTGACTTTGTGTTCTGTAACTTTGCAAACCTTTTTCATGCTCAAACAGCAACATTTTCCACTATAGAAAGTTGAAAAAAGCATAATTGGTCCTCTTTAATGTAGCGAGTTAGCACTTGAGTGGAGAAGTACTTTTTGCCGTTTTGGCTCTGTAGTGCAGAATATTGGATTTAAGAAAAAAAATGATGATTACTGGCAAAAAAATGTAGTTAAATGCATTAACTGGTCATGTAAATACAGTGCAGCTGTTCCCCAGAGTGAGATATGACCTTCATTAGTTCCTGGATGTTCAAACCTCGGGTTTGACGGCTTTGGACAAATTAGTCAAAATATAAAATTTTCTGTGTTACACTAATACACATAATTATTTAATTTGGCAATAAATTAGACAGTAGCCAAGAGAAGGAGGCAATAAACTCCATGAGTTTATGTATATTTTATGAAAATAATGGGATGAACGATTGCGAAATTGCCTGTCAACCCTGTAAATTGCACACAAGGCTGACGGGCGCTCATGACAGCCGCAAGTCTCGCAAAGATTATGCAAGATGAAATAATCATGGGGAAAAACCCTGATGAGAAAGTGTGTGTGTTCAGTCTCAACGAATTCAGATATGATGATGTGCACAAAGTAATTGGTGTTGGCACCCAGTGTGTAAAGTACACTTTCTAATGAACAAAAGTGTGAATTATGATGATACACGGAAGTTAGCCAATCATAACAGATCTCTTTTAAATGTAGATGATTTAAAGGGACAGAGCAGTATGTTAAAAGTGTACCATGAGATCAATTGTTCTTATTATTAATGATTTACTGGGGGATTACAAAGAAAAAAGCTCGTTTTCAGGCAATTTTTTAACGCCTCCTGTCAAATCATAAGGCTTGATTCACTAATGTCCACTTTTCACAGTCCAATCCATTCCTAATAGGGGTGTAACGATACCCTTATGTCACGATTCGATACATATCACGATACTGAACTCACAATACGATATTATTGCGACACTCCAAGACATTTGGTAAAAGGTTAACAAAAAATGTTCTGTTGATTAAAATGCTAAATTTTGTTTTACATTGGGTGTGGAAAATACAGAATTATTTTAGACGAACATGTTTGCATTCGGTCACGGACTAGATATATTGAAAATAATGTTGGCCACTTTTTACTGGTAACATTAGACATCATCAGGACCCATAAAACATTGCTTTATTCCACATTATATTCAACATTATATATTGTAGTTTAATGCAGTACTGACACTAAAACTCTGTAAACTTGTACTATCCACGATACATATTGTCACAATCAACAATACATATTGATACATTTTTGTATTGCAATATATTGTGACATGATATTTTGTTACACCCCTAATTCCTAATGGATAAAATTAAATCACATCATACTTTTTTGCCTGTTAAATATCCAGCTTCACCTGAAAATATGTCATATTATCCAAGTGAAACGAGTCACCTTTCATTCATGTTCAATACACAGGGTCGGAAAGAGGGTCGTGAGAAACTAAATTATAAATTGTTTTGTTGCAAGAAATCTTGACCAACATTACAAGTGGGAAAAAAAAATCTTAAATGAATTCAGTACACACAAAAAAGTAAGCAAAATTTAGGCAGCCATTGACATATATCGCCACGCTTTGTGCACACGTTCCTCTCACACCTCGACTGTCTGTCAGAGTAACGGTGAGGCATGATGGGCAGGAAGTGACCTTTAGCGACGCTGGAGGAATCCTGCAGGGTTAATGGGTTAACTGTGTGTGCTTGGAAAAGACATTGGGGGAAAGGAAAAGAGAGGCACATACATGAATCATTGTGAATGTCACAATCAAAAAAGTGGCAAGAGCTAGCTGAATATTAGGTGTGAAATGGTATATGTATTCGTCCCGAACCGTCACGGTACGGAAGTCACGGTTCGGTACATAAAGTCAAACGAAGAATACAGTCAGTCACAGGCGATTCACACTCCAGTCCAGAAGGGGGCGCGCGGTAATGCAGCGCTGTTCGCTAACCGCCACAACAGGAAAAAGAGCAGAAGTAAAAGAGGAGATCTGCACTAACCCAAAGCAAGAGTTCAGATGGCACGCAAGAGCTTGCTAGTAGCCTGCCCTATACGGCGAGTTTCGAATCATTTTTGTGATGTGCATTTGCCGTGATTTCTTGAAAAAGCATAATATTGAACTTGTCACTGTATGTTAATGAACTCTCAAGCGCAAAGAAAATTACAGCGTAGGCTATGCACAACACATTATTCAAACCAACAAGTTTGAGAACAGCCATTGCATCTTGCCACGCAGCATATACAGTCCAACCAAAGTTTATCAGACACCAGATATCATTTGTTATATTTTTTTACTAGTGGGTGCAGGACACTATAGTTCATTTATGTAAGTGAGGATAGAAAAATAAAGTAAACTGTGACATATTATACCCAAAAATTCTTCATACAGTGGACCACCAGTAAAATTTATAAAAATTTGGGATCAAAAATCATTCAGACACCTTGACCTGACCATGTTTTGCTTAAGTGTTTATTTCTTTAATTGCTAAAGTGAACTTTTTACACCACAGACTGAACAAAATGAAGCATTGCTTGGTAATTGGTTGAAATAGATTGGGATTATCTAATGTTGTACTTAAATTTAACAGTTGACAGATATTCAACCTAATTCATCTGTGAGACAGTCTAACAGAAGGCTGGACAAAACCTTGGAAAAAAATTTCAACTTACTCAATAATTACAACTAACTCGATAATATGTGATTTATGAATCAGTTAATTGAATGTGCCATGTATGTTGATTATCTAATTATGTATTAGCAATGTAATAGTACCTTAAATGCAGTTGAACTACTTTAAATGAATAGCTTGCAGCTTGGCATACTTGACATCCTCAAAGTATGAGAGAGCCGAAAGAGGGTTGTTCAAAAGTCTGAAATCAGTTGTCTCCTTACCTTTTTTTCTTTTTTTTACAAAAACAAAGAGATTTTGGTACACCTTGACCTAAGATTTTTGGTCTTGTCTTTTTTCGTCAACAATATTGCATGTTTATATAGTCACAGTTATGGTTAATTGACGGTGTCGTCTCGTCATCATCTCGTCTTTTTGTCTTAGATTTCGTTAATGAAATGAACACTAATTGAAATGCTCAGGTTAAGTGACGTAAAACGTCTTCTGTCCGTGCCATCTTGACGACTTTTCTCACTTTCATCAGTTTCGCTCTTATTCTCGTGCAATGCCTCGTTTGCTAAACTGAACAGCCAATCAGGGTGATGTCTCTCGCCGATGGCCAGCGACGCCATTTCAACATGCTGAAGTGGACGTAGATGCAACGTACAAACCTGAACTGTGTTTGGTTGCTTTACATGTCAGCCATACGGTCTCTTCGTACAGTACGTTGGTGTTTTTTGGCCAGAGTAAGTGGTAAAACAGACCTGACTTATGCCTATAACCAAATAACTAGGGTGCCAGTGAGTCACTAGCCTCAACACTATCAGATATAAATACGCCTGTTAGCATTCAGAAGGAGTCCCTGGTGCGCCTGGTGATCAGGAAGGAAGGGACAAGATGCAATTTGTCTTCCAAATGAGTCCCATCTGATAAAAAAAGACCCAATAACACTGACAAACGAGATTGAATCCCTTCACCTACTTTCATTTAATTAAAGACGGGATTTGTGGCGGGCCGTATGCAGGATTTCTGTGGGTTTTGTTTCAGAGTGGCGAGTCAGATCAGATATGAAATATTACGTTTTAGAAGAAAACAATAGTTCAGTCAAACAGGGCTTTAGTCAATGAAGTCAAGGTACACTACACATCCATGAAAAATGACCCATTAAACTCTTTCTCCACTGACCCAAAACAACCCTTTCCCTTCATATACGGTTTGATACAGGATAGTATGGAGAATATTTTCATATTTGTGCAGAGACCAAACAACAGCTTCCACCAATCAGGATTCAAGAGTGAGAATATATGTTATGACCGATTCACAAATGACCTCAACACGATAACACCCTTGCGTACTTGCGTACTTCTCACATGAGGTGAGAACTCATCTCTGACACATGGTGTTGACCGAACGCCACACTTTGAGGGTGAAACACAGTCATGGTAAGACATTTTTTTGGTTCAAGTAACTTTAGAGGTCACAAACAAATTGTTCAAAAAGTATTACACTGCAATGGTCAAGACCAGGACCCTGACTCTATGTGTGCTCTAACAATTCATGTGCGGTGAACTGTGTACTTGTGATCTAACACGATGGGTGGATATGAAGCTATTCGACAGGAAGACAGTTTAAACCTTTTGGCTGTAAGACTTTCTGTCAAAGAAGACATACAAAAAGACATTTGTTTTAAAATCTTAATGTAATATGATACTGATGATGTCAAGTTTAATGGTGCATAATACAGTGACTCTTTTTGGACACTGAAGTCACACATAATAAATGTAAGAATATCACTGCATGAGATACAAAAAAAACAACAAAAAAAACAAGTGTCATATTTTAAAGAAAGAGCACAAGAAAAAGAAGAAATTTGTTGTTTTCAAATGGTACAACAAAATGTTGCATTTAATAATTCTTATGACTAGAAAATATATTTTTTATATATATACTTTTAATATTATTATTGTCTAATTACTACTTGTATTACTTAGAATAATCATTATTCTAACATTAAATTAAATTATCATTTACAATATTATATTCATTATTAATAATTATCTAAATATATACTGTCATTTATAATAACACTTGTTTTAATATCACTATTATGTTTAATTAATTACTACTATTACTTAAAATTAAATTAAATTATTTCATTAAAGTTATTTTATTAAATTAAACTCGTTAACAAATTATCCTTTACAATATTATATTCATTATTAATAATTATTAACATAAATACTGTTACTTATAATATCATTTAGGCAAAAATGCATTAAAAGTAGATTTAAAAACATTCTGGGAAAAGATTTGTTTGCGGATGCCACAAATGCATTTATGCAAATAAATTAATACATTTTTAAACTCTAATTGTCCAAATAATTTTTGGTTCTTCTTTATATAATTAATTATATAAGAATTAACGTATTTAGTATTTAAATTCGTCCATGCTTTAAATTCTGTCTTTTTACCATTCATTCTAACAGGTTTCTCATGATTATAAAAGGTGACTTTCTTTCAAAGAGAGACAATTTCAATGTTAAACAACTGTCACAAAACTCAAGAAACCTCAAAGTAACACAAATAATCTCTCAGCACAAAAGTACAAAGAGCCTCACAGAAGCACACAAAAAAAAACGCGTTTCCCAGAACGTGTCTCGCACGCATGACCTGCTAATCAAAGCTTCACAGCAAGAATTAATTACAGGTGCATAGAATCTGTCACTATCAATTCCCCTCCGTTCCCGACCCGATCGCACACCGTGTGGACCGTAACACAAACCAGTGCTGCTGCTAGCATACCAGTCAAAATGAATCAGTTACAACCACCAGAGAGGAAAATCTTTCACTGCTGCAAATCCCAGCGCTCCCAAATCTGGGACTCTCATTCACTGCTTAACTGCAGCTTTCATAAGCAGAGGGGTAAGGAATCAATGGAAACTTACCATTTAGAATTTAATTAAGAGCTATTTTATTGATTATTTGTCTATTTGGGACAGACACTTATCACAGGACAGAACCCTGATGAAAAGGAAGGAAATAGGAAGACAGAGTGAGAAGTACGTATTTGAGAGAAGGCAGCTCTAAACCCCCTCATCTCTTTTTTGGGGAAGATTACAGCACAATACATCTGCCAACCACGCAAAAGAAACGCACTACCGTGACCCAAATACAGCCGTGCTGCGCTCTGATTGGCTGGCGGAGTGCAGCTGAGGGGCGGGACTTTGCCCTCTCTCACATCAGCAACTTAATAATTTACCGTTTTATGTAACCGATGAGGGATTCTGGGCTCATCATTTGCCGTATAAGATCGTTTCAACACCCCCTTCCCCGAATTTCCTCAGAGCAGTGAGGATGAATCGAAATCAGACGAGGAACTCGCTTCCAAAGTTTCACCGTGACGCATGAGATTTACGCAGAGGAACGTCTCCGTTTGCTAATCAAAGCAGCATGAAGCAGAACATGTCAGTAAAGACCCAAACAACCCACAGCATGTGGGGAATCTGCTCCTTTTCCTGCTGATTTCCTGAGCTCCCTCAGCACCGCTGCGAACGCAAACACTGCTAAACCACACAGTCAACAACAGAAACGCCCCAAGACAACTTTATTAAACTGGTGCATGAGTGCTTGGAAAGAAGCTGCTGTCTGGAATAAAGGCCCGGATATACTTTAAGCATAATCGAAGAACAAACTAGTGTTACGTCATTTCAAACAAAATCATTCGAAAACGAAGTTCTTTTGGAGCTCATTTCAGGAGTTTCGAAAAAGCGAACTTTGGCTCCGCCTGGTGAACGCATTCAAACTACCATTGGAGATGATGTAATAATAGGTAGGCGGGGCTCTGAGGCTCCGCCCTCTTTGACATTGAAATCTTCTCCGGTTCGTTTCTTCTGTTCAATCCCTCGATTGGTTTCAATCAATCTATTGGATAAAGTGCTATATAAATAAACGTGACGTGACTTTACCGAAGTGCCGAATTGCAGAGCTTGTGCAAACATCCACATCGCTATGATCAGATGCTTTCTTAATTGCTACCCTTAGGAGATATCATTAGGAAGCATGGCATTAGTTTTCACTGTTATGCTGATGATACTCAGCTGTATATTTCTTCACGCCCTGACGAAACTTACCAATTCACAAAATTAACGGAATGCATAGCTGATATAAAAAACTGGATGACTAGTAATTTCCTATTACATAATTCTGTTACGAGATTCTAATTATTGGACAAAAAACCTCCTCACGTAATAACCTAGAATACTGTCTAACACTTGATAGCTGCTCTGTCACGTCTAAGTCGTCGGTTAGGAACCTGGGTGTGCTCTTTGATACCAATCTTTCATTTGAAAATCACGTGCCTAGTATCTGTAAAACTGCATTTTTCCATCTTAAAAATATTTCTAAATTACGTCATATGCTCTCAATTAAAAATGCAGAATAATTAGTTCATGTGTTCATGACATCAAGGCTAGATTATTGTAATGCTATTATGGGTGGTTGCCCTGCACGCTTAATAAACAAACTACAGCTGGTCCAAAACGCAGCCACTACAGTTCTTACAAGAACCAGGAAGTATGACCATATTAGCCGGTTCTGTCAACACTGCATTGGCTCCCTATTAAACATTGTATACATTTTAAAATAAAATCGACTGCTGGCGGTAGATCTTTTTCCTATTTAGCACCACGACTTTGGAACAGTCTTCCTAACATTGTCCGGGAAGCAGACACACTCTGTCAGTTCAAATCTAGACTAAAAACACATCTCTTTGGCTTAGCATACACATAATACATTATAGACTTCTATAATTCAATGTCAGGCTGCATAGTTTAGATCAGACGGAACCGGGAACACCTCCCATAAATACTGATGTACTTGGTTGGTATTTTATAATTAAGAATATTATTGCAACATTATTATCCTGTTATCTCTGTAAAGCTGCTTTGAAACAATCTGTATTGTAAAAAGCACTATATAAATAAAGGTGACTTGACTGCTGTTTTCTTATGGAGGACCAGCTCTACCATATTTAAAAATAAATACAGAAATAAATAAATGCTCAATAAATAAATAAGCATACAATTAATTGCCCCAAAAAATACAATAAACAAATAAATGTAGGTAGAAATTAAATTATACAGTGAGACATAAATGTATATATCTCTTTTAATTAGCCTCTTTATTTATTCACCTTTGTAATAATTACCTCATTTATTTATTGTCCGTTATAATCTTCAACTTTATTTATTAATTACTTATTTTTTTAAGTATTTATTTATGTGCATGTTATAATATTTTTGTCGTTTTTATGCTTCCTTTGTATTTTTTTACCCTATTTGTTTCTTCAATGCTATTTATTTCTGCCTGTCGTTTTTACATTTCTGTATGCATTTCTGCCTCATTATGCAAATGAGGAGGGGCTGTGTCTTAAGGGGTCAACTTCTGCCCATTGGTTGGTTAGCATTTTACTGCATCGGTCGAATCTACATGCCACCGGCTACAGTCACAACAAAGATGGCTACCTACGATGAAGTTGTTAGTGAGCTGAGGCATTTAGCAACTGTTTTTGAAAACAATGCTAACGTTTGTATTGATTTTATTATTTTTCGTTTGGACGCTCTGACAGAACGTGTGTTTCAGTTAGCGGCACACATGGACACAGATGTCGAGAATGTAGTTTTTCAGAATCTGGAGGAAGCGACCCATCTTCTTAACTCGGTCGCTAACGTTAATCACACACCTGGGATAGCAGGTCGCCCTGCTTATATGCTGCCTGTGGACGCCGTGGAAGGACTTTTACATGCGGGTTTGCCTGTTGGTGCCATTGGAAGGCTTTTTGGAGTCAGGGCTACCAGCTATCCCAGGTGTGTGATTAATGTTAGCGACCGAGTTAAGAAGATGGACCGCTTCCTCCAGATTCTGAAAAACTACATTGTCGACATCTGTGTCCATGTGTGCCGCTAACTGAAACACACGTTCTGTCAGAGCGTCCAAACGAAAAATAATAAAGTCAATACTTTAGCAATACGTTAGCATTGTTTTCAAAAACAGTTGCTAAATGCCTCAGCTCACTGACAACTTCATCGTAGGTAGCCATCTTTGTTGTGACTGTAGCCGGTGGCATGTAGATTCGACCGATGCAGTAAAATGCTAACCAACCAATGGGCAGAAGTTGACCCCTTAAGACACAGCCCCTCCTCATTTGCATAATGAGGCAGAAATGCATACAGAAATGTAAAAACGACAGGCAGAAATAAATAGCATTGAAGAAATAAATAGGGTAAAAAAATACAAAGGAAGAATAAAACAGACAAAAATATTATAACATGCACATAAATAAATAAGGTAATTATTACAAAGGTGAATAAATAAAGAAGCTAATTAAGAGATATATACATTTATGTCTCACTGTATAATTTAATTTCTACCTACATTTATTTGTTTATTGTATTTTTTGGGGCATTTAATTGTATGCTTATTTATTTATTGAGCATTTATTTATTTCTGTATTTATTTTTAAATATGGTAGAGCTGGTCCTCCATATTTTCTCACTGCTGTAATGTGTGTGTTTGTGTGTTTATTTTGATATTGTGAGCAAAGCGCACAGCACATATTTACACATTCATCTAAACGCGCTCTCAGCAGTGTGGAGGCCATCGGGAATTTGAACCTTCTTTTACCCCTAGACAAAGAACGAAAGAGAACTTTATAGTTGAGACCCTCAATATACTCACGGTATATAATACTGCTTACCACAATTTCACAAAGTATTACATGATTCAGGGCCTGGAACAACATTTTATGTATAGGAAATCTGGAGTTGGGAGTTATATAAATATTTAATTAAAAAATATATATTTCAACACTCTCATGGCAATTCATTGATATTTTAGTGAAGGTCCACCTCTAAACTGGACCATCAGGGGGGCGTAACCAAATCATATGAAACATACAGTGAGATTGTACGAATTCATATGAATTTGCCTAAATCTAAAATAACTGTGAATTGCCATGAGAGTGTGTTGAAATATTTCTATACATATCTTTCTTTTATTCTGGAATACTGAAAGTCTATTAACACTTTTTAATACATTGCTGACATACAGTTGCAGTTTCGCTCATTAATGCATGTTTATTGATGGAGCGATATACATAAGAGCGAGAAGAGAAAGCCAATGTGATTGTCAAAAAAAAAAAAAAACTTAATGCCTGTTCACACCAAGGCTGATAGATATAATGATAAACCTTTAATAATCATCCTCATCATTATTAGAATGGAGAAGCGCAGACTCGGCGCCAGGGCACATTATTCGGGGGGGATATTTATATTTCTAGAGGGTCTAGAAATATTTCTATTCTATTATATTTCTATTTAGATATCTATATATATATGTGTGTGTGTGTGTGTGTATTAGGGATGTACGATATATTGGACACCATATTGGTATTGGCCGATATATGTTTATTTTTAATTTTATCGTCCCAATAAGAAAATTTGGCCGGTATATTAAAGCAAATAAATAATGTATTATTTCCTTCAGCTGAGACGCTTCAGATGTGCACTGTTGGTTCTGAATTGCTTAAAATACGATTGGAATC
Organism: Gila orcuttii; assembly: GCA_026230005.1. Lineage (NCBI taxonomy): Eukaryota > Metazoa > Chordata > Actinopteri > Cypriniformes > Leuciscidae > Gila > Gila orcuttii. Next base: position 22,967,726 of record JAPDVR010000025.1, read on the forward strand.
ACTTCAAACAAGGAAAACACAGTTAAGTGCAACACGTGCAGCACAAGTCTGTCATATAATCTACATAGCATTATAATGAGTACGTTATTATTGTGTGTTTGGGACATGGATTTTTATGGTGAGACTTTTGGTTTTGTAATCAGGCTCACAAAAATTATATAAAGATTTGGATTTAGATTTATCGGCCAACATATCAGTTATCGGCTTTCAAATATAAAGAATTATCGGTCTCTGACAAAATGTTCATATCGGTTCCCTAGTATGTATGTATATGTTTGTTTGTTTATTTCTTACAAATGTCATGAATTACTCAGTCATACATTTTGTTTGCACCAAATTACATTTTACAACTTGAACTAACTCTGCCTCGTCATAAAAAGGTCTTGTTCTTGACCTGGTCTTGTTCTTGTTCTCCTGCTTTTGGTTTTGTTTTTTCACCGCATGACTTTGATTAGCCTGAAACAGGTTTATGATAGCTCTATCACTGCCTATTTGTTTCCTAAGAAACAATAATAAAATATTATGCTAAACTACTCAGTAAGGCACTACTCTTTCTTTTCAAGAATTTCATCATTTAAGTGAGGCTATATTCCTCATTATTACATCAGGCTATGAGATGTGACATGAAAGGAAGTGTATTTATTATAGATTGCAATTTATATATCAAATTGAAATGATTAAAATAAATACAGATTTAAAAAAATAGTATAGATTCAAATAAACATAACAGAATAGAGAAAAGATTAAAGTCTTCAGTGTCTTGCACAAGGATGGATTATCAAACCAGAAACCTACAACTAACCAGCCATGAGCTTTAACAACACAACACAACACACCACCACAACACAACACACCACACCACACCACAACACACCACAACACAACACAACACACCACACCACAACACACCACAACACAACACAACACAACACAACACAACACACCACACCACACCACAACACACCACAACACAACACAACACACCACAACACACCACACCACAACACACCACAACACAACACAACACACCACAACACACCACACCACACCACACCACACCACACCACAACACAACACAACACAACACAACACACCACACCACACCACAACACACCACACCACACCACAACACAACACAACACAACACACCACAACACAACACAACACACCACCACAACACAACACAACACAACACACCACAACACACCACCACAACACAACACAACACACCACAACACAACACACCACCACAACACACCACAACACACCACAACACACCACAACACAACACAACACACCACAACACAACACACCACCACAACACAACACAACACACCACCACAACACACCACAACACAACACAACACAACACAACACACCACCACAACACAACACACCCCACCACACCACACCACAACACACCACAACACAACACACCACCACAACACAACACAACACAACACACCACACCACAACACACCACAACACAACACACCACCACACAACACACCACAACACACCACAACACACCACAACACAACACACCACAACACACCACAACACACCACAACACAACACACCACCACAACACAACACAACACAACACAACACACCACAACACACCACAACACAACACACCACCACAACACACCACAACACACCACAACACACCACCACAACACAACACAACACACCACCACAACACACCACAACACAACACACCACCACAACACACCACAACACAACACAACACAAGACAACACACCACAACACACCACAACACAACACAACACACCACCACAACACACCACAACACACCACACCACAACACAACACACCACCACAACACACCACAACACAACACAACACAACACACCACAACACACCACAACACACCACAACACAACACACCACACCACAACACAACACACCAACACAACACAACACACCACCACAACACACCACAACACAACACACCAACACAACACACCACCACAACACACCACAACACACCACCACAACACACCACAACACACCACCACAACACACCACACCACCACACAACACAACACACCACCACAACACACCACAACACAACACAACACACCACCACACAACACAACACAACACACCACACCACCACACCTAAATCATAATTATACACTGTTACAACACACCACAACACAACACACCACCACACAACACAACACACCACCACACAACACAACACACCACAACACAACACAAGACAACACACCACAACACAACACACCACCACAACACAACACAACACAACACAACACAACACAACACAACACAACACACCACCACACCACACCACACCACACAACACAACACACCACAACACAACACAACACAACACACCACTGCAACACACCACAACACACCACCACACCACATAACACAACACACCACAACACAACACCACACCTAAATCATAATTATACATTGTTACAACACACCACAACACAACACAACACACCACCACACAACACAACACACCACCACACAACACAACACACCACAACACAACACAAGACAACACACCACAACACAACACAAGACAACACACCACAACACAACACACCACAACACAACACACCACACCACCACAACACACCACAACACACCACAACACAACACAACACACCACAACACACCACAACACAACACAACACAACACACCACACCACGACGACAACGCAGTCCTGAAGTGCCAGCCTCATCAGCCCTGTGAAGGCCTCATGGACACCTCAACAAACTCGTCTCCATACCGGCGTGATGACTCCGACCCCAACCAGATGAACTGGATAAATATTGTGAAAGTTCTGATCCAATCTGACTTCTGACCTGTAATGCTGCCTAAATCATAATTATACACCACCACAACACACCACAACACAACACACCACCACACAACACAACACACCACCACACAACACAACACACCACAACACAACACAAGACAACACACCACACCACCACAACACACCACACCACCACAACACAACACACCACACCCCACACAACACACCACACCACAACCCAACACAACACAACACACCACACAACACAACACCGCTTCTGATCTCTGCATTCGACACGAGGACATACTTATGTTATGACATCACATGATACCATCTGTACATTCATAGCGTGAGTCACCTAATAAGTTATTAATACATGCGACTGCGGAGCATCATGGTAAAGCTGAAAGTCATCCTGTCATCTCTCTTTCTCTCCGTCTCTCCATCTCCTATCTCTCCATCTCTCCATCACTCCATCTCTCCATCTCTCCATCTCTCTTTCTCTCCGTCTCTCCATCTCCTATCTCTCCATCTCTCCATCTCTTTGTTCTCCATCTCTCCATCTCTGTTCTCCATCTCTCCGTCTCTCCATCTCTCTGTTCTCCATCTCTCCATCTCTGTTCTCCATCTCTCCGTCTCTCCATCTCTCCATCTCTGTTCTCCATCTCTCCATCTCTCCATCTCTCTGTCTCTCCATCTCCTATCTCTCCATCTCTCCATCTCTCTGTTCTCCATCACTCCATCTCTCTGTTCTCTCTGTTCTCCATCACTCCATCTCTCCATCTCTCTGTTCTCCATCACTCCATCTCTCCATCTCTCTGTTCTCCATCTCTCTGTCTCTCCATCTCCTATCTCTCCATCTCTCTGTCTCACCATCTCTCCGTCTCTCCATCACTCCATCTCTCTGTTCTCCTTCTCTCCGTCTCTCCGTCTCTCAATCTCTCCATCTCTCTGTTCTCCATCTCTCCATCTCTCCATCTCCTATCTCTCCATCTCTCTGTTCTCCATCTCTCCATCTCTCCATCTCCTATCTCTCCATCTCCTATCTCTCCATCTCTCTGTTCTCCATCTCTCCATCTCTCCATCTCCTATCTCTCCATCTCTCCATCTCTCCATCTCATATCTCTCCATCTCCTATCTCTCCATCTCTCCATCTCTATGTTCTCCATCTCTCCATCTCTCCATCTCCTATCTCTCCATCTCTCCATCTCTCTGTTCTCCATCTCTCCATCTCTGTCTCTCTGTCTCTCCGTCTCTCCATCTCTCCATCTCTCTGTTCTCCATCACTCTGTTCTCCATCACTCTGTTCTCCATCTCTCCATCTCTCTGTCTCTCCGCCTCTCCATCTCTCCATCTCTCTGTTCTCCATCTCTCCATCTCTCTGTTCTCCATCTCTCCATCTCTCCATCTCTCCATCTCTCTGTTCTCCATCTCTCCATCTCTCCATCTCTCTGTTCTCCATCTCTCCATCTCTCTGTTCTCCATCTCTCCGTCTCTCCGTCTCCTATCTCTCCATCTCTCCATATCTCCGTCCCTCCTTCTCTCCATCTCTCTGTCTCTCCATCTCTCTATCTCTCCACCTCTCTGTCTCCTATCTCTCCATCTCTCTGTTGTGCTGCGCTGCTGGAGTTATTCATCACTTCCCGTGAGTCAGCGACTGAACGAGAGAAACTGAGGACAGAAGGTGCAGGGAGGAAGGAACTTCCTGAGCGTTTCATTCAGAAAACTCTGCAGTGCAGTATACGTGCTCTTATACCCGCGGGCTGGAGTGGAGGAACACAAGCAAACGGGTGCGAAAACGATAGCATGCAGCAGAAAAAGAGTATTAGACCACATCCGAATGAAACAGCCGAGCTGCAGAGTTTCAGGCTCTGTTCCAAACCCTAGCGAGACGCCCACCTAAGGAACATCTAAAGGCGTCACAGGCAGTTTCAAACAGCAGACGGTTGTGCTCTTACGAGATATACTTATACAGATGTACTAAAGCTGTGTTGTCTTGGTTAAAATCATAACTAAAGACATATTTCTAACTAGCTCTTCAAATGAAACTAAAACCCCCTTGTATGTATTTGCATGCAAGTTAAATTATTTAACTTACAAATCATTTTTCTGCCAGGTCTATTCATTTAAAAAAAATACATTCAAAATGCAATTCGTACATAAAATAAACTTAATAAACCTCATCTATGTTGACCATTTTTTTTATTTCAAAATTATTTATTCTGATATTTTTGGAATACACTTTAAGACAAATCATACTGTATGCAAATTCATAAGTGAACACCATTGCTGAGTATTTTCTCTGCAAACTGCAGTGAACCAATGACAGTCTCAAAAACACGGTTTGAAATCGCTGGTGTTTCTGACATCACAAACTACCTTGTACCCAATCAGGTCAACGTGTGATCGTCAACGAGTGGATCTCTGAGCTGAGTGAGTGAGTGAGTGGAGGCGGGGCTCATTTGCATATTGATAAAACCGCGTATACTAAATGAGGCAAGAGTGTAGAGTTACATTAAGCTATTTTAAGATGAGTTAAAAAGATGGGATAAAATGATTGACTACAGGGGGACTTAATTATTATAAAAACCTTTGTCCAACAAATCAAAGTCATGTGCAACCAACATGGAAATACAGACAAGGTCAATGAATATTTTGGCAACACTTTACAGTGTTACATGTTATATGCATTTACTATAGAAATCAATTATCAAGCAACTAACTAACCTAAACCAAACCTTAACCCTGTAGTAGGTACATGTTATGAATTAATATGATTACATACTTTTTAATCACACTTGTAACAAGGAAACCTTAAAAGAAAACCAGCATCTTAAAATAGCGTATTACTTTTTATGACTGGGGAAGGTTAGTTCAGATTGCAAAATGTCATGTGGTGCAACTTCCAATATATATATATATATATATATATATATATATATATATATATATATATATATATATATATATATATATATAAAATTCATGATTTTTGTTTTAAAAAAATACTAAATTTTAAAACTTTTTTAATAATGATTAAGAACTATACATGTATTTTATACATACAGAAGTATACATGTAAGGAGTTATGAAAATGTTGCATGTGAAAAATTTTCATTAAATGTACAAAAAATAAATAAAAAAACACACTGCTTTCAACTATAAATGGAAACAATTTTGTGGTTTGGCCGTTCATTAAAACAACAACGCCGGTTTGGGGGCATGAAAATGCAAACTTTTAAAAATGTGTTTCAAAGTGCAAGTTTTTGAAAAAGATACCTTTATCATCTCTTTGTTTACAACAAAAAGCCCGGTTCTGTCAACACTGCATTGGCTCCCTATTAAACATCGTATACATTTTTAAATACTGCTGATTACTTACAAAGCACTAAATAGTTTAGCTCCCCAGTACTTGAGCGAGCTCTTAACGCATTATAGTCCTTCACGTCTATTGCGATCTCAAAATTCTGGCCAGTTGATAATACCTAGAATCAAAATCGACTGCTGGCGGTAGATCCTTTTCCTATTTAGCACCACAACTTTGGAACAATCTTCCTAAAATTGTCTGGGAAGCAGACACAGTCTGTCAGTTCAAATCTAGACTAAAAACACATCTCTTTGGCTTAGCATACACATAACATTATAGACTTTAATGTTAGACTGCATAGTTTGGATCAGCCAGAACCGGGAACACTTCCCATAAATCCTGATGTACTTGGTACATCATAAGAAGGATGGCGTCTCTCTGTTTATCCCGAGGTTTACCGCAGTCCGCCGGATCCGGGCCGTATCCGGATCTGATAAATGACCATCGCCTGGACACGACGACAACGCAGTCCTGAAGTGCCAGCCTCATCAGCACTGTGAAGGCCTCATGGACACCTCAACAAACTCGTCTCCATACCGGCGTGATGACTCCGACCCCAACCAGATGAACTGGATAAATATTGTGAAAGTTCTGATCCAATCTGACTTCTGACCTGTAATGCTGCCTAAATCATAATTATACACTGTTCGCTCGTTGGCTAGAGGAGAACTGGCCCCCGACTGAGCCTGTGTTCTCCCAAGGTTTTTTTTCTCCATTCTGTCACTGATGGAGTTTTGGTTCCTTGCCACTGTCGCCTTTTCGCCTTTCTTCGCCTTTGTCGCCATTGGCTTTTGGCTTGCTTAGTTAGGGACATTTAATTTTATATTTAACAATATTATTACAACATTATTTTCCTGTTATCTCTGTAAAGCTGCTTTGAAACAATCTGTATTGTAAAAAGCACTATATAAATAAAGGTGACTTGACAACAAAAAACGCGAATTGTGAAAATTGACGTCATGCATGTGCGTATTACATGTTCAGTCTATAGGCGCGTATTGTTTCTTTATAAAGTGACATCGCCAACTACCGGCCTGGCATGAATAATACATTTTCATGTACATCAACATACAAAAGCGTTTTTAGTCATTATGGTGGATCCTTGTGAATGGGGATTGTTGTTGTTTGTACGCAAAACCAGACGAAAAACATTTCCGTTTTCAGTACATTGCTGTCATGTAAACACTCTAATGTGAATACAAAGAGCACATTTCTAAGAACGTGGTAAGTGCGGTTTAAATTAGATTTTTTTAAAGACTTTACTTGGTCTCTTTTAGACCTCAAATTCCCTGCATTTCAATCAAACAGTCGAAAGAAGAATTACAGAGTAAAGAGAGATGTCCATCGTAAATATATGTATGATCAAAAATATGGTCAGACTTTACATATGATGTCTTTAACTACTATGTACTTACATCATTTTCTTTTAGGTACAATGTACTTATTGGATACGGGTACTCTTAGAGTCACTACTTTCATAATCACTGGTTCAAACCAAAAATAACTGAACATAGCAGCTTTATTCCCTGTATTACAAAAATCCTACTTAGAGGATTCATTTTTTCTCTGTATTACATCATCTTTTAATTACATTTCAGTATCTGCATGGGGTTTTAGCACTCTCTGAGCAGAGCTTATCAGGTGGCCTGCTCTCGTAACAGAGTCTCTTAGAATAATAACTGAAGTCTAGCTTACACATCAAAAATCATCACTTGAGTCATGGCCTACTGGTTAGCAGAGGTGAGCATGTGGGAAAAATGAGTTTGAATCTGGTTTAAGACATTTCTCGATTCTCTTTCCCATCATTTCCTCTTTTCTGACCACCTTTTTATCAATAAATGTTGATAAATAAACTTTTCTTGACATTTTAAGTTTGAAAATAACTTTCCAATTACCTTTGTCCTTTGCTTTTGGGGAAATGTCAAATTTTATGTCACATTCTATCTGTATCTACCCTCCCTGACCAACACACACGTTCATCTGCAGCAGTGGTATCAGAGCAAACACACAGGTAAACACAAGCAAACACGCACTCTAATCTCTGACTGTGATTGACGCCACTCTCAGCAAATCCTGACTCCTAATCTGAGGTGCACAGGCGAGAAACAGCGGCGCTATTTATAGAAACACCATTTCACACACTCTTCCTCGTCACTCCTCTGCCTCGGTCCTGCGAGAAACACTCTTACACACATGCACAAGCCCATGCTGATCACAAGCTTCCCTCTATCTCTCTCTCTCTCTCTCTCTCTCATACAGAACTACACCGGGCTCCCAAGGACACTTTGTTCTCTTGGGTTTTAATATCCCCTTTTGTTCTTTTGTCAAGTGTATAAAATAGGCCATTTTGCTCTTATTGAGACTGTTTTTAACTCACCCACATTATGCACTGAATTCTCAAGTACATAATCTCTGACTAAAAATATGCTTAATTGAAATGAACAAACCCACATACTCAGATATCTTGTGCTTAGGCATACAGTCACTGTGATATAGAAATTCTGCAACTATATCATATTTGCAATTAATCATATATCTGGCTGTTTATGGACAAAAAAAAATACTGTTCAAATGAGGTTCTTCAAGTGAAACCTACTGTACAGAAAACCTGGCAGTGAAACACTGCTGTTTAAAGTGAACAAAACAAGACCTGGTAATATCTGGTATAATATCATTTTAATCAGAATGATAGTTAAAAAAAAAAAAGTGTTAAAAACTGCTGTAGGCAAACTGATTTCCAGATATGCCACCAGTGACAGCATGACGGAGTGATTTATTCAGACACTGTGAACACCTGGACACTGTCCCCTGCAGAGTGTCCTTGAGCAATACACAAAAACTGGCTGTTTGCATTTTCATTTCGAGCAATTCTCAGTTAGATCAAAAAAAATTTGTTCCAAAAGTGTGGGATTCTAAAAAAATTAATTAAATAAAAAATTGGATCTAGCAACATTATGTGACTCACCCCATCCTATCAAAATAAAACAAAACAAACAATACAACATGTACCTCACACATGGTGTCCTAACCAGACGCGAGTCATGCGATCCAAAGATTCCGGTGACAAGCAATATGTCTGTCCACACCAGACGTGACACGACTACGAGACACGACAGAATCAATCAAAAATCACAGCCAATCAAAAGAACGTGTGGGCGGAGTCTCTCTGCAAACACCCTGCACTCACAATGTGAGTAAGTACCACCTAATCAAGTACATCATAATCAAATTCATAAGTATTACACTATTATTTTAAATACATACCGAGTGACTGAAACTATCTTTGCTATAGACTACACTTGTCTGTTCAGAGTCAGACTGAGTTAAAAGTTTTAACATTCTTGTTCCATTTCATTTATTTTCTATATCTGAGGTGAATTATCCATTGTCGCATTCAGTATGGCTATAAAGGTCACGATGATATTCAAACTCAAACAGTACCTGAGATTATCATTGTCATACATTTTATTTTTGTTTTCACAGAAAAATAGAAACTGTTTCTAAAATAGAATTGTTGCGTATCGCCGCTGGTTAGGACACTTTTGTCATGTGTCGTGGCGTTGCGTCGCATCTGGTTAGGACATGGTGTGTTTAAGCGATGAAAACAAATAACAAAACAAAAATACAAAAGCTTGCAACAATGTGTTCTTAAGCTTTCCTTTGTGGCCCATCCTATTCAAAACAAAAAAAACATTCTAGGATACAATGTGTACGCTATGCTATGCTATTATATAAAAATAATCTAGCAACAGTATGTCCCCAAAATATAATTTGTGGCCCATCCTAACAAAACAAAACAAAACAAGTTGAAGCTCCAATCTCCCCCTGAAAAAAGTCAATCTCAGTTTTCAACCATGACGTCACACTCCCATTTCTATAGCATCAAATAACGAACTAAAACCAAAACATATTTTTTTTTTAAACAAACATGTGAATTTACATCAGCATGATAAAAACTACCTAAAATTACAGAAACCATTGTTTGAAAAAAATGTATTTAAAGTGTAATTTGATTGTTTAGTTTGTCTCACGTCCCATTAGATTACATGGAGAGGGAGAGGTTTATGATCTATACTGCATCGAGCCACCTGAGGGCGATCAAAACTTTTTGGCTTCACTTTTCAGGACTTGTGTAGCTCACTTATTTGTGGCCCATCCTATCACAACAAAACAAAACAAACAAAACAAAACAAAACAAAACAAAACAAAACAAAACAAAATAGGGCAGCTAGCAACAATGTGTCCCTAAGAGATCCCTTTGTGACTCACCACGTCCAACCAAAACAAAACAACAAATAAGACAGATTACAATCCATGATACAATATATCTGAACAAAACAAAACAAAAACCTAAACCAAAAAGCATGGTAAAACAAACAAAAAAAACACCAAACAAAACGCACTGAACCAAAAAAACAAAACAAAGTGTAGCTAAACTATCAAACAAAACAAAAAAATGGGGCCAGACAACAAAGATAGCCGAGCCCCGTCTGGCACACCTCACCCAACCAGACAAAACAACACAGACTGGGGTGCAAATTGCGGCGCCACATGTAGGGCAAGATTAAAGAAGAGCAAAAAGATGCTAATACCACATCTACTCGTGGTGAGTGAGCACAGAGGGGAGAACGTGTGTGTGTGTGTCTGTATGTGTGTGTGACGTGATGCCACCTGGCCCTCCGCCGTCTCTACAGGGAGAAGCAGCTCGTGTGAAGAGAGAGACTGAGAGAAGGAGAAGGTGATCAAACAACCCAAGAGATGAGAGACCACATCATAAACCAGCAGACCGTGCTCTTCCACACGATGCACTACACAGCAAACCTCAGCGATCTTAAAGCGTGATTTACACTGATCACGGCGTTAAAGATGGACCTGACATAAAAGATGGAGTGCCGTTCATTTAAAGTTATCAGAGATGATGTTCTAGTTGGGCAAACAAGTTTCCTGATGTATCTGCTGAAAATCGGTTCCTCTGCACAGCATCTTCAAGTATATCCTTTCATCTCCTAACACCTAATTTGTTTTATTACGCCTTAAATATGTCTTCCTATTCAATCGATACCTTCTGCTGGGCCAAACAGACACTCACAGGCCTATGTGGCCAACACAAAAGATATAACATTGTAAAGAAGGGCCATCAGCTGCTCAAAAATCACATCAGAAAAGTCACATCAGACAGCGAGCAAATCAATGCATTAGGAGCTCATCCTGACATACAGGTGCTTTGAAGTCAAATCCATTTGATGTACGCTTAAAGGGTCACAGTGTAGCGCCTTTGTTCCCAGTCAGGGTGCTATTCCCTCTTTCAAATCCCATCTCGGATCTTCCAAGGCCAAACTAAACTATTCTGTAAGCTATATTACACTTAAACAGTATTACAACTGCTTTCAGACATGACAATATTAGTTCATATCAATATACCATGGTGCAGGTGCATGTGTGTGTGTGTGTGGGGGGGGGGTACATGTGCAACGTCATTAGCAACTGAAGGTTTTATGGCTCCATTCCATAACATAAGCAGTTCAATGTGTTAAATGCAATTCAAAACATGTCATTTTAAAATATTAACCAATTATGAAAGCTATTGTTGCCTAATTTAATGTTTAATAGGTTAGAAGACAAATTATTGAGCGATTAACATTTATTATTCACAATTTTGAGCTTGTGGTCAATGTTAATCAGCTAGCATTAAGCGTCTTAGCTACTAATTAGAATTTAGCATGTATTAACATTTAGGTAGCTAGCTAATTAGGGCTCTTAATTTCAACACTCAGTTGTAACTGATATTTGTCCCTTGCTATTTAAAATGGTCACCTTTGCTATAGAATTTGGAATGTTAACAATTCAATATACATTTTTTCCTAAATAAATAAATAGGCTTAAATCAAATGGGCATTGTTACAAATTGGATACAGACCTACTTGACTTAATCCATTATTCCTTTATGGAGATAAGAATGGCAACCAGTAGCATAAAGCTAGCAGAACAAAAACCCTGAAAGAGCTTTAGCGGCTGTGTTTCTGTGGGAAAACTAAGCGTATTTGTTCAAAATGGTGCTTTAAGCCACTGTAAGCCTGCTATACAGCTCTGTAGGAAGATATCAAGCAAGACGAATGGAGCTTATACTGTAGATTTCATTTGTCGGTTTAATATTTTTGCTAATAATTAAAACTCTCAAAGACCGTGAGCTTCGGCAATCATATGACATTTTGCCCAAAGATGATCTGAAAGAATGACAAAGTATACAAAGATCAAAATACTCTATAAATTAATGAAGAATTAAGTATAACAGTTAAGAAGAAACCTATGGAGCCGCTGAACACAGGGCCTAAAACTAACTTTTTTCCACACCTGCTAATGGAACACTGTTTCAAATACTCGCCAACGCCGAGTTTTACTGGCGAGTGTAAATTTTAGGCCCTGCCCACACATTACATGCAGACAAAAATATATATAAGGCCTATCGTGGCCACAATTTATCAATTTTCCCCCTCATTTTAATAATCATGGTCACATTCATTCCCTCTTTTTGATTCAACTAAAACAAGGGAACAAATTCGTACATCGTGACTATGATTTAGTGCATCGAGGAAAGGAGCAATTTACGATTAACTTAAAACGAAGGACAGAATTAAAAAATCAGTATTTTTGTCTCGAAAAATATCAAAACATACTAAACATCTTAATCATGATCAATTACAGAAAAAATGTGTGATTAATCAGTACATTTTTTGGTTACAATTTATTTAAAGGTGATGTAGTTACATTGTACTCACCGATACTCAATTTACTTACTCCATAATATTGATTAACTACATGTACTTACTATAAAGTAAGGGTTTGGTTTAGGGTTATTTACTTGTAATTATGCATAATTTACTGTTATTACTATAGTAAGTACATGTAGTAATGTGTAACTACATCACTGAAGTGTCTTGGACGCGCAGCTTTGTTTGATGCGTTGACGTAATTTCCACTGAAACAGGAAGCTAAGGTAGGACATATTGAATGGCTCCTCCCCCTTTTCAAACAGCCAATAGCGTTTAGTTTACCTCACAGACTGCAAGTTGCACTTGAAAGCACCATGAAGTGAATCCGAGCGCTGATGATACGTTTGATTCAATAGTAGAGGTGTGAATAAACCCATATTGCTCCGCGACGTGCCAACGATGTCAACGGTCGCTTTGGCCAGGTGGTGTTTATAGCGTAGGAGGCGGAGCTTTAGATTCTAGAGAGCATTTGATTGGACAGAAGATGTGATAAGAAACTGAAGTCTGTGGTGATGTCATAAAAATTCGTGATCCATTTTAGCGGAAGTTTTGAATGCTTATATCTCCTAAATGCAAATTCTGCCATTGTTTTGGACACACACCAGCTTATTCATAACCTTAAGGCTAACATATTCATACTAAAAGCTAAAAGAAAATGAACATTTTGATTTCAGGTGGCCTTTAAAATAAAGGGTAACCATTTTTTTTTTTATTGATTGACAGCACGGCCACACTCACACGAACAAAACTGACAATTAAATTGTTACTCGCAATTACTTGTATGATTAATCTTCAGCCAACATTTCCAAGCTGTGCATCCCTATAAACCAACTGAGCCCATTCATTCAGCACAACCGACAGAGAAGCACTTGAGGTTAAGAGAGCGACGACCCCAGTAAAGCACGGACAGAGAGACTGACCTGGTGTAAAAACCGGTCCGTAATAAATTCTTCCTCCATCGCCCCGCCATGCTGCTTTTATTATGGGCTTTTATTGTTGTTGCAAGGTCATATGGGGCGGCACAGAGTTAATGAAAGATGATAAAACAATAGCCTTGCCTCTCCCCATGTCTTATGTGTGTTTAGAGAACAGAATGTGCTAAAGACGAGCACGTTCTCCTGAAACGAGCTCCAGCACACCACGGTTATATATGTGTTTTTATGTAGGAAGATGTGGGAAGCCTTTGCATTTGCAGCATCAGATCCGGATCAGCACAGACGCTGGTGTTGATGCGCTTGTCATATGCTTCATCACACTGTGACAAATGGTCTTATTATAAAACAGAGGCTTCACAAAGACACTGTGACCAGAGGTGCATGCATTCTCTCACACACACACACACCCATACAGAACCTGCATATCTTCATATCCTCAACATAAAACAAGGACTGAAAGCAGGACTATATACTACTAGGGGTCTTGCAAATGACGGTTCTTGCATTCCAAGGACAGTATACTATTTTAAATGTAGCATTTAGTTTAGCATTATTTAAAAATATATATATGTTTAATAGCTGAATTAAATAAGGAACTACTGTACACTACCCACAATCCCGAGGAGAAAACCACCAATCAGCGAAGCCGCTGTTATTGTGGAAAAAGAAAAAGTAGCAAAATGATTGGCCACTCGCATGAAACACTATGAATGATGTAATTTAGTCTAGCTACAATGTTAAACTATGTACTTAATAGTATATATCTAAACATTTTTGCAATACATTTAAAATGTTATTTTTAAACTTCAAAGACTATTCAACTAGTAATATATATTGTACTCAATATTCTTTTGTATTTTCTTGTCATAATGTTTTGCTTAAAAATGTTGGCCAACAACTGCAAAATTTTGGGAGTGACAACTGCATGTTAATTAAATGTAAATTATTAATTATTGACTAAATTAAAATATAAATTAACATTCCAAGTGTCACCCCTGAAACTGACAACTGATATGGTGATAATCATAAAGAGGTGTAAAGAGTATCTGAAAAACATAATTAAGTAAAAGTACAAATACATTGCAACTGACTTCATTACAAGTTACAGGTCACCAATAAAAATTTTGTGTAAAAGTCTTACAGTATCTGATTTTTAACAGTATTTTACTCATATTAAATGTAGGCTCAAAGATGCACTAGTCCTCAACACCTAAGACACGTTCTAGTAAAAAAACAAGAAACAGTTAATTTGTGAGGAGTGCAAAATGTTTATTTTCTAAAATCAATATAAAACTAAAAAGAAGAGCTGCACAAAAGAGCACAAAAGTCAAAAGAGCTGCACGACTCATCTTTAAAAGACTGTGATCTCGATCACAGTCTTTTAAAGTCTTTTAAAGTCAGTCTCTCGATGTTTTGCAATATAGAATCGCAATACTAGTAGAATCGCAATTCTTAAAAAAAATCTAAATACATATCGTATCGGCACCCAAGTATCGTGATAGTATCGAATCGGGAGATAGTATCGTCCCAGCCCTAATGTATTGGAGTAAAAATATTGTCAAGTAGAGAGTAAAAGTTGCTAATATCATAGTTCCTGTTTCATTCAGCTACCTTTCTGATTTTGAATGAAAAAAAAAAACAAGCCCAATAAAACTATGATTTTCTTTTCCACCACACCACCCAATTTCTTGGAGAATATCAGTTTATCATGCTCCATCTTCATAGATGATTTAATTTCCTGCATTTAAAATAAATAAATAACATTAATACCCAAATGACTTGATTAATGGAATGCTTAATGACATTCTTTTTGGAATCCAGCGTGTATTTCAGCCTCAGTGAAGCGGGAAGGAAGCCAAAACAACAAAGAGACTTTCACTGCAACGTGCGGCCTAGAATTACAAATATTAGAAGATTGTCAAACAGCCAGTCTTTCAGCGATCTAGACGTGTGTGATTTTCTCAAGCAGGTTTGTTCTGTTCTGTAAGGATTGACCGGGTAACACAACAATGCAGGTTGTAGATCTGTGTGGTATCAGATGAGGCCCCATTCATATGAAAATAAAAGACACGAGCCCATCTCTCTAGAGCTGTAGAGAGATGAACAATCTGTCCCAGGAACTTTTCCACCCAGACCTGTTGTTGTCTGCACTTCCATCGCAGTCTAAAGTACCGTGATTAGGCAAATTAGTCCGGTGACGTAAGACTGCGCACGACTTTACAGCTCCCGCTGGATTTCGTCCTCCGCATTTAAGCTTAATGCCTGCCTCAGGCCTGAACCTCGTCGTCGGTCCATTAGTCTTATTTTTTTTTTAACTCCATTGTTGATTCGAATAGCAAGCAACTCTTACTGCATGCAACAGACTTGGTAGTTGTAGTAAAATGCGGCATGAACTCAACCAATCAGCATGTTCAGCACCAAGTCCCACCCCCGAAAGTTCCTGAAACTTTGAAAAAGTACTACAGCGTGAGCAGGGACTTTCTGAGGGGGAAAGTTTTACCCAGAACTTCATTTACACCTGGTTCCTGCGGTTGAAACACATGGGCTAGATCCGAATTCACCCCTATAAACTCAAATAGGGCATTATTTGAAGGGACAGCCATTTGTAGTGGTGTCTGAACCCATTGTGGATATTATCGAGTGCACGAAAGTCCTATTAGGCAAGTCATGTCACTCTTGGCACTCTTGGCCATCTTGGCAACACCTCCGGGCAGCTATTTCGGACTAACAAGACCAGGCTCCTATCTAAATGAATGGTCACCGGGACATAAAAACTGAATATGTACAAAAAAAAGGTATAGAAACAGCAGTAAAATGTGATTAAAATCGCTGATAAAAAAACATATTTTTCCCCACAGGTTATACTTTTACTACGCATGCGCAAGGGTTCATGACACCAACTTCATTTACGTCTCTATCCAGAATGCCGGTTTGTGCCGAGCACTTAAACATATTTCGGGTCGATATAAAATGCTTTAACTACCTTGGTAGTCCGATGCCTTCGCGTTGTTATCACCCTCTTCCATGTGGATTCCATCTGATCTTGCACACAACTCGCTGTCGCCAAATCGTCTCCGCTGTCGCAAACCTCAACTGTGCGCATGCGTCAGTGGAACCAGACGATAGACTTGAATGTTTCCCGGCTTGACTGTTAAAAGCAGACGGTTGGCTTTCCAGCGGGAGGGGCGGGACATGTGCATACAATCGCCATCTTTGGCGTTACGGGTTTTCCCTATATAGCTGTATCGGTTGTATTGAGGATTGAGGAAGTGGCTTGTCTCTATATAAATTGTCTCTGAGTGCACTCATTCTATCCCACATTGCAGTGCAATAACGTGTGCACAACCGATGTACACTCAACGGCTGTCCAAATTCGCTCACTCATTTTCATTCATTTCTTCAAGTGATCTGTATTAGTGGACTAACATAGGGAATAGTGATTGAGGGTTTAGGGGGCGATTTCAGATTCAGCCACAGAGTAACACCCCAAAAGTTCCTGCGGTGGAAACGCGGCTATTGAAAGCAATGGCAACATCATGTTTTGTCTCTCGCACGTACACATCACACTGAAGTCCAGCAAATCTGTCCATATGTGCCAGTTGGCCTTTAGCCAGAGTGACTCTCCGTTACAGGGTTAGAAGACAAATGGCCCCTTTGCACCGCCAGCCATCTGAGGTGACCCAACGCGTCCATTATGATCCAGTACTCAAGAACACAAAGAACCCTTGTTGAGGGGCCACAGAGGATTCAAAGTCAAAGAAAACAAATACAGCAATATGATCATTTGGATACTGGAACTGGTCTCATGGAACTGGTTCGGAATAAAATCTACAGCGTGAAACATACAGCGAAATTAGAGTCGTCCAATTTTTACAGAACAAATGACTCTTATAAGTTGGTTCTTTTAAGTGGATCAACACATATCAAGCAGTGTAGTCCAACCTTTTCTCAAACTAATGACTCTTATGAGCTGGTAGTGTTGTACTCTCAGTTTCCAGGCCACTTTTTAAAGGTATTGGTCTTGTCTCTGTCTCCACTGCATTTGTAGTTGTTCTTGTCTCTGTCTCAGACTAAGAGGACTCAGGATTTTATTTTAAGACCTGTCAAGACCACAACAGCGGTCAATGGTAGAGCAAAATGTGTATGTTTTTGTTTGAATCGCTCACATCATGCACATCAGCAAAGATTAAACTGTAATTCAAAATAATGTATGCATTAAATTGCTGGCCAACTGCAAAAGTATGTAAGTGATAATTTTGGATCTGGAGTAAATCATTTCATATATTGTATTGATAGAATACATTTATATTTTTTAATATCTTGAGTATGTAAAAAGTATGTTTTTTTTGTAAAACAGGTACAACATTAAGTTTAATTTAGGAGTTTTGACTCTAAATGAGAGAAGACAAACCAACTAAAACTGAGAGAAACTGGCATGGAGTTCACTCTGCATCTCTAACAGAGTATGTGTGCATGAGTGCAGAGGCGTCACACACTTGAAGCATGAGGTATTTCTTTAGGATGAAGAGCGCTTCAATAATAAGAATCAATGTAAATGTTCTGGGAATGTTCATAGCGTTCTTCCTCAGTGGACGGACACTAAGAGCAGCAAATCTCATTCATCCACCACATTACGAGTCAGTAACTACTGAATTCTCTCTAAAGCCTGAGAACAGTACAGGCCAGATCACACGCTTACACACATTAATAACATTAGCATACCAACATATTAGCAGGAAAAGATTGCTTCAACCACAACAAACACTATCAGGTCATAATCGGTCTCATAGAGGATAAAACTTGAAGGAGTCCGAGCCGTTGTGTTGTTACGCCACTTGGCAGATTGTGTGCCAAAGAACTGTGACATAACAGCTCAGGCGAACTGAAGAAGAGGATTAGCTAAACGCTAACAATTAAAGGCGTTTAGCTAGCACGCTAAGGTGAAACAGAGTTTGCTTGTTTGTCTTGACTTCTGTTGCCTGGGTGAACAAACCGTCACATTAGCTAAGCCTCGCTGAGGGGGTCCGGCTGCTTTTGGCACTGTTTAGCAAACAGTTTTATCTGAACTATCATTCACAAATACACATGATGCACACAAAGTGAGGGACGGAAACACTAGGCCTTCTAGTAAAAGGCCTGTTTACACTAAATTATTCAGCCTGAAGTTTAAAAAAACAGTTAATAAATCAATGCACACTTATGAACTCCTTCACACAAGTCTGAAGTATTGTCTGGAATAGTTGTACTTTATTGTATACAAAATATCACACTGCAAAAATCTACATTGTAAAAAAAAAAAAGTAGTAAATTATTCACTTGACTCTGTATGCTACAGTTTCCAGCAGAAATGAACACTGGTGGCAGTAAAACACTAATAACTTGTATTCTTTTTGACACAAATCATGAGTTGCTGGTAATCGATCAATAAAGACTTATTTTTCACCTGATTCCCATGTTCTGATCTCAAACCCTTTTACCATAATGCGTGAAACATGAATCATGATAGAGCTCAAATACCAGTAGAAACAAGCTAAATGACATTACTTCAGCAAATGCATTTTTAACTCAGATTGAAATGAATAAATAAATGACGAATAAAGCCAAAATATTAAATGTCATGAATGTATATTTACTGAGTAATCCACTATATTTTGTAGAGGGAGTCAAATTGACAATTTTCACTGGGGATTTGGAGCCAAATCACAGAGGAGCAAAATGACTTTAGAAATTTAGCAGCATCATTAATTTATTACTTCTTGTGTTTTTTTCTCAAAGTTTGCATGCCTGTAACTCAAGAAGTATTAAAGATCTCTTAATATGCTTGTATGTTCTTGTTCTAGTATCTTAATTCTTAAGGCCCAACATGGTTCATTTCCAGAGTGGAGATCTTAATGCGGCTCCATAAGTAAATTGATAAATTGTACACATTTTCAGTGGTCAGAAACCAAATTTGGGTCACTTTGCATACAGCTGATACTTTTTTCTTTTCAGACACTAAAGGTGATGATACACAGGGCAACTTTTTGAGCAATGTTGCCATCAATGGGCAACCAGGTGACACACAGGGCCCACGACCGATCTGAAGTATCCAGATAGAAATTCGTTGCTCATTCTCAATGGGAAAGTGCCCAAGCGTCATCGTTCGGCAACATTGTTCAAAAAAACTTAAGAGGCAGGCAGTAGAAAATTAATGTCACAGCTCCAATAACTTATTAGGACATTAAACAGATCTTTCAACTGACTCTGAAAAACACCAAGGGAAAGATTGTTCTCTTACGAGAGTATCTCTCGTACTGCGTAATATCTTACGCTATGGGGAAACCTCTTTTCCACGAGATATTGAAGCCAAAAATTATCCTTTAATTTTGATTAATGTAAAACGCTGTGCGGCAGCGTGCAGACATAGGCAAGACGGCTCGCGCGCCTATTGGCTGCCCTGCGGCAACAGCAGCAAGCCTATCGAGAGTGGCCCTGCGTGACGTGACATCCAATGGGACATCCAGGCGTGGCCTTGGCCTATAAATACGCTCGACAGGCTGATATAACTGATTTTCACCTCTTCAGCGAAGCACTACTGCATCGCTGGATCCGGAGTGAGAAGCCGCGCCGTCTGATTGTAAGCCTTCTGCGGGACGAGCCTTCGAGCCTGAAGCCGCTGGCCTGCACCTCGCCGCCTTCAGCCGCCGTACCTGCTATGCTTTCCGGCGTTAATATCCTTTTCACTGCTGAGTGTGTGTTCGCCGCTGCGACTCACACTCTATCTCGGTTTTATCTGTTCTAAAAGAGCAAGCGTCTTTTTAAAGATGCAAAGATAAATATCTGTCTATGACAGCACGTCTGTCGCCGGAGCGAGGACTGGACATTCAGCGCGCCGTGAAATCCTTCTGCCGCGGTTCTATAGTCCCGCTCAAACGGTTTCAGAAAATGCTGGGTCTCATGGCCTCAGCATCTTCGGTACTTCAGCTGGGCCTGCTTCGCATGCGCCCACTGCAGTTATAGCTGAAACCGCGAGTTCCGCCCGGGGCATGGGCCGCTGGTCTGTTTCGCCTCAGGGTCGACAGGAAATGCGTCTCAGCTCTGAAACCTTGGAAAAAAGCCAACTGGTACCAGTCAGGCGTGAGTCTGGGGACTCCCTCGAGTGTGATGGTGGAGTGTGATGGAGGCGTCCACGGACGCCTCCACCTCGGGATGGGGAGCGCTGCTCGAGGGCAGATCGTTCTTTGGCCAGTGGTCAGAACGGGAGAAGCTCCTACACATAAACTCTCTAGAAATGCTGGCAGTAGACAACGCTCTAAGGCGCTTTTGTCCCCAGATAAAAGGCCGCCACGTCTTAGTCCGGTCGGACAACATGTCAGTGGTGGCGTACATAAATCACCAGGGCGGCGTCAGGTCCCGAAGCCTTTACAGGCTGACGAAACGCCTCCTGGACTGAAAGCAGCGCATGTGCCTGGTCACCTGAATCTGGGACCAGACAGACTGTCCAGAAACAATGTCCCGGCAGGGGAATGGTCGCTGCACCCGCAGAAGATCCAACTGCTGTGGGAGACATTCGGCAGAGCGCAGGTGGACCTGTTCGCGTCCCAGGAAAACGCTCACTGTCCGAACTTTTTCTCCAAGAGCAGGGATGCGCTGGCCCACGTATGGCCCCGACGCCCCCTCTATGCTTTTCAGGAGTCTCGCTCCTGCCTCAAGTGCTGGAACGAATCAGGGAAAATGGATGCCCAGTGCTGCTCGTGGCTCCGCTATGGACGAACCAGACCTGGTTCCCAGTCCTGATGCAGCTGACCAGCACTGCCCAGTGGCCGATACCGGTGAGGAGAGACCTCCTCTCTCAGGCAAAGGGCTCGATTTGGCATCCTCGCCCGGAATTATGGTCCCTACATGTGTGGGCCATCAACGGGTACCTGCTAACCTCCCGGAGGGAGTGTTAAACACGATCACGCAGGCTAGGGCCCCGTCTACTAGACGGCTCTACTCCTCGAAATGGTCAGTGTTCTCTACCTGGTGTCAAGCTCAGGGCTTTTCACCCGTAGACTGCGGGGTTACGGAAGTGCTCTCCTTCCTTCAGGAGCTGCTGGATAAGTGTAGAACCCCGTCCACGCTCAAAGTATATGTGGCGGCCATAACAGCGTTTGCAAAACCGACGTCTGGTCAGTCACTGGGGAAAAACGACCTCGTCGTGCGATTCCTCAGGGGAGCTCGGAGGCTGAATCCTCCCAGACCTCCCTCAGTCCCTATGTGGGACCTTTCTACGGTTCTGGAAGCCCTGAAAGGTGCCCCATTCGAGCCAATCCATTTGTCAGACATGAAGCACCTGTCTTTCAAAACGGTATTTCTTGTGGCTCTGGCTTCAATGAAGCGCGTGGGGGACTTACAGGCGCTTTCAGTAAGCGCGTCCTGTATGGAGTTTGGGCCTAATAACTCAAAAGTCATACTCAAACCAAGGCACGGGTACGTGCCCAAATCCCTCAACACACCGTTCAGGGCCCAGGTTATTTCCCTGTGCGCCCTCCCGGTGAACAATGAGGAGGCGGATGCTAATCTCCTTTGCCCCGTCAGGGCGCTGAGAGCTTATGTGTCCCGCTCGTCTGTCTTCAGGCAGACCGAGCAGCTCTTTGTTTTGTTTGGCGGACGCTCCAAGGGACTGGCCGCATCAAAACAGAGCCCATCCAGATGGATAGTCGATGCCATAGCACTGGCTTACACTTCTAAAGGCCTGCAGGGTCCTTTGGGTGTCAGAGCGCACTCCACGAGAGGCTTGGCCTCTTCGTGGGCGTGGTCTAGTGGGATTTCCTTGCATGATATCTGTCTGGCGGCGGGCTGGTCCTCGCCGTCTACATTTATAAGGTTCTATAACCTAGAGGTTCCCACCTTACAGGCCAAGCTGCTGTCGGTCTAGAATTCAGTACTATCTATCCCGCTGCGCCGGCGCAGAATGCTGAGTTTTTGCTTGAGCATCGCTCACTGATCGATGGAACAGCTCCATGGGTGATGAATAGCCCGTACTTTTGCCCAGTTCAGGCTGAACGCGTTCACCCCGTCTGCGGGAAATACTGTTAACATAACTAGCTCCTGTGGGACGCTATTTCATGGGGAATGATGCTGGTAGCCTCTCTTCTCCGACTCTCTGTGAGTCTACGGTGATTATGCACTATATGAGCCCCAGGCTACTGCCCTTGGGACTTTGGTGTCGGATCTCAGTACGCACGGCGTCTTACATTGTGTTCCCCATAGCGTAAGATATTACGCAGTACGAGAGATACTCTCGTAAGAGAACGTACTCGGTTACTAACGTAACCTCGGTTCTCTCTAGAGAGGGAACGAGTACTGCGTATCTTGCCGTGCATACAACAGCGCTGGTTTGCTTCAGCGATGAAAACCAGTTATATCAGCCTGTCGAGCTTATTTATAGGCCAAGGCCACGCCTATTCTGGCGGGACGTGACGAAATGGGCGCGAAGCGCCCCCATTGGATGTCACGTCACGCAGGGCCTCTCTCGATAGGTTTGCTGCTGTTGCCGCAGGGCAGCCAATAGGCGCGCGAGCCGTCTTGCCTATGTCTGCACGCTGCCGCACAGCGTTTTACATTAATCAAAATTAAAGGATAATTTTTGGCTTCAATATCTCGTGGAAAAGAGGTTTCCCCATAGAGTAAGATATTACCCAGTACTCGTTCCCTCTCTAGAGAGAACCGAGGTTACGTTAGTAACCGAGTACGTTTTTTGGCACTCAGAGAGTATGTTGTACGCAGTTGTTTTGATTGAGAGAAACAAGAGACATTTCTAGTTTCAACATTACTTGTTCTTCAGATATTCCTCTTTAAAGACTGTTCCACAGGTGCACGTGCAATAATTGTTTATGGTTCATTGAACAATCATGAAAAACATTTTTTAAACACTTTTAAATAAAGAAACAAAAATGACCTTTATGCAGTATCCCGAAAAAGGGGCATTTATTTAATAAAGATTTCATTTATTATTTGGATAGTGAAAGAAATGACCATTAAATACCATTGAAATGAAATTAAGAATGCAATACTACAACAATACACATTTTTTGTATTTGTGTTCCATGCATTCATGGCCAAAAAATGTGTTACCTCAGTTTAACTTAGTTAAATTGTAGCCATGATTTAAATAAAACTAATGAATAAGTTGTGGGGAAAGTTGTCTCGTGCGGGGCTTCATATAAAGTTTCAGATGTTAGGTCAATATTCTTTAATTTCTCAGCTTCTGAAAAAAATTTCACCCAATCAATGCCATTTACTGAGAATGACACAAATGTCGCAAATAATTTGCTACAAATAGTAATTTGTTAAAAAAAAAGGATTATTTTAGAAATTATTTTGATATTTTGATATTTAAAAAAAAATCATGCTTGGATTGAAAATCTAAAAATATTATTTGTTTATTTTATTTTTTTATCTTGAGGTCCAGACGGATCCATTTAATTAGCTAAATCCACCAACTTGAGGGTAAAAACACCTCCTTCATTTTAGGTTATAGAAGCCTTACAAAAATCTATTAAATCGACCAGTTAAAGGTTGACGGCCACAAAGAGCCTATGACCTTAATAATGCATCTCTACAAACATATATTACTGCTGATGAATAATAAATGCTCTTCACTCACATCTATGAACGTTCTTCTTAACACAGCGGGGAACCAAGATCTGCGTTTTTGGTAGCTTTGCATAAATGGACAGAAATCCAACCTGTTACTTCTCGCAAAGCTTTTTATCGAACGCTTATCCACAACTGCTTAGAAAATACTCCGACTCTGGCCAACATAGAGGCAAGTGTTAACAGATGAAGGTGAGTGTAATGGGGGAGCACTGTGTGTAATTTGATTGCGTTCTAGCACACCTGTTCTTGCCTCACGCAGTCCCACCGGACGGGCGCAGGACCGGGGGAAAACGTTCCTCCATCCACTCAGAGCTGAGAGCTCAAACCTGACAGAGTCGGACTCCAAGCGCTGTCACTTCCTGTGATTAAGTCCAGCGCCAGCATCTCTAATTCAAGGATCACTCTGGGAAATGAACAAACGCAGTGATAAAGCACTGACTCTTCTCCCAGCTTGCAGTGTATCTGGCGACGGCAGGACAGCAGCTCTAGGGAGACATGACGCTTTTGTCTGGATCCATTCAGTTAAAAAGAAAGGTTAAAAAAAGGTTCAAATGTAATTGATAGGCAGTGACAGTGTGTTGTTGTAGTTTTATTGGTAACACTTTACAATAAGGTTTTATTAGTTAACATTAGTTAACATGAACTAATAATGAAATGCACTCCCGCATTTATTAATCTTTGTTAATGTTAATTTCAACATTTAATAATTCATACTAAAATCAAAAGTTGTATTTATTAACATTCGTTAATGCAAATTGAACTAACACGAACAAACACTGAACAGCTGTATTTTTATTAACTAACATTAACAAAGATTAACACACTAACAAATGTATTCTACAATGGTTAGTTCATGTTAGTTAATACATTAACAAATGAAACCTCATTGTAAAGTGTTACCGTATACATTTTTTTACTATTTTAAATTAGCTTTTATTTTTATATTGTCAGTTTTCATTTAACTTAATTTTTAAATTTAAATTTAACTTAACTTCATTTAAAAGTATATTTTTAATAAATTTGTTATGTGCTTTTGTCATTTATATTTATATATATATAATTTTCATTTCAGTTTTAGTTATTTAATTTGAGTTAGTAATTTTTATGCTGCAACTTAAATTTGTTTCCCTTTCCAATGCACAATTTTTGCATTTTGTTTAACGTTATTCATCTAATATTTAAATTGTATTTTACTTTAACTTAATTTCAGTTAATTAAATGTTTCAGTACTTTTAGTTTTAGTTAACAATAATAACCCTGTATTGTTACATCTAGTATGAAGGACATGTTTTTAATTCCTAAATTAAAATATGTTTTTTATGATTTTTGTGGGGCTTAAAGTCAAAAATGTCAAGTTGGTAATGCTGTCTGGAGATAAAGGGAAAAAAAACTAATTGAAAACCATAAATAGTTTGGCATGGTCTTTGCTATTATTAAAATACTATTATTATTATTATTATTATTATCATTATCATCATAATTAAAAAAATAAGCAGCAAAGCCAGTTTGTTTACAAATATTTATTAATATTTGAAAAAAATATTTTTTCAAGTTTTTCCCACAAAATCAGTGTGGTTTCACTAAGAAAACCCTAAAACATTAAATGATATCACAGAACCGACCACTCATGACGATGCTGAATGTTTTTTTTTAAATAATATTTCATATATATTTCACACATTTAATATTTATAATATTAATAACATTTCATATAAAAAATACAACTTTTTTAAGTAAAGGTCAAATGGTACGACCCCAAAAAAACTTCTTGATGTGATAACTTAAAATTGTTTGGTCTTGTAAAACAGTTTTGAAAACATTTTTGAAAAAAATAATCCAGAAATATGTAATTACTTTTTACTTGGCGGTTACATCATTTGACATCACTAAATTATTAAATGAAATGTTGGGGTGAAAATTGACCAACTACTTCTTACTAGATTTTTCCCTGGACATTCTCGTTTGTCACTGGCTCTCTACCATCGCCATCTGCCGTTAAAGCAGATGAAAATGTTTAAACCAAATGGGTTTCATTTCATTTGTAACTTTCTTTTCAAGCAGAGAGAATCTACATTGGAACATTGTAATAGGATATGCGTCTTTTGTCGCGCCGTGCAGGTAAAATATTCTCTTTATAGAGGTCGCTGTATTTACAGAGGCAGCCACAACTGAATCAGGCCAAGCACACAGCAACCATTGTAACCTAGTTTCAGAGAAATAATCCACGTAAACTGCACTCTTCCCACTGGGAGATGATGGGAAAAGACAAATAGCTGCCCTAGGGTTCGAGCCGTGTGTGAGCCAGCGGACTGTGCAAAAAACGAGTCTTTAGAAACTTTAGAAGTCAACACAAGTTCCATTTTACTTGTAATGTGACGTATTTACGTGTCCTTTTCGGAGCCTGATACTTTTGGACCCCATTGACTTTCATTGTGCGGACAAAAACAGCTGAAACTTTCTTTTGCGTTAAATCGTAAGTGAGAAAAGTAAGATAGAATAAATATATTTGGGTGAATTATCCCTTTAAAAGACAGGTCTTCCAGGATGAGTTCAACTGTAACGACCCGCAGACAACAGGTGTGAGCTGAAGTCCCTAAAACATACAGTTCGCTGGAGAAACGCTGAGTGGGTTTATGTCAAATCCGGCCTTGAGGCCTGAATACACAACGGCTGTGAAAGGAAAAGAATAAGGAGACAGTTGTATTCTCTTCTGCTTCTCCTGGGTAGCCTCATTAGTATCTCTCCGGCCGCTGAACGCATGAGGGGAGGAGATAGGAGTCGTCCAGAGAACAGATGAACGGAGAGAGATACGGACTGACATTTGCAAGAGAGGAATGGCAGGATTAGTGCGATGGGAACACAGCCAGAGAAAGATTAAACGGACATGGGACATGGGACAGGGGGGCGGGGGGGTGTTTTAGCAAGTTAACCTCAAGTCAGGTCAGCCAAGAGGCCGTGAACTTTAACTTCTCACGTGATCCGTTACAAATTAGTCCTGCTGAAGATATTGAACCGTTTGAACACTCAGTTTTGATTTCATGTCTCTTTAAGAGATAGGTCACCCACAAATAAAAGTTGTTATTATTCACTCACTCTCATGTCTTTTCAAACCCCGTATGATCTGATCTGAGAACCTGAGAGGTGTAAAGAGTGTCTTCAGCACCTTGGACAGCACTCCCCGCTCTTCATGCACTATACTGGGACGTCTCACGAACACACATACACCGCTCTGGACCCTTGGATCAGATCCAGATATGACATATTCCCACAGAGGACATTGAGCGAGAGGTCTGAGCCAGTCTCAAGGTTTAAATGAGTGTCTGAGCTTCCAGTTCTGGCAACATTCACACATTGGCTAGAGGACTGGGTGAATCACACTCTGAAGCACTCGCTTTACCGGAAGCTACAGCTGCAGAGTTGTTCTTCATTTAAAACAAAAAAAAGAAGGAAAAAAGGAAAGAGAAAGCATTTTCCATACATATAAAAAAAAACAAAAAGAATTGTGGCCAGAATTATGCTTAAAGGTGCAGTAAGTAAGTTTTTGACTAAAGCATTAAAATACCATAATATGTTTGCAGATATTTAGGAAAGATGCTGAGTTCATATACTCGTTTCTCTGATATCACTTCTACATCCAGTTATTCTACTGTGAAATGTGTGTACTGTGTCCGAATGTCTGTTTTTGTTTTGGTTGTTATATCTCACGTTGCCAATTTACCCAATAGTATTTTCCAAGCACAGGTTGCCAGTTGGCGGAAAACACAGCGTATTGCAGTCATGGAAGCCAGCGAACAAACTGGGTCCGAGATCGCAGATTATACCCAACCTAAAAAGCCTCAGCATCCATCTAAAAATCTCTATGAACAGGAGCATATTAAAATGCGATATCAACTCATCATAAATCAATAAATGAACTCATCAACTTATAGTGTGTAAGTCTTCTCGCCTTCCATTGTCAATTGCGCTTGTTCCTGTTGTGTGTCCTCAATCTGGCAACCCGTGTGAGCGTCGAGTCTGGGGGGGGGGGGGGGGGGTTGGAGACAACTCTCTCCAATATTTTAAATTTGGACTGCAGTACCTTTTCCCACCACTATCTGTCCTTCTTACAGACTGCACATTTGAATATCCAGAAAGGGCGGGGGGTAATTGTACTTATTTCTATATGGAGTAAAAAATGAAAAGTTTTCTTATTGACTATTTTGACCATTTTCACAAGATCCCCTATTCAGATTTTGCATCCATACATCCACAATGCAATGGGCAGATTCACATAAAGTGAAAACACATGGCATCACAAGGCAAATATTATAACATTACAATTCTTGTTGCTCACATTGACTTTGTTGCAAATGCCAATGACTCTCCAAGAAATCAGGCATAATTCAAATTAATTTGCTTGAGTACTTGAGCGTGCCGAAGACTTCAGAGATAGATGTATGACAGGGAACAGGTTTTCTTTAAGTTAGTCTTAAAGGAATAACTCACTTAAAAATTAAATTTCTGTGATAATTTACTCACCCTCAAGCTGTTTCAAACCTGTATGAGTTTATTTCTTCTGCTGAACACAAATGAAGATATTTTGAATAATGTCGGTAACCAACAGTTGATGTCCATTGACTTCCATAGTAGGAAAAAACATACTATGGAAGTTATTGGGGTCCATCAACTGTTGGTTACCGACATTCTTCAAAATATCTTCCTGTAAGTAAATGACAGAATTTTCATTTTTAAGTGGACCATTTCTTTAAGTCTTCCAGGAATACCCAGTCCCTATAGGCGTCTGGAGTCCAAGCCTGGTGCTGTTCCCCTGGGGTGCAAACACCAGCTGCCCGAACCTCCAGTCGGCCCCTGGGAGCCGAGCCCGACCCGAGAGCCCGGGAACAGAGTGCTCTCCAGGGAGCTTTCCTACTTCTATTATCACCTCAAACCCACTCTCACCTGGAGCCAGACACACAGATGATGGCAATTGAGCTGAGGGACTGTTTCCAAGTCCATATCTGAATCAAGAAAGAAGAAAAACCTTACAATCGAAATATATTCTAAACTCCAATAGTTTATGTACAGAGGCAGTAAGCATCTGTCTAGCCAAATCAATCATTTTACTACTATAATTTGACGCATCATTTGCTTCTTTTATTTATAGTTATTTTGACATTAATGTTAAATAATTCATGTCAATAATTGAGAGAAAATAATTAATTTTAATATTTATATTTTCTATTATCATTACTACCCTTCCAAACTGATGAAAAGCACACCACTGTGGAGAGATCAGAGCTTTTTTAGTATAAACACCAAAGATGGTGGGAATTACAAGAGATTAAGATTCCTCACAAAAAATCCGATCCATAAACTTTGCTAATTCATGTTAGGATAAAATATTTTCAACTGAAAAACAATGTTGGCTCCAGTCCCGACACAAGTAGCAACCCAGGATGAAATACCCTCCTGGAACTGGTTAAACCCTAAATATTCATTTGACCATTTGCTATTCATGGTGATGTCAGCTGAAATGTAAATAAGTATAAGATATAATATTAGTAAAATAAATTAATAAACCGCAGCTCTAAACTTTAAAACTGCCAAAGAATTTATACTGGGGGCTTGTTACTTATCTTGGCACGATATCTACAAGTACATTCAATAAAAACCTAGATGACAATAGGATAAAATCTGAACCACAAACAGCATTTGTAATTCTTATCATTAAACAAGAGGTTATAGGGTTGTAAATATTGAGTTTCCCAACCAAATTAGGATTTGGATAAACAATCCTGCCTATATAAACAAATATTCATAGATTAATTCAGGCTTTGAAGCACACAGTCATTGGCCATGTTTGCCCAGACATATGTGAACACGGGATAAAATATAATTATGTTTGGACACAGAAAACATATGGAGAACCATTTAAATCTGAAAGCATAATTGTTTGTCCAGTGGCCAAAAGAACAGCGAATGAATTTACACAATTACAAGCAGATATGAGAAAACTCTGGAATGTAAACGTGAATGTGTGAGTCAGGAGTGAATATATATAGAGAGAGAAGCATTCGGAAATCTTCCAGCGTTTGCAGGAGATTATCCCTGCACAGGCCATCGGGGAGCGGGGGTTTCTGAGGGCTTCTGGGGAACAGAGAGAGTTCAAAATCTCCATAAAGCCTCAGAACAGAGCAGGTATTAGGGAAGGGGTTAGTGAAGGTGAAAGATTAGTACAAGGCCACTTCTACGCTGAGCTGGTTACGAGGTCAAGATTAGTTGAGTTTGAGTAGTTGTAGTAATAGAATACATATTATTTTTAATAATAATAATATAAAAAATGAAATCGAGTAACAAGCGCAATATCACATTTTGTACTGAATAGCACGAGTGCAAATGTGATATTGAATTTATATAACAGTTCAATAAAAAAATTAATTGAATAAGTATAATAATTAAATAAATAAGTTTGCCCCAAAATGAAAATTATGTTTATTTACATATATGTCATTTCAAACCAGTATGACTATACTTTATTTTGCAGACCGTAAAAAAAAAAATATTTTGAAGTGGTGTCAACCTAACTGTTTTGGTCTGTAAATAGATCTAAATACCAACTCAGACGCAGCTTCTGAAAAAAAAAAATCATGGCTGTTATAGCCTAAACATTTATGTGTAATAAATTCTATGTTGAATCAAATAAAATATTTATTTATAAAGCTACTTTTTGTAATGTCTATTTGATGTTTTTCTAATTTAAGACAATAATGACTTAAAATGATCTTTTGGGGGTAATTTATCAGCCTATTATTCAGCCTATAATCTAATTTATTTAATCTAATTAGTTTAATCAAATTAATCGGCACATTATGTAATTAATTACATTAAACATTTTATCACTTGACAGCTCTATATATATATAGAATGCAACGGGACGTTGTTTCTGAATGGTTAGTTGATGAATTTAAGTTCCTGATGTGGAGTTAACTATCTAAGTCTTTGGTTAGCATATTTTGTCATGATAATCTATAAAATAGCACGTGTGGGAACTGTTGTAAGATGCCTACAGAGTGACATGCTGTTGCATTTGTGTTATGTACTGTATTGCATGTGAAAAGACGGATGCGACAGCTTGAGCAGACTCACAGATGTGCTCGACTACAGCAACTCTTCTCTTCTCAACATGGACTGCGTGTTCTGGGGGCGGGGCTTATGTAAATTTGAGGGTTAGTGATGTCACTAACCCGGGAGGAATGTTGTGTAGTCCCTACCAGCCGTTTGTTGTAGTCCTTAAAAAGTGATTTCTGTAAAAGAAAATCTCTCCCTTGGCTTTGAACTTTGAGCGTTGTAACTTTGTAGATGTTGTTTATGCTCAAACAGCAACATCACACACTAACTAAAGTTAGAAAAGTGAAATCATAATCAACCACCCCTTTGAATAATATATACTATATTTACAAAGTAATAATAATAATAATAATAATGAAAACATAATACAATATATCCCTAGTGTCTGTAAGCTTTGGGTGTGAGCACACTCCTTCATACTTAAACATATACAATAATTCATGTTATTCTCGGAGCAGCCAAATGAAAATATTCATATCCTGCAAACAAACACCACAAAAGACTATTCTCATGTTTACACCAAACAAAGAGTCTGAATGTTTCCAAAATCTGTCATCTCATGGTGTCCCTCGATTCAAAAATATATTACAAAAATAAAAATACAATAATATAGGAACTTCTCTATATTAACGGATAGATGAGGGGAAAATGCACATCTAACCAATCTTTAATTATTACTGAATTATCAGTAATACTGCAGATTAAATTCAAAGTTAAAAAACAAAGTTAAAATCTTCATTTGTATCTGTTAGAAGCTGTTAAAATAAGGGCTGATGTTCATATTAGTAATTATAGCACAGAGTACAAAAAGAGATACAGTACCTCAGCTTCTGAAGCCTCATTTAGATCAGAAAACTAGCAACCAAAAGCTGAAGCACACTATAAACTAAAAAAGAAAAACAATACAAAATAGCACTTACTGATGCCCATGAATGCCTTTACATAGAGTATATTTCAGTTCAGGTTTATGAATGAAAAGTCGTCAGCTAGTGCATTTCTGTTGCAGAACAAACAAAATCTAAATACATTTATTTTAATTAAAAAAAAATCACTAAATCCAAATAACTTAGAATTAGAATATAATTTAAATAAGTAAGTTACATGATTATTTTGAATTATAAAAATTATAATTCTGAATAACGCCATTAATCAGCCAATATGTCAGTCTACCACAACTGACATCTAGAGAAACTTCACTTTTGAGTTGGGCTACCATTAACAGACAAACCTTCAAAAATGCACAGCTTTTCTAAACTCATTCTCATCATCATAATCTTCAACATCACCATCATCGTCATCGTCTCCCACAGAGGCTTGTTTGGGAAAGAACTGGCCAAGTGAGCTCTCAGTGAAATCAGGAAAGATTGAGGCTTTGCCCCCAGGCTTGCCAATTCTTGCCTGTGGAGTTTGGATGTGATTTCCCAAAGGGTCCTGAGAAACATGCCCCGTCTCATCAGTGAATTAACACACACACTCTCGATGCTTCTTCCTCCTGATGAGGTGTCTGCTTCTGAAAGCCTTTTCAGAGGAGAAAAAATGGTACCAGTGGGTACGTCAAGCCTTGAGAATCGGCAGAACTAAAAGTGTGTGTGTGTGTGTGTTTGTGTTTGTGTGTGTGTGTGTGTGTGTGTGTGTGTGTGTGTGTGTGTGTGTGTGTGTGTGTGTGTGTGTGTGTGTGTGTGTGTGTGTGTAACCCATAAAAACTGTGAGACTGTCACATATGATGATCTGAAGTGTCTCTCAGTAATCTTATATAGATTAAATTGAAACTAGCTAGCACCCACAGCCAACATCAGACAATCAAAGGAAATTGCACTTTATCAGCAAATGTGTTGATACAGCACAAGCAGGAATCTTGCTAATGTCTTAGGGTGATATTAGCTTGTTTGAACCCTTCAATCGTTCATTTCAATTGTTAGAATTAAACACTGTTACTGTATCTCTAAGACTTTTAAATGTAAAAGTTGTGGCTAAAATAAAAAAATTGCAATTTTATTTCTCACAAATGCATATTTCTCATAAATGCAACTATTTCTTGGAATTGTGACTTTATATCTCATAATTGCAATTTTATATCTCACATTTTCAATGTTATGTCTTGCAATTGGATTTTCTTTTTCTCGCAATTGCAAATACACTATATTGCCAAAAGTTTTTTCTGGAAGCGCATTTGTGAGGTCAGGCATGATGTTGGACGAGAAGGCTTGGCTCGCAGTCTCTGCTCTTATTCATCCCAAAGGTGCTCTATCGGGTTGAGGTCGGGACTCTGTGCAGGCCAGTCAAGTTCCTCCACACCAAACTCGCTCATCCATGTCTTTATTGACCTTGCTTTGTGCACTGGTGCGCAGTCATGTTGGAACAGGAACATCCCCAAACTGTTCCCACAAAGTTGGGAGCATGAAATTGTCCAAAATGTCTTGGTATGCTGAAGCATTAAGAGTTCCTTTCACTGGAACTAAGAGGCCAAGCCCAACCCCTGAAAAACAACCCCACACCATAATCCCCCCTCCAGCAAACTTTACACTTGGCACAATGCATTCAGGAAAGTCCCGTTCTCCTGGCAACTGCCAAACCCAGACTCGTCCATCGGATTGCCAGACAGAAGCGTGATTCATCACTCCAGAGAACACGTCTCCACTGCTCTAGTCCAGTGACGACGTGCTTTACACCACAGCATCCGACGCTTTGCATTACACTTGATGATGTAAAGCTTGGATGCAGCTGTTCTGCCCTGGAAACCCATTACATGAAGCTCTACACACTGTTCATGAGCTAATCTGAAGGCCACACGAAGTTTGGAGGTCTGTAGCTATTGACTGCAGAAAGTGTGCGACTTCTGCGCACCTCAGCATGTGCTGACCCCGCTCTGTGATTTTACGTGGCCTACGACTTCATGGCGGAGTTGCTGTTATTCCCAATTGCTTCCACTTTGTTATAATACCACTAACAGTTGACAGTGGAATATTTAGTAGTGAGGAAATTATTTTGCACAGGTGGCAACCTATCACGGTACCGCGCTTGAATTGACTGAGCTCCTGAGAGCAACCCATTCTTTCACAAATGTTTGTAGAAGCAGTCTGCATGCCTAGGTGCTTGATTTTATATAACTGTGGCCATTCAATGATTTGGAGAGGTGTCCCTATACTTTTGGCAATATAGTGTATGTCTCGCAATTGTGACTATATTTTGTTATTGCAACTCTGACTATCACTTAACTGAACCTTCTTGTCTCAACATTGCATGTCGCAAGTGCGACTTGGTTTGTCGCAAAGGTGGCCTTTGTTTCTCTCAAAAGCAACTATGTTTCTTGTAAATGCAACTATGTCTCGCAACTGCAACTCTGTTTCTCTCAACTGTGACTTTTTTCTTGTCCTGACTTATATCACAGTGTGACTTGCTTATAGGTCTTAAGTCAAAAATCATAAGTCTGATTGCTTAGAAAAGTACCATCACACCTCTCCTAAATGAGCCACATGATATG
The DNA here is from genome assembly GCA_026230005.1 of Gila orcuttii. Lineage (NCBI taxonomy): Eukaryota > Metazoa > Chordata > Actinopteri > Cypriniformes > Leuciscidae > Gila > Gila orcuttii. The sequence goes on from JAPDVR010000025.1 coordinate 23,002,837, forward strand.
AGGTATTACTTATGTGTGTAGCATATACAGTGAAGGACGAGTTACACATTGAAGTTTAATAACCGTAATGTTGAAGTAAGTAGCCTAGTGCTGCCTATTCATTGCTCTTCATTTTGCTAGACAAGGTGAACCAATCAGATTGCACTTAAAGGGAAAACCAACACAATAAAGACCCCCTGATGACCTCGAGCACCTCAGGGCTCATCCGTCACGACTCCACTGATCAGCCGCCTAATGAAACTTTTAATACTTCACTTGGCGTGATGGATTACACATGCTTAATTTCCAATGTTTCATCCTAAATCTCTTTTCCCAGAGCAAGGAAAACCTCAGCTGTCCGAGATGCTGCAGTCGAGCGTTTGACTCATTTGAAGGCACGATTGCATGCTAGGCCTCTCTCACATTCACGCTCTAGCCTTCTCAAATTAGCTTGGTAATAGCCGACATATCAAGGGGCTTTTGAAAGCAGAGGGGGAAACAGGGAATGGTAATGGAGTGAAATGAATGCTGATGAAGGCTTTTAATTTTTTGTCTTATATTTTACGCAGCGAATATTCGTCTTTGTGTGAAATGGAAAACAAATCTGTCTAATCAACCCTAGTTAGATGTTGTGCAGTACGACTGAGCAGGTGTTTAGCAGTGGTTCACACTATAAAGATTTAATGTTTTGCTATGTTTCTTCCATTTAATATGGTGATGTGCTGGAATCTTTAAGTTGTATCTTTAAGAGTTTTGTTTGACAATTAATTAAGTTTAATTCCAACACGATGAGTTTCATTCACCATGCGCACATTGCGCATGAGTGCAAAACCTGAGTGCAAATAGTTTCATGCATTATAGCTTGATCTGGGATAGGTTCTACACATAAATGCATTAATATACAAATTCTTTTAGGAAAAGGTATCGAACAATTACTGAAAAAACAATGGATCTAACTAATAGTAGGCTTATCTCAAATACCAGATTTTACTGAGTAACACTGTTACATTTACATTTAATCATTTAGCAGATGCTTTTATACAAAGCGACTTAAAAATGAGGAAAGCAATAGAAGCGATCAAACCAACACAGCACAGTGCATGTAGCAAGTTTTTTTTTTTATATATATATATATATATATAATATTAAAGTCCCCCTGTGGTGAAAATCAAGCTTTTAATGTTGTTTATATGTCTATGTGGTATTTTTAATATGCTTTAAGACAAACTATGTGTAAATTCATAAGTTAACACCATTGCTGAGTATTTTCTCTTTAAAACTGCAGTGAACCAAAGACCGTCACTGGTGAATAGTTGAATGAATAGTTGAAATAAAGTCGTTATTTTTGTTTTTTTTGCACACAAAAATTATTCTCGTCGTTTGATAAATTTAGGATTGAGCCACTGTAGTCACTTGGACTATTTTAACAATGTCTTTAATAACTTTTCGGGGAACAAGTTTCAATCCCTGAAGAAGCCTATGGACTAGTATGGAGGAGTGATCCAGCTCTCAGATTTCATCAAAAATATCTTAATTTGTCTTATGAAGATGAACGAAGGTCTTACGGGGTTGAACAACATGAGGGTGAGTAAATACTGACAGAATTTTCATTTTTGGGTGAACTATCCCTTTAAATACATAAAGTAGGTTTGTGTAATTAAACGTTTAATTAATGCAGGTTTGAGTGATATTGTGAGTTTGTATTTCACTGTTTTTATTCATTTTGAGGAAAACTGAATCTGTTTTTGTGCAAGTGAGATGAGTAAATGCATGTTTAAATTAGTCTAGATCTACAATAAGAATCATGTTTACACAGCACACACAACGCCTCTGCACTTAACTTGCGTTATTATTTGAAAAATTAACTTAGATATTGTGTTGTAAATTTAAAAGTAATGCATTATTTTACAAGTTACTCAGAAAAAGTAATCTGATTACATAACTTGTGTTACTTGTAATGCGTTACGCCAATGCCCCAAGTCACCTTTATTTATATAGCGCTTTTTACAATACAGATTGTTTCAAAGCAGCTTTACAGAGATAACAGGATAATAATGCAACAAAGTTTGTTTCTAGAAGAAAATAGTGTCATAGTCCAGTTTAAGTAAGTTCAGTGATGGTTTGTTTTTGTTGTAAAAAGTTATTAATTTAGTTAATTTATATATATATATATATATATATATATATATATATATATATATATATATATATATATATATATATATAAAATGTGATGTCATCGTCCAGCTCAGTTCAGTTCTCATAATATGTACATAAAATACAGTACATCTTACAGTAAATGAGTCAGATATTAATTCAGCAAACTGACTGACTGAGTTCAAGAACCGTCTCAAAAGAGTAATTTGCACGACACAGACACGCTGTCTGAATCAGACGACACAGACACGCTGTAAACTGTTTATTTCTGCATACAGCCCACAAGAAAGTGTTTTCTTGCTATTATATCGCAAAACACAGTCTTATCATCTCATCATCACATTAACAATGTAAAATATGAGTTCTCTAATTCAGATTCATTAAGAACATTAAAAAGGGTAAGAATAAATGTATGTGCATTTACAATTGCCGATTTCCTGTAATTAGACAAAAAGCTCTTGTAAAACAGAATCCTCTTAATGTCAGAGGTTAGGCGGTGTTTTGCAATACTAAAAAAAGTTCTTGCTATTTAAAAAGATTAGCTTTGCTAATTCATGTTCATGATTAAGTATTTCACACCCAAAAACCATGTTGTATTTTATACTCAGAACTGACTATAGTCTTCAAGGTTGCTTAACCATCATATTTTATAATAGTTTTACTCTCTAGCTTAACATCTAACGTTTTACAGGTGATTTGACAAAAACAAGATTTGTCAGTCAGAAGAAAGGTTTTGAACAGAAGACTTCAAATCACCCAAAGGAATTACACTTATCTTGCAACAGGTTTCTGTAATAATTCAAATGACAATGTGATAAAATATTAGGATTGTGATAAAAGCCTCTCGGTTCTGTTTTGTCTGGCCATCTGGAACTACGTTTAAAATGCTGGGATATCAATTCCATTGGTTAGCCCTTAGATTAAAATGATGGTGTGGTTTTTATCCCCGATGGTGATAGAGCACTGCTCATCAACATCATTGAATTTTGAAGGTCTCCAGTTTCATTGTCAGAATACAAATGCCAAATTTCATGGCTAATAAGCAAATCAAAATGAAGTCCCTAAAAGTTGTCTCCCGCCATATTTCTAAGCGTAGCCTGTTACTCAGGCGGTTATTTCTCTCGGATTGCTCCTCTCAATTCATTAACTTCAAAGCGTATTGTTTGCCCTTTCTTCTCCAAGTCTCGCTCCTTCTGAGTTTTCGCCCCAAGTGCTAGGTATGCTTACTCAAACCCAAGGACAATAGTTATACCCTTTTATTTCTTCATATTCTTTCACCATTCCTACACAGTGATCAAAGACAATGTTTTTATCAGGAATTACAAAGCTGTTTTTGTGCAGGTGTTTTTTTTTGTTTGTTTTTTTGCATGTCATGCATAAAAAGCAATTTTACACTAGCGGGATCATGAGATGGTGAAATGAATTCAAACAAATGCTATGCGGGGCATCTCTGCCTGCCAGGCACCGTAGACTAATGGTTAGGGATGTGGGCCGCTGTCAAAACAGTTGCAGGATTGATTTTAGGCAGGAATGAGCCATGAAATCCAGTCAAGGTTTCAACAGATGACCATCCAACATCCATAAACCTCATACTCAGTTTGACATGAATAAAATGAGACTCAGCCACGGTGGAATCCCAATAGAATTCAATGGATTCACAGCATAAACTTAGATGTAACAAAATCATAATACTCAGATTTTAATACAAAGTGTTAAGGTGACAAACTTTAATTTTTTGCTGTAATTAGGGCAATGTACAGCAGCACCAGAATATCACAGATACAGCAAATCATATATAAATTGTCAGACCAATAATATTGTGGCAGCGACGTATGCAAATACCACTCCTATCTGCTTCAGAAAACGAAGATCTTTTTATAATTTTAGTTTTATAAAAAATAATTGACATTATGTATACATATATACATATATATATATATATATATATATATAGTGATGAACCGATGTGAAGATTGTGGCCTGTATAGAAAACACATTTTTATGATAATCAAATAAAGAGCTATTTTCCAAAACACTTTTTTTTTTACTTTTGTAATTTATTTTCAGAAATGACTGATATTGGGCATCTTTACCTGTGTGCAAAATATGTCATCAGATTTTCAGAAGAAAAAATAAATATTTATATAAAAATACATTTTTATAAAGGATACAAGTGTGTCCTGAATTCACACTATGAATAAGCCAACCCTGAGTATTCTCAATAAACATCTAACTCACTTGAGACCAAGTCACTGTATTCTGTGAACATTGTACAACAGTTCAAAACTTTAAAGTACAGTACTGTCCTACTAAGGCAAAAGACCTTAACTTCTATTTTATAGCACAATGTTATGATAACACTTAAAATGTAATCAATATTAAACCTATTAAACTCACTATGATAAAAATGGCTTCACATGTATAAACAAGAAGTTGAAGCATAGTTGGAATGTCCTGTATGAACAAAATGACTGAGTATGTTTTTGTTTCCGCTGTTCGATCTCGCCCGCGCCTCTCTCTCTCTCCCTCTCTCCCTCTCTCCCTCTCTCCCTCTCTCCCTCTCTCCCTCTCTCCCTCTCTCTCTCTCTCTCTCTCTCTCTCTCTCTCTCTCTCTCTCTCTCTCTCTCTCTCTCTCTCTCTCTCTCTCTCTCTCTCTCGCGCATGTGTGTCTGAGGTGATTTAATTGCTACATCATAACCCCGTAACTCCAGCGCGACAATACTTTGATGGTCGGTCAGAACAAGGCAGAGTGCTGTAACTTGCCGCCTCCAGCACCTGCTTCAGCACATTATGTGTGTAATGTATGCGCGCGTGCAAAAACAACATCCCCGCCGGCCCCACATAACCCTACACACAAGTCAAATACACAGGAATGATTATCGGCCTGTTCACATCGGCCCTATTTTGACATCGGAACGATACCGATGTGTAAAAAATTGACCATATCGGCCGATATATCGTGCATCACTATATATATATATATATATACACAAATTACATTATCCAATAAAAAAAACATTATGGAATTAAATTATTTTAAATGTGAAATTTATGTGGAGTTATTTTTTTTATTTTTGTTGTGTTTGTTTGTTATCTTGTTAATATTATTTGTTGTTGTTTTTTTTTTCTTGATATTGCAGTTATTTAGGTTGACGTTTAAGTCCGAGAAGTGGCATTTTTTCCATCAGTGGACATTTAGACTAAGACAAAAAGAAAAAAGAAAAATAATGACATATGAAATAAAATAAAAATTAAATTAAATAAAAAACAAATGAAGGATGAAACTAACAGATCCATTGCATACTCATTTTCACTCAGAAATAATGATGATTTATTTCGTTTTTATTTCGTTTTTTTAGTTTTTGAAAAGACTAAATTCAATTAATTTTGTCACATGATTATTTATTTTGTCACATGATCCTTCTGAAATCATTGTAATATGCTGATTTTTTTTTACCAATATTACAGTTTTACAGTATTTTGGGCCAAATAAATGCAACCTTGGTGAGCAGAAAAGACAAATTTAAAAATGTAATTATTCAAAACATTTCACCAGTTGATCATTTAATTTTTGTTTCGTTTTTCTTTGCTAAAGCCTGAAGCTGTCATGTGGTGCGACTTCACATATTCCATATAAAAATAAAAAGAACATGTTTTTGCTGAGGGAAACATATCACATATTAATTTCTAATCATTAGTCTACTGAAATCAAGAATATCAATTTGGGCGTGAGTCTCAGTGTATGAAATTTCATGATATTTCATAAGCGTACAGCTGGTGCTTTGAAAGACGGGACCACAAGGATGTGTGTGTTTCGTTTGCTGAGCCTCGGGGATTCACTCTCACAACCAACAAAAGAAAGACGATTTTTCTGTAATCTCAGAGGAATCCAGAAGCCCTCCAACTCTCCACCGCCGGCGGAAGAACATGTTCGAGAGCGCAAACGCCGGCCAAATACATTCACAAGACTTCTCCACAGAAATACTCTGTGGAATGAGATATGAAGAACCTATTTTTTAAATAAAATATATGTTAAGCTACATTAACCAGCCATGGTCCCCTCACCATGAAGCAAACATTGCTACGACCATAATAAAAAATAAAACTATAAGAAATTGGAACCTATTGTTAATGAGATCATCCCAAACTTTGGATTCTTCTGCATCATATAATGAAAAAGAATATAAACTCTATTCAGGGCAGGTCTGGCTTCAGTAGTTTCATTAAATGGAGGGTTAAACACATTCAATAGCAGCTCTCCTGAACCCTCAGAAGCGCAGCCAACACACTGTCCACACCAGCAGACTGAACAAGAGCTGACGCCAGAAAACCACATCAGAGACAGACAAAGAGATGAACAGGCCCATATTTTACACCAAAATCTAAAGAATAGAACAAATAATTATAACTTACATTTTACCAAAAGTATAGCTATTTTTGCATTGTGACATTATTTTCAAGACAATTATTTCATGAAATTTCTCAGTGTAATGCAAAAGATATCATTATTGACCTTTGCATTGGAAGTTAATCAATCAAAAACTAACTTTAGCTGGACAATAACTTTATTCTAGAGCTGCTGTAAAGCCAAAACAACTTTCATTTCCTATTGTCACTGTAAAGCTGCTTTTGAAACTATATTGTTAAAAGCGCTATATAAACGAAGGTGACTTGACTAAATACTCAATACATTAATAAGAACACTTCTATTTTTTGATTGTTTGATTATATTGTTGATTGAATGATTATTTTTTTACATGACAATTATACAAATAATTTTTTTCTCAAATTATTATTAAACAACACAAACTTAATAAAATAATGACTATGTTTAATTCTCATTAATTTTCATGATTCAAGAATCATCCAGTCCAGATGCTTTTTTAAATAAACTTTTAAATAAAAGTAAAAAGTGATCAGTTAACTTATTTAACTTATTTTTTTAACATTCATTATGTACACTGTAAAAAGTGATCAGTTGACTTAACTTAATAATTTTAAAGCAACATGTTTGCCTCACTTTTTTTAAGTAATAAACATAATGCATAATTGAAAACATTAAGTTATGCGAACTTGACAATTCCACATAACTTAATTTTTTTAATTACACATGAAGTTTATTTACTTAATAATTTGAAGGTAACGGGTGTCCTCTCTTTTTTAAGTTAAGTGATCACTTTTTACAGTGTACATAATGAATGTTAAACAAATATTCTTAACAAATGTACATTGTTAAAATGTTACGAGGTTGGTAAAATTTATAATATTTTTAAAATAAGTCTCTAATGCTAACCAGAGCTGCATTTATTTTATAAAAAAAAAATACAGGAAAATAGTAATATTGTGAAATATTATTACAATTTTAAATAACAGTTTTCTCATTTAATTATGCTTTATATGTTTGTGAAAACCATAATACTGTTTTTAAGGATCCTTTTAATTAATTTAAAAAAAGTAACAAAAAACAGCATTTAATCCATCTTTTATAACATTATTAAAAAAATAAAGTCTTACCTTACTTAACGTTTAAGTAGCCTGCTTTAATATGTATACCTGATCACAACGCCAAAATGCAAGAAATCTTTATTGCAAAATATACAATAACTGCTTTTAATTTTTCTGATTTGGGGGGTGAAATATGACCCAGGCTTTTCCTAACAGATTCACCCAGAAATATGTGGGGCATGTTTCTTCAGTTTGACACTTTATATGACTGGTTTCAGCTCTTCATACTGCAGTCATTCACAAAAAACATTGTCCTCTCGTTCTTCCTCACAGCTCAGGGTCACATGACCTCTGTCTCTCTCGATCAGAGACACACAAGACTGAAGAATGTGAAGAATGTAAAGAAGCCTCAGTTCAGATTTCACTCCTGTGAGAATGACAGCCATGTCTTTGAAAGCATATATACAATACCAAAGCCCAGAAGCTGGATGGAGAGAAACTTGGACTAGGAGACGAGTATGTATGAGCAGTCAACAGTAAAAAAGAGGTTTTCCTCAAGGACGGGGAACCTGACCTTTCTCTCCCAGCACATTTCAAATCAGACTACAACACGATCTCAGACACCAAAAGTATCTAAAATCAAAACCCAAACAACATACAGTAGTAAGGTCCAGATGCTCCTGAACAAAATTTGATAACAAAATTACCAAAAATTTAAATAAAAGCTAAAAAAAAAAAATAAAGATAATTCTAACCATTAATGAAACTATAATGGTAAATAATACTAAAATAACACAGATATGCCCCTACATAATGAACAGCAATATTTACCTCTATGCTTAAGGACAGTCACCTCTGTGAACTTTTTTTAACAGTAACACAATCACTGAGTCATTGAATCATTGTAAACCAATCACTGTTCAAAAAAACATTCAAATTTAAATCAGAAAAATCAGGATGGAGACAGTCAAAAGGACAATTAAATCAGGATTCGGTTCTGTAAATGGTTTATCAATGCTCTATGCTGTTATTTTTTAGTGCAAAACAAAATTAATCTTTTTTTTGTACAATGACCATATCTCTCAAGTTCCAAAAAAGTATCAAAGTGCGACTGCAGGAAGAGCAGACAGAAATGTAAAGCTTTATTCACTCATAATGTTGCCCTCTACCAAAGGGGCTTTCACACCAGAGGAACCCAGAAAGACTCGAAAAGGCGAGATGATATCACGATTACATTTATTAATTAATAGACCAGAAAATAAAAAACAGAAATATTGAAATGATAAAGTTCTTTTGGCTAGTTCCTAGAATTAAGTTCCTAAAACTACCCGGTGCGAAAGCCCTTCAAAACTCGGATTCAAAAATAATAGCTTGACATGTCGCACCAGATATTGATATCCTTCCAGGATGGGGAATGGGATTTGAGAATGACAGCAGGGGGGAAGATTTTCAAAAGGCTGTTTTTAAAGCTATTAGAAGAATGTTTCCTTTTGAATTTGACAGATGTGATTACCATCATCTGCCATTGTATGTAAATTGTATAGTAAGAGGAGTCTCCTCCTGGGCTAATCAGGAAGACAAACACAGACATGCCACCCAATCCATCAAACCAAGATGTTTTAGATGTGAAAATACAAAAAAGAGTGTGTGAGATTATATTTTGCATTCGGCCACCCATGGAAACCAGGGTGACCTTTTGTGACCTTCCCCACTAGCCACCTGCCAGTTAGCCTGTTCTCCACTGATCCCCTGAGAGACCATTTTTTCCCTCCTCCAAATTAACCACACCGAGAGTACCCATTACCACACCAATTACAATACACATCAGCCTGTCTCTCGCAGACTGTCCCCAAACCCTCTGATCACGGGGCTCTTTCAACCCCCAGCCTTGAGGCTTTCTGCCGGGACAGCGGCGCCTGAAATCTCCCACCGCATTCGTTAAAGCCAGAGGAAACAGGGAAGCGCCCAGGGCTGTGGAGCAGGACAGGCTTGAAAGGATGTCTAAGCACATTTCACTTAGAAACATATTGATTCGCCTACCACACCTTCTCCAGAGTAACTGCGGTGTCTTCACGCTCTGCGATGCCTCCCTATGGGCCTTCGTCGGGATACAGCTAACGTTGCTACAGTGTTAATGTTGTTTATTTGTTTACTTGTTTACTATGACCTGTATCGAAGAACAAAAGGAGAACAGCGGATCAGTCCTACACGCCGTACAAACAACTGTCAGACACCATCTGAAAGTGACGGATCAAAGCTTGACTTTCCTGATCAAAGTGTTACGTATCGAAGCCGAAACCCTTCTGCATATGCACGTAGGTGTCCCTGTGTTGTTTTCTTTTTGTCCTCTCACATGACAGACATGTCCCACTTAGAGATCAGTTCATGTGGAATAAATGCTAATATATCCATGAGCACAACGATACAACATACTGAACAAACTTCCATCCCTCACGTCAAATTAAATATGGCATCAATTAGTTGTTATGTATGTGCAAAACACAATTTTTTAAAGTCCCCCTGTAGTCAATCGTTTTATCCCTTAAAACTCATCTTTGATCACCAAAATGACATATTCAAGCGTTTTTTTAAACGCTATAATAAAAAATATAGCTTGAATGTAACTCTACACCCTTGCCTCATTTAGTATACGCGGTTCTCCAAATATGCAAATCAGCCCCGCCTCCATTCCCTCACTCACACCAGCTCAGAGATCCACACCTTGACCTGATTGGTCACGAGGTAGTTTGTGACGCCAGAAACACCAGCGATTTCAAACCGTGTTTTTGAGACGGTCTTTGGTTCACTGCAGTTTTAAGGAGAAAATACTCAGCAATGGTGTTGAATTATGAATTTACACATAGTTTGTCTTAAAGCCTAATAAAAAAAACCACATAGACACATAAACAACATTAAAACCTTGATTTTCACCACATAAGGACTTTAAATCGACTAGTCGTAGTTTTCTGAACTACTAGTAGACTAATAGTACTTGAGGAAACTGGTTTTAGGTTAACCTAACCAGAAGCAGAAGGACTTTTCATATAATTTCCAAATATCTGCCTCCATGCATTGTTTTTGCAGTCTGCGATCTTTACAGGGTTAAAACGTATGCACAATTTGATGGCATTAATCCTGTCAAACACATCAATCCACCTTGTGACTTTATTAGGTATGATCCGTCTCTCATGAAGCATAATGAGGCCATGCAGCAGACGGGGGTGAACGAGGGTTTTCACAAAGGCAAACGTCTTGTCTTATTCCTCATGTCCCACCTGTCACAACTTGCGTATGGAGGAGATGGGGGGGGGTGGAGGAAACTGTAAGGAAGGTTGAAGAACAAGAGAAACGAAAGGCTTCACATATCAGTTGGAGTTTAACACACGGTCCCCAAGAACCCTATTAGAGCCACTGCAGACATGGAGCTGCGGGGGGAACCAATTATGATCCAATCCATCTGAGGGAGACTGTGGGATCTGTTGGCCACTGTGTGTGTGTGTGTGTGTGTGTGTGTGTGTGTGTGTGTGTGTGTGTGTGTGTGTGTGTGTGTGTGTGTGTGTGTGTGTGTGTGTGTGTGTGTGTGTGTGTGTGTGTGAGAGAGAGTTCATGAGAAACAGTCTTTTCAATTAGCCATTAGATTTGTTAGGCTCTTGTGAGTATGGACACAGTCACACCGTTGCTGATTGTAAGATCTGAGATCTCTAAGATCAGAATAATCTATGAAACAGTGTAAATACTGTAAGCCAGTCAAACTTTCAGGTCAGCATAAAGTCTGGTCCACTTAGTAGTGTATTCTGTCCAAGAACCATCCAAAATGAACGTAGTCTGACCAACACATGTCCATTCGACATGAACAGTCCTTTCAATGTGTAGTACCATTTTGAAGATATGCTCAGTATCATTTTTTTTTTTAAGAACAGTACCAATTCTTTTGGACATTGAATGAACATGTTGACGACATACTTTACATCTATATTTCTCCATTCTTGAAGAATGAACTCTTTCAGATCCTGGATGCTGGATGGAGAATGACATTCAACTTGTCTTTTCAGAACTCGCCACAAGTCTTCTATTGGGTTGAGTTCTGGTGACATGCTTGGCCACTGGATCACTTTTACCCTCTTCTTCCTCAGAAATGAACCAGTGACCGTCGATGTATGTTTTGGGTCATTATCGTGTTAAAAGAGTGACCGGTGACCTAGGGCACACAGAGTAATGGTAGCTTCTTCTCTTTCAGTATTTCACAGTACATCTGTGAATGCATGATGCCATCTATGAAATGCAACTCCCAGACACCTGCAGCAATTTTCATTGTACTCCTCACCCTTGCGACACCATACAGTTTGGAACCAAAAACATTAATCTTGGTCTCATCACTCCAAAATATAGAGTCCCAATAATAGTCTTTGCCTTTGTCAACATGAGCCCTGGCAAAGTCTAAATGGGTTTTTTGTGCATGGGCTTCAAAAGTGGCTTCCTTCATGGACGACAGTCAAGCATGCCACTCCTCTACAGTGTAGGCTACATCGTATGGTGTCACGAAAAACACTCACCTCAGTTTGACTTTCTAATGATTTAGCCAAATGTGCTGTACATGCATGGCGAATTTCTTCAACTTCTCTCATCACAAAACACTCTTGACGAGGTGTTAACTTCCATGGGCGGCCTAGACGTCTCAGCGAGCTTCCCACAAGTCCATCCTTTTTCATTTTTGGATCACTTTTGCGACAGAGAGATCCACTTAGTAATAAGTTTTAATACTAAGGGGCTGTTTACACGACACAATTTTCAACTACACGACGACAGATTTTTGGGTGCCTGAAAGCGCAAAGTTTTGAAAACGGGTTTCAAAGTGCAAGTTTTTGAAAAAGGTCTCCGTGTAAACAACAAAAATGCAATTCTCTGAAGATGATGATGTGTTCAGTCTATAGTGTTTCATTTGGAAAACAACAATCACGTGGAAAACAACAAAGAAAAAAGTTCTCTGTTTTAAGGATATCATTGTCGTGTAAACGTACCCTTAATTCCACTGTTCATTGTCAATTATCCTGTGGCCACCTGTGTGAGGATTGATTAGACTCATCAGCTCAATTCCTGTTAATTACAATTTAATTTTATGTTCATTGGGGTGTACTCATTTTTGCCCCATAATCTTAAATTATTTTGTTAGAATAGTTTTCATTTTGTCTATGGTACTGACTAATCTAATTTAAAAACAATAAACCGGATAAGCACAAATATTTCATTGTATATATATATATATATATATATATATATATATATATATATATATATATACACACACATACATATATGCACATTACACAATCACAACATTTTGTGTTTTGTGAGTTTCACCCTATTACTAAAGGAATTGGCCAAATGAATATTGGATTTTTAAATTGCATGTCAACAAATCATTAAACATTTATCCAAAAAAAATAAATGAACAGAAGTATGCTGACCGAATGCTGATTTGGCAGTTATGTTGCACATGGTGTGTGTGGAGGGTGTGCAGTGACATGCAACTCAGCAAGGCAAGAAAAAGTGTGAGAAAGCGATATGTGGAGAGAACGCGTGAGGCGAGGTTGTTTTATGAGGGATGAGAGGGGGTTTGTCTGGTTACATAACCTCCAGAGAGCACAGGCCAGCCATCTGCTGCTGCACGACCAACAGGCCAGTCCATTACTAACAGCAGCAGGGTTTAATCCTCTCATACACAATCTTTTTGTTCTCTCTCATCTCTTTTTCTCTTATCAGGCCCATACGTCTTTCTTTGTCCTCACTTCTACCTCTCTGTCCTCGCCCTGGTCTTTCAACCTTTTCTTTACCGTCCATGTTTGATGTCTGTTTTTCAGTCTCTCTCTCCATCCTGCCTCTTATTGCTATTTCTGTCTCCGTTTTGCTGTCATATGTAATGCAACACTATAGACTGTTACACACTTATGAAGTTTACATTTAAAGAAACCATTTTGTTGTATTTTGCTTTCCCAGAAGTCCAATTTCATAAAATCAGTCAAGATGAGAACATATATATATATTTTTTTTTTTATCTACTTTTATTTAAATAATAATAATAAATATTTTAGTAGCAGTAGTATTAATACTCTAGTAGTAGTATTAATATTATAATAAAATAACATTATTAATATTATTATTATAAAATAAATAAATATTTCATTTATTATTTTCATTATTATTATTATAAAAGAAATTAAAATAAAAAAATAAGTATTTATCAGATTTAGTTATATGCCACTTTGCCATTAATTTATGATGATTTAAAAGAAAATCCCATTTAGAATTGCAAAATCAGTCCGGACGTGATACGGTAATGAGTTTTCAGGGGGAAAAAGTGTTTTCATGAGAACTGAAAAGAAACTTCATCTGATCTTGCATTTCCAGTCTCTTGCACTGACATCCATGTAACAAGTTAAAAACTACTGTAGTAACAATACTGTACCTTTAAGAATTTAATGTAAATAGTCATGTATGTAAATTATGTTATGACTGGCTAACTATTGCATGCAGTCGCTCATCAGACTGGGCCAACAGGTGCTGATGTGCTGATGTGGTTAGAAATAATGAGCTTAAAGTTGTGACAAAGTTTGGTTCCTTGCCATTGTCGCCTTTGGCTTTTGACTTGCTTAGTTGGGGATATTTATAAAATTGATCTGCCTGCATTGACACCATTATATGAGAACTGAGCTGGACGATGACATCACGGTTTTCTCCAGAGTGGCTATATATATATATATATATATATATATATATATATATATATATATATATATATATATATATATATATATATATATATATATATATATATATATATATATATATATATATATACAGGTCCTTCTCAAAAAATTTGCATATTGTGATAAAGTTCATTATTTTCCATAATGTAATGATAAAAATTAAACTTTCATATATTTTAGATTCATTGCACACCAACTGAAATATTTCAGGTCTTTTATTGTTTTAATACTGATGATTTTGGCATACAGCTCATGAAAACCCAAAATTCCTATCTCAAAAAATTAGCATATTTAATCCGACCAATAAAAGAAGTGTTTTTAATACAAAAAAAGGTTATGGAGGCCCAGGATGCTTCGAGAGCGGCCTTAAGCTCATCCAGTGTTTTGGGTCTTGCGTCTCTCAACTTTCTCTTCACAATATCCCACAGATTCTCTATGGGGTTCAGGTCAGGAGAGTTGGCAGGCCAATTGAGCAAAGTAATATCATGGTCAGTAAACCATTTACCAGTGGTTTTGGCACTGTGAGCAGGTGCCAGGTCGTGCTGAAAAATGAAATCTTCATCTCCATAAAGCTTTTCAGCAGGTGGAAGCATGAAGTGCTCCAAAATCTCCTGATAGCTAGCTGCATTGACCCTGCCCTTGATAAAAACACAGTGGACCAACACCAGCAGCTGACATGGCACCCCAGACCATCACTGACTGTGGGTACTTGACACTGGACTTCAGGCATTTTGGCATTTCCTTCTCCCCAGCCTTCCTCCAGACTCTGGCACCTTGATTTCCAAATGACATGCAAAACTGAGCAACAGTCCAGTGCTGCTTCTCTGTAGCCCAGGTCAGGCGCTTCTGCCGCTGTTTCTGGTTCAAAAGTGGCTTGACCTGGGGAACGCGGCACCTGTAGCCCATTTTCTGCACACGCCTGTGCACGGTGGCTCTGGATGTTTCTACTCCAGACTCAGTCCACTGCTTCCGCAGGTCCCCCAAGGTCTGGAATCGGTCCTTCTCCACAATCTTCCTCAGGGTCCGGTCACCTCTTCTCGTTGTGCAGCGTTTTTTGCCACACTTTTTCCTTCCCACAGACTTCCCACTGAGGTGCCTTGATACAGCACTCTGGGAACAGCTTATTTGTTCAGAAATTTCTTTCTGTGTCTTACCCTCTTGCTTGAGGGTGTCAATGATGGCCTTCTGGACAGCAGTCAGGTCGGCAGTCTTACCCATGATTGCGGTTTTGAGTAATAAAACAGGCTGGGAGTTTTTAAAAGCATCAGGAATCTTTTGCAGGTGTTTAGAGTTAATTAGTTGATTCAGATGATTAGGTTAATAGCTCGTTTAGAGAACCTTTTCATGATATGCTAATTTTTTGAGATAGGAATTTTGGGTTTTCATGAGCTGTATGCCAAAATCATCAGTATTAAAACAATAAAAGACCTGAAATATTTCAGTTGGTGTGCAATGAATCTAAAATATATGAAAGTTTAATTTTTATCATTACATTATGGAAAATAATTAACTTTATCACAATATGCTAATTTTTTGAGAAGGGCCTGTATATATATATACACACACACACACACACACACTTTTTTACAACAAAAATAAACCATCCCGTGAACTTACTTAAGCTGGACTATGATGCTATTTTCTTCTAGAAACAAACTTTGTTATTTTCCTGTTATTACTGTAAAGCTGCTTTGAAACAATATGTATTGTAAAAAGCGCTATATAAATAAAGGTGACTTGACTTCATAAACATGACAATCATCTGAATGAGCCATATCTTGCAGTTTAGTTTCAGTAAATGTTGTGGGTGGACTGGGAGGAGCTTCACGCTGTGAACATTACAGCATATTACTATTAAAAAAAATATCCATGATCATAGTATTTGTAAAAGTCTCCACTCAGAGTAAAAGTTGGTGAAACAGAGAAAGAAAGAAAGAAAGAAAGAAAGAAAGAAAGAAAGAAAGAAAGAAAGAAAGAAAGAAAGAAAGAAAGAAAGAAAGAAAGAAAGAAAGAAAGAAAGAAAGAAAGAAAGAAAGAAAGAAAACACAAGAGAAACAACAGAACATCCGTCTGTTCTAAAGATAGTGAGGATGGAAGAAGCGAGTCATTGAGTTTTCACTTTCTATATGTCATTCTCTCTCATTTCCTCTCTCTCTTCCAGAAAAAGCGAGTAATCACAGAGACTTCCACATCAAAGGCTGTGTAGGAATATGCAGTTTAACTCTCGGAGGTATATCAGCTGTGCCAGACTGAGTCTGCAGCAGAAGAAACTCTCCAAATCATCCATTTTCAAGAGCTCTAGAGCTCGCGAAACCAGGCTCTGAAAACTGGACATGGAAGAATCTTTATCGGCTGTCAAACAGTGCATCCATCCATACCAGTCAATGACAAATAGAGCTTAGTCACTAAGAGCTTAATACTTAACTGCACTGAACAAAATTATAAACGCAACACTTTTGTTTTTGCCCCCATTTTTCATGAGCTGAACTCAACGATCTAAGACTTTTTCTATGTACACAAAAGGCCTATTTTCTCTCAAATATTGTTCACAAATCTGTCTAAACCTGTGTTAGTGAGCACTTCTCTTTTGCCGAGATAATCCATCCACCTCACAGGTGTGGCATATCAAGATACTGATTAGACAGCATGATTATTGCACTGGTGTGCCTTAGGCTGGCCACACTAAAAGGCCACTCTAAAATGTGTCGTTTGTAGGCTCGAAAACCAGTCAGTATCTGGTGTGACCACCATTTGCCCCACGCAGTGCTACACATCTCCTTCGCATAGAGTTGATCAGGTTGTTGTTTGTGGCCTGTGGGATGTTGGTCCACTCCTCTTCAATGGCTGTGAGAAGTTGCTGGATATTGGCAGGACCTGGAAAACGCTGTCGTAGACGCCGATCCAGAGCATCCCAAACATGCTCAATGGGTGACATGTAAGGTGAGTATGCTGGCCATGCAAGAACTGGGATGTTTTCAGCTTCCAGGAATTGTGTACAGATCCTTGCAACATGGGGCCGTGCTGCTGCAACATGAGGTGGTGGTCGTGGATGAATGGCACAACAATGGGTCTCAGGATCTCGCCTTTGGAGACGGCTTATGGTAGAGAAATGAACATTCAATTCACCGGCAACAGCTCTGGTGAACATTCTTGCAGTCAGCATGCCAGTTGCACGCTCCCTCTAAACTTGCGACATCTGTGGCATTGTGCTGTATGATAAAACTGCACATTTTAGTGCAATTTTAGTGCAATCACCTTTGCAATAATCATGCTGTCTAATCAGCATCTTGATATGCCACACCTGTGAGGTGGATGGATTATCTCGGCAAAGGAGAAGTGCTCACTAACAAAGATTTAGACAGATTTGTGAACAATATTTGAGAGAAATAGGCCTTTTGTGTACATAGAAAAAGTCTTCGATCTTTGAGTTCAGCTCATGAAAATGGGGGCAAAAACAATAGTGTTGTGTTTATAATTTTGTCCAGTGTAATTGAATGTGTTTGTGTTGGTTTCATGTGGTTTTGGAAAAAAACTTTTATCCCATTATTTATCCCTGTAGAAATGCTATGTGAAGTAAAAGTCTAATAAAAAGGTGTAAAATGTAAACATTTTCTTTTATCTTGAATACATCTCTAATCATTATACACTTAAAAATGCTGGGTTGTTTCAACCCATGGACAAACCTAACTCTGTGTCTACAACAGACATTACATTACATTGTCACTCACGTCGCGTAGCAAAAGCTAAAGGCTGTTTACACTGGACGCAACAAAGTTCCCGTTGCATAGCATTTGTCCTTCGTTTCAGAACGTCATAAATAGGAGGCATCAGTTTACTGTTGAAGATTTGTTGCTCGCGTTCTAGTGTAGACAGAATCAATGTTTATAATAAGTTTTATTGTCTTTTGTCGAGTCATATCGTGTTACTCATGTCTGGTGTAGTTATGGTGGGTTTAAAAATGTAATAACATTTTTTAAATCAATGGTTGGGTTTGTCCATATTTTACCCAAACAAGGGTTAAAACAACCCAGCATTTTTTAGAGTGTATTTTTTTAAGGTCTTAATGTTTTGTTTGTTTGTTTGTTTTTTTTACAAAAATTATGAATTACATCTTCATAACTATCAGTTTTTGGGGAGTCACACCACAAGACATTTTACAAACCAAACTAACTTTGCCTAGTCATAAAATATCATCTCTGCTATCATTTCCAGTTTTACTGTTTTGCACCACATGACTTTTGAAAAAATAAATTGTTGACCTTTTTTTGACATTTTTGATGATATTCCTTACACTTAACTTAGGTAAACTGTGCCTTACTAAGATTTTACTTTTTTTCTTTTTGTGGTTAAAACCATTTCCGCAATTCTTATTTATATTTCAGTCAACATGAATCCAATGAACATGAGAAATATAGCTTGTACACTTTTCATCCATGGTCAATGGACTATTTCTTTTGTGTAGTTGTGTAGCTGCTGTGCAAACATGCACGTTTGCACAGCAGTCACCATAGAAACAGCAAGCGACAGGTAAAACACACCTCCAGCATCTGTACATTTCAGGCCTATCTTATTTAAAGCACACCAACTTCCCAATGATGTTGAGAAGAACCACAAAGACTCTCACTCATATTATAAGTAATAGAAAACTGAATTCCAACAATACATACTAAAAATAAGTGACTACTTGGAAAATAAATTTGAAATGGCAGCGATGTACAGTAACAAGTACAGTATTTTCAATAACATTGCAGCAGTTTTCACCTCAGAACTTAATTTGACTCACTCTTTAACTACTGGCTCAAATCAGCAGGTAAGTGTGAACTGTGCCGAGTAATGATTGCAAAAAGCATCCAAATCTTTCTTTATCAGGAGGCAAACGGATTGAGCTTTGAAGCCGCTTGGCTTCCCTCTGGTTGACTATGAGCAAAGGATATTGACGCGCTTAGCTTTCACGGAGCATGTGAGGGTATATGCGCCCTCGGGCTGGAGAGGAACGAGGGGTTTAGTCTCCATTTCAAAGAGAATTTTTGCATCGCTGCCTCTCAATATTTCTGTGGTGACATAAGCTCTTCAACTCATCTGAGACGGAGGGATGGAAAACGGGGTGAGTCTGGTTAGCGTCACGGTTAGCAGAAGCTCCTTAGCTGCTCTCAGTCTTAACGCTGATGTGTGTTATTTTAATTCAATGTTAAAATACTTTCTCCAATCCCAGAATAATATGTAAAGACAACTACATGTATCTATAGGTTGTTTGTCCAAAAAGTGTAAACACTGTGGCTCTGAAGCTATCAAAATATACTGACCAGCCTTGATATAGCAACACTGGCTCAACCAATGTTGTGAGTTTAGGGGTGGAACTATTTTTTTTAGACCAATCAACGTGGGGAAAATTTGGGAAACCCGTTTGAAAAAGTTGATAAAATCAGTCTATGCCTCCAAAATCGTACATTCTACATCCGCCATTTTGTCAGCGCGAGGCCGGTGGCGTGATTGATGATGAGCGACACCTGCGCGATGCACCGGTCTCGTATCTCTCACGGGCGACTGCTGTCACACATAATAAAACACAACATAAATCCAGGCCTGGCCTCTCTCAATCTTCACTGTCGTCGCTCCTCTTTTATGCTTCTGCTCCTCCGTGAGATACGAGACCGTTGCGTCGCGCTCATTAGTAATCACGCCACTCGTCCTGCTCGCCACAGGCATGAATGCACATTTAAATACATATTCTATAAATAGTGATCATGATTTTTCATGTCCGATTCCGATTATTTTTCAAGCAAACTGGCCTATTCAGATACCGGTTGTCAATTTTTTTCTTTGTTTAAGAAAATTTAACCAATCAGGTTAACATGTTACCAACCTTGTAACCAATCAGGTCAACGTGTGATCGTCAACGAGTGGATCTCTGAGCTGGTGTGAGTGAGTGGAGGCGGGGCTCATTTGTTACTTATTTTTTATTTTAAATATTCTTCAGATCTCCTTTTACAGCAATTACTTCCACTCAGAAACAATATCCCGTACAAGGGGTCATAACATTCACACGTTCTTACATGTATATTCAAGTACACAGGAGAATATGTCCAGAAGTACAAGGAAAAGAAGAAATAAGAAATAATTAACAACATTTAAATAAACAATGTGAACAGAACAAACATCAACTTAAAACAAAACATGGGTTGTATACAAGTTCCCCTGGCAGTTATAATCAGAATTAGTTCTAACGGTCCTCCATCACCGTCATTAGTGGTGCCCATCTTTCAATAGTCGGGGCTCATTTGCATATTCATAGAACCTCATATACGAGGCAAGGGTGTAGTTACAATCAAGCTATTTTAAGGTATGAAGTTTTTTTTTTCAAGGAAAAAAAGTTTAAATGTGTAATTCTGGTGTTTAAAGATGAGTTAAGGGATACAAGTATTGACTACAGGGGGACTTTAACTATAACACTACAAAACAAGTTTCAAGTGTCTGTTTCAAGTGTCTGCTTACTTTTCAGTCCTCAGTTAAAGTGAAATTCTGTGTGAAGCAACAAAATCACAGCAAATATAAATTTAATTTATAGTTTTGTAGGGCAAGAATTTTTACCAATGAGATTATACAGTGGGCGGAGCTAACTAGTCAACACTATACCGAAAAAAAAAGGTATAGGATTTACTTTGAAACAATTTTCACTCAGAAATTCCAAGTAAATTTCACAAATAATTATAAGGAAATGGCAAGTAACACTGAATTAAACATGAAATTTTGAAGCAGAAAGACTAAAATAGTATTTTTTTTTAGTTCTGGGCAAAGATAAATTGCATCCAAAATAAAAGTGTGTTTACATAATATATGTGAGTGTACTGTGTAGAATTATTTTGTATATTTAAATACGCACACATGCATCTATATATTTAAGATATGTATATACTGTATATGTATATATATTTATACATAATTTATATTATATACCTATTAATATAAATATGTTACATATAAATAACAAATTTTTCTTAAATATACACATGCATACGTGTGTATTTATATATATATATATATATATAAAATAATTATACACAGTACACACACATATTACGTAAACACAAACTTTTATTTTGGATGTGATTAATCGTTGCCCAGCACAATTTTTTTTATAAAACGTAGTAATAATCAATAATCTTTGATTTCTTTATTTACATTTTTGTTTGTTTTTAGCAGGGTATCCAGTTACAACAAAAATATGAGGAAAGTCCTCACTGCTAAACAGATGAGTATTTCTGAATGTTCCCATAATCGTTTTTAAGTTATTTATGACAGACAGAAATACGTCAATATGTATAATATGTCCTTCTTTGTGTTTTGTAGCATCTCTTGGCTTTTATGGCTGGTGTAAGTGTTACTGCGGGGAGCGTGGCGCAGTGTAGGCCGGTGAGAGCACTCGTGGGGGTGTTATGAGAGGAAAGGTGATTATCAGGCTCCTCGCAGCGACTGACGGGGCCAGTCGATTAAAACTCTCAGCCCTTCGCAATAAATCTCAGCCGTCCTCACGGGCCATATTAATGACTGTGTGGACACAGGTGGGTTACTTTCTATTTCAATGTTTCCATTGTGAATTTCTCTGGTCTTATTGGAAATGATATTTTAGAAATGTCTCTGGTCTTCGAGGCTTTGCAAAAGTCTGAGGTAAAAATGAAAACGGTCTTAAAACAATTATACTAAAAATATTTTTTTTTATGGATACTATTTGTAAAGAACCTTGAGCTCTGTAAAGAAAACATGATGGCTAATAAAGTAAACATGACACAGCTGGTCATGTGATCTCAACATGGCGACACCCATGAGGGGGCGACCCGCTCCATGTAGGATAAAACGGCTATTTTTGGAACACATGTATAAGAGTTTATTTCAAATAGATGTACATTTCACTAGCTGTGTTTCCATACAAAGTTGCAAATTTAACTTGGAATACCACATACAGTAAAAGATTTGCGCATAAAGCACGTTTCCATCCAGCGAGTCAAAGAAAACAAAACAGTCACTTCCTGATAAAATAATAGGTGAAGCCTCTCTGGGTCCTTTATCATTTATAATAAACTGCTTGTGCCTCAGAGCACGCACACGAGGCTAATCTGTCACCGGGCTAATTTGTCTAATCTTCACAGTACTTTAGGAAATGCTGGAAACACAGGAAGCATCAGGTTTTGGGGGAAAAAAGTTCCAGGGACAAATTGTTGCAGGTAATTTCGGTGGAAACGCGGCTTAAGAGAGTTTTGGGAGGGAATTATACCGAACCACTTTGAGGCCAGACTTTGGATCAGGCATTTCAGAATAACTAAAACAACATTTCAGACAGCTGGTTGCTCCAGTTATGCTGTCCCATCCGTCTGTTGACTTTTTTGATATGCATGGAGGAATTTATGTGGTAATATATGTGTTTCCAAACGTAGTACACGTGCTTGTTTTCTTATCAAATAAATTTGTTGAGAATTTATACGCATCTTGGCATTTCCATCCATCTTTTTTTATCCAATATCCCAAAATGCGCATAATAATAGGTGGACGGAAACATAGCTAATGATTATTTAATTGCAAAACTTATTAATTTGCCTACTGATGCAACACATGAAAACCTTGCCATATAACTCAACAGAAATAGTCCAATTCCTATGATCTTATTACATTTATAGAGCAATTTTTTTCAGTACGAGAGGGAAAGTAAAGTTCAGTGCTGTCCACCCCTCAGAGTCCATTAAAGACCCATCACGAAGGTGACATTTATTCTGTGATTTATGAAAGAAAATTCACTGCTGGCAGTTTGTACAGCAGAGGTCTTGACCGTTAAACCAACAGAGGAACGGAATAAAAAAAATGCATGAAAAATCAAATACGGTGAGTCAGGGTAACTGTTGTCTCACAAAGCATTTGACCAAAATGATGCTTTAAGTGTCGAAGGGTGAAGAGCTCTTAATAGCACTTGGTTACCTTCATGCACTCTGATGTGTTTGGCACTTCAGTGTAAATGTCAGTAAAATAATGTAAACTCTTAACACCATGTAAAGAAATGCTTACTAAAAGGCACAAAACCTGAAAATCCTGCTCATATTTGACCATAAACTAAAGTATCCATCCATCCATACATACACACACATACATTATATATATATATATATATATATATATATATATACACACACACACACACACACACACATGTTCGTGCTGCAAGCCTTAGAGCTCAATTCTGATTTACTGGTCAGATCTGATTTTTTTTTTTTTTGGCTGTTCACTTTTTTTTTTTTTTATGTGGCCAATATCAGATTTGAGTGTGAACGGGTCACAATCCTATCATTAATGATTTTTTCTGAAACATATTCATTGGAAAATCCCTTCCTACAGACCAGTCCTGTATAAAGCCCAGCAACACAAAATCAGACATTTTATTGACTGCCGTAAAACGTTATGCAATACTGTGAAGACATAATGATTCAGTTTACAGTTGTTTAAAGATACATTTGGAAGTCTTTCAACAAATACAACCTAAATAACATAAAATTACTGCAATCTCTATTTTCCAAACTTCTATGTAATTTATAGCAAAATTGCTAACTGAGAGAACAGATTTCACATGCAATCACTGCATTTACATAAAAACAACCATTAGATGTTCTCTGCTGTGGCAATTTTGGCCCTAAATGGCCCTTTTTACACAAAGATGCAAAGTAAACATTTAAGCTGTTGGATATGTTTTATGGTCGGGATGCTGTGCAATTTGAGGAGGATGAGTCACTGAATTGTGTGTCTGTGAATGTGCCATTAACACCGATAGTAGTGTTTTCTCATTTAACAAGGCTGGTCCATCTAATAGCCAGTAAAGCCCCATCGTGCACATTACAAGACAGAAGCTCATTGCCATGCACACATTTAAAACACTTGGTTTCTTGTTTTCTGTCATGTTGTTGTCATTGAGGAGTGCATTGCATAAAATTGCTAACTAGCTGGGCGAAACTCACAAAGCAAGAACACAAATTTTATCCCAAAATCAAAAGAAAGGAATAAGAAATAATATTTTACTTAGAAAATGATGCTTATTTTTAGGATCATTAAGATTTATATATTTTTTTTTGTATTGTGACTTAAATGACAATTAGCATAAAACAGTACATTTTCCCATATTCCTCATTACCATATGCAAAAAAACTCATTACCGCAGTAAAAAAATTATATTCGATTTAATTGATTATATATTATTAAAATCATTAAGATTTATTTGCATTGTCTCTTTCATGACAATTAGCTTAAAACAGTAATTTTCCCCCCTTTCCTCATTACCATAATGCAAAAAACTCCTGTATATCACATTGTATTTAATTAATTATGTATTATTTTATATTGTTATTCATACATAGTACATACATTGTGGCATTTGTAGCACTGCCTTTAATTATTATGAAATCAAACACCTGGATGATGTTACAGTGCTGGTCAGGCAATAAACTGAAACCCAAAACAACAAATTCCTGTATTGATTTCACTTTCTCTACGCAGCAAATTAAAAAATTTTCTTTTAGTTTTCTGGTGAAATAATTTGTGATATTATGTGTACGATAATCAAGTACAAAAACGAATCAATGTTATAGCCTATAGCTCAACATGATGAAATGTATAATCAGTATGTTATTCTAATGTTGATCTAGCTTACTGCTAGTCTCATACAGACAAACAAACACATAGAATAACATTATAACTTTCAACACACTCAAATGTAGTTTAGTGTGATAGTGTAGACCAAGTTAAACAGCGCTGCGTTACCTCACAGGTTTTATTCGTCTAATAAACTGACCCGTGTGAGTATTAATATTGCACTTGCGGTTAGTTCGGTAGAATAAAATGTCCTTATTCCTTTATATCCGCGGGACTCGCGTGTGGCGCTGATATTAGCAATCGCGCCCTGCTTCATACCACAGTCATGTTAAAAACATCAATGTATTCACTCATCCATAAACATTATTAGATCCATCAGCATGAAGACAAGTTCCATAATCCTGCTTATGCGTCATCAATCTACGCCTTGTTATTGTAATAGGTTAGCGACCCCTAGCGGCAAAAAAAATTACATATTGTAGCTTTAAGCTTTTACAAAATACATACATTGTGGCATTTGTTGCACACCACAGCCTTTAATTATTGAAAACAAAAAAACGCCCGGATTCATTACGGTAATGCATTACGGTAATGAGTTGTTGTTTTTTTTCCACAAAGAATAATGTTTCTTGTGGTTTGGTGATACAATGCTTTACATTAATATTAACATGCTTTTGAAGGTGCATAAGTAAGACTTGCAACCCATTTCACTTCTGTAATGTGATGTATTTTAGAGTGAAACAATATTTAATGCGGAAAAAAAAGGTTGAGCAGGACTTGATTTTACCCCTCAAATTGAAAGTACCTTTTTAGGAAAGTTTGGAAGGGAAGGACTGAAAAAAAAGAAATTTGATGATGTAATTGAAAAGCAAAGTTGTTTCAGAGGCTGTACAAGTTGTAAATGCATAGATTTTGTTGGGAAAAAACATGCTCCCATCATGTGCAGTAAGACCAATAATCAAATAAGTTTTAATTTCATGGTCACATTTTAAAATCTTAAATGGCTATCTGTCCATCTTTTATAAGAGTTTGTCAAAAAAATTTTAAAAAGAGTTTCTTGTATGGGCCAGGGTTGCCAGGTCTGTGCAATAAAAGTAACCCAATGGCCAGTCAAAATAGCCTAAAAGTAGCCCAATGCGATTTTCTCCATCGGGCGGCCAGATTCTCCACTGAATGTGTATGTCTGTGGGGTTTTGGGGGTGTAGGAGAACTGAGATTGTTCTTACGGGGGTGGAAAATCAACCCGTGGAAAAAATGTACCCGCAGCAACATTTTCAGTGGGAAATCTGCGAAATTGCCAACACTGGTAAGGGGATACAGAAGAAGTACATAATTAAAAACACCCCAAAAATGCAAGAACACAAATCTAGTCCTGAAGTAACAGGAGGTGATGTAAAAGAGAGGAGCTCATACGGAAAGCGAGAGAGAGACTTTGTAGTAATTGAATGTTATTATGTGGGAGAGGTCCGCGCACCCTACTGAGAGAATCCCATTAGTGGCCAGTGAGATTTAATCGGCATGTATGAAATTATTAAAAACCTCAGTGAATCGCTCTATTCCGCCCTGTTAAGTGTGATTCTGCGGTCACAAGTGGACCGTGGGGAAACACTGCGGACTCCGTCTATACACACTCAAATGCAAACAGGAGATAAATATGAGACTCACATACTCGCAACACACACAAAACACATGAGTGTGCTGTCTGCCTTTGCGTACGTTGCCATAGCAACCCATGTCACACATTAACGAGAGATAGTGATGTCACCAAACGGTGGCAAAGTGTTACTCATCAGTGCATGTTGTTCAAGCAACTGTTCTAGATAAATCTAGCAAATGTACTTTGTGTTGCCTAAAGATACATTTGAATATGCATTAAACTCTGCAACCATTCATCTTTTAGATGTATCCATCTTAATTTATAATCCTTATCTATAATATATAATCCTTATCATATCCAATAATTTCCTATACTGTTATTTACATTACTATTTTGTTAATTTTCTGTTTTATAATTTTTTAAGTAATTGATTTAAAGTCCCCCTGTAGTCAATAATTATATATAATTATTGACTACATTTATACAATTATACATTTATACAATTATAAAGGGGTTGTAAAACGCATTTTTTCGAAGGCTTGATTGTGTTTGTGGGGTGCACTGTAACATGTGTTCATTCTTCGTTTTTTTAAAAATTGCATTATTTTTCATATATTTTACCTTTATTCTACACTGCTCTTCCCCTCCTTGTAAAAACGGTCTGATGGTTTCCTGGTTCTATGAAGCCAGTCCCTCAAAACTACGCAATGGGCTCAGATTGGTTAGCTGGCCCAGTGTGTTGTGATTCGCTAACCGACTAGTGCACGTTTTCCGGAAACGTCACGCCCCGTACCTTTACCGGTAGTTTGTGCTTTGGTGTATTATAAACAATAGCGTCAATAAAACCAATCGGACCCGGGGAAACGTTAGTGAAGATGATCGAGCAGAACCTGTTCAAGAACGGCTGTTAAACGACGTTTCAGAAAGGTTTGTTTTTTGTTGTTCTCTCATTACTTTTTAGATACGCTGTTATTTAATTGTACTAATTATTATAGAATTACAAAAAAATAAGCTTCATAAACAAGAATTTCATACAATCGTTCTAACAAATTATACCACAGTCCTCAAAGGGATTTTTTTGAGTAAAGACTGCGGATCTATAGTGATCGTTTCTGACTGTATGGCACCGTTACTTTTGTATTTTTAGAACGATTGTAGACAAATATCTGTCGACAGAACTATTAACCCAAAACGAACATTAAACATTGGCTGCCAAATCAAACACAGAACCATGTTTAGCATGCCTGTAGATAAACAAGCATGTAGATAAACATAAAAGCTCTAATCAAAGAATAATTTACACTAATTCCAAGTTCGCTGTTGAGATAAAAAAAAAGTTTGTAACGTTAGGTGTTTGTCGGATAACGTTAAGTATGAATGAGCATTTAACAAACCAGCAGAGCCAAACAGCGTTGTCATTTGTTTACTTCCTTGCTACAACGTACAATTAACAATACGAACTATTACAGGAAAACACATCGACGAAAAATAAATCATACTTACAGGTTGTGGCCCGTAAACAAAAGCTTCTGTTTTTAAAGTTGGAACTGCTCCATCTTTCAGGACAAGCCGCTGTGCGAATCCTGCATTGAACTGTGACTTACCAAGATTGTGAAAGTTTTCCTCCGTAACATGTGCAGCACAGAGAGCGAGATTTGGGTCATAATTATGAGGGATCGAGTTAAAAATAAATTTTAACCATTGATCCCTAACTCCCTCGTCCCTAGGAAGGCTGAACAAAGTGGACCTGCAATCCGGATGAAAATAACAGCAGCGTTTCGACAGCATTGTGACAACTCATCTCCAAAACAGCAATATAAAATGGCCTCGCCCCGCTTATTAAGTATTCTCGGAGGAGGGGTTTATGTAAATAATGGGATTTGCTGACGTTAGCAACCCCGGAGGAATGTCGTGTAGTCCAAAACTGGTCGTTTGCTGTAGTCCTTAGAAATTGAATTTTTTAAAAGCAAATATCTCCCTTTGCTTTGAACTTTGAGCGCTGCAACTTTGCAGATGTTGTTTATGCTCAAACAGCAACATTACACACTAGCTAAAGTTAGAAAAGTGAAATCGTGTTTTACCACCCCTTTAAAACTCACCAAAATTACATATTTTACATTTTATTTATTTATTTTTAAATCCTACTGACCACAAACGTTTGAACAGTAGTGGATGTATATCGGAGCAGGAACGTTTAACGTTGTCATATCACTGGAATGGCTGCAAAAGTATGTCTGAGCATCGAACTATGGTTATGTTTCCAAACCAATAAAAATAACACAATTCAACAACAACTAGTTAAATGGCACACAGTGAGCCTGATTATGTTGTTTATTAAATTCACTTGGCAATGTATTGTGCATGTAAACAGACAGACAGCACAGATGTGTATCAGTGTAACAGTCGACGGGAGACCAAGAAAACAGAAAATCTCTTATAGTGTTTGGATTTGAAGGAAAATTGAGCGTAGCAGCCCCATCATTCGGTGACAATTTCAGGGCTTTTCCACTTGTCAAAAACCTGACGACAAAACAGCAGCCTCCGATACGCTGGGTTACACCTCAAACAGAGCTCAATAAAACCTGCCCAACAAACCCTACTGCATAAAACGAAAAGTATATTTAAAGGGACAGTGCACCTAAAATTCAAAAATCATCTACTCATTCGAACCCTGTATGAATTTATTTCTTCAGTGATGCACAAAACAGACTTGCAATGAAGCAGTGGAGGCTGGTGAGTTTTAAAATAGAGGAGGCACACTCAATTCAAATGAATATCATATAATTCACACGTCTCTACGATGATTGGTTGATATACCAAGGGAGGCTATCCTCCTCTGTATTTTTTCTCAACACTCTTAACTGCTGAAATTGAAATACTCAATGGTAATTGACTATATTTATTTTTTTTACCAAAGGAGGCAAAAGTCTCCTGCTATGGATTTGCCTCCCTCTCTCCTTCTCTGTCCCATTAGACTCACCCTAGCACAGTTTTCCGAATGGTTGTAACTACATCGGTAGATGTACATCGGAAGATGTTACAGTAGTGAAATTACAAACAAGAAATACACACTCAGAGCATGAAATGAAATTAATAACTGGACATTTTATTAAATCGTCCTTCTCCCATTTTTTACCTCAAAATGTTGGGTAGGCTGTCCCGTTCCTCCTCTGACGAGCCGTAACTGCAATGTGGTGCACAAGTCATGTGGACACTTTTATAGCGCTTTTTGGAGCTTGACAGCTCCAGTCCCTATCCACTTTCATTGATGGACAGTTGCGGTTTAATTTTTAGGTGAACTGTTGTTTTAACGGCTATAACAGGCACTGCATAAATGATGAACATCTTGACAAACGGTTCTCAGTCAACACTGTCATTTAGAATAACGCGGCCAACACCATTGACAAAAACATCAATACAGTTGGCAGTTTACACTCATTCTCTGTAGTTGATGGTAAAACAATGAGGCAATCCGTTGTGTGAGATCTCAGTTGAATTTTCACCTCTACACAATCATGCCACACATGCACACACTCATTCACTCTCTGCAGGTCAGAAACGGGCTAGTTATTGGTCTGTAATTATTTTTTCGCATCTGCAAATTTGCATCAATAGGCACAAGGGCACATTTGGTAGAGGGGCTGTGATTGGTTAAGAGAAATTAAGCTGTCGCTAACTTGCAGTGTAGAAATGATCCATGTCCAGAATAGCATACTAAATCGTATGCAATTTAAATACAATTTCTTCAGAATGCAGTATGTTCTGTATATATTCTTTATGTATAGAATATCCGGGAAAGTCTGCGTCATTTGCTAAATTTAGGAGTGTGTAACCGGAACACCCTGCTTGGAATACTGTATTATACATATATGCAATACTCTCAACTTGACCTTCCCTTTCTATTATAACATCTGATCTGGAAGTAACATCAGACACGATTTTAACGTCTTTTTTTATCTTGTATTTGATTGGACTGATTGAACTTTTTTACATAAAATTTAATTAAAAATGCAAAATAACCTTTCAATTTCCACAATAATGACTGGATGCTACTATTTAAGGTAAGACACTAGTACATGAAAACAATTGTCTTGGTTGTAGTCACAATTCTGAGATTTTTGGCTACTTTGCTTCATTAACATAATCTTTCAGACTAGAGAAAATAAAGCATCCAGAATACATACAAGTGTTAATTCTATTACACTTTCTCCACTTCACGAACACTAACATACACCAAAATAATACGATTTTACAGAAGGGTTTGTTCATAAATCCTTTGCCTAGTTTATATAACATTTTATTCCTAAAACATAGTGGAAAAAAAGACTGTTGACACTTTTCTAATTTAAGGAGTGATTAAGAGATCATAAATCCCCTCTTGTAAAAACCTTTGCCTCTAATGTCAACAAAATGAAACAAGAATTTTGAACCTGGCTTTATACAATGTTCAGATTCCTGTTCTGGAAATGTATACAAATTAGTGCAAATTTTCTTAAATAATACCTCATTTGCATATTTAGACATAACTTTTCAGAAAAAAATGCAATAAAAACAATTGTTTTAACGTAGTGTTAAACAATTATTAATTGTGATTTATTAACTATATGCGGATATGACGAGACATGCACGGGTGAGTGAAGCGCAGGCAATTTCCCACGAAAACCATTCCATCAGGTCTAAAATATAAACACTTACAATGGGCTTACCATAGTGAATCAGGATAAGACAAAAATATGTTTTGAAAGAAGGATCTACAATGTATTGACTTGTTAATTAATTTTGAACAAAAATGTAATAATAACAGTAGTAGTAGTAGGCTGTAGTATGTACTTTACAATATGAGCAGTATTATATTTTGAACAAAGCCAGCCCTAAATATACCAACTGTCTCATTATAATGCACATTCATTTAGTTTTTTTAATATATGCTTACACACACTCGCATGTGTTCGTAACCCACTTGCACACACCACTTAAGACTGGTAAACAATCTCTGGTTCACTCAAGCCTAGCAGCTACACAGATGAGACCCTGCTACAAAAAAAAAACGTAAAATTAAACCAAGCACTGCTGATTATCACACATAAACTGGAATACGTCATAATGGAAGGTCAAATAATGAGAAATACAACGAAAATTAAAATTAAAACATGTGACAAAATATAAATCCAAAACTTTTACTTAACTTTTTGTGTAAAAAAAAAAGCTAAAAAATAATCTAAAATCATTGTTCAAATTTTTTTTAAACTGCAGGGAAAAAAGCAAAGCAACAACGACAACAACCAACATGCTTGAGGTTTGTTTAACTCCATTGGAGATTCAGAATGTAATTCATGAGAAAACTGTTGCAACCTTCATAAAAGACCCGCATGTCTCATATGTCCATCTTGCAGCCTTTGGCTGGTTGAGGCCAGGGCGTAATGTCTCACATTATGAATAAATGAGTCAGAAGCCTGACGCAGACTTTGCTAACGGCAACATGGCTAACAAGCAAGACCTGTTCCAATATGAGAGGAGTCTAAAGACCTAAGTACATAAAACATAATATGGTGTGACATCGATTCAAATAGTGAGACATGTCAAACTTCAGCACACTAGACTGAATAGACACAGTATTACATCAGTGTGCCATTCCAAATAATGGGGAAAAAAAATAGTTTAAAACATATTGATGGTTGGAAATTATATGAAACTAGATATTTCCCTAACTTTTCTCATCAACAGTCACAATGAGAAAAAAAATCTGGTCTGTTTACAACAACTTGAGCTGGAAATAATTCGACCATACATGTTATTCATTGTTAGATTGCCCCAAAAATACCAACAAAGGACATTAAAT
Organism: Gila orcuttii; assembly: GCA_026230005.1. NCBI lineage: Eukaryota > Metazoa > Chordata > Actinopteri > Cypriniformes > Leuciscidae > Gila > Gila orcuttii. The sequence continues at coordinate 23,035,241 of JAPDVR010000025.1, forward strand.
GCAAAATTACACTTTCATATCAGAAGAGATCAGACCAGTTAGGAGTTCATTGATAAGGAAAATAAAACCCCTTGATTGCTTTATTGTGGCTAAATGTGGAAACCATTAAAAATCCAGCAATGACGCCAAAACGTTGTCATCCTATTTGTGACCAAAACATAGCCACCAAAAAAATATACATTTTTCAAATGTTGTCCTAAAATACCAACAACACAATACCAAGCACCTAACATATCCACAGTAAACTGAAAAACTAGAGTCACTCGTTCAAGGACAATAATGTTTAGGCTGGATGTTAAGGATCATGTCCGGACAGATCAAAAGTGTTGTAAAGGGGCACTTCTATATGAAATAAGCTACAATCCAAAAAGACTCTATAACATCAGTTATTCAAAACAACAATAAACACGTATAGCTTGATGACGCAGTGACGGAGCGGGGAATCATGGGAGTTGTCATCTTCACCTTCACAGTCGTTTTGCTTTATGGGGTTATCGTTGGTGACAGAACCCGTGGCAAACGATAATGAATAATCACAAAAGTGCAAAACAAACAACTGTGGCTTGTTACCAGCGATTCAAATTCGACGCTAAAATATTACATTGTTCTAGTGGTTTTTGGATATTTTAATGCAAAAATCTGACAGTTTCATCCCAGTGACCTGAAGAAAAAGTGTGCTGGATTTACATGATTTCATCTTGTATATCAGTTCCACGTGAACAAATTAAGTTAAACTAACATCAAGTACTTTTTAAGTGAGTCAATTTAGTAGTATCAAAGTGATTTTAAATGGTTCCCTATTTTGTGTCACGTGACTGAATTATAAGATTGTACCAGCTAGATCACAAACTATTAGCTAACATTAGCACATGTTAGCATGCTAAAAGGGTAGTAAATGGTCCTTGAACAAAGCAAGTACCAGTACCAGTCCACAGATAAGCAAATGCTCCATTCTTCTCCACAATGCGAACCCAGTGTAATTTAAATGGTTCTAATAATTCCAACATAATTGAACATTAAACACTGTTAAACACTATCAAGTCTCCCCCTTTTCTCATCTTGCTCAAAAACACATAAATTAACACTTAATTTCAACAGTTTTACTCTCCTTATTAAGTCCCAAGCAAAGCATGCTGGTACTACGGTTTCAGCAAAAATCATTTTCAAGTATTTGATTGGTTCACATTCGCCCTAAATAATTTTTTCTAGTAGATTGCACATTTAAGAGATTTACGTTAATTGAAAGCAAAGATCGCAAATAATAGAGTAAATTGGACAATATGTGTTTTCCCATTTCCATCAGGGATGCAATCAGCAACATATCTTGAACTTATCATATTAAGGTAACACTTTATTTTGATGGTCCCTTTTGAACATGCTGTTGACTATAAGTAACTTTTCAACTACATGTTAACTAACTCTCAGTCGAGTATTAGCAGATATTAAAGGAATAGTTCACTTCAAAATAAAAATTCTGTCATTTACTTGTCATCCTTTGTGTTCAGCAGAAGAAAGAAATTCATACAGGTTTGAAACAAATTGAGGGCGAGTAAATGGCAGAATTTTCATTTTCAAGTGAACTATTCCTTTAACCAGACAGTCTACTAACTCTTTATTTTTGATGGTCCTCTAACAGACATTCTACTAACTATCTACATGTCAACTTATTCTAACCCTACCAGTCTACTAATACTCTACTAATACTCTAATGAGAGTTAGTAGACATGTAAGTGCAACTTATAGTCAACGGAATGTGTTAAAGGGACCATTCAAATAAAGTAAAAAAAAAAACATATGAATATGTTCACAAATTAAAAAAATTATATTCATAAAATATTGCAAATTAAATCAAATATTTAATTAAATGTACCGTTAACATTAGATAATATATTAAAATTAATATTAAACAAGATTTCTACAACATCCTGATCGATTAAAAATTTTCTGAGACACAATCTGAGTACTTTCAGGTTTGCTATCCAGTGAGGCACAAACTCTTGATAAGCATCTTGCATAAACCTACAGCAATCATCCTGTATTAGATCAGCGGAGGGAAGTTGAAATATAAAACTTGTAATGGAGACTGCATCATTTCAGCAAATCACATGATTCCACCACCAGTTCACAACAGCAACAGATATGAAATTGTACCGTGCGTTTATGCAATTAGAAGCTGCAGTTAAAATCAACCACCAGCACAACCTTAAAACAGCATTTTTAACCCAGACTGTAGAACTCCCTAGCAACAAGAAAACGACACAATTCACTCTTTCTCACTACAAAACGCTCTCAAGGCTATAGCCAAAAATCCAGCTTTATTCCTTTTTCTCCCTCCCTCGGTTCGTCAGTGGCACGCGTGGTCCTACGAGTGCCCGGTCCACGTGAAAGACTGTGAGCCAGAGACTTACCATGAGGGATTACAAACACAAGTGTGTTTGTGTCGGATCCTAATCACATAATGGATATGGCATTGCACAGGACGCCTAGATCAGCCCAGGCCTTCCGCTTTACACTATAAATAACAGATCTATCACAGACAGAAGCTCACAATCACTGGCCATTTGTCTTCAAACTCTTGCTTGATACCTGGAAAGTGAGCTAAGCAGCACTAAACCTTGCCGTTGAACATCCAAGGGAAAAAACTGTGAGTCAGTCGCATTCGAGGCATGGCAAATGTGTGTGTCACGCTGATCTGATTAGGCAGACAGGTGGTAGACATGCACACTAACACAAAGGAAAGAGGGAGTTGACATATACTGTGATCTATGAAGAACAAACTGAATCCTGGAGGCTTTGCACGTGCACGGATTACATATTTAAACTGTCGTCCGGGATTTCGATGAAGCATTTCGGTTTACAGAGGGCCGTTGGACACTTTAAAAGTTCTACACAAGCTCAGACTTTAATGAGATATTTCTGTAATGTCTTTCAGTCAACTTGGTGATTTTTAGTGGATGAAGTCAGTTCCACCAGAGTCTTCATTTTCTTACATTTATCTATTGTTTTAGTCAAATGTTTTAAAAGGAGTGCTTGTGCAATCTTTACAATAAACTTTTGAATTTTGTGTAACACTTTTTTTTCGATAGTCCACTTTAGACATTCAACTAACTATAAGTAACTTTGCAACTACATGTCAACTAACTGTCATTAGAGTATTAGTAGACTGTCTGCTTAATATCTGCTAACACTTTATTTTAATGCTCCCCAACAGATATTCTACAGACTATAAGTAACTTGGCAAATACAAGTCAACTTATTCTCCTAACCAGAACCCTAACACCTAACAGTCTACTACAGTCTACTAATACTCTAATGAGAGTTAGTTGACATGTAGTTGTATAGTTACTTATAGTTAGTAGTAGAACGTCTAAAGTGGACTATCGAAATAAAGTGGAACCGTATTTTGTATCTAATGAAGTGCAATTCACACATTTTTAAAGTGCTAAAGTTGTCACTGAAAAACTTGACAGGAATAAATGCAATGAAACACTGAACTTTGAGCTGATTGCATAATCTTAATTATCAGAAAACATATCTCATGTTCCCATTAATGGCAGAATAACTATACCAAGAAAACACAACTGATCAAACCATCATTATTCAAACAGACTGCTCTGTGTATTGGATCTTGACTATAAAATACCAGCAATCACCTCATTTCAGCTCCTATCAAAACACAAACATGTTCCCAACACAAGCACTATATAAGCATCTTCTGCTGGAGAGGTGATAAGAAAACAAACGCAATTGTAATATTTGAGGATGGCAGTTGGGCAGAAACAGCAATAAAGTGTTGCATCACTTTCTCCTTGCAGTGATTTGGTGGTTCCTGCGGCCACTCCAGCACACGCTCCACATCTACGGTCTTATTTTATGGAAAATTGTATACAATATTATACAAAAACATTTATTTTTTAAAAAATAGAATAAATAATCTGTTATGTATAAATGACATCAAGATAGATATGAAACATTTACTATTAATAAACTAAATATGAAATAAGTATGCAAATATATGTAATATAACTATGCAGGGATTCTACTTTATGAATTTGTTAATTATCAATATCTAACGACAAACGCAGAAAGCAGTAATTTAATGAATTGATCACTTTCAGGGATGGCATCATCATACACCTGTAAACCCTTATGGCCACAGGCTAATGAAAATATGAAGGTGTAGATCGTGGTGATACCCTGCCGACAGTTATTCTTAGAAAAGTTCAAGCTATTGGGCAGGTAGTTATTAGCATTTGTGCATCAATGCATGTAAAACTCAAGTGTACAAGACAAGTTCATAAACACGCATTCAGATCCCGATGCTGCAACACACCCGAGCTGAAGGTTGCAGATACGATTTGTTACTGAACACAGAAACAAAATCAATGACAGAAATGCATCCACCTGTCCATCATGCACATAAACAACATATAACCAACACACAACATCAGACAAATCAACACATGCTGATCTCTCTTACATGGAGATTATAATGCAATAGCAAAAGAAACAATTTGAATGTCTGAATGAAAGCACAAACCTGTCTGTCCTTTCCCGAGGGTCTTTTCTAAGCGGTATGGTCCCACGTAATTGGCATGAGGGGTAGAGCTATTTTCTTTCCCAGACAATGACATGTTTCCCGTCTAAACACACTTCACGCGGCGTTGCAGTTCTTGGGATACAGCAATCCTCTTATAGCTGACTGCACCGGAGGACGCGCTTTACTCCAATTTAACGCTGTCTCTTTTGGTTTCTCCTGTCCGTTTCAGACCGAGAGTCTGTGGTTAGGGTGGGGAAAGGGGTCTTTTAATGTGTCCTCTCCTTTCCTTCTCACGGGGATGAACCGGGCGGCTTAGGAACCGACTGGCATCGCGGGACCTGCACAGCTTGTGTCCGCCTGTGCGGCTGCTCTCTCTCTCTCTCTCTCTCTCTCTCTCTCTCTCTCTGTGGAGTCAGTGGCCAGTGCGCGAGCCAGTGCGCTACTACGGGGAAGGCGAGCTCATTAATATTCATAAGCCAAGCTTTCGCTATTGGATAGTGACCGAGCAACGTCAACAGGCCATTAATATTAAGAAGGCAGTTTTTTTTTTATTGAAGACCAAGCAACTAATGAGCCAAATTTTAAAATAAATAAATAAATAAGAATGACATAAATTAGTAAATCTGTACGCTAAATAAATAAGTAAATAAATATATGTGTATGCAAATTAAAATAATAAACACAATTCGGGAAATGTGTTTTAGACAATTATGGATTTTAACACAATTTTGTCCTGTGTTAAATTTTTTAAATCAACATATTAAGTTTTTTATTCATTTCTGTGAATATGCATTACATTTATTTACTTTCATGGTTTACAATTGGTAAGTTTGCTTTAATGTACTGTAGGCTACATGAATTTTACTAAAGAAGTTAAGCCTTCGCCATTGGAGGATGGGCACGTGACATCATCAAACCCTAATTCATGTTAATGAGATATGCCTTTACCGTAGTAGGATTGGTGGTTCCGCGTGTAGACGCTGGTCCGCAGCGCTTAATTCTGATTGACGGAGAAGCTCGCCAAGCGCGAGAGCGTCTGAGTGCCGCAACCACAGGTCTGACCGCTGAGTGTTCTCTAACAGCAGGTGATTGTAAAATCATTGCTCTCTCTCTCTCTCTCTCTATATATATATATAGATAGATAGATAGATAGATAGATAGATAGATAGATAGATAGATAGATAGATAGATAGATAGATAGATAGATAGATAGAATATTGACTATTCTTTTATTATTCGCCACTTTTTTCTGCTGTGATCTACATGTAACATATGTACAGAGAAACAGGTTGCAGTGTATCAGTGACCTGCTCATAAAGGTTTCAGTGCTGTGTTCACTGAGCAGAGTGTGTTGGCCAGGACCTTAATTTCACAACCTACTGATCTCAGACCTGTGTGAGAGTGAGAACAGGTGCTGGAGGGGCAGCCGCCAATGACACGCCTCCCCAAGTGTGACAGACAGGACCCTACTTTTGAGAAGCCCACAGCTGTGCTGGAGAGGATCTGACTATTCACCGCAACTCACAGCATTGCATTACATATCCTGTGGATATACAGTACTGTACCACAACACATGCTTCAGTGTAACTCAACACACATCAAGGTACTTCTGCTGCTGTACTGTGGAATTTGAGACACATTAACAACAGTTTGAAACTAAATATCGTGAACAAAAAACATTCCTGGTCGTCCTCAATAGAGAACTTGATGTTCTCCTTTTTATTTTTGTCCTCGGGTCCATATTTCTTAATATAAGATTGCAAACCCCAACAGTAGCACATACTTTCAGATAGGAACTTAATTAAATTAAATAAGTTCAATTTAACAAGTTCCTTTATACAGTTTACTGCCATGTTGCCATTTTCACATGACCTGCATTTTAAGCTGCGTCACATCCCTGCTATCGGCAAGTACTCACCCGTGGCCTCATGTGATAGTAAAATGTCGACTCACAAATTTTTACAGAAGTGGTAAACCGTCACAGTGTTTCTCACAAACTCTTTCATGAATACTAGGGATTTGGACATACTTCATGAGTACTGCATTTTCTGCTGTAAAGGCACCTTTACAGTCTTAAGTCTTTTGGGGATTGATGCAACAAGCTTTATACATCTGCCTTTAGGGAATTTCTGCCATTCTTTTCTTCCTCTTGTAACATTCAGAGTATATAAAAAAAACATGCACGTACTGTTGACGTCATTACGTGGGTATGGATATACGCAGCCCAGCAATAAACGCACTGTATGCAAAGTTCGGTCTGATTATTTGTAGACTAACCAAGTAATGCACATAAAATACTACACTGGTGACGAGGATCGACAATAATGAAAACGTCTCCTGGACAGCGGACGTTTGCGTGCGGAAGTAAGTTCAGAGTGTAAGCAACCGGCTGTAAAGCAAGTGAGCTAGCGAGTTAACAACCGGACAGTTAGCATGGCGCTAGCACACAGCCCGTCCGTACCACCGTTTGATACAGAGAGCGAACCCAGCTCTGTCGGACCGAGGTGGAATAAGTGGCTTCAGCGGTTCGAGAACTACACTACAGCTGTGAATATAACCGGGGACCCAAGACTGAAAGCCCTCCTGTTGCATCTGGCTGGCGAAAGAGTGCACAACATATACGACACAGTGGCGGCGGAGGCTGACAAGTATGCAGACGTGAAAGCAAAACTCACCGAGTACTTCTCGCCCAAAAAGAATGTCCAGTACGAAGTGTACGTCTTCAGGAAAGCTGCACAACAGCCCGGTGAGAATCTAGATGCATATAATACGAGACTTCGTATGCTGGCAAAATACTGTGAGTTTAGTGACGTAGACAATGAAATAAAGTCACAGATCATACAAAGCTGCACGTCCTCCAGGGTGCGTAAATACGGTTTGAGGGAGGCAAACAAGACATTAAAAAAATTGCTTGAATACGGCATAACTCTAGAACTTTCTGAACTGCAGTCAAAGGGAATCGAAGAAGGTTCAAATCCCACTACCGCTGTGAATCAAATACACAGAAAACTCCAAAAGAAGACATACCAAAAACGTCCAATGGGTGGCAGCAACACGCAATGCAGAAATTGTGGGGGCGAGTGGCCACACAAGAATGAATGCCCTGCAAAGGGTAAACAATGTAAAGCATGCGGGAAGCAAAACCACTTTGCAAAACAGTGCAGGTCAAAACCACGACACACAGAGCAGCAAGCAGAGACACAGGGATACAAGAAAAGCTATAGAAGGAAAATCAATCAGGTGGAAACACAAAGTGAACCAGCTCAAATCAAGTCATCTTCAAGCAGCGATGAATCCTATGCATACACTGTTAAAAGCAATAGCAACAGTAAACAGCCGTCAACACAAATCAAGCTGTATGGAGACACAGTGCCAGCTCTGATCGACTCTGGTGCTGCTGTAAACATCATCAGTGAAATGACATACAACAAGCTGAGCATTCAGCCCCGTCTCCTACACACTGATCTCAAAATACTTGCCTATGGGTCCAAAGACGCACTGCCCATCCTAGGGAAATTCACAGGCTGCGTGGAGGCGAAGAACAAGAGCAAAACAGATGGGACGTTCTATGTAATCAAAGGCGATGGCTGCTCCCTGCTCAGCTACCAGACAGCTGACGAATTGGGGTTGATCAAAATTATACGCTCTATCAGCCCTTCCTCAGTGAACCTCACAGTAGCAGATGAGCTTGTGAACAGCCACCCCGAGCCGTTCGATGGCATTGGTAAGCTGAAAGACTTTCAAGTGACACTACATATAAACTCAGACATACAGCCCACATGCCAGCCACACCGCAGAGTTCCTTTTCATGTACGTCAAAAAGTTGAAGCTGAGTTACAGAAACTGGAAGATGAAGATATCATAGAAAAAGTGACAGGCCCAACACCCTGGGTCTCGCCCATCGTAACGCCACCAAAGCCCAAAGATCCAGACAAGGTACGCATATGTGTCGACATGCGACAAGCAAACATAGCCATCCAAAGAGAACGTCACCTGACTCCCACTATGGATGACATTATTCATGAACTGAACGGAGCGACCATATTCTCAAAGCTGGATCTAACATCGGGATATCACCAGCTGGAACTACATCCCAACAGCAGGTACATTACCACATTCACAACACACCTGGGCCTGAGAAGGTACAAGCGCCTCAACTTTGGCATCTCTTCAGCCGCGGAGGTGTTCCAAAACACAATCCATCAGACACTTCAGGGCATCGCAGGGGTGAAGAATCTCAGCGATGACATCATCGTCTACGGAGCGACACAGGCTGATCATGACAAGAGTTTAACAGCTGTATTCCAGCGACTCAAAGAACGTGGCCTCACACTAAACCGAAAGAAATGTGAGTTCAACAAGACGCGACTTGAGTTCTTCGGGTTCATTTTCTCTGCTGGCGGTGTCTCAGCAGATCCCAAGAAGGTCGACGCCATACACCAAGCCGACAAGCCGAAGGATGCTGTGGAAGTCAGAAGTCTTTTGGGCATGGCAAACTACTGCTCACGCTTCATCCCTAATTTCGCCACAGTAACAGAGCCCCTCCGAAAGCTCACGAGGAAAAACACGACTTGGCAGTGGGGCGCAGTGCAGGATGCAGCAATGAGCACACTGAGAGAGAGTCTCACCAGCGAGACCACGATGGCATATTTCAACCCGAACAGAGAAACAGAGCTCATCGTCGACGCTAGTCCAGTCGGGCTAGGGGCAATACTGCTGCAAAAAGACCAAAAAAAGAAACACATAATCGCTTATGCTAGCAGAGCACTCAGTGACGTCGAAAGGCGCTACTCTCAAACGGAGCGTGAAGCGCTCGCAATTGTATGGAGCTGTGAACATTTTCATCTCTACATCTACGGTAAAGAGTTCACGATGGTGACGGACCATAAGCCACTCGAACTGATCTGGAACAACCCGAGGTCCAAGCCGCCTGCCCGCATCGAGCGGTGGGGACTCCGGCTGCAGCCATACAACCTCAAAATTGAATATAGGAAAGGGACTGATAATCCAGCAGACTACATGTCCTGCCATCCAATCCCTGCACAGACACCTACCAAAAACACCCGTGCCACAAAAGTGGCTGAAGAATATGTAAACTTCATCATGCAGAAAATGTTTAAACAAGTTGTTGTGTGCACATCCCACCTTCTGGCAGGTGCAGGACAAAAAGGACTACTGAATTGAAAAGATTATAATGTCCGCAACACTGCTACTTACTCCCATATTTTAATAAAAAAGGCAACGTTTCGACCCTACTGGGTCTTCTTCAGGCAATTGGCAAAACACATTTGATACAGAGTTATATAGGCCTTTCAATCTGACCCACCCCGTGATTTCAATTAGCTTGATTGGATCTAAACAAGCCTAATAACCTCACTCATTAATTAATTAATTAAGAGAACACTTGCATGGAAAAAACAATCAACATACACAAGAATAAATTCCATATGCACATAACTTCCTAAAATATAGTCAGCAACATGCAATTAACTACCAAGAAACAGTGCATACTCACATATACATGTCATATATATATAAATCCACAACCAGATACATAGGCTACATAAATACACATTATATTATGACATATACATGACACAAAGCCATTCATTATAAGAATGGCTTTATGTCAAAATCTTCATTAAGACCATAAGGAGACATTGTGTTCAAATAGTAAATCCAAAAAGTTTCCCGTTTGGAGAAGCCTGTTACCATGATCTCCTCCTCTAAACGGTTTATTGACCCGCTCCACCCCGATGTATCTAAGGGCGCTGACATTGTGGCCAGCTGATTTAAAATGAGCGGCGACAGGACTACGTTCATCTCCTTTTCTGATGGTACTTCTGTGCTCACTGATTCTGGTCCGTAGCGCTCTCGTTGTTTTACCAACATATGATAAACCACATGGGCAACTGATTAAATAAATAACATGTGTGGTGCTACATGTAATAGTACCGCGAATAGATAATGTCTTACCAGTGTGTGGATGATTAAAATGTTTGCACTTATGCGTATACGAGCACTGGGCACAACTGCGACATCTATAATTACCATCTGGCATACTAAGAAAAGGCGTTGTAACTTGAGGACGTATATCATTCTTAACTAGATGGTCCTTTAAGTTAGAAGCACGCTTATAAATAAGCTTGGGTTTTTCTGGGAAGACTCTGGTTAGTTTAGGGTCCGACTCAATAATGTGCCAGTATTTATAAACAGATCTTCTAAATTCTGACACAAGTGGAGAATATTTTACACAACATAAAGGAGACTTATTTGGAGTTTTTTTGCGTATAGATCGAAGGCACTCGTCATGCGTTATCTGATCAAAACGTTCTTTGGCCGAATCAACCCAATCTTGTTTATACCCTCTATTGAGGAATCTTTTTGTCAAATCCGCAGCCTGCTTTAAGTAAGATGTATTATCACTGCATATTCTGCGAACACGATTAAACTGACTGATTGGGAGACTTTTGACCAACGGCCTGGGATGAAAACTATCCCCATGCAATATAGTGTTACGATCCGTAGGCTTACGAAAAAGATCAGTTTTTAAGATCGTACCATCTTTATATACCTGAATATCCAGGAAACTGATGCAATGTTTATCATATTCCAAAGTAAATTTCAAATGTTCATTACAAGAGTTCAGATACTCATGAAAGCCATTAAGTTCATCTACTGTGCAGTCAATAATCAGAAAAATATCGTCAATAAATCTCTTATAAAATAAGATCTTAGAATAAAATGGATTTCTCCGATGTAGCACAAATTGATTCTCAAAAAGACCCATATACAAACAAGCATAATTAGGGGGCATTTTGCTTCCCATGGCAGTACCTTTCTTTTGTATAAAAAACTCATCTTGAAAGCGAAAAAAGTTATTAGTAAGAACTATGTTAGCCAAGTCTAATATGCACTCAGTGCTAGGTTTTGGCTCAAACTTACTTAAAGAAAGAAAATACTGAAGTGCTTCTAGGCCACCATCATGTGGGATATTTGTGTACAGGCTCTGAACATCAAAAGTGGCCAATAAACAATTATCAGAATTAAGATCAAAGGTTTTCAGCGAATTGATAAAATCGATAGAATCACGTATATAAGAGGGGAGGATAACCACTTCTGATTTTATAAAATAATCAACGAAGGCAGATATATTTTCAGTTAGGCTACCAATACCACTAACAATAGGTCTTCCCTTCAGAGGGGTATCTAAGCCCTTGTGGATTTTAGGAAGTGTGTAGATTACCGGGATCACTGGATGTTCAACCTTAAGGAACTCAAAGGCACTTTTTTCAAACTCGCCCTTACTGAAGTGATTTTCTAATTGGGAATATACCACATTCTTCAACCTATTAGTGGGATCAGATGATAATCTCTCATAGAATGTACAATCACTTAATTGTCTTTTAATTTCCTTTTCATAATCCACAGCATTTTGCAAAACAACAGCTCCCCCCTTGTCAGCAGGTCTTACCACAATCCTATTGTCCTTACTCAAATCCATTATAGCTTCTCTTTCCTCTTTTGTCAGGTTATTGTACACTTTATATTCTTTTTTATTTTTAAGTAGACACTTAACATCATTCTCAACCAAACGACAGTACGTGTCCAGAGAGGCATTACGGTGCTTAGGAGGAATAAATGTCGATCTATTCTTGAAACGACTATGGGACAAGTCACTAGGGGGAGAGGTAGCAGGCAACAGGACTTGGTCCACAGAGGAACCACTCCTGGTTGGACTGTCCTTCATATCAGAATGGAAAAACTCCCTCAATCTAAGATTACAGAAGAACTTCTGGAAATCAATAATAGTCTCAAAGTCATTAGTATGAGTAGTTGGAACAAAACTCAGTCCTTTACTTAAGGCTGACGTGCAGGCCTCAGACAAAGTTTTTTCAGAAAGATTAATTACCGTACTCTCCTGCTGGTCTGAATATGGGGTTGTCTGCGACCTTTTACGCTGACTTCTTCGACATCGTTTTTTCTTGGAAACGGGTCTGCTCTTCGCCATCGTTGTAGGTTTTGAGGTTTTTTTAGGCCGTATCCTAAAAAAGACACTCCCCGCTCTGATTGACCACTCACATCTGAGCCTGAATCATACGATGAGGAAGACAACCATGGTTTTCTATTTCCTTGTTGTCGTTGGCGTCCAGGTCGTGCTCGTTGTCCCTGGTTGTGCTGCAGTTTGGCTAGAGATTCTGGTTTTCCATCCTTCCAAAAGTAGACTTTGCTCTGCTTGTAATCCTCAGCATCCCGTGCAAACTTGGTCCTCTTGACACTCCTGATTTCGCTGGTGCAGTCAATACGATGGCGTTCAAGCTCCTTCTTGATTTCCCCAAGTCTTTTCTTGTCAGACAGCACTTTCAATTTGATTTCTGTTTGCTTGAAATCTTCCCTTGTCGTTTCCAGTTGAACAGTGATTTCACTTATAACGAGGGCCATCAGATCAAAAGAGCATTTGTTTAATATTTCGCACCAGCGTGTACAGAAAATAGGTTTGTCCTGGCCTTTTTGCAGTCTAAGACCACGAGGAATAATCTTTTTTCTTAAATAATCACTTAATGTTACAGCGTGCAAGTGCTGTCTAATCTCTCGTTCCTGTAGATTAAACAGTTTCTGAGTCAGTGCATCACCCTCCTTTGGATCTGTTGTGTCCTCATCAAAGATGGACTCCTTTAGCATAATGCGGTCATAATCCTCTTGGTTAAATTCGAAAATTCCACTTGGGCTGGCATAGGTTTCTTCCTCAGACATGGCTTAATTGTCAAAAGGGCAAGTAATTTATCAAGGGAGATAAAGGGAGTGCTACACAAATAAAGTTACAAAATATGTTTAAACAAGTTGTTGTGTGCACATCCCACCTTCTGGCAGGTGCAGGACAAAAAGGACTACTGAATTGAAAAGATTATAATGTCCGCAACACTGCTACTTACTCCCATATTTTAATAAAAAAGGCAACGTTTCGACACTATGTATTTGGTTGTGGATTTATATGTATATGACATGTATATGTGAGTATGCACTGTTTCTTGGTAGTTAATTGCATGTTGCTGACTATATTTTAGGAAGTTATGTGCATATGGAATTTATTCTTGTGTATGTTGATTGTTTTTTCCATGCAAGTGTTCTCTTAATTAATTAATTAATGAGTGAGGTTATTAGGCTTGTTTAGACCCAATCAAGCTAATTGAAATCACGGGGTGGGTCAGATTGAAAGGCCTATATAACTCTGTATCAAATGTGTTTTGCCAACTGCCTGATGAAGACCCAGTAGGGTCGAAACGTTGCCTTTTTTATTAAAATATGGGAGTAAGTAGCAGTGTTGCGGACATTATAATCTTTTCAACTTCATCATGCAGAACAACACACCAAAAGCGATGACTCTAGATGAAATCAAATCAGAGACACTCAAGGATGCAACATTACAAAAGGTTAGTGTTCTTATACGCAACAATGCATGGCACACAGTCGCAAAAGTCGCTGCGCTAAGACAGTATGAACATGTGAAAAGCGAGCTCACAGTATCACATGAAAATGACATCATACTCAAGGGCTCCAGAATCGTCATTCCCTCCTCCCTCGAGTACAGAGTACTTCAGCTCGCCCATGAGGCACATCAGGGAATCACAAAGACGAAGGCCCTCCTGAGAGAGAAGGTATGGTTCCCAGGCATCGACCGACAGGCCGAAGCAATGGTCAGAAACTGTCTAGCATGTCAAGCCACAACACCTGAAACGCACACAGAACCTCTGCAGATGTCAGACCTGCCTGACACAGTCTAGCAAGATGTAAGTGCAGACTTTTACGGCCCACTACCAACAGGTGAATACCTGTTAGTCATCATAGATGACTACTCCCGTTACCCCGTGGTGGAAGTCATACACTCCACCTCTGCAAACTCCGTCATCCCTGTCATAGATAAAATCTTTTCCATGTTTGGCATCCCCAGATCTGTAAAAACGGATAACGGCCCCCCATTCAATAGTGAGCAGTTCAGCAAGTTTGCAGCCTACATGGGATTTCACCATCGAAAAATCACACCACTATGGCCCCAGGCGAACGCCACTGCAGAGAGGTTTATGAGAACACTTGGAAAATGCCTCCGTGTTGCATACATGGAGAACATTCTCTGGAAGCAGCATCTCCACACATTCCTACGTGAGTACCGTACAACAACAACATCATCCGCTGAGTTGTTGCTCAAACGCAGGATACACACAAAGATCCCTTCTGTGAGCACGCTCACTGGAGCGGACAAGGATCTTCGCAGAAGAGACCAAAGCCAAAATGAAGGTGTACTCAGACACTCGCCGACACGCTGCACATTACTCTCTCCAACCTGGTGACATGGTGTTGTGCTCCCAACCCAGGCGCAATAAACTTACAGCACCATACAACCGCAGGCCGTACAAAGTTACCACAGTCAAAGGCTCCATGGTCACCCGCTGAGTGGAATGGACATCGAGTGACAAGAAATTCCTCCTTCTTCAAAAAGCTTGACCCTGGCCTGCGTGACACATCGGCAGCAGAAGAGGATGAAGAAGTCACTGCCGACACAGTCCCAGTGGTAGCAAGATACCCTGCTAGGCACACACAGCCTCCACAATTCCTCAGAGACTTTGTCACAGCCTGAAAAACGGGTAACATGGACTGAGTAGGACTGTGAAATGGACATAATGCACTAGAGGTGGTATGGACTAGGTGACACAACCGTTCTGTGTTAAATATGTTAAGTGAAGAGAATGTGTCCTATAAAAAAAAAAAAAGTTCGTTCAGAATCTGAAAATGTATGTAAAGGCAACTCTATATCCCATTTCTGAATTTGTTTCTGAGTAGGCATTTAACTGAGTTATTACACTGAAGCGATCTGTTGTTGAGTTTTGTTTTGATCACAGACCAAGTGAATGTTTAGGTGTTGATTACTCAAGTAACTGAAAGTGGAAACAACGTAACTGAGTTCATTAGTAAAAAAAAAAAAAGAAGTGATATAACATTCAGAGTATATCAAAAAAACATGCACGTACTGTTGACGTCATTACGTTGGTATGGATATACGCAGCCCAGCAATAAACGCACTGTATGCAAAGTTCGGTCTGATTATTTGTAGACTAACCAAGTAATGCATAAAATACTACACCTCTCAAGCTCTGTCAGGTTGGATAGGGACCGTCGGTGAACAGCTATTTTCAGGTTTCTCCAGAGATGTTTGATTGGGTTCAAGTCCGGTGATGAGCGGCACCAGGTTTCATCCAGACATGACGCCTGGAACTGAGGCTCATCAGACCAGCGAATCTTGTCCTTTAGCTACTTTCATGGCTTGGTTTTTGCTCTAATATGTGTATCTGGTAGACCATTTACTATTTCCACGGACAGTCACGTATGCAGATGATACAACATTATATTTGCCAGCAACATCAATTCAGCAATTGTCTACTGCTTTGGATACGGAATTACAATTAGTTGTAAAGTGGGTATGGAATAAAAAATTGGCTCTAAATTTGATAAAAACCAAAAGCATTGTGTTTGGATCAAATTCTAAATTTAAATTCAAACCACAGTTAAATCTGTCTGTAAAGAGTGTGCATATTGAACAGGTAGAGGAAACAAGACTTCTTGGAGTTGTCTTAGACAGCAGGCTGAAGTAGTCAAAACAGATAGATAATATGGTAACAGTTTTGGGAAGAGGTCTGTGTAACGCATTGATCCTAGGAAGATGTAGAAGAAGATGAGGTATTAACACAGGGTTTATTTAAACAACACAGAACAAGATACTTACCGTGCAAGACAGAGTGCTACACTGTAAAGAGATTGCTGTAAATTTTACAGTAACTTACTGGCAGCTGGATGTGTGTAAACAGCCCCTAAGAGATGAAGGATAGGACAATTATCTCCCTGCTTTGTTTTATAAGAAATATTTCAGTGTCTACAGTTTCTAATGTCCTGTACGGGCAACTTTTGTATAGTAGTACTAGAAATAATTTTAATACCAGACAGGCATCACAGGGATGTTTTTACTTCCTGTTTGAAAAACCGATGCAAAGCCACGGCCTGTAATGTGTGAAGGAATGAAAATATGGAATGACTTGCCATCGGATATTGCATGAGGTTTAAAAAAATCTTTAAAGTAATACTTAATGGCACAATGTATAGTAAATTGTTATTTTTTATATTTGTAATGAATTTGGGGTTTGTATGTTTTATTGTTTATAAGGCGGTAGATCCTTCTCCTATTTAGCACCTAAACTTTGGAACAGTTTTCCTAGCATTGTCCGGGAAGCAGACACACTCTGTCAGTTTAAATCTAGACTAAAAACACATCTCTTTTACCTGGCATTCATATAGAACATTATACATTTTTATTATTCAAATCAGTTAAATGATTATTAGGCTGCATAGATTAGGACAGCCGGAACCGGGGACACTTCCTATAACACCTGATGTACTCGTTACATCATGAGAAGAATGGCACCTTGTGGCGAGCAGGACGAGGCCAAGGGCCGTGAAAGAATAGCGCGAGGCCGGTGGCGTGATTAATAATGAGTGACACCTGCGCGACGCACCGGTCTTGTATCTCTCACGGAAGAGCGGAAGCATAAAAGGAGGAGCGACGACAGTGGAGATCAAGACCGGTGCGTCGCACAGGTGTCGCTCATTAGTAATCACGCCACTGGCCTCGCGCCATTCTCTCACGGCCCTCGTCCTGCTTGCCACACATCTATACGCTAATGTTAGTCTTTCTGTTTATTCTGAGGTTTACTGAAGTCAGCCGGATCATCAGATGTTGGACCTGCACCTGGACACGACCACAACACATCCCTCATCGTCACGACAGCCATCGGCAATGAACCCTGAACAAACTCGTCTCCATACCGGCGTGATGACTTCCAACCAGATGAACTGGATAAATATTCTGCATGTTCTGATCCAATCTGACTTCTGACCTGTAATGCTGCCTGAATCATAATCATACACTGTTCATTTGTTGGCCAGAGGAGAACTGGCCCCCGACTGAGCCTGGTTTCTCCCAAGTTTTTTTCTCTATTCTGTCACCTAGGTAGTGGCTAATGGGCATCCAAATAAACAAATAAATAAATACTGAGAGGTGTGTGCCTTTCCAAATTATGTCCATTCAATTGAATTTGCCACAGCTTAACTCCACTCGAAGTGTAGAAACATCTAAAAGATGATCCAGCAAAATTGGTCTGCTCCTGAGCTAAATTTCAAGTGTCTCAGAAAAGGGTATAAATACTTATGCAAAGTAATTATTTCAGTTTGTATTTTTAATACATTTGCAAAGTTGTCACAAATCTGTTTATTACCTTGTCATTTGTCAAATTTTATTTTAGCTTAATATTAATTATAAAAAATAAAAAAAAAATCCTGCTCACGCGGCACACCCCAGTGACGGTTATGTTTAGAGGTGGACCTTCATGCTTTTTTTGTCATAAGAAACCCTATGTTTTTGTATGATTCACACTATACACATTCATACAAAATCGCCACCTCGTTAAATATTTTTGATTTCTCATGAGATCGGGTTAGAACTCAAAAGAAGATATTTTGAAGAATGTTTCAAAGTTTTTGTTTATATTATTATTTTTATAAACTCAATGTATTCCAAAACTTACAAGCTCCAAAAAAAAAAAAGGAAAGGATTCGATGTAGGAACACATCCTTGGTAGCATCACAGTCACCAACACCCAACTCTCATATCCCCATCCACAATAACAGTTCTCAGTGAGAATCTCCCTTTGAAGCATTGAGGAACATCTGTACATGTTGTGTCTAATCAAGTTTGGCAGTAAGTCCCTCGCTCCCCTGCATCACAACGACTGTGAAATTAATCAGGAGTCGCAGCAAGCAGTCGTGCTATTTACTGTTTACATGCTGATGGACGCAAACCAAATAAACTTCGTAAATAGTGTCCTCTGTATCTTTGATTTACAATTGCCCCGTTGTCCGTGCGTGAGCAACCGGGCGCGACGGGAATATTATACAGAGTTATGCTAATGAGATGTAGATGCACATTTCAGATAGAAGGGTGAAACTGGAGAAATGGTTTGTAGATCTGAAGGGCAGGAAATGACTTAGCATGATCCTATGTGAATGTCCGTTAAAGGTCTTACAAGTGCGTGTTTTCTCGAATTTCCTACGTTTTTTAAATTGAGATGAGATGCCTGTTGTTAGTCATATACAAACTAACATTTGTTACCACTCCTAGCTATGATTTGATATGTGCTGTTTTGGAACATGAATCCACAAATTGCTGATTTATTGATATTGTATTCAACAGTGATATAAAATATTGGAAAACCTACTTTGAAACTTACAGATTAATATATTTTTAAATATAGAACTTTCTGACGATATAACAAAACCAATGACTGATAAATTTGTTTTTTAATAAATTAGCATATTTCATATAGCCTACTGCGTCAGTGATTAGTTTGCATAGTGAACAATTGCATAAACATAGCCATTATGTTAAGACTGTGTCTTAATAACTATGACCAACTAACCATAAATTAGGGGTAATCAGTCTTACTTTTGTTTTCAGTATCAAATTAGAACAATCTTTGTTTTTTTGTAAAAGTTATAAGCAGGGGAAAAAATGGAAGACTAACTTGTAAGACTAGTCTTTGCAGTTTATGCAACCAGCCCCAGAATAGAGTAAAGAAGTGTTTGAATGTTTGAACTGTTTAAATTCAATCTGTTCATCATATAAAGGGATTGAGTCTCTTCAGAAAATTTTGACTTAACTGAACTTGATTCATATGGATTATTTTTACGATATTTGATGAACTTTTGGAAGCGTCAAAGTGGTAGTTGCGTATCTGTCAATGGAGGGTCAGAAAGCTCTGGTGAGTAATTAATGACAGAATTTTAATTTTTAGGTGAACAATCCCTTTAAGATTAATTGATTGCTACAGTTCCATCTAGTTGAAGATCGGAGTCACTCCAGTATGGAGACAGGTTTGTTGAGGATCAGTGCCGATGGCTGTCGTGTCGATAAGGCCTTCACAGGGGAGAGTCTAGTTGACACAATCTCTGCTGACACTTAGGGTCACTTCAGTTGTGGTCATGTCTAGACGCAAGTCCACCATCTGATTTGGATACGGCCTGGATCCGGCTGATTACAGTAAACTTCGGAATAAACAGAATGACTAACATTAGCGTAGATGCCATTCTTCTAATGATATAACGGGTACATCGGGTGTTATGTGAAGTTTTCCAGGCTCCGGCTGACCTAATTTATGCAGCCTAACAATCATTTAAATGATTTGAATAATAGAAATGTATAATAATCTATGTGTATCCCAGGTTAAAGAGATGTGTTTTTAGTCTAGATTTTGTTACGTTAGGAACGAGGACACAAGATGCAAGTACAAACTCTTTATTGAGTGTAAATAAAGATGATGATGATGAATAGTCCAGGTGGTTCAGGCGGTGGCGCAGGGACTTCGATGGTCAGACACAGAGTGATGAATGAAGTGCAGGGTGCTCTGAAGGGTGACGACGTAATCCAGACACGAAACGAAATCCAACATGAAGAAACAGGAACACAGGAACTCGAGACGGGACACGAAGCACGGGAACAGGAACAGGCAACACGAAGACTTCATACAACGATCTGACAATGGGAATGAGAAAGTGGTAAGTTTTTATAGGAGATGAGTGGCAGCAGGTGCTGGTGAATGATCGCAGCTGGATGCTGATCAACTGTGACGATCCAGTCACACCCACTCACACACACACACACATGTAAACAACAAAGCACGAGACTAAAAAGAGACACTGGATCCATATACCGTGACAGATTTAAACTGACAGAGTGTGTCTGTTTCCCGGACAATGCTAGGAAGACTGTTCCAAAGTTTTGGTGCTAAAAAGGAAAAGGATCTACCGCCAGAAGTTGATTTTGATATTTTAGGTATTATCAACTGGCCAGAATTTTGAGATTGCAATAGATGTGACGGACTATAATGCATTAAGAGCTCTCTCAAGTACTGGGGAGCTAAACCATTTAGTGCTTTGTAAGTAATCAGCCAGATTTTAAAATGTATACAATGTTTAATAGGGAGCCAATGCAGTGTTGACAGAGCCGGGATAATATGGTCATACTTCCTGGTTCTGGTAAGAACTCTAGTGGCTGCGTTTTGGACCAGCTGTAGTTTGTTAATTATGTGTGCCGGGCAACCACTCATTAGAATAATCTAGTCTTGAGGTCATGAATACATGAACTAACTGTTCCGCATTTTTCATTGAAAGCATATGTCGTAATTTAGAAATATTTTAAGATAAAAGAATGCGGTTTTACAGATAGAAACACTCAGGTTCCCAACTGATGATGAAGACTTGACAGAACATCCATTAAGTGTTAGACAGTATTCTGTGTTATTACGTGCAGGGTTTTTTTGTCTAATAGTCTATTCATAAGAATTTTGTGGTCGATGGTATCAAATGTGCTAGTATTCAAAGACCTAGGTGCCTGTATTGCATTTTGCAGTTGAAATAGTTCAAGCTGGGTCATTCTAAACCCTATGTTAAAGGAATCCTGGGTTATCTTGCTTCACGTTTCACATTGCTCATAATACACAGAGTTAACAATTGTGTTTACCCTGTACATTCCTAAACCCTGTTAACATTCTTATTTTCATATTTGGGGTGTCAGTGTCATTGACTAGACAAACTCAGCACACAACCAGTTTATATAAAGGCTCAAGCATTGTCTACATCCTCATAATGTTCTGCAGATCAAATCTTTCCTGAATGGACTTTTTGAACTATAAAGAAAATAATTAAATGGTCTGTTATTCACTCCAGAACATATTAGTTCAAATTAAGCTTAAAGGCTAAACCAAAAAAAAGGCTACTTAAAGCTACATACCCTCACCGCCCACTTTATTAGGTACACTTTGCTAGTACTGGGTCTGAACTGCCTTAATTCTTTGTGGCACCGATTCAACAAGGTGCTGGAAACATTTCTTAGAGATTTTGGTCCACATTGACACGACAGTATCATGCAGTTGCTGCAGATTTGCCGGCTTCACAACCATGGCATGATGTGAATCTCCCGTTCCAACACATCCCAAAGGTGCTCTATTGGACTGAGATCTGGTGACTGTGGAGTCACTCATTGTCATATTCAAGAAACCAGTTTGAGATGATGAGCTTTGTGACTAGGCACATTATCCTACTGGCACCCGGTGTGTTCATTTGCTGCAATCTTCGACGTGTTGAGCGTTCAGAGATGCTCTTCTGCAGACCTTGGTTGTAATGACTAGTTATTTAAGTGACTGTTGCCTTTATATTAGCTGAACCAGTCTGACCATTCTCCTCTGACCTCTGGGATCAACAAGCCATGTTCTCCCACAGAACTGTCGCTCACTGGATATTTTCTCTTATTCGGACCATTCTCTGTAAACCCTAGAGATGGTTGTGTGTGAAAATCCTAGTAGATCAGCAGTTTCTGAAATACTCTGACCGTCTGGTCTGGCACCAACAACCAGGCCACGCTCAGTCACTTAAATCACCTTTCTTCCCCATTATGATGCTCAGTTTGAACTTCAGCAGATCGTCTTGACCATGTCTACAAGCCTAAATGCATTGAGTTGCTGCATGTGATTGACCGTATCGCTGCGTATGTATATGCCTACTTCTATACTATATAGTATACTATATGAGTATGTCGGAATTCATAGTATTCATAAATCAGTAGGCAAAAAGTACACATATGACTTTCTACTTCCAGCAAAAATGTTCTGAAGTGCTCATTCGATGGACACATTACTATCCCATGAAGCCACAGGAGAGGATTACTATATCTGCGATTTCAGACTTGTATCTTTCTTGCTTCTTGCTACTTTTTCAGCGAAGCCCATATAAAAATCAGCATACATTGTATCTGGCTGCCTGGTTGCCAGTATGAAGAACCAATTCAAAAGAATGAATAGGACTTTCCAACTCCACATATGAGAGAAACTTTCCAACTTTACATGAGATAAAGAACCGTTAAATTTCTTTTGGTAAATTCACTAGGACGAATCAGACTTTCCATCTCTTCATCTAGGGCCATTTAAGATAAACCGATTCAATGGAATGAATCAGACTTTTCAACGTGACAAGCATGCTTGATTCTTGCCTCAACTTGTAATGCTACTGTACGTACTTAATACTATTTGACATAAAACTGCTTTTCATCTTCTTACACTGATCTTAGATCAGTTGTACAAGCGTGCTGTGGCTTGGATTCAGGTAGAAGAAGCTGGTACAGATTCGGTGTGAACAGAAGGAGAGTGTGATTAATTGAAGGATCAGCGGCAAACAGGGAAACCCATTATAGCCCATCTGTAAGCATTTAAGAGCTGGATTCAACAGAGATGCTGAGAGCCTCTTTTGCTTTATTTCTCATGCTCACTGGCAGACTGGCCAGCTCTTCTACACTGAGAACAAGCAAGACTTCAGGCCTTAAAATCCATGATTTATGAATCTTTTGATTGTTTGTTTGCCAATAGAAGTTCAAGTCTTGTACTATATGTGATATAAATGCATTTTTACACTTTTAGAATTTATATTAAGTGCCACTTTACCTGTTGTTATACCAGTAATGTTTGTGTGTTAGCTGTCCTTAGCAGTGAACAACATTTGAGAACAGCATGAAAACATGGGCAGAAGAAAAGAGAATTGTAAGTCTTCTGTGGTGCAGAAATCAGAAGTTATTGTCACTGATGCCTGTGGAGAACTTAAATATGATTCATTAAAGTAAGAAAAGAAAAACGAGAATGACGAAATATACACCTGTCATACCAGGGAACATTACAGACAATATTCACACTTCATATTTCTGATGTTTGTTTCCCAGAGATCCTTTTGTTGTGCTGAAATAATATTGTAATCACGGCATGAAATGATCTATAAGGCAGGGATTTTCAAAGTGGGGTTCATGGACCTCCAGGAGGCCGCAGGAAGATGCTAGGGGTCCATGAAAAATTTAGAGAGAGAAAAATATAAATAATACCAAAAAGAAATACAAAAGAATAACTAAAAAGGCCTATGTTTTTTAGCTTGTTTACTGGTTGTATGGCGATTTTCTGTAAAGGTGCTGTGGAACAATATTCATTATGAAAACTTTACAGATAAATTTGATTTTAAAATGTTTCTCTTATATAACCCAAATCTAATGGGTGGAAAATAACGAAATTCTGTAATGCTCAACTCAGTACAAAGCAAATATTTTCCAGATACTACTTTAATCATTTGTTTTGGCTCTAATACAATAACACATAGACGTCAATCATTTAATTTAGGAAACAATGTGTCTTTATATCGTACTAAATAATTTTCACACACTGTATAAATATTCTTTATAATATTTAGTTGACTTTATATTTTAGGAAGTGGGTCGCTCGCATACAATCACCCTATTTGGAGGTTCTTAGTATTTCCCATATTGTAAAGAGTGTTGGCTCATGTTTCAGCAGTGTTGAAGGAACTCAGACACAGCCAGAGCTTCTTTTCATGTCATGTTATTAGATTAGTAAACAGAAACTGATTTATGTGGCATGTCAATTTAGCCACAGGTTTGTTTATTATACATTGCTGGGTCAGGTTTAAGTGAATTTCTGTGTGTGACAGTGTGTTTGTAGAGACAAAGGCTGAAAGGACAGCCTAATGGGCACAAATATGACACCTGATACGTTTCAACCATGCACACATGGGAGAATGATTGATCATACAGACCACAAAACATTCTCTGCCTGTTGTAGCAGCTTTATAGTGGCTTGCAGCAATACATACCATCTCACACACACACACATATAACAGCTTGAATATATACATCCTTTGGGACACACAATGCATTGCATGGACAAATAAGTAAATGCAACAGCATACCGCCACCTTCTGGGCATTTAAAGATCACTGCATTTTACTTATCATTGAATTTCACACGTGTATGAAAACATCACATAAATTACCCAGATATGTACCTTTACATTTTGATTAGGCATGCATTTCCCCCTTAAAAGAAGAGGTACCTTGGTAGAAGACTGTAATATCATGGCACAATGGTACTGAATAAATAGCACATTCATGTATCATGTTATTTACAAGGTATTTCAAGGTGCTTCCAATAATATAATGGTATTTTTAGGGTACATGTTCAAAAAAGTATGATATTAGCATTGTATCATATAAAAAAGAACGTAATGTCATAGTACTTTTTTGGTCATCCAAAACAAACATTGGATTGTTTTGGACCTCATTCATGCTGATTACCTGAAGTATAGGCTAACAATAAAAGATTATACAATAAAAAATTATACACATTCTGAAAGAAAAATTGGGAGTCTGCTTGTCTACGCAAACAATGCTAAGGTGCTAATGTGCAGTTGCTAAATGGTCCTGAGTGTTTTTAGTGTGTTGCTATGCTATTCAGGGTGGTTGATACCTACTGTAGATACTGGCTAATTTTATGTGAAATATGATCACTTAGAAAATACTAACAAGTTTTCTTAACAAGCTTCACAATTTAAGGTATTCATTGTCTGTGGCATAGTGTGATTAAGTTATTGAATGTGTCTGAAATCGCTCGCGTACTCTACGAGTATAGGTACTTCTTTTGAATAAGTAATTACTTTGCAACTGTTTAAAAATATGTTCTATATAGTATGAATGTAATCTAAACGTTCCACTTTCTTCATGTTGTCATTGTCATGTGACCTATCAGTGTCAGTTGCATTGCTTCACTGTCATTCACAAATCATGGCCCCGTGGGATAGTACAGGATCCATCAGATGCCCACTTCAGAATCTTATTGGAAGTAATGAGTTATCCGGGTATTTTTTGCATATATACTGTTTAATAAATATTGTATATTCAGACATACTGCTGTTTCACATACTGTTTTTCGCCTATATAGTAGGGAAGTATGCATATTTGGATGCAAGCTTTGTCTTGAGATGCTAACATTGTTTGCAGTCAAACAGAGAAGTTGGGGGTGTTTCAGATAATTAGGTTTGCTGTGTCTAAATAATTACAGGTTGTGTGCTACACTGAGGAAACAACTAGAAAACACTACAATAAAAATCAATTGCAGTCGTTAATTAATCACTAATCACATCTCAAATCACTACGTTGCCTTTGTTTCTCAACATCTTAGACCCGCCTTCCTCAGCTGAAATCTGATTGGTTCTCACTGTTGATTGACAGTTCAGCCTAGCCTTTCTTTGAATAGATTTTCTAGAGGCTTGAAAAGGAAAGGAATGTTTGATGTTTCAGTATAGTGTGTAGCTTTACTGTCCATGGTGTAGTTCCCTTGTTTGGTCTTTCGTGTGGGTCGTCCAAAAATAAGCATTTGATATAATTGCTCATAGGTTCAGTCCTGTTTTAAATCTGAGCAGTATGTAAGCATGTTCTGGCACTGATATAGCCCAGTGTCAGCCTGCAGGGAGACATTTACTCTTATGTTTTCTCAAGTTGTAATCTGTGACCAAATTGAAGGGCACTGATCAGGGAGTCGTCCATTTTAAGAGCTGTATCAATTGCAAAATCATACCAGTGCACTGGAACGTTCGCTCCCTAAAAAGCAGGGAACATCGATGCTCAAATATGTTCCCTTAATGGAAGTTCTGAAAGACGAAACACAAGTAATGTGAGCCAACTCACTACACATAATGACAAGCGTTAGATGATTTTTTTTTTTTAATCAGGCTACAAACCATTATTTCAGCATAAACATTCATCGTTAGACAGGTAATGAATATGATCTTGCTAACATTTATAATTTATGTACGGCTGAAATGTTGCACGTAAATGTAACAAGAAAAGTATTTATCATAACATACTTTAAATAACATTACAAAATAATGTTCAGAATGATATCAGTTCAGCTGTTGTTCACAGACAATGAGGATGCTGCCCTGTACAGTGCCTGAATTCACGTACACATAATACACTGATTCACGACCTAGGAAGCAAGGGAGCTGATTGAGAAGCACCCAAGGATTCCCTCAGGACATTCCCATGGGTTTTAACAAATGTTTGTTTAATGTGTTTAATAAGGTCTGTGATTAACTTGAAGAGACAAACATGAATTTTGAAGCCACTGCATTTTTAAAAAATGTTATGCATTTACATGCTTGACAAATCAGATAACCATTATAGTCTAGTTCTTATACTGTAGCAACGTTAGCATCTTGCATCTTATAAAATAAATTTGAAAAACAGTATGACTGTGCAATTACATAGTGTTTACGTAGACCTTATTTCACTTATAAATTGAGAGATTCCTGCGTGAAGAAAAGGAGACAATGAAGGATGGGGAAATAGATGTATAAGACGTGTGAGGACGACGCCAGCCGCTGTAAGTACGGGGCGTCAGGGCCACAGAGCAGCAGTGATTATGGCAGATGTGTTTCTGCAGATGTCTCTATTCCTGCTGCTCCTGACTCGCTCCACACGCACAGAAAGATTGATGGAAAGCAGTGGTTTGGACAGACTCTCGCTGGGTCGTGCGGGTAATGGCTGCCTGTGACCCATCATAACCTTACTGCTCCTCACACACCACAGACACACATACTACAACACTGTACACAACAGAACCAGGCATGTTTTAGACAGGCTAACATGATACTGTACACTTACATGGTACAGTACTGTGGTGATACCATAGTACATGGATGGAATCAGATGGTAATGCCATGGTAATTCATAATTTTTTTTAAATCATATACTGAACAATTATAAAAACAGTACTTTTAAAACATTTTTAAATTATAAATAAAAATATATACATAAATTATAACATTGTTAAAACTGATGTGTGCAGATACATACCATGGTTGTTACAAACTGCTCCAAGACTTGGGTTGAAGATCCAAATGCAGAGAATCAAAACAAAATATGTTATGCCACAGTAATACCATGGTTTTCCATATATCATAACGATGTTTCTTTGCATATGCACCTTGGCAACATAATTTTTGGACATATATCACAAAAATACCATGTTTTTGGACATGTATCAAAGTAATGTCATGTCTTTTAGACATTTACCATGGTAATACCTGTCACTTAGTACTGTCACGATCTCACCTGTCACTTCAGCACTACGTTTCCCATCATGCTCTCTGGCTCTCACCTGCAGGCACCTGCCAGCTATCACCTTCATCAGCAGCACCATAAAAACACACACCTCATCTTCCCTCATTGTCCAGTCTCGTTCTTATGTAGTGGACTTTCTTGATCTCCTGCGTATTTCTCCAGTGATTATTGTCGTGGCAGATTCTCGGTCTTCGGTCATTTATGCCCTGTAACTCTGTGCTGTCAATAAATACTTCGGGTAACGTCATCTTTTGAGTCTACACATCGTTACAATACCATGTTGTTTTTTTTGTATATTCACTGTGGTAATATTGTGGTTTTTGCATATGCACCATAGTAATACAATGTTTTGGATATATGTCGTATTACCATATTTTAGGTGGGACACTTCAAAGTACCCGGTCTACATTTTTCTGGACACATACAACATTAAAATCTTGGTTTCTGGAAATGGCACCATGGTAATACCTGGTTTAAACATGGATCACAATACTACCATGTTTTTTGGATGTGTAACACCGTTTTTTTTTGTTTTTTTTTTGTACCATGGTAATACAATATAGGTGTTATGAGGATGAAGGATGAACCCAATCGCAGACAGCAAATAATACAAACAGGGGTTTATTAATGACATAAAACAGAAAACAAAACCCACGATGGGGCAAAACAAGACAGGATAGACTAGACTAGACTAAGACTCAGACAGTAAACTAACAACAAAGTCAGGAACAAACACTTCTCTTAGACAAGACTTCCAACAAGTAAATCACGGCTTGATTCACACAAAGTATGTCACAGGGTATGATAACTGTGTTGGGTCCGAGTCCACCTTTGTCGAGTCCGAGTCGAGTCCAAGTCCTTACCAATCAAGTCCGAGTCCAAGTCCGAGTCCAAAGGGGCCCGAGTCGGACTTGAGTCCGAGTCCTTAACATCCGAGTCCGAGTCGAGTCCGACCGAGTCCACAAAGATTTCAAAGATTTGAAATTGACCTTTCACAAAAACCCCCTCCTCTTAGTTACTGTTGCTACGTCTGACAAGCCATTCTGCTCTCACTCCACACATCATGTTCTCACACAGTGAAAAATATATTGCGGAGCAAAGAGGATACTGATAATGCGCCAACAGACAAGACAGAGCAGGTTTCTTTTGGTATAAAATGAAGTCTCAGCTTTAATTTTTTGTAATTTTTGTGAAATTTAAACAAATACCATTTTGTGGCGCTTTAACGTGTAGTGCCTTAGTTCAAGCAGCATGTGAACTGCTCATCTATTTTAGTTATAGCACAAATTAAACATGAATGAACATTAGAACTGTAAAAAGATGTCAATACACACCTTTTGGTTTTGGTTTGGTTTGTTTGAATGCAACACGATGCATTAAGAGCCAGGAGTAAACGTTTCAGCAAGAAGATGGTGATGTGTACATTTTTCTTATTTTCTTTTACATGTCAATATCTTATCTAGCCTCTGAAGGGCAGTACTAAATTAATTAATGAATTTTTAAACAAAACCAGAACAATTTACATGCCCTGGCTCCTAATGGATGTTTCCTTCTTAAGCATCACTGAATGTTTGCAGTGTTTATAATAGTTGGTATGAGTCCCAGTGTGAAAATATGGATCTCAAAATCATACAATCACTGCTAGTAACTTAGTAAGGAGTCAAATATGCAGAAGATGCTGGAAAAGCAAAGAATGTGCAGGAGCTGGAGGATTTATCTGAAGGACATTGGGCAGTTTAACTGTTTGGGACAAACAAGGGGCTCATGAACAACCACTACAAAAAAAAACTAAAAAAACAGGTTTGAATCATTCAGGTAATGACACACAATATTAAAAATCAAGCTTATGTAATTTGTCTTGTATTTTGTGTTTGTATTTTGTCTTGCGGACTAGGCTATAAGCTACTTAAACATATGTAATGTGAAAATGCTTTTTCAGGGCAGTTAAAAAAATGTTTTTATTATCCTTATTATTAAAAAATAAATAAAAATAACATTTTGGAGGTTCTGCAAGATGTAAACTTATGACTAAAGTGTAAATGTAACAAAAATCATTACATTATTAGACGCCAAAATAAATGTTGCTATGGTTATCACGTTCTCACGTTTCTATGGTTACTATGTCAAATCATCGAAATTTCATGACTCACTGACTATAATTTAGCGGATTCACTCCCACATTTAAATGCGATTATCACTCCTTAAAGTGTACTGGTCCTCTAGAAGCATGAAAAACAAAACTATTATTAAGATTATCAATAGCGCTCCCTTTAAGCCATCACTTACTTAACGCCTTCTGCACTCTCACTAAAACTCTCGTCATAAACTGAAGTTGTCCGCACTGCACAGTGAATCTCTTATTTGCATCGCGTCTAGACTTTGTTGTTTATGAGGAGATTTGCGAAAGGATAAAGCTTGCGCTGATTCTGAACATACATTTTGAGCGAATTCTCCGCATGGTGACTCTAAAACGCCTCTGATTGGCCACTGCGTTCATGCGCGTAATATACAGGTCCTTCTCAAAAAATTAGCATATTGTGATAAAGTTCATTATTTTCCATAATGTAATGATAAAAATTAAACTTTCATGTATTTTAGATTCATTGCAAACCAACTGAAATATTTCAGGTCTTTTATTGTTTTAATACTGATGATTTTGGCATACAGCTCATGAAAACCCAAAATTCCTGTCTCAAAAAAATTAGCATATTTCATCCGACCAATAAAAGAAGTGTTTTAATACAAAAAAAAAAAAAGTCAACCTTCAAATAATTATGTTCAGTTATGCACTCAATAGTCAATACTTGGTCGGGAATCCTTTTGCAGAAATGACTGCTTCAATGCGGCGTGGCATGGAGGCAATCAGCCTGTGGCATTGCTGAGGTGTTATGGAGGCCCAGGATGCTTCGATAGCGGCCTTAAGCTCATCCAGAGTGTTGGGTCTTGCGTCTCTCAACTTTCTCTTCACAATATCCCACAGATTCTCTATGGGGTTCAGGTCAGGAGAGTTGGCAGGCCAATTGAGCACAGTAATACCATGGTCAGTAAACCATTTACCAGTGGTTTTGGCACTGTGAGCAGGTGCCAGGTCGTGCTGAAAAATGAAATCTTCATCTCCATAAAGCTTTTCAGCAGGTGGAAACATGAAGTGCTCCAAAATCTCCTGATAGCTAGCTGCATTGACCCTGCCCTTGATAAAACACAGTGCACCAACACCAGCAGCTGACATGGCACCCCAGACCATCACTGACTGTGGGTACTTGACACTGGACTTCAGGCATTTTGGCATTTCCTTCTCCCCAGTCTCCCTCCAGACTCTGGTACCTTGATTTCCGAATGACATGCAAAACTGAGCAACAGCCCAGTGCTGCTTCTCTGTAGCCCAGGTCGGGCGCTTCTGCCGCTGTTTCTGGTTCAAAAGTGGCTTGACCTGGGGAATGCGGCACCTGTAGCCCATTTTCTGCACACGCCTGTGCACGGTGGCTCTGGATGTTTCTACTCCAGACTCAGTCCACTGCTTCCGCAGGTCCCCCAAGGTTTGGAATCGGTCCTTCTCCACAATCTTCCTCAGGGTCCGGTCACCTCTTCTCGTTGTGCAGCGTTTTTTGCCACACTTTTTCCTTCCCACAGACTTCCCACTGAGGTGCCTTGATACAGCACTCTGGGAACAGCCTCTTTGTTCAGCAATTTCTTTCTGTGTCTTACCCTCTTGCTTGAGGGTGTCAATGATGGCCTTCTGGACAGAAGTCAAGTCGGCAGTCTTACCCATGATTGCGGTTTTGAGTAATGAAACAGGCTGGGAGTTTTTAAAAGCCTCAGGAATCTTTTGCAGGTGTTTAGAGTTAGTTAGATGATTCAGATGATTAGGTTAATAGCTCGTTTAGAGACCCTTTTCATGATATGCTAATTTTTTGAGACAGGAATTTTGGGTTTTCATGAGCTGTATGCCAAAATCATCAGTATTAAAACAATAAAAGACCTGAAATATTTCAGTTGGTGTGCAATGAATCTAAAATATATGAAAGTTTAATTTTTATCATTACATTATGGAAAAAATGAACTTTATCACAATATGCTAATTTTTTGAGAAGGACCTGTACATGTCTGTGATTTGCTACAATGCTCAACGCTGAAACAACACAATGGCCGTTTCTCAATATGCGTTCTTGTCTGTACTTGTGTTCTTGTGGACTTGTGAAACGTCATCAGTCGCTGCCCAAGTACTGTTCCAATTCAAAGTTCACATCTAGCCAAGAACAGTTCAAATCCCCGGATGTGTTCTTGATCCGCCCCGTTTACCGAGGATGCATCGAGAGGTGACTTGTGCGGACTTGAGTCAGCCAGGTATCCCAGAATGCATCTCGCACCAACCAGCAAGCGTCAATAGCAGAGGAGAAAACCCGCGTAATATCAAAATACTACTGTTATTGTGTCACGAAATGTAATTTTAAGAGTGTTTCAGTCGAGAATGTAGTTGTTTAAAGCTCAAATCTGTGGTTTATTTATAAAGAGACCGCCTATTTGAAAAATGAATCTGACGTTTTCGGAGTTGTGAGATCCAGGCGATCACCGGGCGTTCAGCGCTCATTAACCCCGACTGGAACAGCTTTTCCTCGGCTTGTGCTTCTGATGTTTGCCGCTGGCTCTGATGTCACTGCGGTCAAGTGGGCCGCGCGTTGAAAATACACGGTCAAGCCAGCCGCACATTTTTTTTTAGTATGTGCGTCTAATTGTGTACTTACGGTATGGGTACTGGAAGAGGTCAAAATTGATTTTTAGACTTTTCTGCTGTTTTGCATCTTATTAGGACAAAATTAATACAATTTCATGATTTTTAAAAAAGAACATAACTTTTATTTTATTTTTTATTATTTTAATGTTTGTAGGCCTATATATGATTTACATTAATTATTACATAATTTATTCATGTTCATTTTAATGTTAATTGTCATACATTAATTTTTTTTTACATTTTTATTGTTAATTTTAATGTTTTTATATATATATTATACATTAATTATTATACTTTATGTATGCATGTTTATTAAATGAAATATTAATGTTAATTATCATACATTTATTTTGCATTTTTATTGTTGATTTTAATGTTTGTATATAAAGCATAATTATTATATATATAATATATATATATATATATATATAACATTAATTATTATACATCATGTATTAATGTTTATTTATTATTTACTTACATTTTTCATGTTAATGTAAATGACAAATATGATACAACAGGCTTTTGGTGGCTTTTAATTCTGTCAATTATAATTTATAATTATAATTATAAAACATTTATGAGCAATAAAAACCTGATCTATGAAATATACAGTCATACCTAATGTAAGAAATATTGTACTAAAAAACACACACACACACACACACACACACACACACACACACACACACACACACACACTATATATATATATATATATATATATATATATATATATTTTTTTTTTTTTTTTACTTTTCCTTCTAGCACTTACATGATGTCCCATTTTCAAACACTCATATGAGTAAACCTGACTACTACTCTATTTATTTTCAACTCATTTTACTAGTTTTGTAGAAAAGTAAAGGCTTAAACATCGAAGTGCCTTCTAGCACTTACCCCATGTCCCGTGTTCAAACACTCATAAAAATCTTTCTATTATAGGTTTGCTCATTATTTCAATATATTCCTGTTCTGAGTGACCCTGGCTATTACTGTTATCATGTTCATATCATTTTACTGTATAGTTTTGGAGAAAAGTAAAGACAAACTCACCCAATCATTAATGTGCATTTTAGCACTTACACCATCTCCCATTTTCAAACACTCTTAAAAAGTGTTCCTTCATAGGTTTGCCCATTCTTTTAATATATTCTTATTTAGAATGACCCTGACTATTACTGTATTTATTTTCATGTCATTTTACTGTATAGTTTTGGAGAAAAGTAAAGGCAAACTCACCCCAAACATCAAAGTGCATTCTAGCACTTACACCGTGTCTCATTTTCAAACACTCATAAAAAGTGTTCCTTCATAGGTTCACTCATTCTTTTAATATATTCCTATTTAGAGTGACCCTGACTATTACTGTATTTATTTTCAGTCATTTTACTGTATATTGTTGGAGAAAAGTAAAGGCAAACTCACCCCTAACATCAAAGTGCATTCTATCACTTACACCATGTCCCATTTTCAAACACTCTTAAAAAGTGTTCCTTCAAAGGTTTGCTCATCATTTCAATAAATTACTGTTCAGAGTGACCCTGAATATTACTTTATCTATTTTCAGTGGTTCAGTGCTGAGTGGTTCCTCATTGAACGCCGCAATTCCACAGTACCCACCAAGCCTGAGCTTCTTCACGTCATGTCGACCGAGCCTGAGATTCTTCAAATCATGTCTGCCGAGCCTGCGTTCCTTCATGTCATGCCTGACCAGCCTGATCTTCACGTCATGTCTGACCAGCCTGGTCTTCACGTCATGTCTGACCAGCCTGATCTTCACGTCATGTCTGACCAGCCTGATCTTCACGTCATGTCTGACCAGCCTGATCTTTACGTCATGCCTGATCTGAGAGACTGCTCACGTCAGTCCTGTTGAATGCCGCCGTTCCAGAGTCTCGTCCCGAGATGGCCACTGCCGCCGTTCCAGAGTCTCATCCCGAGATGGCCGCCGTCGCCCGTTCCAGAGTCTCGTACCGAGATGGCCACTGCCGCCGTTCCAGAGTCTCATCCCGAGATGGGCGCAGTCGCCGTTCCAGAGTCTCGTACCGAGATGGCCACTGCCGCCGTTCCAGAGTCTCATCCCGAGATGACAGCCGCCGCCATTCCAGAGTCTCATCCCGAGATGGCCACCGCCGCCGTTCCAGAGTCTCGTCCCGAGATGGCCACTGCCGCCGTTTCAGAGTCTCATCCCGAGATGGTCGCCGTTCCAGAGTCTCGTCCCTAAATGTCCGCTGCCGCCGTTCTAGAGTCTTGTCCCGAGATGGCCACCGTTCCAGAGTTTCGTCCCGAGATGGCCGCCGCAGCCGTTCCAGAGTCTCGTCTCGAGATGGCTGCCGTTCCAGAGTCTCGTCCCGAGATGGCCACAATATTTACCTCTTTATGGCGTCTGCCAGAGAATAGATATGCAGTTATGTTGTACTTTGTTTATTGATTTTTGTGTAATCATGTTTAATCATTAATTCCAGGGGGAGTTTCAATTTATATATTTTTTAAATTTTGATGTGCATATTCAGTTTTGCCATCATAGCAATAAATTAAATTTGAAAATATATTCAAATAGAAAACAGGTATTTTAAATTAATATTATTGTTTTTGGTAATTTTTTATTAGATGAATGCAGCCTTGGTGAGCATAAGAGTCTTTTGAAAACATTAAAACAAATCTTACAGACTTCACACTTTTGATCAATAATGAATATATTGCTAGCTATAGTCAAGTGTATATAGAATGTTTTAATATTCTATATACAACCAGCAATAGCAAGGGTCACTCTGAACAGGAATCGAATGAAAGAATGAGCAAACCTATAATGGAAGTATTTTTATGAGTGTTTGAAAATGGGACATGGTGCAAGTGCTAGAATGCACTTTGATATTTAAGGTGAGTTTGCCTTTACTTTTCTCCAAAACTATACAGTAAAATGACTTGAAAATGAATACAGTAATAGCCAGGGTCATTCTAAATAAGAATATATTAAAAGAATTGGCAAACCTATGAAGGAACACTTTTTATGAGTGTTTGAACATGGGACACGGTGTAAGTGCTAAAATGCGCTTTAATGATTGGGTGAGTTTGCCTTTACTTTTCTCCAAAACTATACAGTAAAATGACACGAAAATAGATGCAGTAATAGTCAGGGTCACTCTGAACAGGAATTTATTGAAATAATGAGCAAACCTATGAAGGAACACTTTTTATGAGTGTTTGAATTTGCGACATGGTGTAAGTGATAGAATGCACTTTGATGTTTGGGGTGAGTTTGCCTTTACTTTTCTCCAAAACTATACAGTAAAATGACTTGAAAATAAATACAGTAAAATTCAGGGTCACTTTGAATAGGAATATATTAAAAGAATGAACAAACCTATGATGGAACACTTTTTAAGAGTGTTTGAAAATGGGACATGGTGTAAGTGCTAAAATACACTTTAATGATTGGGTGTTTGTCTTTACTTTTCTCCAAAACTATACAGTAAAATGACTTGGAAAATAAATACAGTGAAAGTCAGGGTCACTTCGAATAGGAATATATTAAAAGAATGAGCAAACCTATGAAGGAACACTTTTTAAGAGTGTTTGAAAATGGGACATGGTGTAAGTGCTAAAATGCACTTTAATGATTGGGTGAGTTTGCCTTTACTTTTCTCCAAAACTATACACTAAAATGATATGAACATAACAGTAATAGCCAGGGTCACTCAGAACAGGAATTCATTGAAATAATGAGCAAACCTATGAAGGAACACTTTTTAAGAGTGTTTGAAAATGGGAGATGGTGTAAGTGCTAACATGCACTTTAATGACTGGCTGAGTTTGTCTTTACTTTTCTCCAAAACTATACAGTAAAATATGAAAATGATAACAATAATAGCCAGGGTCACTCAGAACAGAAATATATTGAAATAATGAGCAAACCTATAAAATAAAGATTTTTATGAGTGTTTGAAAATGGGACATGGTGTAAGTGCTAAAATGCACTTTGATGTTAGGGGTGAGTTTGCCTTTACTTTTCTCCAAAACTATACAGTATAATGACTTGAAAATAAATACAGTAATAGTCAGAGTCGCTCTGAATAGGAATGTATTAAAAGAATGAGTAAACCTATGAAGGAACACTTTTTATGAGTGTTTGAAAATGGGACATGGTGTAAGTGCTAGAATGCACTTTGATGTTTAAGGTGAGTTTGCCTTTACTTTTCTCCAAAACTATACAGTAAAATGACATGAAAATAGACACAGTAATAGTCAGGGTTACTCTGAATAGGAATATATTAAAAGTATGGGCAAACCTATAACAGAACGATTTTTATGAGTGTTTGAACATGGGACATGGTGTAAGTCCTAGAATGCACTTTGATGTTTAAGGTGAGTTTGCCTTTACTTTTCTCCAAAACTATACAGTAAAATGACATGAAAATAAATACAGTAATAGTCAGGGTCACTCTGAACAGGAATGTATTGAAATAATGAGCAAACCGATTAACGAACACTTTTTATTAGTGTTTGAAAATGGGACATGGTGTAAGTGCTAAAATGTACTAATGATTGGGTCAGTTTGCCTTTACTTTTCTTCAAAACTATACAGTAAAATGATATGAAAATGATAATAGTAATAGCCAGGGTCACTCAGAACAGGAATATATTAAAATAATGAGCAAACTATGAGTGTATGAGAGCAAATTATGAGTGTTTGAACACGGGACATGGGGTAAGTGCTAGAAGGCACTTCGATGTTTAAGTTGAGTTTGCCTTTACTTTTCTACAAAACTAGTAAAATTAGTTGAAAATAAATACAGTAGTAGTCAGGTTTACTCATATGAGTGTTTGAAAATGGGACATCATGTAAGTGCTAGAAGGTAAAGTAGAAAAAATATATATATATTGTGTGTGTGTGTGTGTTTTTTTTATTTTTTATAATATTTCATACATTAGGTATGAATGTATATTTCATAGATCAGGTTTTTATTGCTCATAAATGCAATTCAGTTATAATTGACAGAATTAAAAGCCACTAAAAGCCTGTTGTATCATATTTGTCATTTACATTAACATGAAAAATTTAAGTAAATAATAAATAAACATTAATACATGATGTATAATAATTAATGTATGCTTTATATACAAACATTAAAATCAACAATAAAAATGCAAATAAATGTATGATAATTAACATTTATATTTCATTTAATAAACATGCATAAATAAAGTATAATAATTAATGTATAATATATATAAAAACTTTAAAATTAACAATAAAAATGTAAAAAAATTAATGTATGACAATTAACATTAATATGAACATGAATAAATTATGTAATAATTAATGTAAATCATATATAGGCCTAAAAACATTAAAATAATAAAAAATAAAATAAAAGTTATGTTCTTTTTTAAAAATCATGAAATTATATTAATTGTGTCCTAATAAGATGCAAAACAGCAGAAAATAAGAGTCTAAAAATCAATTTTGACCTCTTCCAGCATCCATACCGTAAGTACACAATTAGACGCGCATACTAAAAAAAATGTGCGGCTGACTTGATCGTGTATTATCAACGCGCGGCCTACTTGACCGCAGTGTCAAATTTTACGAGTCTAAAATGTCCGAGTCCGTGTCAAGTCCGAGTACAAATTCACCCGAGTGCGTGACAAGTCCGAGTTCATTCAAAATTGGACTCGAGTCCGAGTTCGAGTACCCCAACTCTTTTTATTTATTTTATTTATTTATTTAAACAGGAAAAGATTAAGAGCAATCGGGCCTGACTCAGTATCAAACTGATTTTCAGCAGGTTCCTGTTCTGCAGAACATGAATACCTCAAACACGACAGAACTCCAAGACCATACAATAACAAACACACAACAAGCACACAAACCACGATAGTAAACAAGCATCAGCAGGAGGCCATAAAGCCATCTCAGTGGTCACAGATATACCTGTCCATCAGATGGCGAGCAAAAGTTTGTTTAAATAGTCTTATTGATGTTATAGATCTGATGTGCTGTGGAGTCTCATTCCAGGCTCTAGTGAGCAAATTAAAGAAAGATCTCTGTCCATAGCAGTTCCTAAAAGCCGGTATAGGGAGAAGTCCATTTGCAACAGATCTCGTAGTGCGTTCGAGCCTTGAACTGAGTTTTGGAGCCAGCGCAGTCAATCCCGCAGCAGTATGACCATTTAAAATCTGATAAAAAAGGTTCAAACCATGGCTTATTCTATAGTTCTGAAATGTCAAGGCATTACTCAAAGATAGTGCAACACAGTGGTGAGTCCAGCCTGGAAGCCTGTTGTGGATCTCATAGGCTCTATTGTAGAGTCTCGCTACAGGTTCAAGGATCTCATTTGTTGTGAGTGACCAAACAGGTAAACAATACGACAGAGTGGACAATATAATGGCATGAAGATATGTTTTAGAAACAGAATGCAGTAGATATGATCTAATTTTACTATAAACAAATAACTTTTGGTTTAACTTTCTGATTAAAATTTGGACATGGTCACGATAAGTAAGATGTGAGTCAAGAGAGACTCCCAGATACTTATACGTGGATACAATTGAAAGTTTCTGATTAGAAAAGGTGATGAAATTTGATATAGACAGTTGTTTCCTAGATGAATAGAAATACATACATTCTGTTTTCTTAGTATTCAGTGTTAAATGGTTATCCTGGACCCAATCATGTAAATGCTGTAGGTCTGAGTTAAGTTTGTAATTAATTGTATCAATATCTGAGCCAGACAAAAAAATGACAGTGTCATCAGCATATAACAAAGTACTAGAAACATCAAAGACATTAGGAAGATCATTAATGTACATAAGGAAAAGTAAAGGACCTAAGATGCTGCCCTGTGGAACTCCCATAGAACACACTCGTGACTGAGATGTTACTGAGCCGATTCTTACAGTCTGAGATCTGTCACTTAAATATGATTTAAACATATGATTTAAACATATCTATTGCAGAGGAGGACAAATGAAAAGAAAAAAGTTTCTTTAACAAAATTTGATGATTGACAGTATCGAAGGCTTTTTAAAAGTCTATGTATATGACTCCAGTAGCCAGACCTTTATTTAAAGACGCCCGTATCTGCTCAGTAAAAAGCAGCAAAGCCGACATAGTTGACCACAATGGTCGAAAACCATGCTGATAATCACTGAGCAGGTTATTGTATTCAAGGTGATTAATTAATTGATTATATAATGTTTTTTCAAGTAACTTAGAAACAGTTGGGAGAATTGCAATTGGGCGGTAATTCGGGATATTAGTTGGATCCTCAGACTTTAGAATCGGGGTGATCTGGGCTGATTTCCAAATGGCAGGAAATACTGATTGTCTAATACACAGATTAACTAAATGATGGAAGAGCGGAATAAGTGTACTAGCGTGAGTTTTAAGAAAAATCATATTTAAATGATTTGCATCACAAGCATGAGAAGCATTCAAAGAACCCAAAATCAAAATCGCTTTGTGCAATTTCAGAAAAGGAGAATTGCTGAGATGCCGCCGGTACTGATGGGAGAAACTGAGGAACAATAAATCCAGAAGATAACCTCTGAACAGATGCAACAAAATACTCGTTGAAAGAATTAGCAATTTTATCATGATCAGTGAAAAGAGTACCATTTATGGATAGTTGTAAACTGTTATTATTTTTTAATTTATTTTCACCAGTTATAGATTTAATTGTTTTCCATAATGTTCTTGGGTTGGAAATCGTTCGATTAATTTGATTTTCAAAATATAGCTGTTTTGCTTTGAATAATTCAAAATTGCACTTATTTCTGAACTGTGTGAAAATATGCTTAGCCTCAGGTGTTTTTAATGATCTGTATGCTTTCAAATAGGTGGCGTTCTTTTTTAAAAGCTGCATAATGTCAGGAGTTACCCAAGGTATTGTATTTTGACTGATATATATTTTACAAGTAGTAGTACATTTTTGACGTATTGTCTCCACTCTTTTATGAAAATTTTATAGAACATGATCAGGATCTTGCAAAGACATCTCACTACTCCAATCAGTATCAGCAAATTCAGCATTAAACTGAGACAATTTTGAATTTGGTACTTTTTTAATGTAACACTTTTTATGAGATTTTGGCTGTTTAAGACATTTCCTAATGGCATATATTAGTGAATGATCAGAAACTGCTGTATTTATTACTCCAGATATACCATACTTAGAAGGTTGATTAGTGAAGATAAGGTCTAAAATAGAATTTCGTGTTTTGCCAAATCTGGTGGGATCTTTGATTAGTTGATGAAGACCATGTTTTATGGCAGTTGCTTTCAAAAGTTTAGATGAATTATCGATCCAATTCAAATTAAATGTCACCTAAAATAAAAAGCTCCTTAGTTTTTACAGATTTTATTAAGTCAGAAAGCTGCAGTAAATATGCAGTTGGACAAACATTTGGAGGCTTGTATGTGACAATAATAGTAACTGAGAGTTGATTTGTAAAGTGAACAACTAATTGAAGTGACTCAGAAATTGTTG
Organism: Gila orcuttii; assembly: GCA_026230005.1. Classification (NCBI taxonomy): domain Eukaryota; kingdom Metazoa; phylum Chordata; class Actinopteri; order Cypriniformes; family Leuciscidae; genus Gila; species Gila orcuttii. Next base: position 23,076,111 of record JAPDVR010000025.1, read on the forward strand.
ATAGTTTTACTACAGAATGTGCATATCTATTATTAACATAGAGAGCAACACCGCCACCAATTCTATCAGTCCTGTCTCTACGATACAATGAATATTCTTCAATCGAGAGAAAGGAATCAGATATAGTAGGGGACAGCCATGATTCAGATATTGCCATAACATGAGCCTTAGTTTGAGCAAGCATGATTTTAAATTCATCCAATTTTGGAACAAGGCTTCTCATGTTTAGATGACAAATTTTAAAACCTCCAATTCTACCAAGCTGGCATAAAGTAACTGGATTTTTCCTTAGATACAAAGGTCTTTTTTGTGCTTTAACAGGTTTAGAATTAAATACTGGAATAACAGGAGGAGATTTAAATAGCAACTGAGGAATTGTCGTTGTGTCAATAGGTTGTTGTCGAATACACAGCAATTGAGATAGGTCCATGTAAGGGACACCTGCATGTAAACCCAGGCCCAGAGTGTTATTTAAAACATGAGTATAAAATCCCAGGAAATATAGAAAAGTGGACATAAAGATAATTTTGTCAGGACCAGGATTAAGTTCAATATTTCCAATCATTAAAAGAGCAGAGAGCAAGAGTCTTGATAAGGATTGTCGGCGCTTATTTACCGTAGCGTCTCTCGTGCCTATAGGTTTAAAATGAAAGTCATTTACCCACCGGTGGAAGATGATAGCGCGGGTAGAAATGATTGTCCGTTCAAACTGAGAAATGATGTGAACACGAGGGGGAAAACTTGTGTGATCCTCCAATCCAGAATACGTGGAAGAGTTCCGCAGAGCTGGAGCAATGCAAGGCTGGCCAAACGGCTCTCCAGACACGACTCCTAGATGTTGATAACTGGGCATACACCCAAACCCGCCTGGACCGATCACAAATCCCCCGCCATCCATAGAAGCAGCAGGACGGAGCACATCTGACACGGCCCTGGACACGCCATACCATGACCGCAGAGCTGACCACCGGGCCAGCAAACTCCCAGGTCTGGTACGTCTCACCGCCGCGGCTAGATTTCCAGGCCAGGCACCCCCACTCAGGCTCAGCCGCACTACCGAAGCACACACGATGGCCAGGGACTTGGACAACACCAGGGACAGTTGTAATGCCACACAGGCACACCGCAGCAACAACACAGCGAAGCACCCAATTCAGCGGGTGTAGTAAAGGCTCTTCGCCGGATTCACGTTGAGCTTTAACGTTAGCGCTAGTTGTTAAAGAGTGCCAGTGTTGGCGTTTGTGAGATGTCCAAACAAAATAGTTTACCCGTACTTTACGGCACTGGAGCATGTGAAACAACAATAATACTATAACTGCAATAAATCTGGCAAAAAACAGACCTGCAGACATCTGTAATACCAGATATTTGGTGTTACTCTGCAGAAGTGTTTCACAGCTCACAGGGGCTGCCACCATCTTCGTATTGCAACGGTCATCAGCTGGAGTGCCCCTGAGAGCCTGAGAGCCTGAGAGCCTGAGAGCCTGAGAGCCCCCTGTGGTGATAACACATCAAACAATCAACCGCCACAAGACAGCAAACACAAGGGGATAAAATAGGGAACACTAATGACGAAGACAGGTGAAACTGACTAGACAATAATGACAAGACGAGGGTAACAAGGGGGCGGAGTTACATAACTAGACAACACAAGCACATGGCCCAAACAAAAGGCCAAGTGCTTGTACACAAAACATGGGTCTGTCATGATCCAGCCTCAAGACTAGGGGAAATCAAGGACAAGAAGGCCGGATCATGACAATAGGCCTATACATAAATAGTGTGAACCATGGTATTGTCATTGTGTTCTGGAAAAACACTTTGGAATACCATCTAAATACCATGGTACATTAATTTCAGTACAGTATCAATGTCTTATGTACCACGCCGGTACTGCTCCAGTATTTCATATGAGAATCATTAAATTTAGCAACTATACACACACTTTCACTACTAAAAGATACACACACACCCCGACAGCAGAGAGAATGTTATTTTGGCAGGGGTTCACTAACATTTTCCCACAGGGAATAATAAAATCTGATTAGAGTTAACAGTCAGTCCAGACTCCCCGCCTCACCAGCTGTCCCGCCGAACATGGGGTGTCTGTCATCCATGAGTTTGAATGAAAAAGATGGTGGGATGGAGGAAAGGTCACAGAGAAGGAGGGGACAATCAGAGGGATAAGGTTGGTGAGGGAAAGTAGGAGGAAAGGCCAGACTGAGATACAGGCCAGGCACACTTGACCTTTACCTCCCACATGTATCAGTGGCAGAGATGGGGCGCTGGTGTGGTCATACTCATCTCCCCCTGAGAGAGAGAAGCACTTTCACTCTAACCGCCTCAATTAACCTTGATTCCTCTCTTAATGATGAGATCGCAAGGTCTCGCTTTCTACTGTACATTAAATTGTCTCCCTAGGAGGGATGAACTCCAACCTATTACTGTATGTGAGTGATTAATAAACCCCTTTTTTAGATCATACACACTTTATTTTACCTTACGTATATATATATATATATATGAAATAATATTAATAAAACTTTTAATGTTTTAATGAAACTTAAAGATATGTAATTTATAAGAAAAAAAATAAAAAATAATATAGGCTATAATAAATATAAATAATACTAATATAATTTACAACATGGTTAACTATAGTTCTCTTACGAGAGGTTCCCTCGTATTGCGTAAGTTTAGCTTACGCTACGGGAAAGATTCATCTTCTCGAGATACTGAAGCCAAAAAATTATCCTTAATTTTTGTATACCTTGTCAACGCAGTGCAGCAGCTAGCAGACCTAGAGCAGGCTATCTTGCGTGCTCATTGGCTGCTCTGCAGGCAACTGCTGCAGCCTACCAGTGAGCAGGGCGTGACATCACGCCCAATGAAGGGCGTCCGCGCCTTCATGGCGTCACAGCCCGCCAGAATGGGCGTGGCTTCAGCCTATAAAGGAATGGGCTGTAGGCTGCTTCCCTGATTTTTCTCTCTTCAGCGAGCTCTTCGCATCGCTGGATCTGAGAGAAGTCATCGTCGCCGTCGAACAGCGAACAGCCAGCTTAGGACAGCGCTGAGGAAGCCGGCCTTCTTCGCCACCTTCAGCCATCCGTGCGAGCTACGCTATCCGGCGACGTATCCTTTTGCCTTGAATTAGATTGATTTTCATCTCTAAAAGAGCAGCGAGCGTCTTTTTAAAGATGCCTCGCACTTCCTGCAACTCGTGCAGAGCCCCGCTCAGCGCCGGAGACCGCCATCTGATCTGCGCTCTCTGCCTGGGCCTGGAACATGCCGAGCTCGCCCTCGCTTCCGGGGGTTGCGAGCTCTGTGAGGAACTTCCGTTGGCGACCCTGCGGGCTCGCCTCGAAGCTCTCAGATCTACAGCAGTCACTCCGCCCTCTGTGGGACCGCGCAAGAAGAAGCGCCGTTCCCTGAGACAGCCGGAACCTGTGGCCACAGCGACGCGCTCGCCGGAGAACCTCCCTCGAGCCTCGCTCTCGCCTTCCCCGCCTCCCCTCCCCGACGCGCAGTTGCCGCTCACGAGCCTCACTGCCGTCGCTTCAGAGGATGAGGCCGAGGGACACACCACGAGGGACTGCTGCTCTATCCTGGCATCGGACAGCGAGGAATGGTCGCTTCATTCCGACGCCTCGTCGATCCAGGAATCCACCCGTACCCGCGCTGGAGCTGACGCTGAGCTAATGCGTTTGCTAACCCAGGCCGTGGACCGCCTCGGGCTCGAGTGGTCGCCGCCTGAGGAACCCGCACTGAACAGGCTCGACGGCTGCTTCCTTCAAAGCCGCCGCCGCGCAGCTTCAGCAACGAGGCCCGCTCAATTCCTGCCGGAACTTCACGCGGAGTTGACTAAGTTGAGAAATTCTCCTTTTTCGTCGCGACTACAGTCCCCAGCCTCCGCGTCGCTCTCCTGAGTGGACGGCGCCGCCGAGAAAGGGTACACGGTTATTCCACCGGTGGAAGAAACGGTTGCAGCGCACCTTTGCCCGCCCTCCGCGAGATGGCGGTCACAGTCAGCGCTCCCGTCTAAAGCCTGTCCGCCTTGGTCGGCCGCGCTTATGCTGCCTCCGGCCAGGCCGCGTCTGCTTTACATTCCATGGCTGTGCTTCAGATCCTGCAAGCCAACCTCCTCCGTGAATGGGACGAGAAGGGCCGGGATCCAGCTGCTGTTACAGATTTGAGAAGCGCAACGGATCTTTCTCTCCGCGCTACCAAAGCAGCAGCCCAGGCTATCGGACGAGCTATAGCCGCGTTAACCGTTACGGAGAGGATATGAGGGAGTCTGAGCGAGCCACATTTCTCAACGCGCCGCTTACCCCCTCTGGTCTCTTCGGCCCAGCGGTTAACGGGATCGTTGATCGTTTTTCTGAGGTACAGAAGACCACGCAGGCCATGAACCTCTTCCTGCCGCAACGCTCGAGTTCCGCCACAGGCCGCTCTCGCGAGAGACAAAGCCAGCCTCCTGTGCGACCAGCACCCAGCGTCCAGCACAGCCCCAGCCTCAGCCTTCGCAGGTTTATTCACCCTCTCGCCTGCACACAAACGCCGTTTTCACGGCGACCCAGAGAAATCTCAAAAAGAGTGTAATGTCTGGTCCGGCTCATGCCGTCAATGTTTTAAGTGTAGTGAAAGTGCCCACGTCCCAGTGCTCACCCCTACACATAAGCACTCAAAATCCTGTGTCACTCACAGAGCACACTCTCATAAAGCGCAGAAAAGCCGCTCGAGTGTTGCATGTAAGAAATGTGTCCACAAGTCTGTGCCCACTATCTGCCCGCTCTGTTACACGGTCAAACAAACAGGTTATAAACGTAAGTCTCATGCCCGCCGGAGAGCGCTCACGCTTACTAACACAAACCTTTCCCCGGGCCCCGCCCGCGCGCTTAAGCATTATCACGAAACGCAGAGCGTTAATAAAACGCTCCCCGTCTATTATGACCGGGGCGTTAGATACAGTTTTAAGTCTCGTTCCCGCGCCCACGCGCTCACGCTTACAGAGTGCTCTGTCACCCAGAGCACGGCTCGCGCATCAAAATGTGGTAAAAGTGTGTTCCCCATCCCCTATGATTGGGACATCTCACATAAATCAGCTGTCAGCGAGCCGCCATTGCCCAGTTCAGAAAAACTCTCCGGTTCAGAAAAACGCCCTGGTTCAGTTTCACAAGCCAGCAAATGGCGGTCTGAACACGGAGGCCATTCGCCCCCTAGCGGCTCGCATAGCCGCGTGGGAAAAAATCCCAGGGATTTCAGAATGGGTGCTGAGCACAATAAAGCAGGGCTATACACTACAATTCATTCGCCGTCCCCCGCGCTTTCGAGCCCGGACCGCGACAATAGTGAATGCGGAAGTAGCACACCTACTTCACGCAGAAATAGCAAAGCTGCTGTGCAAAGGGGCTATAGAAATGGTACCGCCTTCTCTAAGCGAGTCAGGCTTTTACAGCCGTTATTTTCTCGTGCCCAAGAAGGACGGAGCCTTCAGACCCATCCTAGATCTGAGACATTTGAACAAAGTGCTTGCGAAAAGACCATTCAAAATGCTTACGACCAGGAAAATCCTCGCGCACGTTCGCCCGAGGGACTGGTTTATCTCTCTAGATCTGAAGGATGCATATTTTCAGATTCAGATAGTACCCCGTCACAGGCAATTTTTGAGATTCGCCTTCGACGGTCAGGTATATCAATACACCGTCCTGCCGTTCGGCCTGTCCCTGGCACCCCGTACATTTACAAAGTGCATGGACGCGGCGCTCGCCCCCCTGAGAAGTCAGGGGCTGCGTATAATGAACTATCTGGACGATTGGCTGATATTGGCACAGTCAGAGACAGAACTTCTATCTCACAGAACAGTGCTACTCAGTCATCTGGAAAGCTTGGTTCTCACGGTCAACTGGACCAAGAGCTCACTACTGCCCAGCCAGTCAATTTCCTTCTTAGGAATAGAACTGGACTCGGTAATCATGACAGCTCGTTTGTCGACACAGCGCGCGCGCCGTGTTCGCCACTTAGCCGCTTCTTTCCAGAAGGGCAGCTTCCTCCCTTTGAAAATTTTTCAGAGGATGTTGGGCTGTATGGCATCAGCTGCAGCGGTGCTCCAGCTGGGCCTACTGCGCATGCGCCCGCTCCAACGCTGGCTGAATGCTCGCGTGCCCCCCCGAGCCTGGGTATCTGGCGTTCAGATGGCCAGGCACATGCGTGGTATCTGTGAGAATTTTCAATCAGGATTTAGGCCTTGTCCACATGGACACTGGTATTTTTATAACCGTGACTTTTTTTGCGCGGTTCGGCCGTTCGTCCACACGGAAACGCAGTATCAGGTCACTGAAATCGAACATTTTTGAAAACCCCTGCCAGGGTGAGGATTTTCAGAAACGCCGGTTGCAGTGTTGTCGTGTAGATAGTAAAACCGGGGTTTTTGCCTTGCGACGTCAGAGTGTGCACCGTTATCCGCTGTGTTTGACGTCAGATTGTGCACCGCTGACTGCTTTGTTGACGATTCTGTGCAATGGTGGACGTAGCCCAAATATTGCTGATAACTGTGCTAACAGGGTTTATAACATGTATACAGATACATGCTCAGTTCTCTTACTATATTGTGGAACAGAGGCGTCAGAATGCAATTCTACGCAGGGCACTGCTAATGACAACACTCCCACGAAACAGACCCCGCCGCCACCGTCGCCGGTTTTGGACGAGACCTGGTCGGACCTCTAGTTGGTGGGACAGCTTTGAGAATGCAGTGGTTGTTTCTGAAGAACGGAGAGAGAATTTTCGTTTGTCGAGGACATCGCTGTTGACTTTGAGTGAGCTGCTTCACCCTCACATTGAAGGGCAGACAACCGTAATTAGATCGTCTGTCAGTGTTGTCAAAAAAGTTGCCTGCACACTGTACTATTTAGCAGACGAGGGGAGATTACGCAAGACGGCAAACGCCTTTGGATTATCAAGACAGGTGTTGTCGAAAATAGTAAGGAATGTATGTGAAGCAATTACTGTCCACTTGGGCCCTGTGTATATACAGTTACCTGTCACTGAGTCCAAAGTAAAGGAACTTGTAGCGGGGTTTCACCGAGCCCATGGCATTCCTCAGTGCTTGGTGCCGTGGATGGGACCCATGTGGAAATAAAGCAGCCATCTACAAATGCTATGGATTACTTGAACAGAAAGGGGAGGTTTTCTCTTAACATACAAGCCACATGTGACTACAAATATTCATTTATTGATGCCGTAGTCAAATGGCCAGGTAGTGTCCATGACGCCCGTATGTTTGCAAATTCAATGCTGAACACACATTTGAAAAATGGCACGATCCCCTCCTCAAAAAAACAAATTCTAGAACATGAGGAGTCCATTCCAGTTTTTCTTCTTGGGGACCCAGCGTATCCTTTGCTTCCCTACCTGATGAAGGAGTATGCAAATGGGGGAAGCACTGTTTCAGGAACAGTATTTTGGACTCTCCTTATGTCGAGGCAGAATGGTTATTGAATGCACCTTTGGCAGACTGAAAGCACGATTTGGAGCATTGAGAAGGGCGGTGGACATTAATCTAAACGACCTTCCCTTTGTCATCTATGCCTGTTTTGTGCTCCATAACTACTGTGAGGCCACCAAGGAGATGATGGACGAGAACAGAGTCAATGAGGCAATTCAGCATGACAAGGACAATCAGCCAGACACACAGACTTATTTCAGAGCCGACTGCATCACAGCAGAAGGGGAAAGGGTCAGGAGAGTTCTTACTGAATTTCTTGATCCATAAAAGGGACTTCTATCTGTTGGTATTACATGCCAGTCAAACCTGCTTATGGTCTATAAAGTGTAATCCTGAACATGTGCAAAACTGTTAAGTGCCTTAAGTTAAAAGTTGTTGTTTTGTTGCAGGAAATCAATTAAGGCAATTTTGTATGAAAATTATGTATGTGGTTGTCATGTCCTTGTGAGTTTACAGCATCTACAGTTCACAGCATTGTCTTGTTATGTTAAATAAACACTCACTCTGACATGTACAATTTTCAAACTCTTTGTATTGAATACATTCTTCACATTGTTGGGACTGAATCAGCCACTGCACAAAAAATCACAACCTGCCTGAGTACTGTTTCAGCTCAATTTAACAAATTAACTTCAGGAGCATTACCAGTGTAAACACTGGTAACTTAAAGAATAAGCTACTGGCATGACCTGACCTCATAACTTAAAAGTAGGCGGGCTACCTTTACAGAAAATCTTTCGTACAACAAACTTAAAGGGTTTGACAGTCCGTTAAAAACGAAACAGACCTTATTTTCCACTAATTGTTTTCTACATACAATATTGAAGCCGCCTAACAACAAATGTAACACATTTAACACCTCAAAAATAGGTGTATTTCAACAGTCTTTGAAAGTATAATAAAAAATGAAATAAATATAAAATATAAAGATGCAGCCCAAACAACATGCAGCTTTCTAATGTTTTTTGTCAAGAACTTCAAATGTCATGCTGAAAAAGTGCTTGTGTGAATGAAAACTGTCTGAATCCCTGCACAGGTGAGGTAGAGCCAGGTGTGTGTGGTGACACACTTACGGTAGTGTTGGGTGGAAATGTGGCAGGTGTAGTGTTGGGTGGAAATGTGTTGGGTGGAAATGTGGCAGGTGTAGTGTTGGGTGGAAATGTGTTGGGTGGAAATGTGGCAGGTGTAGTGTTGGGTGGAAATGTGTTGGGTGGAAATCTGGCAGGTGTAGTGGTGGGTGGAAATGTGTTGGGTGGAAATCTGGTGTAGTGTTGGTGTAGGGTGGTGGTGCAGATGCATACACGTGTCCATAAGGACCCCTGGTTTGGTATGGTGACATGTTGAATTTTGTGGTGATGGATGCATTATAACTTGTCTCAGCAGTGAAAATCGTGTGTTCAGGCAGCACATTTGAATCTGTAATTTCATTGGGTGTTTAAGAAAAGAATCTTCAAGATTCTTATAATACCCATGCGTCACAAAGTTAGCAAAATGTAATGTAAATTAACAAATGGGGAACGAATATTGGAGTTTATAGAGACCGAATATGGTTCACATATTTGTATGCAAAGTCTGAAACATTAACCCATTAGAGTTTACAAGAAAAAAACAACATAAAAGGAAAATCATGAGATGGGAACATTAGATACATGTTTATACATTCTCAAGTGGTTATATATATAGAATATATAGGATTAGCAGGGTTTATTTCTCCTTCTCAGTAAGAATTCATTAAGAGTCACAGCTCTCAGGAATTCTCTCTTTGAGGTCGTAAAAAGGGGTCTTATCTATGTAACAGGACACTGTGAGTGTCCGAGTTCTGCCAGTGGTGTGAGCTTTGGGGGAAGTTACACAGATCTTTGTTGGGAGAGTGAGTTTGCCGGAGTATTCATTAGAGAAAATGAATAATCTGTGTGTGTGTGTTTGGTCCAGACGCTACACTACCCTTAGGAGATATCATTAGGAAGCATGGCATTAGTTTTCACTGTTATGCTGATGATACTCAGCTCTATATTTCTTCACATCCTGATGAAACTTACCAATTCACAAAATTAACGGAATGCATAGCTGATATAAAAAAACTGGATGACTAGTAATTTTCTACAACTTAATTCTGAAAAAACAGAGATTTTAATTATTGGACAAAAAACTTCCTCACGTAATAACCTAGAATACTGTCTAACTCTTGATGGCTGCTCTGTAAAGTCCTCGTCGTCGGTTAGGAACCTGGGTGTGCTTTTGGTGGTATGAATCCTTCATTTGAAAGTCACGTGTCTAGTATCTGTAAAACTGCATTTTTTCATCTTAAAAATATATCTAAATTACGTCATATGCACTCAATGAAAAATGCAGAACAATTGGTTAATGCGTTCATGACATCAAGGGTAGATTATTGTAATGCTCTTATGGGTGGTTGCCCTGCACGTTTAATACATAAATACAGCTGGTCCAAAATGCAGCCGCTAGAGTTCTTACTAGAACCAGGAAGTATGACCATATTAGCCCGGTTCTGTCAACACTAAATTGGCTCCCTATTAAACATCGTATACTTTTTAAAATATTGCTGATTACTTACAAAGCACTAAATGGTTTAGCTCCACAGTACTTGAGCGAGCTCTTACCGCATTATAGTCCTTCACATCTATTGCGATCCCAAAATTCTGGCCAGTTGATAATACCTAGAATATCAAAATCGACTGCTGGCGGTAGATCCTTTCCCTATTTAGCACCAAAACTTTGGAACAATCTTTCTAACATTGTCCGGGAAGCAGACACAGTCTGTCAGTTCAAATCTAGACTAAAACACATCTCTTTGGCTTAGCATACACATAACACATTATAGACTTCCATAATTCAATGTTAGGCTGCATAGTTTAGATCAGCCGGAACCGGGAACACTTCCCATAAATCCTGATGTACTCGCTAATATTAGTCTCTCTGTTTATCCCGAGGTTTACCGCAGTCCGCCGGATTCAGGCCGTATCCGGATCTGATGAAGGAACGTTGTCGGGATAATTCCGATTCATGTGGCTACGCGGAAGCGATAAAAAAATTCTCAGAGCCTCCAGGCACTGTTTTATGTAAACGCATTAAAGGTTTTCTGTTAGAACGATGTCGTGTAAGCGGCCCCTAAGTTAATAACTAATGATCGTTGCGACGGAAGTGAATCAATCAAAACTAACTTTAGCTAGACAATAACTTTATTCTAGAGCTGCTGTAAAGCCAAAACAATCTCTGTTACTTTAATTTCCTATTATCACTGTAAAGCTGCTTTGAAACAGTCCATATTGTTAAAAGCGCTATATAAATGAAGGTGACTTGACTTGACTTTGTCAGTCAGCCATTGAGTGAGGACAGTCTAGTAAGTATCTCATTACTCATGACTCATCTCATGATCTCAGACTGGCGAAGTCGAACATCATTAGTGCCGACATGAATAATAATCTTAGAGAATTTACGATTAGCATTAGCCAGCACTTTTAAATTTGCTTTGATGTCAGGCGCTCTGGCTCCCGGCAAACATGTGACTATGGTGGCTGGTGTCTCTATTTTCACGTTCCGTGTAATAGAATCGCCAATAACTAGGGCACATTCAACAGGATTATCAGTGGGTATTTCACTGAGTGGGGAGAACCTGTTTAATGTTGTAATCAGAACGGAAGAGTGCTGTTTTGTCCCACGACTACAGCGTCTCACGGTCACCCAGTTGCCCTGTTGCACGGGCTCTACAGCCGGAACCGAACAATGTACAGAGTTCACTAAGCTAGTCGCATCCAAAGCAGTATCTAAAGCCCTTGCATTCTTACTATCCTCAATTAAATTTGGATGTGTGTCTCTAGTTCTAAAATCTTCTCCATCAGCCTGACTATCTCCCTGCATTTATCACATGTGTAGTCCTCACTGCTGACAGAGAAGGCTATACTATACATGTGACACGAAGTGCAAGTGACAATAACAGGAGAAGACATTACTCACCCGAGACAGCAAGCATGGACGGCAGGTTAACAGGCTAACGAGATACTAGCGTGTTGTGCTAGCAATAACGATTTAGATAAAAGCTAGCGATGTCAGATGAATGTGATAGGCAATATTAGACAATATCTAATATATGTTGATGAGTAAGTTATATTTAGCAATTTAAACAACAAGAAATTATAGTAAATAGAGATTCAAAGCAGAAAGCTTTTCTATTTCAGTTAGCTTTTGGTTAGGTTTGGTTTAGGAAAGTTTTGATGGACTTTAATACTCTAAAAATGCAAATTACGGGGAAAAATTTTTATACGTTAATTAGTTTTTTGTAAAAAAAAAAAAAAAAAAAAAACTTGCAACGTATAAATATAACCCTAAAAAAAGTTTCTGAAAAAGTTATTATTTGGTTCTCAAAAAAACTAAATGTTCAGTAAATGTTGTGTGTTTGCTGGGCTGATAGTACCTCAGCCAATAGAGCCATACTTAATTAATAAAGAATCTCTATTGTGTCTCACCGCCCTTTTCTATCGGTAATTGTCATCTTCATACAGAGATAGGAGTAGGCTTCAGGGTACGTTTATACGACAATTATATGCTTAAAACTGAGAAGTTTTTCCTTTGAATTTTCCGCATACAGACGACACCATGTGTTTTTGACTTGTCAAAACGATCCCCATTTCACACGGATCCGCGAAAACAACTAAAAATGCAGTATTAATTCTTCTGCCAGGTCATTAGATGGCGATGAAACACTATAGACTGAACATGTAATGCGCATGTGCATGATGTCGTCTTCAGAGATTCGTGTTTTTGTTGTTTAAATAACTTGCACTTTGAAACCGGTTTTCAAAAGTTTGTGTTTTCAGCCAACCAAAACGGCGTTGTCGTGTAAATAAACGGCCAAAACACATAAAGTTTTACAGTTTTTTAGTTGAAACCGGTGTCGTGTAAACAGCCCCTCCATTTATCCCCTCACAGGGCACACAAATTAAGACAAAGAGCAACAATTAAGGTTGATAATCAAACCTCATTTCAACCCAAGGACTAACTAGGCTACTAATTTCATAACAGAGGACGTTTGATAGGGGCTTTCCCTGTGGAGCCATAATAGCAGATGACATGATGTACATACCACGCTGACTTACCATGTGGAGCCTGATAGTCTTTATCAATGTCTAATTGGGGTTAATTATGCTTCAAAGTAACCTCACTGGATGCTGTAGTTATGAGATTGATGAGCCACAGTGAGCTTTGCATGTTTGAAACAGCAAGAGTAGAGAAGTAAAAGTTTACCTTACTTGAGGGAGAGAAGAGGAAAGTTGAAGCACAGAAGAAAAAGCACAGATGAAAAGAAGACCGTCGGGACATAGTGCCACATGGAACGACAAGATTTAATGATAAATGTCGTATGTGTAGCACCTATGGTCCAACGTAGTTTGGAGATCGAAATGAGACTTGCCGAAAGCTGTGATCTGATTATTTGCTCACTTCAACGAAGTCCATACAACTATTGTGTTGACTTGACGTCAGCCGAGAAGTCTCAAAACTCTGTGCAATAAGCGCACTGTGGCAGTTCGCCCTGAAGACACATGCGAACTTCATGATGGATTGAGAGTAAACAGTGGGGAAATAAATGAATTTGTTTCTCTTGAGTTAGCAGAGCAACTCTTACCAAAAACAAGTAGGCTATAGGCCTACTTCAAGTTAATTTTATTAAGTATACTTAAGTAAAGTTCAAGTATATTTTAAGTATAGACTACTTTATGTAGAAAGTATATGAATATCCATGTATGCCTACTAGTAGTAAACTTGTAAATTACTTTTAATTTGGTTTTAATTTGGGATTAAATTGGCCCACCTTTTAGTGTATAAAAGTATACTTTTAAGAATACTTTAAGTGTAACAGACAACTAAATTTTAAATTTGTACTGCAGCTGTACTACAAGTGAACTTACAGTTCTCTTACGAGAGGTTCTCTCGTATTGCGTAAGTTTAGCTTACGCTACGGGAAAGATTCATCTTCTCGAGATACTGAAGCCAAAAATTATCCTTAATTTTGTATACCTTGTCAACGCAGTGCAGCAGCTAGCAGACCTAGAGCAGGCCATCTTGCGTGCTCATTGGCTGCCCTGCGGGCAACTGCTGCAGCCTACCAGTGAGCCCTGCGTGACGTCACGCCCAATGAAGGGCGCCCGCGCCTTCATAGCGTCACAGCCCGCCAGAATGGGCGTGGCTTAGCCTATAAAGGAAGGGGGCTGTAGGCTGCTTCCCTGATTTTGTGTCTCTTCAGCGAGCTCTTCGCATCGCTGGATCTGAGAGAAGCCGTTGAAAAGCGAACAGCCAGCTTAGGACAGCGCTGAGGAAGCCGGCCGTCTTCGCCACCTTCGGCCATCCGTGCGAGCTACGCTATCCGGCGACGTATCCTTTACCTTGCTAAAATCCTATTCTAAAAGAGCAGCGAGTGTCTTTTTTAAGACGCCTCGCACTTCCTGCGGCTCGTGTAGAGCCCTGCTCAACGTCAGAGACCGCCACTTGATCTGCGCTCTCTGCCTGGGCCTGGAACACGCAGAGCTCGCCCTCGCGTCCGGGGGTTGCGAGCTCTGTGAAGCGCTTCCGCTGTCGACCCTGCGGGCTCGACTCGAACCCTTTCAACACCCCCCCGCCCCTCCTCACCGACGCGCAGCTGCCGCTCACGAGCCTCACTGCCGTCGCATCTGAGGATGAGGCCGAGGGACACGTACGAGCACGCGGCTAGCTCTCTTTACGTTACAAGAGAGCTACCCTGCCCTCGTGTCCCCGTTCGCGTGTCATGCAGAGCCCTCTCGAGCTCTCTGCATGACCCGGACGGGCATCATCTGTGTTACATGTAGGTCCCGTGCCCACTACTCGTGCGTGCGCCCTCGTACAAACACTGTTCCAGTTCTGCTCGACCAACGAGCACGCGGATAGCTCTCTTTACGTTACAAGAGAGCTACCCCGCCCTCGCGTCCCCGTTCGCGCGTCATGCAAAGCCCTCTCGAGCTCTCTGCATGACTCGGACGGGCTTGCGCGCCGCCGTCGAAATGTCTTGCCCTGTCAGTCCCCTTAGATAAGGCTACTGCAGCGGTGTGTTTGGCAGCCAACGAGCCGGTGATGCAACCCGCTCGCCTGCACACATCTGTTCTCGAGGCGACCCAGAGAAATTTCAAGTGAGTATATGTGAGGTTAAGAATGTAGGTTACGTGCCCGCTCACGAGCACTCACGCTTACTAACAGACACATCGCCTCCGAAAAGACGCACGTGTCCCGCTGCGGCCGGACCGCCGTCAAAGTTTTTCCCTGTCAGTCCCCTTCAAACAGGCTACTGCAGTGGTTCAATTAGCAGCCAACGAGCCGGTTTGTTTACCCTCTCGCCTGCACACAAACACCGTTTTCACGGCGACCCAGAAAAATCTCAAAAGAGTATAATGTCTGGTCCGGCTCATGCCGTCGGTGTTGTAAGTGTAGTGAAAGTGCCCACGCCCTCAGTGTTCACCCCTACACATAAGCACTCCAAATCTCGCAGAGCACACTCTCATAAAGCGCAGAAAAGCCGCTCGAGTGTTGAATGTAGGAAATGTGTCCACAGGTCTGTGCCCACTATCTGCCCGCTCTGTTACACGATCAAGAAGGTTATGAATGTAAGTCCCGTGCCCGCCAGAGTGCGTTCACGCTTGCTAACACAAACCTCCCCCCGGGCTCCGCCCGCGCGTTTAAGTGTTATCACAAAATGCAGGGCATTAATAAAAACGCTCCCCATCCATTATGATCGGGGCGTCAAATACACTTGTAAGTCTAGTGCCCGCGCACACGCGCTCACGCTTACAGGAAGCTTTTTCCGCCCGGAGCGTTGCTCGCGCGTCAAAAAGTGAAAAAAGAATGTTCCCCATCCCTTATGATTGGGACATTTTCACAGAAATCAGCCGGTTTCGGCTTCAGCGAGCAGCCATTGCCCAGAACCGAGAGCGCGCGCGCCGCGTTTTCGGCTGCGGGTCAGTTTCACAAAAGAAAGCAGGTTATGAATGTAAGTCTTGTGCCCGCCAGAGTGCGTTCACGCTTGCTAACACAAACCTCCCCCCCCGGGCTCCGCCCGCGTGTTTAAGTGTTATCACAAAACGCAGGGCATTAATAAAACGCTCCCCATCCATTATGATCGGGGCGTCAAATACACTTGTAAGTCTAGTGCTCGCGCACACGCGATCACGCTTACAGGATACTTTTTCCGCCCGGAGCGCTGCTCGCGCGTCAAAAGTGAAAAAAGAATGTTCCCCATCCCTTATGATTGGGACATCTCACAAAAATCAGCCGGTTTCGGTTTTCAGCGAGCAGCCATTGCCCAGAACCGAGAGCGCACGCGCCGCGCTTTCGGCTCCGGGTCAGTTTCACAAAGGAAAGCAGGTTATGAATGTAAGTCTCGTGCCCGCCAGAGTGCGCTCACGCTTGCTAACACTAACCTCCCCCCCCCCCCGGGCCCCGCCCGTGCGTTTAAGTGTTATCACAAAACGCAGGGCATTAATAAAAACGCTCCCCATCCATTATGATCGGGGCGTCAAATACACTTGTAAGGCTCGTGCACACGCGCTCACGCTTACAGGAAGTTTTTTCCGCCCGGAGCGCTGCTCGTGTGTCAAAAGTGACAAAAGAATGTTCCCCATCCCTTATGATTGGGACATCTCGCATAAATCAGCCAGTTTCGGCTTTCAGCGAGCAGCCATTGCCCAGAACCGAGAGCGCGCGCGCCTCGTTTTAGGCTCCGGTTCAGTTTCACAAGCCCGCAAATGGCGGCGATCTGAAACCCTGAGGCCATTCGCCCCCTAGCGGCTCACATAGCTGCATGGGAAACTATCCCAGGGATTTCAGAATGGGTGCTGAGCACATCTTTCCAGAAGGGCAGCTTTCTCCTTTTGAAAACATTTCAAAGGATGTTGGGCTGTATGGCATCAGCTGCAGCGGTGCTTCAGCTGGGCCTACTGCGCATGCGCCCTCTCCAACGCTGGTTGAACGCTTGCGCGTCCCGCCGAGCCTGGGTTTTTGGCGGCCAGAAAATCAGAGTGACTCAGACCTGCATAGCGGCTCTGCAGCCCTGGTTAGTAGCCGACTGGTACCAGCAGGGAGTAATGATGGGAACCATCTCTTATCGGAAAAGTCATTTTGACAGACGCGTCCAACTCGGGCTGGGGCGCGCTATTCGAGGGCAGACCGGTCTTCGTCCAGTGGTCAGACCAAGAGAAGTGTTTTCACATAAACTGTCTGGAGATGGTAGCGGTCGAGAACGCGCTGATGCGCTTCCTCCCGTACATACAGGACCAACATGTTCTTGTCCGCTCGGACAACATGTCTGTAGTATCCTATGTAAACCGTCAGGGCGGTGTCAGATCCAGAAATCTCTGCAATCTGACAGTACGCCTCCTTATTTGGTCTCAGATGCACCTGCGCTCGCTGAGGGCGGCGCATGTGCCTGGCCATTTGAACGACGGCCCAGACAAACTGTCCAGGGACAATGTTCCCCCAGGGGAATGGTCCCTGCACCCCCAAACGGTCCAGAAGCTGTGGCGCCTATGCGGCAGAGCGGAAGTCGACCTATTTGTGTCAAAGACAACGCTCAATGCCCGACGTTCTTCTCGAAGGACGAGGACGCGCTGGCCCAGGTTGGCCCAGCCTCCCGCTATATGCTTTCCCTCCGGTCTCTCTGTTACCACAGGTGATCAAGAGAATCAGGGAAACGCGCCACTCGGTGCTCCTCATAGCTCCTCGGTGCTCCTCATGGGAGAATCAGATTGGTTCCCGGAACTAGCACGGCTGTCACATACAGCTCCGTGGCCGATTCCGGTGAGGGCAGATCTCCTCTCTCAGGCTCGCGGCACGATCTGGCATCCCCATCCAGAGCGCTGGTCTCTGCATGCATGGTTGATCAACGGGTACTCGTTACCCTGCCAGAAGGAGTGATGAACACGATCACGCAGTCTAGAGCCCCTTCCACGAGAAGGATCTACACGTCTAAATGGTTGGTGTTCTCCGGATGGTGCACCGACAGAGGTCTGGACCCGCGGACATACGGGGTGGCGCATCTGCTCACTTTCCTACAAGAGCTGTTGGATAAGGGAAGGTCCCCTTCCACGCTCAAAGTATATGTGGCGGCCGTGGCAGCGTTTGCAGAATCGACGCATGGCCAGTCACTGGGAAAACATGAGTTGGTCATCCGCTTCCTTAGAGGAGCTAGAAGGATGAATCCGCCGCGCCCCCCGTCGGTTCCTATGTGGGATCTTTCATTGGTCCTCGAGGCCCTGAAAGCTTTTCCTTTTGAACCACTAGACTCCGTGGGGTTGAAATATCTATCACTGAAAACGTTTTTTTCTGACTGCACTGTCATCAGTAAAATGCGTAGGGGATCTGCATGCGCTGTCTGTCAGCGCGTCGTGTCTTGAGTTTGGGCTGAATGACTCTAAAGTCATCCTCAGACCTAGACATGGCTATGTCTCTAAAGTGATGGGCACTCCATTCAGAGCGCAAGTTATTTCATTGTCCGCTCTCCCAGCATCTGACAGTGAAAGCGATGTGAACCTCCTCTGCCCCGTCAGAGCGCTGAGGTTTTACATTACGCGCACCGCCTCCTTCAGGTGCTCGGAACAGCTTTTTGTTTCGTTTGGTGGGCGCACCAAGGGTTATGCCTCCTCGAAACAGAGCCTGTCCAGATGGATAGTAGATGCTATAGCGGCCACTTACGCGTCAAAGGGTCTGCAATGCCCTCTGGGCACCAGGGCTCATTCCACGAGAGGCGTGGCCTCTTCGTGGGCATGGTCCAGTAGGATTTCTATCCATGACATGTGTGTAGCGGAGGGCTGGTGCTCCCCGTCTACCTTAGTCAGGTTTTATAACCTAGAAGTTCCCGCCTTGCAGGCTAAACTGCTGTCAGTCTGAACGAGAGGTGTATTCTGCCCAGATCTCCTGCTCAGATCACTCTCACATGACTCAGCTCTCCTGGTTGAGCTACACTAAATTGGATTGTGCCATGTGCCTATACAGACCCGCGCGCTGCGCGCTGCTCTGTATTCCCTTTGTGTGCTTATGTACAAGTGATGGCCTGCGTGGCCGGCCACCTTATTCTTTCCACTTATGGGGTTCCCCCCTAAAAGATCGGGGTCTCATGTGGATGCTTGGCGTGCACGGCGTTGACAAAGTGTTCCCGTAGCGTAAGCTAAACTTACGCAATACGAGAGAACCTCTCGTAAGAGAACGATACTCGGTTACTAACGTAACCTCGGTTCTCTCTAGAGAGGGAACGAGTATTGCGTAACCGGCCATGCTCGCGCCACGAGCGACTTCGCTTCAGTCGACAAAAACCAGGGAAGCAGCCTACAGCCCCCTTCCTTTATAGGCTAAGCCACGCCCATTCTGGCGGGCTGTGACGCTATGAAGGCGCGGGCGCCCTTCATTGGGCGTGACGTCACGCCGGGCTCACTGGTAGGCTGCAGCAGTTGCCCGCAGGGCAGCCAATGAGCACGCAAGATGGCCTGCTCTAGGTCTGCTAGCTGCTGCACTGCGTTGACAAGGTATACAAAATTAAGGATAATTTTTGGCTTCAGTATCTCGAGAAGATGAATCTTTCCCGTAGCGTAAGCTAAACTTATGCAATACTCGTTCCCTCTCTAGAGAGAACCGAGGTTACGTTAGTAACCGAGTATCGGTTTACTGATAGTTTACTTGTAGCACATGTTTTAGTTTATGAAAGTACACTTTGAAGTAGGCTATACTCTCAGTAAACTATAGTTTAGCTAGTAGTTTTATACTTCAAGTAGGCTATACTTGTAAATTTTCTTTAAGTGGACATAACAACATACTTATAGTTTACTATTTATATAGTATTTTTGCACTTTAAGTATACTACTATGTTTCTACTTAGGTATTATTTTTTTATAGCTACTTGAAGTATTCCTTTAACTGTACTTTAACTCTTTTCATTTAAAAAAAAAAACATTTAAGGTCTATTTATACATCATTTTTTATCAACGCTTGAATGTAGCTGAGTTTCGTTAAAAAAGCAAAAAGCTGATAAAATCACATATTTTTGTCATAGGCGTCACCCCGATCAGATTGGAGATGATGCAGTAGATTGAGTCCATCAACACCCCCAAAGCTTCACAGTCGTTACCTCTTCATGGGTTCGACATTTCATTTTGTAACGTTAGACATTTTTTAACTTGAATATGCTGTTTAATGTTTGATGATTGCGTTAATTTACATTTGCGTAAGCAATCTTCTATCACTTTTTTCTGCTTCTTCTTCACCTGTGTTTTGATCTGGAGAGAAAATGTGTAATAGCGCCCCCTACCCTAACAGTGAAAACACGGAAAGCCAGAAAATTCTGTCAATGGCGGGGAAAGAGTAAAGTAGAATTCAGATACTCAGAATTAGGAAGTCAAGTCAAGTCAAGTCAATTCACCTTCATTTATATAGCGCTTTTAACAATATGGACTGTTTCAAAGCAGCTTTACAGTGATAATAAGAAATTAAAGTAACAGAGATTTTTTTGGCTTTACAGCAGCTCTAGAATAAAGTTATTGTCCAGCTAAAGTTAGTTTTGATTCATTCACTTCAGTCGCAACGATCATTAGTTATTAACTTAGGGGCCGCTTACACGACATGTTCTAACAGAAAATTCTTTAATGCGATCCGGCCGCTCATTTACATAAAACAGTAAATGTGGTTTTGAGAATTTTTTATCGCTTCCGCGTAGCCACATGAATCGGAATTATCCCGACAACGTTTTATGCGATGGTCCTTCATCAGATCCGGATACGGCCTGGATCTGGCGGACTGCGATAAACCTCGGGATAAACAGAGAGACAAATATTAGCGTAGATGCCATCCTTCTTGTGATGTACAAAGTACATCAGTATTTATGGGAAGTGTTCCCTGTTCTAACATTGAATTATAGAGGTCTATAATGTGTTATGTGTATGCTAAGCCAAAGAGATGTGTTTTTAGTCTAGATTTGAACTGACAGACTGTGTCTGCTTCCCGGACAATGTTAGGAAGATTGTTCCAAAGTTTTGGTGCTAAATAGGAAAAGGATCTACCGACAGCAGTCGATTTTGATATTCTTGATATTATCAACTGGCCGGAATTTTGGGATCGCAATAGACGTGAAGGACTATAATGGGTTAAGAGCTAGCTCAAGTACTGGGGAGCTAAACCATTTAGTGCTTTGTAAGTAATCAGCAATATTTTAAAATGTATATGATGTTTAATAGGGAGCCAATGCAGTGTTGACAGAACCGGGCTAATATGGTCATACTTCCTGGTTCTGGTAAGAACTCTAGCGGCTGCATTTTGGACCAGCTGTAGTTTGTTTATTAAACGTCCAGGGCAACCACCCAGTAGAGCATTACAATAATCTAGCCTTTATGTCATGAATGCATGAACTAATTGTTCTGCATTTGTCATTGAGAGCATATGACGTAATTTAGATATATTTTTTAGATGGAAAAATGTGGTTTTACAGATACTAGACACGTGACTTTCAAATGAAGGATTGGTATCAAAGAGCACACCCAGGTTCCTAACCGACGACTTAGACGTGACAGAGCAGCTATCAAGTATTAGACAGTATTCTAGGTTATTTCGTGAGGAAGTTTTTTGTCCAATAATTATAATCTCTGTTTTTTCAGAATTAAGTAGTAGGAAATTACTAGTCATCCTAGTTACTATTTTATATCAGCTATGCATTCCGTTAATTTAGTGAATTGGTAATTTTCGTCAGGGCGTGAAGAAATATAGAGCTGAGTATCGTCAGCATAACAGTGAAAACTACTGCCATGCTTCCTAGTGATATCTCCTAAGGGTAGCATGTACAGAGTGAACAGCAGCGGTCTTAGTACTGAGCCTTGTGGTACTCCATACTGAACTTGTGATTGATAAGACATCTCATTTACTGCTATAAACTGATAACGGTCAGAAAAGTATGATTTAAACCATGCTAATGCAATTCCACTAATGCCAACATAATTTTCGAGTCTATTTAAAAGAATGTTGTGGTCGATAGTATCAAATGCAGCACTAAGATCGAGTAACACAATAGCGAGATACAACCACGATCGGCGATCGGATGATAAAAGCAAATCATTTGTGACTCTAATGAGAGCTGTCTCAGTACTATGATACGGTCTAAATCCTGACTGAAAATCCTCGCAGAGACCATTTCTTTCTAAAAAGGAACATAGTTGTGAGGATACTGCCTTTTCTAGTATCTTTGACAGAAAAGGTAGATTCGAGATCGGCCTGTAATTGACTAATTCTGTAGGATCAAGTTGCGTTTTTTTAACAAGAGGTTTAATCATAGC
The DNA here is from genome assembly GCA_026230005.1 of Gila orcuttii. Classification (NCBI taxonomy): domain Eukaryota; kingdom Metazoa; phylum Chordata; class Actinopteri; order Cypriniformes; family Leuciscidae; genus Gila; species Gila orcuttii. The sequence goes on from JAPDVR010000025.1 coordinate 23,097,942, forward strand.
CAGCTTAAAGGTTTCGGTACGTATCCTAGAGACAAAGACGAATTAATGACATTAAGAAGAGGATCTATGACCTCTGTAAGCATCTCTTTCAATACTTTAGTCGGTATAGGGTCTAGCATACATGTTGTCGATTTAGATGATTTAACGAGTTTAGAAAATTCTTCCTCTCCTATAGCAATGAATGAATCGAATTTTTCGTCAGTGAGACTACAATGCACTGCCTGATGCGATACTGTAGTAGACGGTTGCATAGTTATAATTTTCTCCCTGATATTATCAATCTTATAAGTAAATAAGGTCATAAAGTCATTACTGTTGTCCTGATTGGAAACATCTGGGATTGAAGCTTTATTTTTCGTTAGTTTAGCCACTGTTTCAAATAAATACCTAGGGTTTTGTTTATTTTCTTCTAATAGGGTTGAAAAATAAGCAGATCTAGCAGTTTTTAAGGCCTCTCTGTATGCAATCATGCTCTCTTTCCATGAAATGCGAAAAACATCTAAATTTGTTTTCTTCCAGTTTCGCTCCATTTTTCTGGCTGCTTTCTTAAGGGCCTGAGTGCTCGTTGTACCACGGCGTTAGACTATTTTCTTTGATCTTCTTTAAGCGTAAAGGAGCAACTGTGTCTAAAGTGCTGGAAAAAAGAGAGTTAAAAGTTTCTGTCGCAATATCGAATTCTTCTAAGCTATCTGGGATGCTGAGATGATGAAACTGATCAGGAAGATTATTAATAAAGCGATCTTTAGTGGCAGAAGTGATAGGTCTAACATATTTGTAACACGGAGTCAGCTTTGCAGCCTTGGCTAAATGAAGTATACACGAGACTAGATAATGATCTGAGATGTCGTCGCTCTGCTGTAGAATTTCAACGGCATCAACATTGATTCCATGTGATAATATTAGATCTAGAGTATGATTACAACAATATCTGGAACATATCTGTGTTCCATATATATAAATATTTCCAAACAATGTAAGTTAAGACTTACGGGTGTAACGTGTGTAAACCTATGTGAAAAAAGTATTTAATGGGCTACTCAATCAAAAGAGTAAACACAACTATAGGCTACTTAAATACTTACTTTTTTTATACATTATACTTTTAAGTATATCTCGATCAAAAGTTCTTCTTTTTCTTACCTATTTAGCAAATAAAAAAAAAAAAAAGAAGATTCTCAGAAATGTTGATATTATTTGATCTCCAACAGGGATCAATTATTACAGTCCTAAATGTCTAAACGGGTTAAACTGAAATTCTAAAGAAAAAAATACTGTAAACTGAAATGGTAATTTATCCAGAAAGATCTTGGTTTTGAGTTGATTCCTTTAGGAATGGCAAAATACATTAACATTCCTCAAGGTTTTTTTTATTATTATGCAATGCCATGTAACTTGTCATGACCTGTCTATCACAGGGAAATAACAGCTACAGCTACAGCTAGTACTGCTAGATGAACACGGGGCAATTTTGTAACTAAAATATTATTTAAGCCAAATATTTGACTGACCTTGAAACCCTAAAACTGAAGACTATTTATGAATAAACTACATATAAAAATCTGGATGATATGGGCTTTATTTACCACAAGATGGTGCACTTTCATCACAAAAGATGATTTTATAGGTTAACCAGCTAACCTATTTTTGGTAATAGCCTACAAATTTAGTCTAAAACTGATGGTTAATGTTTTAATATATAAGCCAATTGTGTAGGCTATAAGATAATTATAGGCCTATAAAAACATGTTTTGTATTCCTGACTGCTATTTTTACAGTAGATTACTGCTACAACTGTCCACCGACTATCATACTTTTCCTTTGCCTCCTTTTCCTTGGGCCGTTTCTGTTGTTGAACCCTACATGCCAGTTCAGCATGACACAGCACATTCACACACTGACAGGGATGCTGGTCATTCTTCAAGTACAATGTGTACTTATAATAGAGAAATCGAAGTATCCTCTCATTTATGTATTTTTAATGCCTATATGTTTATTGTATAAGGTTTGCGGTAACACTTTAGAATACTGTTCCTTCATTAATGAATAACTACACAGGAACAAATGAGTAATGCACTATTAACATTCTAGTAACTACTATTAACTAACAAGTTAGTAAGTAATAGTGCTCAGTTGAATGTGGTAGTTCACTATTAGCTAATCAGTAACTACTGAACTACTAAATACAGGTTCATAATTAACATGAATAATGCATAATTTATAATAAAAGGTAACCCACAAGTATGTACTCAAGAGTCACTAAAGGAACTAAAATATTTGGATCAGTATTCTAGTCTATTTTTTTTTCCCCAACCTCCCCCTCATTCCTGATGAAAAGATTAGTTATTATTGCTACTACTATTATTATTATTACTTTTATTATATTTTTATAAGACTATATTATCATACCTTCCTCATCCTCCAGTTAATAGCCTACCAATTTTTTTTCTCTCTTCTGTTATTATTTAGTAAATTTTAATTACGTCTGTTGTATTTGTAAGATGTTCCTCTGTTAAGTTATTTCCACTCACAAAGTAATACATGCACACACGCACACACGCACACACACACACATACACACACACACACACGTTTATGTATGTTCATGTTTACGTGTTGATGTTTATGTATGTAGCCTTGATGTTTTAAGTTGTATCAGTCACTTGTAAGTATTGGATTGCATAATTAAAAAAAATTGTAAAAATCGATCAGTATTCTAAAGTGAAAACATGATAACTAATATTGACTGAAGTCATTGTGAGCTTTGGAGATTTTTGTAAGGTTTTGAATAGCAATTTCTTCCGATGGATTTGGTAACACTTTAGTCATTACTGGTGTGTTCCCATGATCTTCACTTTAGAAGACTGATCCAAATGAGTAGTTCCTTTAGAAGGATGTAGTAACACTTGAGTCATTACTAATGGGTTACCGTTACCTTATACAATACATTACATTATACAATATAATATTAATTATGAATCTGTATATAGTAGTTCTTAGTAGTCTTCAGTGAGGTATGAAAAATAGTAGTTACTGATTAGCAAATAGTGAACTACTACATTCCACTGAGCGCTATTACTTACTAATTTGTTAATCAGAGTTTCTTGTTAGTTTATTTTATTTAATTTTATTACCTTTATTTATATAGTTAATAGTAGTTACTAGAACGTTAATAGTACGTTACTCGTTTGTTCCTGTGTAGTTATTAATTAATGAAGGAACAGTATTCTAAAGTGTTGCCAGGTTTGCTTTGTGTGTGTGTTTATCTTGCAATTTCTGATTTATAATGCAGTGAATCGTTGGTTGGTCAGAGTTTGGGTTCTTGCCACTGTCGCCTCTGGCTTGCTTATAGGGACACTTAATATTCAACAATATTATTGACTGCACTGACACTATGGGATGAGAACTGAACATTTTCTGCAGAACTGATTTATAGATGAAATAAACTAATTTAATAATTGATGATCTTTACAGAGTTATTGAACAGAACAGAATCAACGCTGAACTGATTTCAACTGAATAATGACTGTTTACTATTTTCCCTTATCGAGCTGATTTACAGCTGAATTGAATTCTGTTTGCATCACTGAATCATTATTTTCCTTTAATCATTGTAAAGCTGCTTTGAAACAATCTGTAGGCCTATTGTATAAAATAAATAAAGGTGACTTGACTTACGATAACACTGAACGCAATAAAGAGTAAACGTCAATTAAAAAAATACAATTACAATTTAATTAGCATATTTTTTTTATCATTTAGCATTCATTAACGTTAGATATTTTACCTATTCAATCTATTTTATTTTCTATGATGTATTAGCTATATGTATTCAAGTGCAATTTTATTTACACCAAAAAAGGAGATTTAGGGCTTTTAGCCTGCAATATACAGTATAATACAATGTGGAAAAACTTGAAGCTATAAGCTACAATCAAAAACATAATAAGGTAAACTAGAAAAGTAATTTTTATTTTGCTATTCATATTTAGTTCAATATTTGTATTATCATGTTTACAAAACAAGTAATGAAATAACAAGTGTACTTCATGGTTATTTTCCATTCTTCGATATCTTTTGTAAGCAGATTTTTGTGACATAAGCAGACATGTAGGTTAAGCAACGCGTCCTAGAGTAATGAAACCGTGGCGCGTTCACCGCTAAGCCACATCCGCTTCATTTCCTCAGATGGACGTGACTTCAGCCACGGGACGCAAAGCCACGCCCATCTCATTCATATGCAAATATGAGGGCGTTCCGTGCTTTATAACCTGCGCGCGCAGCCTCTTCCTCACTCACAGCAGCACTATTGCGGAATAACAGCCCAATCTACACGGCATTTCACTGTTAAATAACAGCATCTACAGGTAAGACACACACTGCCACTAGTTACTAATATAACTAATTACTAATATAAAGTCTTAAAAGCGCATATGCGGTGTTGGTTGTTATTTTTATCTTTATATAATGTATAGTTAAAATGATCTTGAATCTATATATGGCATTCTTCTTCTATCATTAGGATGTAAAATGAGTCACATCCTACTGTTCCATGCTTATAAATGATTGAAATCTGCTGATCTCTCATGTCCTGATGAAAGCACCGTTTGCTCTTGCTGTCAAGCTGTGATGATGTTACATAATCGTCGTTGCACATCATATTCAACAGTTTACAAATAAAGAGCATTTTTCACTTATTGTGAACTCAAATACGACTTGTTGTGCTTGTTTCAAAATAATAAGCTTATGATCAGGTATTGATGTTTAATCAAATTCTCTTTCATGCAGTGATAATTTTCGAACATTTTAATTTATGGAGAAAATGAATCAGTTTTGTTAGATGTTAGTCTGTCATTCTGCTTGGTGCGTCACTGGAGTCTACGTGCTTCATAGACAGATCAGATGCACTTCATGTTCATGCACTTTTTGCCTTTTGCTTCCTTATGTGCAAAGGATTCTGGTACTTGTGTTTTTAGGGTACATTTATTCCGGATGCTTTACATAAAAGTCCCGATTCGCTCAATTTGTGCACGAGATGAGTCAGTATTTCATTCAGCTCGTGTAGAATTGCCATATTTATGTTCTCGATATGATTCGCCCTTGTTGCGTCAATTACCGGCCTCAGTAATGAGTAAAGTAATGAGACTACTGAAAATCGTCATTGGGAATAATGAGCAGTAAAACATCCGGAGACATTACGGTAATTACATTTCTTTTTGTATTACGGTAATGAAATTAATTAATAAAAATATATTATAAATATATTATATTAATAAATATATATTCATTGTTCGAAAATAGGCTCAAATTTCGTTTAAGAAAATTTTTATTTTTACATAAAAATTACATTTATATATATATATATATTTATATATATATATATATATATATATATATATATATATATATGTATATATATTGTCTTGTCGAACATGCACTGATGAATGGAGTAAATTAGCATCTATTTATTTATAATAAATGCACTTGGTATTAATGTCAGGGTTTTTTACTCCATTCATCAGTGCATGTTCTACAAGACCTCTCAGTGACAGGCATAATTCCTTCAGATGTTTTGGTTTTGTAGTGATGGTTAGTGACGATCTGAGGATAAATGACTAACAGACATTAGAAATCATCTTTGAAGTGCATGTGTTTGGACTGCATATGTTGAATGACCGGTTTAAATCATGAGAAAGGGGCTCTAATGCTCCTCCTCCTTGCATTAATTCCTCTACGTGCCTCTGTGCACACAACACTGCAGCGGCTGGACGTGGGTGGGTGGGTGGGGGGGATGCACTTGTCAAGAAGATAAAATGGCCACTCTGACCTGTCCTGGGGATCCCCGGCACACTTTGAATATGTCAATGAGGGAGACCCCAGGACAGGTTTGAGAAGCACTGCCTTGGACTCTGTGTCATCGTGTCAATGCAGTTGTTTTAAAATGGCTTCTTATTCGAAGCAATTCAGATTCACATTATCTATATTTTCTCAAAGAGCATTGATTTCTAAAAGCAAATGAATGATGCATTTAAAAGCCTGAGTGACCGATGAGATTCTGTCCCCTGTAGCTGAAGATGGCCTCCACAAAGGAGAAACTCATTGCTCACGTGAGTAAGGAACAGCCTGCAGGGCCCACCAACAAGGTGACGGTGGTTGGAGTGGGAATGGTGGGAATGGCCGCCGCCATCAGCATCCTCCTCAAGGTCAGTGAGGTCACGCCCCGGATACACACTCATCACTAGAGATATTATATCACTGACAACATTCATGCTTTGCCATTTAAAAAGTTTAAAATAAAATTGAAAATAATTTATTGTAAAATAGAAATTAAATTATGTTATTTTTAAAATAAACTGAGTAAAGACCTTTTTAAATAATCTAAATGACAAATGTATTTTTAAATAATTTAAGAAATTATTAAATTGGACCTTTTTTAAATTATCTCTAAATGACACATTTGTTTTAAAATAAATGAAGAAATTATTAATTTATTTTTAAATAAATTTGGTAAAATTGGACCTTTTTTAAATTATCTAAATGACACATTTATTTGAAAATTGATGTAGTAAAAAAAGACCCTTAAAATGACAAAAAAAAAATTTAATAAACTAAAAATTGGACCTTTTTAAATGATCTAAATGACAAATTTATTTGAAAATGTAGTGAAATTGGATTTTCTTTTCAATATTTAAATGAAACATTTATTTTTAAATAAAGAAATTATTTTATTTTTAAATTAATGTAGTTAAATTGGACCTTTTTAAATTGTTTATTTGAAAATAAATTTGTAAATTCAGATGGAGTAAAATTGGGCTTTTTAAAATGAACTAAAGAACAACTTTTTTATTATTGTAATGAAAAAGGACAGAAATGTGCCTTGTGTTACTGCACACTCTCGATGAACCGTTCTTCTATTGTGAGCAGCCCTCACAACATTTCACAATATGGTTCCCTCATCATTTCCTGTCATGTCTTAACTCTTCCTGTAAAGAACAGTGGTGAGAGTGGAAAAAGACTTCACTGATATGACTATATTAAACTCATATCACTTGTATTGAAATCTTGAATAAAAGTTTGTTTTATGAGGTAAACAATAATTATGTGCCAATAATTTTAACGAATTTGGACAGTTTGTGCAGGTCCAATGTAAATCAAATGCTACAGTATGTTGTGCCCCCTTTTTCTATTTGCTATAACATGTGAACAACAACAAAAAACTTTCTGAAATGAAAATGTCACATTGATTTCCATATCTTCCTTGAACCATCAGGAATGTGCTCATGTTTTTTTCTCCTGAATTCTCAATGGGGGTAAAGCTACTGTGGCTCAAGTAAATAACACTGGCTTTAAAGCTTTCCTAACCTTAGACGTAGAGCGATTTCTGAATGAGAAGGAAAGCCTTATGTAACAAAATGAATCCCTAACTCAACATTTATCAATGTCTAAGCATCCATGTAAGGTGTGTAGGAGTGTATTATATCTCGTGTGTGTGTTTGTGCAGGATCTGACTGATGAACTCGCCCTGGTGGACGTGATGGAAGATAAGCTGAAAGGAGAGGTTATGGACCTGCAGCATGGAAGCCTCTTTCTCAAGACACACAAGATAGTGGCGGATAAAGGTCAGATTTCATAATCTATCATTAAAAGAAAATGTGAGGGGGGAAGAATAACAGAATTTATGATCGATGATAAGGAGCAGACGGTTTGATTGGTGCCGATTTGGTGATAACGAACTAATGAGGTGACCTAGATTCAAAATTTTTATACTATCTATTTAAAAATAGAAGTAAAATATTTAATTAAATTAAAAGCATCATTCAGGGGGCTGCATCTTAATCAAAAAGGAAAGATTAATTTTTATCAATTAACAACTTACCAGTCTGCTTTAACGTAGAAGAAGCGTTGTCCGTCTAAATGCCCAGACACACCAAACTATTAGCAGCGTTGAAAGTAAACTGGTGTCGCCTCGCATCGTCTGCGTCTGGGCCAAAAGGTTGTGTTTGAACACACCACACAGACTATAGTAAGGAGGCTAGTTTCCGCCACTGAATAGAAAATAAAAAAGCTAATTGCGACTTTTTATCTCACAATTCTGATTTTTTTTTTTCTCACAATTGCCAGTTTACATCTTGCAATTCTCAGAAACTAAAGAATTGAGTGACTTAAGGCTGATTTATACTTCTGCGTCGGACCTACGCCGGAGCCTCTACGCTGTAGGCTACGCTTTGGTTTTCATTTATATTTCTGCATCGTTGTCCACATTGACGCGCAATTACACATGCAGAGGGAGCATGCGAAACCCAAGGGAGCGGTTCTAGTAGACCAATCACAGCGCTTGCGTTCGCGTAGAATTTACGCGTTTTTACATTTTTGGAGAGGTGTACGTCAGGGTACGCCGTAGCTACGGCGTGAGTTTGACGCAGATCTCTTTTTTTAATGACAGTGTGAACGGAATCTGATCTTTTCAATTGTGATTTGTGCCACTTCCATTTGTGGTCCTGAATCCAATACAGGTCAAATGTTTTCCAATGCGACCTCAGTCTGAACAATCATATTGGAATTCATGCGACTTTTACGTCACTCTAGATCAACATTCATCACATTTCTGCACTCATGAGAATCACTTCAAGGATTTTACATACCCGAAGTTATCAAGACATTGGCGAAAGATAGTCAGTGAAGGACTGTGATGTGTCAGAACTCATAAGTATAACAGTTACAGCTCTATATACGAGCAAAACGCGTATCATTAAAGCTCTTTTTTCGCATCCTCGTCTTTGTTTTTTTATATGGCCTGTGCATAATTTGCTGGCTTCCACAGCAGATCACACTATAAATAAACTTGTAATCGCTTTAATGTTCTCAGTATTTACTTCTCTATGACAGTGTGCTGTATGGCGTCTTTTTATCGTTCCAGCTATACAAAAAAATCGAGGCTAAGCAATAAATGAGAATTGAGCACTATGGATTTGCAGTGTAACTTTTCCATGAACTCGCAATTGCGACAAATAAAGTCAGAATTGTGATAAACTTGCCTTTTTTTCACAATTCTGACTCTTTTTTTTTTTCTCGCAATTGCCAGTTTATATCTAGCTATTGTGAGAAAAAAAAGTCAGCATTGCAAGATTTGTAATATCATATCCAATGGTCAAATAACTCCTACAGTCTGTGCCTGTCAGAGAACATGAGCTCTCCACACCAGTAGGTGGCAGTAGTCTGTATTTGTCATTCAGCAAGGGAAATTAACCTAAGATAAAAACAAAAGTCTTCTTTGTGTGCCCTCTTGACTTCGTACTTCACTTGCTTTTGTCACTTCCATTTTTCTTTTCATAGTTCGCTAAGCTAAATTGTCTATCGTGGGTGTGTTTCCCCAAAGTATAGTTGGCTAACTATGCTCAGTTGGGCTGTTGGTAATGATGGAACTTGGGACCATAGTTGCTTTTGGGAAACACACCCGGAGTGATCCCTCTCACCGACATACTCCTCCGTGAGTCGACATGCTCAATCATCCGAAAAGCCTCCACTAGTGCCAACAGTGTGAAACACACAGCTAAAACAAGACTGACGGATTCTCAACAACTTTTGCTCACTTTGCATTGGCCGATTGTCGGCTTAGTGTCACAGCCTTAACAGAAAGAAGTTAATTAACATGAGAAATCAATTTTGAAGCCAATCTACTATGAATGCCTATTTGCACCAAGAACATAATGAACAAGGAAAATAATGCAGAAGGGCAAAAACAAAAGCACTCTGGATTCCGGAAAGGAGAGCAAACAAAAAACAGTCCTGTCCTGGCATGCAATGCTGCTTTATTCTTATTGTTAGTGATTTCCAAAAAAGTGTTAACTTTCATTTACGGATGGACAAAATTCCCCCCTCAGCCGGACTGAGTTCAGTTTAAACTAAAGGTTGGATTCGATATAGTGTTCCTTAACACTTACTGTACCAAAGATCCAGTGATTCATGGATATTGACATGCAGCCAGGAATCGTGTTTCCTGACATTTATATGTGCCTGATTTTAACGCCGGGGAAATACTAACAGCAAATTTGCCTGTGAACGCTTTATATAATGTAGGTCTAAATCCGGGTGATCACTTATATCAATGTTATATAGATATTGTCCAGCCTTAAAACTTGTATAGTTTTTTGTGATTATTTATTTAAAAACGTCCAATTATGCAGAATATACGATGGAAAATTTTAATTGATGAGTTGTCAATACAATATATAGTGTATGATTTTACACCTAAATTCAGCATAAATTAATATTCAGCATAAACACTAAATAATAACTGCAAATCCATCTTTCGCTGCCTGGATTCCAGTTGTTTCTGTGAATTGCAGCGATCCATTTGTATATAGATCCAAAATATACCTCAGATTTCTTGTCAAATCTAGTTGTACAGTCAATCGTAAAGCTCTTTCTTGTTTTAGATGTGTTTTGTGTGTTTTTCGCGGCACTCACGCTGAAAACCAATGCTGCCGCTCAGTCTTTTTGCCACTCAGTCACTCCGGCTGACGTCATGCGCATAACCTCTATTTAGTGGCAAAAGACCATTGGTGCCAGTTCTTTCTACCATCTACTTAAGCTTGGTCTGACTCTGAACAGGCCGTTTCTCTCAGAGCGGGAGATCCTTCCAAAATTGATCATTTCATGTCATTTCCAGACTACAGTGTGACGGCAAACTCCAAACTGGTGGTTGTGACTGCTGGAGCCCGTCAGCAGGAGGGCGAGAGCCGCCTCAACCTCGTCCAGAGGAATGTCAACATCTTCAAGTTCATCATCCCCAACATCATGAAGTACAGCCCCAACTGCATCCTTCTGGTGGTCTCAAACCCAGGTATGACACAACGACTGTCCACTGAGACCAGCACCGGAATTGAATGTCCTTTTGCAATGAATGGTTTTAGTTGACGGCGTGTAGCTTCAGAAACGTAAACAGTGTTCTCTCGTCTGCAGTTGACATCTTGACTTACGTGGCCTGGAAGTTGAGCGGTTTGCCCAGGAACCGTGTGATCGGCAGCGGCACAAACCTGGACTCTGCTCGTTTCCGTTACCTGATGGGAGAGAAGTTGGGCATTCACCCCTCCAGCTGCCACGGTTGGGTTGTCGGAGAACATGGAGACTCCAGCGGTGAGGACAGCAGAGATGATTAGGAGCACAGATGTGTTTCAAGAGCACACTGAATACAACTAAACATCCCTCTTCTCTTTCAGTTCCCGTGTGGAGTGGCGTCAACGTGGCTGGTGTGTCCCTTCAGAGTCTGAACCCTGACATGGGTACCGATAAAGACAAGGAGGACTGGAAGAGCGTCCACAAGATGGTGGTTGACAGGTAATTTGCAACCAGTTAAACATCCATATAGTGGTTTAGTACTTTACACTAATATTCGTCTCAGAACGACATAGAGAAAGGTTTTAGGGAGAGAGGCCAAGTGTTGAGTCATCTCTATTCATTTGTATATGATCTGTAATAAATGTATACTATGTGTCGCCATTAGAAAGCCTATAAATCAAGTGCTTGCATAAATGTATTTAGTCTGGACTCATGGTTGTTTATCTGTGTTTAACACATAAATCTGGTTTGCTTTGACAGTGCATATGAGGTTATTAAACTGAAGGGTTATACTTCCTGGGCGATTGGTATGTCTGTAGCTGACCTGTGTGAAAGCATCTTGAAGAACTTGCACAAGTGTCATCCAGTTTCTACTTTGGTCAAGGTGAGATTCTCATGTTTAGTTCTGGTTGACCTGCTGTCTTCATTAACCAAATATTGTGAACCATCTTTTTTTCTAGTAGAGACAGAAGATAAGTACGTACATATATAATAATAAACTCTGTCCCAAAACCGCCGTCTTATGACAAAATAGGCAACTACCTTCTAAGGCAGCATCAAGTGAGTGATTATGGACAGCAACTACTATTTGATGTAAACTTGAAGCACACAGAAGAACTAACATTTACAGTTGGTTCCAGTAGATCTTACGTTAGCATGTTGCTAAGCTAACAATCTTATGTACTGATCTGAACAACTCTTCATGGACACATGGAAGCTTGTTTCCCCATGGAATAAAATAATTTAAAGATAATTGACTTTATCTCACAATTTTGACTTTTCTCAGAATTGCGAGATATAAACTTGCAATTCTTACTTTTTTTCTTGGAATTGTGAGTTTATATTTTGCAATTCTGACTTTATAACTCACAATACTGACTTTTTTTCTCACAAATCTGACTTTTCTCAGAATTGTAAGATATAAACTTCTAATTGTGTGTTATAAAGTCAGAATTGTGAGATTAAAAAGTCGCAATTACCTTTTTTATTTTTTATCCTGTGGCGTAAACAAGCTTCCATACAGACAGCAACTATCACCATCACAAATAGTGCTCAACGCTCAAAGCGCATTCGATTAACTTTTGCAGCTGGTTTATGTTAGCGTTTTACTAGTCAAAGTGCAAACACACAAAAAAATGGGTGCAGAGTTAATTGGTTTGATCTATTTAATGTTCCAAGTGATCTGAACAACACTTCATGCACAGCAACTCCTATAAAATGCCACAAATAGGTGTGAAGTGCACAAAAGTCTTTACTAACGCACAGTTGGATCCAATAGATATTTAGTTAACATGTTGCTAAACTAACAAACTATAAATGCACAACTTGGATTTGCAACCTTTTGGTGGATTTGTAAGTACATAGAACTGTTTTATCTTCCCATGCTTTATTACTGAATATAGGCCTTCTCAAAATGTATTGTTTCTACGTCATTATCTTAGCAACATGCTAACGGCAAACTCTGTTGGAAGGAATTGCAGGTTGAGTTTTCAAACCACTTGAGTTTCATTGCTGAAAAGTTCTATTGCACTTTCTGGGCCCTATTATACACCCTGCGCAATGCAGCGCCAGGCACAACGCAAGTGTGTTTTGCTAGTTTCAGCCCGGCGCAGTTATCATTTTCACGTCCGAGCCACGTTGTTTAAATAACAAATGCATTTTCGCCCATTTGTGCGCCCATGGGCTGCTAGTCTGAAAACGTGGTGTGTTTGGGCGCATTGTTGACGCGTTGCTATTTTGAGCCAACCAAAATAGACTGTGCCATTGACCAACCGAAACCTGGTCTAAAGTCAATGGCGCGATATTTTGAATTAAATAACAATATTTTGTTGTTATTTAAAGGGCGCATTAGTAATATGCGCCTATAAGCGGGTCCACAATGCACTACACTCTGCTTATTACACACACAGGGCTGCAGCACACAAACCAGCCAAATATTAAAAATAAAAGGATTACAATGTAAAAGATTAATATTGTGTATATAAAGATATGGTGGAATCCGGCTTGTCCCGTAGATGGTCTGCTTGGCCGCTTTAACCTCGCGCACGAGCAGATCCGTTTCCTCGCTGGAAAAGCATTCAGTTTTTCCACTTGCAAATTTTACCATGTAAATGGCGAATCTGCGATGGCGCGAGCACAACTGGCTTTTAAAGGGAATGGGAGATGAGACTCTAATTAGTTTATTACACGTTACGCCCAAAACACACCCATTACTCATTAAGAGAATATGGACAACCCTCTTAGACCATGCGCCGGGCGCGCCGACCATTAAACTATCAAAAGTGGATTCGGACACACCATAAGTGCACTTGCGCAGTGCGCTTTAGACCATGAGCTTAGATCCTTAAAATAGGGCCCTCGGAGTTCATATTTATCATAATAGACATTTCCCTCGACTGTCCATCATTTTGGACTAAATGCTTCTCAGAGTTTGTCTCAGTGCATTGTGTGATTTAATTATCCTCGAAAGGTACATGCCATGCTGCTTTATATTAGGCCATAATGAGGCATCTAAAGAGGCAGAATAGTTATCTTTGAAACAGCCTGTTTAAAAATGTCGGCTAGATGCTAAGCTTACTTAGATTTGGAACAAAGCTATAAAATGCCTACAGGGCACCAGTGTTTGACATTTGTTGTGCATTTACAGGGAATGCATGGTGTGAATGACGAGGTCTTCCTCAGCATACCTTGCATCCTTGGTAACAGTGGCCTGACAGATGTTGTCCACATGACCCTCAAACCAGACGAGGAGAAGCAGCTGGTGAAGAGCGCTGAGACCCTGTGGGGCGTTCAGAAGGAGCTGACCCTGTGAACCACCGCCTTGTCCAAAATGTAGCCAGTGTCACAAAGTACAAACCTCAATGAGTCCTGCCTATCAATCTCCTGACTTCATAAACCTTACTGCCTGTAACCATTAGAAATCTACACGCCAGTCTCAGACCTTTAGATTGTAACACTCCTTATTTTAGAGGTTTTAGCTGCAGGAGAAATCGTTTATTCCTGTTGTCTTTCAGAGATGATCACCCTTTGTAAAAGTTTGTGTCTATGTGCATACTATTGTTATTAAAGAAAGAAGCACTTGCGAGCAGGATGATGTGCAATTTGAGTCTATTTTATTCTGATCTGAGGTCAGCTAGCATTCCGTACTTGCATCACGCTATTGATAATTTCACCAAGACCAACACGTAAATTCAAAGCTGTTTCAGTTTTTACAAAATATCATTGTGTTTACACGTACAGCAAAACAAACTTTTGAAAAATCAGCTCATTATACAAACCTGTCAATGCAAAGTTTTACGTTTTTCGGCAGGCTTGACATCAAATTGTAAAAAGACATGCGCACAATAGTCCTCATTTATGAAAATCAATCTGTAAATCGTTTGTAAAACCTTTCTTGCGTAACTTTTTGCATTGATTTTACATGCCATTTTAAATTTCTGAATTCACTTTACAAATTTCAATAGTTACATTAAATGTGACCGCTAATGTCCGAATGGTTTTGAGCGATTTGGAATTGTCACGTTGAAATTAATGCAAGTTTACTTAATTATTTTACGGACAGAATTTATACATTAAAAGCAACAGTTAACTGAAGAATGGTTTAAAGAATGATGTTAAATTGTCAAGTGGAATGTGACAGTTGATAATTATTCAACAAATGATTTAGAAATTGGTGGTTGAACTGAATGCAATTTTTCAATTTGTATTAAAATTGCTTTAATTTCTTTTCATTTAATGAATTAATTTAAAGTAATTTGATCTGTGCATGTTTCATGATTGAGGTCTGTTGACTAACAGGACAGATTGTGAATAACAGTGTTTACATGTAAAGACAAATTGGCTTTATGAGCTTAACACGTCATTAACATAGTTAATGTACACGTTGCAAGACCATGCATATAAACACTCAATGCAAGTCAATTGCTTTGTGACTTTGAACTGAATATATATATATATATATATATATATATATATGGGAATTAAACCTTTTACAATGGTCTACATTTGTTGTCTAAGCAGAATTCATTGTAAATTATGCTTTAACAAAACCATATTGAGTTGTTAAAAAACTACTGTATCAGCTGGAAACAAAATGCTGTTGTCAATGTATTTTTATTTGTTAAAGTTGGTCCATAAGAACAAGGACACACTCCAGCTGAGTGGTAAATGCACAGCGATGGATATAGCTGTTACTTGAAGCGTGTGACTGTACAATTGAGACCCGTTACCGAATAAACAATGTGACTAACTACAAAAGCGTTTTTTCTGTGTTTGTTCTCTAGGCTAAATAGACATAATAGCTGTACCGAAACAAACTGGGTTTGTGAACCATGTTGTTTAAATAACAAAAGTGTATTAGAGCATTTCCAAAGATGCATTAAATAGCATCAATATAAGGCTGGTCTTGAGTTTAATACCTCAAGGTCAAAATACCAGTTAGCACAGTGGGACCTGCCAACCATTTATTACACACACTGATATGAAAACATGAGGCAATGGCTGACCATTCACAAATCTATCAAGATGTTCTTTTATTTGATCTGCTTGACAATCTATAGCCTGGAACAAATAAGAACAAATATTAGGGGGTAAAGTCTAAGAAACAGCAACGCAAGTCTTAAAAATGTCATTCACATCCCAAAAGTGCATTAAAACAATTGCAACTGAAATCCAACTGGTAAGAAAAAAACATTTAAAGAATTGTTAATATTTTAAACCCATTTAGAAGAATAAGCAGTGAGAAAATTGAAAGTACAGTACAACAGTTTATATCTTTTAAGTTTTCAAAACAAACATTATTAGTAACAAACCATACTTTGTATACAACTAAATGATTTACAGTTATAACATCATAACAATAAATCTGGAACACCAAATAGTTCCCACTTGTGACGATAAATAATAAATCCAGCTAAATAAATGTAATAAAATTGAAATATTGAACCAGAAGTCATCACTGTTCTCCATAAGGTGAATCTCAAGAAATGTCATATTTTACCCCAAAGTAAAAAAGGAACAATAAATTATATTTTGCAAAAAGTAAATGAAGTCGATTTTTAGACAGTTATTTTTTTTTTGCATTGTGATATTAAAGACATTTTACAAAAATTCTCGTAGTCAAGTGAAGAAAATTATAAAATAAAAATTAAATGTAATGTTGATTTTAATTAAAAAACGTAATCCAAAAGGCTTGGACCGGATAAGATTGTATTAATGTATTACAGTAATAACAATAAGACTTTATTTTTCCTCATGTACTTAACTGTCATGATAATGCCACAATGTAAAAAAATCTAAATAATCCTAAAAATAGGTTTCATCTTTTTGTGCAAAATGTACATTTTTCTTTTCATTTTTGGGGTGAATTTCCCTGTGATTCATGTAGGCATGGAGTATGACAATATTTTGTAACAGTGCCTGAATGAAAATAGGAGTAGCTATCCATATTTGAGAGCAGTTTTCTCACATATTACCTGTGGATGTCTCGTTTTAATTGTATCACCCTCTACGGTTAATATAAGTATCTAAAGCCAAAGACCCAAACACCTGCCAGTTTAACATGAGAAGCTCAAATGAAAGAAGGAACATAATGTCTATGACATCTCATTTACGTCTAATTCTCAGGACTAGTTTTGACCTTTTAGCGTTCAAATATCGAAATCAAGGAGGTACAGTGGCTAAAATTCTCACAGAAGTTAAATATCCTAAACTGGTGAGTTCCCACTGACCCAGATCAGAGTCCGGGTCATATGATAAGCGCTGGAGTGTCAGGAGGAGAATGTATTGGTGACGGCAGGGTCAGTAAAGGTCACTCAGTCCAGCGGTCTTTCGTGCTTTCTGCATAAGCGCTCGCAGCTGGAACTGTTTTCGGGACAGCAGACGCACATGCTGAGGACAAAAACGGGACAATGTCAAACATAACATTACCAAGAAAATCAAATACAGGAGAATAAATGCCAAGTCTGTGCCAAAACTTTTGTTTTCTGAAAAAAAGAAAGAAATAGAAAGACCTTGAGAAAGACCTCCAGGTCGATGACTCCTCTCCGCAGGGCTTCTCCCAGGTAAAAGATGGTGTCCTCTATAGCGTTCTCCTCTGCATACAGGTTCAGGATCTGCTTGTAGAGCGGGGCTGTCGGTATGATCACGTCGTCAATGTCATTGTTTTCTGATTGGTTCTCCATCTTCTCCAGAGCTTCACTCAGTTCCTCGTCCTTCTTCTTGAGGAGCTCAATGTTTCGGTCCACCTCAGCCTGAAGGTGCACAAACACACATCTAACGTCATGCTTCTACAAAAACTGTGGGATCTCAATGCAGAATTTGGGAAGAACAAACTTAATGGAATAATTGCAAACGTTCTTACCACTTCCTGGTCCAGGCGGGACACCATGTCTTCCAGCTTCTGGTGTCCTTTCTTCAGGTCTTCCTCTGTCCTCTTCAGGGCGTCCAGCTCAGCTTGCGCTCTGTCCATCTCCTCCTTCATTCTCCAGCGCAGTTTATCGCTCACAGCTGAGATTAGTGACGCTCGGATGGTGTCCTCACCGATGGTACCATCACGACTTGGACCTGGAGGGAGAAGACAGAGGCACAAATTTAATGCCACAGTTTTTTAGAGATAGCCAAGGTTATGAGTTTGATTCCTAAGAAATGCATGAACTAATAAAATGAATTCACTGAAGTCAATGTAAGCTGCTTTGGATGAAAGCATCATAAATGTAATTTTAATGAGATCGATTGAGTCTCATTCACTAACCGTGAGTGAAATCTGCGTACGAAATGTTTTCACAAACAAATCATGATTTATCAGTAACTTTAATTCTAAATTGAATTCTAAATTTACAAAAAAATAAGGAACAACTTAAACCAGACTTATGCAAAAATCATATGCTCTGGGTGGTCTAATAAACACGTTTAGATGAAATTACATTCATATTTAATCTTAAATATATATATATATATATATATATATATATATATATACACACAATATTGCCAAAAGTTTTGGGACGTCTGCCTTTACATGCACATGAACTTTAATGACATCCCATTCTTAATCCATAGGGTTTAATATAGAGTTGGCCCACTCTTTTACAGCTGTAACAGCTTCAACTCTTCTGGGAAGGCTTTCCACAAGGTTTAGGAGTGTGTTTATGGGAATTTTTGACCATTCTTCTAGAAGTGCATTTGTGAGGTCAGGCATGATGTTGGACGAGAAGGCTTGGCTCGCAGTCTCTGCTCTTATTCATCCCAAAGGTGCTCTACCGGGTTAAGGTCGGGACTCTGTGCAGGCCAGACAAGTTCCTCCACACCAAACTCGTCATCCATGTCAAATGGACCTTGCTTTGTGCACTGGTGCGCAGTCATGTTGGAACAGGAACATCCCCAAACTGTTCCCACAAAGTTAGGAGCATGAAATTGTCCAAAATGTCTTGGTATGCTGAAGCATCAAGAGTTCCTTTCACTGGAACTAAGAGGCCAAGCCCAACCCCTGAAAAACAACCCCACACCATAATCCCCCCTCCACCAAACTTTACACTTGGCACAATGCATTTAGGAAAGTCCCGTTCTCCTGGCAACCGGCAAACCCAGACTCGCCCATCGGATTGCCAGACAGAGAAGCGTGATTCATCACTCCAGAGAACACGTCTCCACTGCTCTAGAGTCCAGTGACGACGTGCTTTACACCACAGCATCCGACGCTTTGCATTACACTTGTTGATGTAAGGCTTGGATGCAGCTGCTCGGCCATGGAAACCCATTACATGAAGCTCTACACACTGTTCATGAGCTAATCTGAAGGCCACACGAAGTTTGGAGGTCTGTAGCTATTGAGCTATTGAAAGTTGGCTTCTGAGCACTGTGAGGCTCAGCATGTGCTGACCCCGCTCTGTGATTTTACGTGGCCTACCACTTCGTGGCTGAGTTGCTGTTGTTCCCAATTGCTTCCACTTTGTTATAATAAAACAGTTGACTGTGGAATATTTAGTAGTGAGGAAATTTCACAAATGGACTTATTGCAGAGGTGGCAACCTATAACGGTACCATGCTTGAATTCACTGAGCTCCTGAGAGCAACCCATTCTTTCACAATTGTTAGGCACGCCAGAGATTCATTCCACTGTGAAAATAACCCTTTTTCTCCATTATTACACAAGTTGTGCCTCTAAGAATGCCTGCTGTCAGAGAGCAGCTCATTTGAAACGTGTTCATACTATCTCAGCCATACAGAGACCCTCAGTGTGATTATAGACTCACACATTCTGCATAGCACTGTAGTTAATGTCATGGTTCAGACCTAATGATGAAAGTTCCCTGGGGTCTGATATCCTCTTCCCACTCCTGCCACTCTAAATATACCCACTAGCCTCTCTGTCAAACTGGATGAACTAAGTCCTTTGACCTTTACCAGCTCAGAATCTAGTTACAGGCCCAACCTTTCAGAGCGCTCCAACGCGGTCACTGTAAACCAGTCACGGAGCCGGGCAGAAGACCAGAGGTCAGGGTCACGACGAGTCAGAGATAGAGGAGTAGAGCCAAAATAAAGGGTGAAGTGTGTTGTACTTTTATGAAACTGACATTAACACGTTGTCTCATATAATTCAGGGAAGCTGTGTCTTGTCCAATATCTTATTTTAGATGAACTCCTAATACTGCAATATACTCTTGACAACTGAGTAAAAGTCTAGTTAAAGAATGATGTATATACTACAGGCATTCTGTTGCCAATTCAGATTAACTCAGATGCAGATTAAATAAAGCCAGTTCAGACTGAATGTTGTCAATTCTCACATTCAAACTGAATATTGCTAGCCTGGGAAAACCCAGACAACTTCCGGCAAATTTAGATTTGCTCTGAAAGTTAGTCTGGCAAAGAGCTCATTCAAACCCATTTCCAATCCGTCGAAATCGCGGCACCAATCAGAAACGTTGGGGCGGGCTTTACACGATGACGACAGCGCTGGGATTTTGAAGCAGATTTTGTAGCCTACATTACAAAGATGGATGCCGCCGTCGAACATCACTCGTTTGAATCAGCTATCGCGTCTGTTTTAAGCGATTTGAACGTTTCCTTTTTGTTAAAAACCGAGCAAAGAACAACACTCGGAGTTTCTCCGCCGCTCTGCATACGTCATCTCCTTCATCGCTCTGATTGGTTTTAGGTCTATCCGCAACGTCCGCTGGTGACGCCCCTCTGGAAATGATTTGTCTATGACGCTTTGCCAGACCCTAACTCAGTTACAACTGAGAATGGTCTGGTTTTAACCAGGCTAGAATATTGCTAATCCAGATTAACTCTTATTCATATATATATTAAAAAAAGACCATTCACATTAAGTCACATTATTGAGTGGTACTAATCCAAATTCAGAGTAAATGCTACCAATTCAAATTAATTCAGATTCAAACTGAATATCATTCAGTTTAGCTCTGATTCAGATTCAGTGTTGTCAATTTAGATAAACTTGCATTAATGTTCAGTGATTTAGATAAACTCATATTCATATTGTATGCAACTACTTTAGATTAACTAATTTAGATTTGGATTGAATGCTGCTCATTTAAAAGCAGAGTAAAGGCTATCAATTCACATTAACACAGATTCAAATTAAATGTGGACAATTCAAATGAATTCAGATTCAAACTGAATGCTACCACTTCAGTTTAGCTCAGATTCAGTTTTGTCAATTCAGATGATCTCAGATTGAGATCAAATGTTGCTAATTCAGATGAACTCATCGTCATACTGAATGCAGCAAATTTAGACTCATATTCAAAATGAATGTTGCCAGTTCAAATTAATTCAGAATCTAGTTCAGTTTCTCTGATTCAGATTTAGTGTTGCCAATGCAGATTAACTCAATTTAAAATTATTATTATTAAAATTATGTACTGTTAATTCAGATCTACTCTTTTTTATACTTATACTTGACAATATTCAAGTATACCGAGTATACTTATACAATATTCATACCGAGACTGAGGATTACAAGTAATAATGTTGTAAATAATGTTCAGTTTCTTGCACAGACCGATCTGTGATAAGACCTCAATGTATCGTCAATTGTTTTTTCGACTAGCAAAGTGACGGTAGCCATTGACTTGCATTATATGAATCACCAAGGACCACGGTTTCAGCTAAAAATCTTCTTTACATTTCTACTGAAGAAATAAAGACACATACATCTTGGATGGCCTGAGGGTGAGTAACAGCCAATTTAAATTTTTGAGTGAACTAACCCTTTAACGCCACTTCAAATAAACTCAGACTGAAATTGAACGTTGCCAGTTAAGATGAACTCAGATGCAAATTCACATCAATCCAGTAAATGGATTGTTGGCAATAAATTTGGCAATTCATATTGAAAGGATGATATCTGAGGCCTACAACTGAAGTTTAAAAAATAAAATCCATATTGCTTATTCCGAGGATATTGTGATTTGTGGGTTAAAATGATAAATTAACTGAAGTAGTTTATCTCCAGAAATGAGCCAAAGGCAAACATGAGAACTCACCCACAGTGGTGGCAGGAGTCTGGGAAGGGTAATGTGCAGGACCACCCGTGGCAGGGTAAGCATTGCCTCCTGGGTAAGGGTAACCTGGGTACCCACTGAAGAAGACATAAACCATTTCATAACCAATTAATTGCACTCTTTAATTACAACACTGCCTTTTAAACCATGTGTTTTTATATCATGAGGGTTGGAAAAAGTATTTATGACTTTAACAGGTTTATTTAATATTGTTCAGGCTGTTGCATGTGATCTTTGGTCAGACTGAATCAGATTGAATCATTACCATGGGTTTGGGTTGGGCCCGTAGGGAGACACTGCTGGCATTCCTGGCATATAGGACTCTGGAAGGAGGAGGAGGACACAAAACAAACACTTTCAGTATGGAGCAGGGAGACATCTGCTGTTTAAAACAGGCATTACTTTGTAAAATGGGAATGGTTAAGTGATCCTGTGAAGCTTATTTCATATTTGAACAATCTGAGCAGAAAAAAGTTACTTGAAAGTCTAGATTTTCAGTGCCCAAAATATATGATATTGCAATCATAAAAATGTACATTACGTTTTCTTTATAACAGATTAAAATATCTATGTTTTAACATCCACGCATCCTATAAGGAATATAATCTCCAGGTCAAGAAATATCTGTATCCTATTGCCAAAATCTGCAAAAATTAGAAATTATATTTTGCGCACAAAAAAAGTCTATATAAATTCTCTTTTTATATATTTAAAACTGTACATATCACTTGGAAAATGTTTCGTTTTCTGTAGAGATGCTCATATCAGGATTTTTGCAGACGATACCGATTACCGATTCATTCAATAATAATAATTATAATAATAATAATTCATTACATTTATATAGCGCTTTTCTCGGCACTCAAAGCGCTTTACATAGAAGGGGAATCTCCTCAACCACCACCAATGTGCAGCATCCACCTGGATGATATTGTGCCAGAACGCCCACCACACACCAGCTTACTGGTGGAGAGGAGACAGAGTGATGAAGCCAAATAGTATATAAATGGGGATGATTAGGAGGCCATGATGGACAGAGGCCTCTGGGCAAATTGGACCAGGATGCCGGGTTACACCCCTACTCTTTCGAAAGACATCCTGGGAATTTTTTGTGACCACAGAGAATCAGGGCCTTGGTTTAACGTCTCATCCAAAGGACGGGACTTTATATAAGTAATAATTAAGCTCTCTGTTGAATTATTTTTTTTCAGGTAAGTAATAAGAAAAACATTATTTACACTAATGCTATAGATGGATGTTTTAATTGAGAATCAAAAAAATAAGCAAAACAAATATTCATTTTACTTCATTAATTTTACTTCCATAAGCCATTTTAAAAAAAGGGCTTATGCAAAACACTATCCATATTAGGATATTACGGCTTATTAAAGAGCCTTTAAGACTTTATGTCAAACTGAGCATAATTGGCTTTATGCCCAGCTGCACTACTTCCTGAACTTCAGCCAGCTCCTTGTTTCCTGTCTGCCATTATTGGGCAAACTTGATTAATTCAGGTGTGTCTGATTATTGTTGCCATGACTACTGAGGTCAGGCACACCTGAATTAATCAATTTGTCCAATAATGGCAGACAGGAAACAAGGAGCTGGCTGAAGTTCAGGAAGTAGTGCAGCTGGGCATAAAGCCAATTACAACCAATAAGATGTAACTAAACATTGTCCAAAATGTGATTGAGGACAAAAAAAAAATCTGAAAAACTGGAACTCCTATATATAAACTAAATTTGCCGTCCGAAACCAAAATTATCATTCTTATTCAACAAGTGCTGAGTATTTGTGTCCTTCCTTCCTACGTCCTATTTAAAGGAATAGTTCACCTAAAAATTCTGTCATCATTTGTTCACCCTCAAGTTGTTTCAAACCTGTATGAGTTTCTCTCTTCTGCTGAACACAAATGAAGATATGTTGAAGAATGTCGGTAACCAGTCAGTTGATGGACCCCATTGACTTCCAAAGTCAATGGGGTCCATCAACTGTCTGGTTACCGACATTCTTCAACATATCTTCTTCGATGTTCAGCAGAAGAGAGAAACTCATACAGGTTTGAATGTTCGATCACAAGTTCAGTATGGCGTACCACAATGCTTAGTTCTCGGACCGCTGCTTTTTACTCTGTATATGCTACCTTTAGGAGATATCATTAGGAAACATGGAATTAGCTTTCACCATTATGCTGATGATACTCAGCTCTATATTTCTTCCAAACCTAATGAAACTCACCAATTCACAAAATTATCGGAATGCATAGTTGATATGAAAAATTGGATGACTAGTAATTTCCTACTACTAAATTCTGAAAAAACAGAAATTCTAATTATTGGACAAAAAGCTTCCACACGTAATAACCTAGAATACCGTCTAACACTTGATGGCTGCTCTGTTAAGTCCTCGTCGTCGGTTAGGAACCTGGGTGTGCTCTTTGACACCAATCTTTCATTTGAAAGTCACGTGTCTATGGTCTGTAAAACCGCATTTTTCCATCTTAAAAATATATCTAAATTACGCCATATGCTCTCATTGACAAATGCGGAACAATTAGTTCATGCGTTCATGACATCAAGGCTAGATTATTGTAATGCTCTGCTAGGTGGTTGCCCAGCACGCTTAATTAACAAACTACAGCTAGTTCAAAACGCAGCCGCTAGAGTTCTTACCAGAACCAGGAAGTATGACCATATTAGCCCGGTTCTGTCAACACTGCATTGGCTCCCTATTAAACATCGTATAAATTTTAAAATATTGCTGATTACTTACAAAGCACTAAATGGTTTAGCTCCCCAGTACTTGAGCGAGCTCTTACCGCATTATAGTCCTTCACGTCTATTGCGATCTCAAAATTCTGGCCAGTTGATAATACCTAGAATATCAAAATCGACTGCTGGCGGTAGAGTCTTTTCCTATTTAGCACCAAAACTTTGGAACAATCTTCCTAACATTGTCCGGGAAGCAGACACAGTCTGTCAGTTCAAAGCTAGACTTAAAACACATCTCTTTGACCTAGCATTCACATAATACATGATCGACTTCTAGAATTCAATATTAGGCTGCTTAGATTAGGTCAGCCGGAACTGGGAACACCTCCCTGATCCTGATGTACTCGTTACATCATAAGAAGAATGGCATCTACTCTAATTGTAGTGTCTTTGTTTATCCCGAGGTTTTGCCGCAGCCTGCCGGATCCAGGCCGTTTCCAGATCTGACGAAGGACCTTCGCCTGGACCCGATGACAATGCAGTGCTGAAGTGCCAACTAGCCTCTCCCTATGGAGGATCCCTATACCACTCTACAGATAAAGCCTAGTGGAATTTTTCGGTTCGCGCACCTACCCGAAGTGATAAGATAAAATAAAATTCTGCATCAAAATTTATAGACAAGTAGTTTGTGTAGGCATGGTTTGTAAGGAATTACAAACCTGCGCACATATATTCAAACGCACATAACTATAGAATCAATTCTTAATGCGCATGTGAACGCCATCAGCGTCTATCACAGGTTCACGTTTAAAGTCTGTTTAGAGAGAATGGTGTTGTCTTAGCGGCCCTTAATTTAATAACAAATGATCATTTAGACGGAAGTGAATCAATCAAAACTAACTTTAGCTGGATAAAACATTATTCAAGAACCACTATTAAACTAAACCAATCTCTGTTACCTTAAATTATGTTTATCTCTGTACAGCTGCTTTGAAACAATCTACATTGTTAAAGGCGCTATATAAATGAGGATGACTTGACTTGACTTGAAACAACTTGAGGGTGAGTAGATGGTGACAGAATTTTCATTTTTAAGTGAACTATTCCTTTAAGTAGGCAGGACTGTCTTTATAAATTCAAGCTTTTCACCTCTTTTCATCCAAAACATGCGGCTCTACTGAATAGTCGCTCATCATCAACACTCGAGCGCTAAACTTCAAGCACTAGAAATAGAAATACAACATCAATGTATTTTAAATGTATTTGTACAATCAAATGTACAAAAATAATCTTCACAAAAGTGATTTAGTTAAGAGAAATGAGAGACTGTTTGATTAACATGAATGACAAGGACGACAGCAGCTTTATTAGCCGGCTTTCACTTTAAATCCGAATGCACTGTTTACGTTCACTTAAAGGAGTAGTTCACTTCAGAATTAACATTTCCTGATCATTTACTCACCCCCACATCATCCAAGATATTCATGTCTTTCTTTCTTCAGTTGAAAAGAAATTAAAGTTTTTATGGAAAACGTTCCAGGATTTTTCTCTATATAGTGGACTTCAATAGGGGTCCAACGGTTTAAAGGTCCAAATTTCAGTTTCAGTGCAGCTTCAAAGAGCAAAGAGCCACGATCCCAGCCGAGGAATCACGTTGAAAGGTCAGGCGTGTTCCGGTTCAAAAAGTTAAGGTAAGGCGAAAAATCTCATTTTCTCCTCCAACTTCAAAATCGTCCGACCTAGTTGTTTTACCTTTTATTTATTTATTTAGTAAATGACATGAGACTTTGAAGCTGCACTGAAACTGCAATTTGGACCTTCAACCCGTTGGTTCCCATTGAAGTCCACTATATGGAGGAAAATCCTGAATGTTTTCCTCAAAAACCTTAATTTCTTTTCGACTGAAGAAAGAAAGACATGAACATCTTGGATGATATAGGGGTGAGTAAATTATCAGGAAATTTTAATTCTGAAATAAACTAAATCTTTAAGACATAAATGACTGTGTTTACGAAAATACTTGCAAAGACGGGCCTTTTGACAGTTGGTTAAAGTGTGTGTATCGGCCTGTTTTAGATACTCCCGATCGAGTCACAGAATATGATTATCGGCCGATGCCGATCGATTGGAGCATCCCTAGTTTTCGGAGATTCACTGATGAACACACGATATGAAGAGATGCTTACGGTTGGGGGGTCCGGCAGCTTGGAAGGCCTGGTAAGGAGGCTGTGTCGTGGGTCTGGAGAAAACAGGCGGCTCCTCGCCAAACACCACAATCATGACCTGGATAAGCCCGTATAGATCTGACTGAGGCTAAAGGGTCAGGAGATAATAATGTAAAAGTTGAGTGGGAGATTTGACATAGTCTAGTAGGTTGTTAATTTCCATGTCATTTTTATTTCTTTGTGAAACGAAGACATTGGGGGAAAAACATTGCTATTAGAATAAAATAGTT
Organism: Gila orcuttii; assembly: GCA_026230005.1. NCBI lineage: Eukaryota > Metazoa > Chordata > Actinopteri > Cypriniformes > Leuciscidae > Gila > Gila orcuttii. The sequence continues at coordinate 23,124,971 of JAPDVR010000025.1, forward strand.
TTGTGTGATGATGGAGTCGTACATGCTTCCACTCGTGCAGGTAAGGCAGGTAGATCTTGCCGTTGGCATCAATGTGTTTGCCGGTCTTGATCATCATCGCACTGGTGGGCTTCACAAAACATATAGGAGGATTGTAGGGATACGTATCCAACAGCCACAAGCACACGGGAATATTGTACACATTTCCTGTGATGGGAAAACGAATCGGTTACCTAACGTAACCTCGGTTCTCTCTAGAAGAGGGAACGAGTATTGCGTAAGCTAGCTTACGCTACGGGAAAGATTCATCTTTGCTGAGAGTTTGAAGCCAAAAATTATTTCATAATTTGTATCCATTGACAACGCAGTTCCTCTGCGGCAGACCTAGAGCGGGCTAGCTAGCAGCTCATTGGTTCGCTCAGAGAGAACTGCTTAAGCCTATGGGAGAGCGGGGCTGAACCCGCTACCAATGGGAAGCGCCCGCGCACTCACTGCATCATAGCCCGCCAGAGTGGGCGTGGCTATGGTGTATAAAACAGTCTCTCCCAGGCTTATATGTTGATTTATTTCAGCGTGAAGCGAAACGCTAGTAGCGCAAGCACGGCCGGGAACGCAATACTCGTTCCCTCTTCTAGAGAGAACCGAGGTTACGTTAGGTAACCGATTCGTTCTCTTACGAGAGGTTCTCTCGTATTGCGTAAGCTAGCTTACGCTACGGGAACACCTGGTCAACGCCGTGCGCGCTAAGAAAAACACTCATGAATCCCAGGGTGATACCGGGGGAATAATGAAATGTGGAGTGAATGTACAATGAAGCCGGCAGAGCGGGCACATAGTGTATACATAAGCATCTTAGGGGAACACAAGGGGCGAACCGGTTGTGTGAGGGATTCCCAGTGATGCAGCTTCTTAGGGAGCTGGTTTTTAGACAGCTAGCAGTTTTGCCTGCAAGGCGGGAACTTCCAAATTGTAAAATCTGACAAAAGTGGACGGGGAGGCCCATCCCGCGGCCACACAAATGTCATGAATGGAAACTCCACAGGACCATGCCCACGATGAGGCCATGCCTCTGGTGGAGTGCGCCCTGATGCCCAAAGGGCAGGGCAGGCATTTTGATGCGTAAGCAGAGGCGATCGCGTCCACTATCCATCTAGACAGTGTCTGTTTAGAGGCGGCCAGACCTTTGGTGCGCCCCCCAAACGACACGAAAAGCTGCTCAGCGCGTCTGAACGCGGCAGCGCGCGTAGTGTATAATCTCAGAGCCCGAACCGGGCAGAGGAGATTAGCGTCGCGCTCACTATCGGATGGAGGCAGAGCCGATAGAGAAATAATCTGGGCCCTGAAAGGGGTACCAATCGCCTTCGGGACATAGCCATGCCTAGGTTTGAGAATGATGACAGAATCATTCGGTCCAAACTCGAGACACGCGGCGCTGGATGAGAGCGCGTGAAGATCCCCCACGCGTTTTACTGAGGACAGAGCCGTCAGAAAAACGGTTTTGAGCGAGAGGTATTTTAGGTCCACAGACTCGAGCGGTTCGAACGGGGGTGCTTTCATAGCTTCGAGGACTATAGAAAGATCCCAGATAGGAACCGACGGGGGCCGCGGAGGATTCATCCTTTTAGCTCCCCTGAGGAAGCGGATGACTAACTCGTCTTTGCCCAGGGACTGAGCGCGCCGGGGTTCAGAGAACGCTGCGACGGCCGCCACGTAAACCTTGAGAGTGGAGGGGGACCTGCCCTTGTCCAGCATCTCTTGAAGGAAAGTTAGCAAAGACGGTACCTCGCATGACCGTGGGTCCAGATGTTTTTCGGTGCACCACTTTGAGAACACAGACCATTTAGACGCATAGAGCCTTCTCGTGGAAGGTGCTCTAGCCTGTATGATAGTGTTTCTTACTCCCTCTGGCAAATCGACGAATAGTCGTTGATCACCCATGCATGAAGCGCCCAGCGCTGTGGATGGGGGTGCCAGATCGTGCCGCGAGCCTGAGAGAGGAGATCTGCTCTGACTGGGATGGGCCACGGGGCTGTCTGTGACAGCTGAGTGAGCTCCGGAACCCAGCTTTGACTCTCCCAACGCGGAGCTATGAGGAGCACCGAGTGGCGTGTGTCCCTGATCCTCTGAATTACCTGATGTAACAGAGCGATCGGAGGGAATGCATAGAGCGGGCGGCGAGGCCATTCCTGGGCTAGCGCGTCCTCGCTCCTCGTAAAATATATTGGGCAGTGAGCGTTCTCTTCTGACGCGAAGAGGTCTACTTCTGCTCTGCCGAATAGCCGCCACAGTATTTGGACCGTCTGTGTGTTCAGGGACCATTCTCCTATGGAGATGAGGTTCCTGGATAGTATGTCTGGACCGTCGTTCAGATGGCCCGGCACATGCGTCGCTCTGAGCGAAAGCAGGCGGCTCTGGGACCAAACTAAAATGCGGTGCGTAAGAAGAAAAAGATTTTTGGATCTGACACCGCCCTGACGGTTGATATAGGAGACCACAGCCATGTTGTCTGAACGGATCAGGACGTGGTGTCCCCGAATGAGCGGGAGGAAGCGTGAGAGCGCGTTCTCGACCGCGAGCATTTCCAGACAGTTTATGTGTAAGGGGCTTTCCTGAGTCGACCAGAGGCCGAAGGCCGGTGAGCCCTCGCAGACTGCACCCCAACCCTTGTTGGATGCATCTGTCGAGATGACTTTTCGGCGGGAAAAGGTCCCCATCGTGACGCCCTGCCGAAACCATTCTGCTACTGTCCATGGCTGCAGTGCCGTGAGACATGTCTGCGTAACCCTGACCAGCTGGCGGCCTGTGTTCCACGCGTGGTGGGGTACACGGCTGTTTAACCAGAGCTGAAGCGGGCGCATGTGCAGAAGGCCCAGCTGAAGCACAGCGGAGGCTGAGGCCATGTAACCCAGCATCCTCTGAAAGGTTTTCAGGGGTATGCGGGTGCCCATCTGAAATGAAGCGGCTAGACGCTGAATACTGCGTGCGCGCTGTGAGGACAGGCGAGCCGTCATTAAAACCGAGTTCAAATCTATTCCTAGGAAGGAAATCGATTGACTGGGTTGAAGGGAGCTCTTTGTCCAGTTGACAGAGAGGCCCAGTGCTTTCAGATGGTCGAGGAGAACTGCGCGGTGCGACAGAAGCTCCGTCTGTGATTGAGCCAAAATCAGCCAGTCGTCCAGATAATTCAGTATACGCAGCCCCTGACTCCGCAGGGGGGCGAGCGCCGTATCCATGCACTTCGTGAATGTACGGGGCGCCAGGGATAAGCCGAACGGGAGAACGGCATATTGATATACATGACCCTCGAAGGCGAAACGTAAGAATGGCCTGTGACGGGGATTTATCTGGATCTGAAAATAGGCGTCTTTCAGGTCTAGAGAGATGAACCAGTCCCCCTGGCGCACTTGCGCGAGGAGTTTCCTGGTAGTGAGCATCTTGAATGGTCTCTTCATGAGCGCTTTGTTCAAAGACCTGAGATCTAAAATCGGTCTGAGGCCGCCGTCTTTCTTGGGAACCAGAAAATAACGGCCGTAAAACCCCGACTCGGTCATAGATGGCGGGACTCTCTCTATAGCGCCTTTTTGTAGCAACGTCGCTATTTCTGAGCGAAGCGTGCCGGCGGCCAGCGGGCTGACAGTGGATTCGAGCCGAGCGCGTGCACGAGGCGGGCGGCGGCGAAACTGTAACAGATAGCCGTTCTTTATAATGCTTAGCACCCACGGGGAAATGCCTGGAATGGCTTCCCACGCTTTGGAGCATGCGGCTAGTGGCCGAGTGGTTATCACGCCCTGATTGCTGTACATAGCGGGCTGAACACAGAGTGTGGGCGCGCTTTGAATGTGTGTTGCAACGGGACTTGCACTCAGAGAGGAGTCTATGGGCCGTGAAGCAGAGCGAGCAGAGAGGGGACACGTGCATGAAATCATGGGCGTGTTTATTTTCTCTGATGTTAGAGCGGGCTGTGACCGTCTCATGTGAAGGGGCTCTGAGAGAGACACGGGATATGTTATGCTTGTGTGTATGGGTGAACACATGTTTGTGGGCACATTTTCTACACAACCGGCAAATTTTCTCTTTTTGAGATATTTCTGGGTAGCCGTAAAAACGGCTTTTTGTCGCTCGCAAGCGGGTAGGGACACCGGCTTGTTTATGGCGGTAAACACTACAGCAGTCGGCGAAACAACGGGGACTGGCAGAGGGCGAAGCTTTGACGGCGGTCCGGCCGCAGCGGGAGAACGCCGTCGTTTTCTTAATGTTGCTAGGCAGACTTCTGATGATCAGGCTTCAGCGTGATTTTGGGTCGCGGACCCCTTGGGGGCGGCGGTCTGCGGCGGCTGTCAGAGCGAGAGCGAGGGCGGCCACCCTGTCTGCGCTGGGCTGTTTGAGTCTGCTGAGAAGGGTGCTGCGGTGGGGCTCTGACAGGAGGCTCACGAGAGCGGCCTGCGGAAGAGCTAGCGCGGCGGGGCAGAAACAAGTTCATGGCCTGGGTAGCTTTCTGGACTTCGGAAAAGCGATCAACAATTCCCGTGACAGCAGATCCAAAAAGGCCCGTCGGGGAGAGAGGCGCGTTAAGAAACGCGGCGCGCTCGGAATCTCCCATGTCCGCGAGTGTTAGCCATAGATGTCTTTCAGCAACACACAGACTAGCCATGCATCTCCCCAGAGCTTGTGCGGCGGCTTTAGTGGCGCGAAGGGCGAGGTCCGTAGCACTTCTTAGATCCGTGACGGCGGGGGAGGGGTTCCTACCGCTCTCAGCCCATTCACGGAGAATATCGCTCTGTAGTACTTGGAGGACAGACATAGAGTGAAGCGCTGCGGCGGCTTGACCAGCGGCGGCATAAGCGCGAGCGTGAAAACTCGAGGTCGCTCTGCAAGCTTTCGAAGGAAGCGTGGGAGAAGAACGCCATCTAGCAGAGGGCGGGCAGAGGTGTGCGGCGACCAAGTCCTCAACAGGTGGCATGGACGAGTAGCCCTTTTCAGCGGCTCCGTCCACTGAGCGCAGCGAGGCGGAAATGTCGGAGCGGTTTCTGGCCGAAAGTGGAGCATTCCAGGACTTCGTCAGTTCTGCGTGAAGTTCAGGCAGAAATGGGGCGGCCCGGTTGCATGCGGGAGTCGAGCGCCGGTGAAAGAAGCTGCCGTCCATCCGGTTCGGGGGCTGCTCGGGTGGAGGAGCCCACTCGAGACCGAGGCGTTCAACGGCCTGTGAGAGGAGGCGCATTAGTTCTTCCTCTATGCCAGCGCGAGTCCCCGCTGACTCTCTCGTGGAACCGAGAGATGACCAGTCTTCACTGTCTGAAGCGAGCAGTGAACATGAGTCCTTCTCCTCCGCGGCGTCCTCGGAAGCGACAGAGCGGCCACTCGGCGGCAGCTGTAAGTCCGGCTGGGGCGGGGAGGGAGAGCGGGAAGCGGGAAGCGGCGGCGGCGGCGGCCCGCATGTTTCCGCAGGGGGCTCCGGCGGCCTCTGGGCGCGGCGTTTCTTCTTACGCGGCGAAGAGAGAGGCGGCGCGGGAGCGGATTGAGCCGCTAGGAGTCGTGCCCGCAGGGACGACAATGGCAGGCTTTCACAGAAGTCGCAACCTCCATCCGCGAGGGCGAGTTCTGCGTGCTCGAGTCCCAGGCAGAGAGCGCAGACAATATGGCGGTCTCCGTCCTCGAGAGGAGCGCGGCAAGAGCCGCAGGAAATTCGAGACATCTTTAAAAAGACGCTCAGCTCTTTTAAAACAGAGAAGGATACAGTCGTCGGATGGCACTAGCTTGCAGGGCGGCTGAAGGTGGCGAAGACGGCCGGCTTCTTCAGGGTCCGTGAGCTCGCTAGAGTGATGCCTTCTCGACGGCGACGGCTTTCCTCTTCTCAGAAAACAGCAGAAGCGTGTAGCTTGCTGAAGATGAAATGAATCAACATATAAGCCTGGGAGAGACTGTTTTATACACCATAGCCACGCCCACTCTGGCGGGCTATGATGCAGTGAGTGCGCGGGCGCTTCCCATTGGTAGCGGGTTCAGCCCCGCTCTCCCATAGGCTTAAGCAGTTCTCTCTGAGCGAACCAATGAGCTGCTAGCTAGCCCGCTCTAGGTCTGCCGCAGAGGAACTGCGTTGTCAATGGATACAAATTATGAAATAATTTTTGGCTTCAAACTCTCAGCAAAGATGAATCTTTCCCGTAGCGTAAGCTAGCTTACGCAATACGAGAGAACCTCTCGTAAGAGAACTAGTTTAGTTATAAGTGTTGTAATGTTGCCTTCATCTTTACACTATAAACAATTCTCTAACCCACCTCTATAACTAACTGGTACAGTTCCTGTGAGGCTCATCAAGTCCCTGGATGATCCGTCATTAAACACTGTGAGAGAGACATCGGTTACTCATGAAAAACTCAAAGAAGTACATTTCCAGAGATCTACAAAGTGCAGGATGAGAGAATCTTACCGTACGCATCCATAACGGGTTTGAGGTCTTTGTACTGAGAGATGACGTTTGTTATCTCTCGGACAGTGAGATCTCTGTACTTGTATTGCTGAATATAGAAAAACAATGCACTAATATAAATAACCCAACAATCTTATTAACAAATTATTTTCTCTATTATAAAGCCTTATCAAAATGAATTGTATTAAAGTAAATTGAATCAATAATACATTTCAAACTATTTAAATGTGTATTTAATCATATGTTAAGAATTCTATGTAATAATGTTTGCTAATTAAATAAAGTTATTATAAAATATGAATTTAACTATTTTGACTTTAAAAAGGTAAAACAACATATGAAACCACCCAAATCCAATACATAAATTTAGTATCTTATATAAATACAGATAAATAACCTGCCTAATACAGTAGATAAACTGAACTTAAACAAACATTTAAAATTGTGTCTTGGCATCTAAAAAAAATAAATATGTTTACGTACTAAAATTACTCAAACTAAAACTGAAATAGAAATAAAGCTAAACCAATGACAAAAGCCATATACAAAATTCAAAATCACATAAAATTACTATTACTAAAACTTCAAATGAAGACTGAAAATATAAAATTAAAAGCTAATGCAAAATATAACTAAACATTATACGTTAATAGTACATTATTATAACTAACATAATACCAATGTCTTCTTAAATTGTATGGTACACATGTACATTAACGAGAATGAGAAAATATGTTAAGATGTTAAGTTTCATTTTCTTTATCTTTTCTTATTTCAAAACTGTATCCATTATAAAGTCTTATCACAGTGAATTGTATTAAACTAGTTTAATCAAGATATATCATTCAACAATGAACTGTTAAGTGTAAACATTTTTCTTTACTAAAGTTAATGCAGAAACACTCAAATGCAGTATTACAACGATTTCAGTACATCTAATATAAATATAGACAAACAACCTGCCTAATACAGACGATATGAATATTATTTCACATTTTAACACAATAAATATCAAATGCCCTTCAGTTCATACTCTTCCCTATTAAATGTAAGTAACTATTCAAAATGAGAGATTACAGACATAAGGCGCAATACAAACCTTCAGCATCTTTTTAAGAGCTCCTTCGTTGACAACAGCCATGATTTACTATACAAATATAAATAAAATAAAAACACTAAAGTCCTGAGCAAAACAAAAAAAAGAATAAATGTGTGGAATAACGTTATATGAATGTGTCTCAGCTCAGGCCAAAACACTCAACAAACCCTAAACACTCGTATTAACGCCTGCTGTGTGACACTAACACACTCTAAATGTCTTAAAAACTCAATAATATAGTCTGAATTATGGCTATTTAAAGAGACTTCAATAAATATAAGTAAAGTCGACTAGCGTTCATCTCGAGAAAGATAAACAATACGAACGATGCGAACGTCAATACAGTAAGAGAGTTTCACTTCCGGTGGGAGTGTGTTGGATCTTTCAAAATAAAAGTCTGACGAGTAGTTTCTGTTTATGATAAATGGCAAGCATATATAATTCGTAAGTCATAATTCATAATTTATTTAATTCATAAAAAATGATATAATGCGTATGCTCTATTTAATAGACTTTAATGTTTCATTTTCCTAGTTTAGGTTGGTTCAATTTTTTAAATTGTATTGTACAATTGCATTGTATTTTTAGGTTGCTTATTGTACATCTGGCCAAGGACTGCAGATGAAAACTAGCCTTTTGGCTAACTCTGGCATATTTTGACTTGTCATGTTAATATGCATTGTCCTTGTAATAAATAAACAGATAAACATAAATGTACATTCTACTTCCGTATGTTAAACATCCACAGGCAAAACCAAACACTTGACAACACTTGATTTATTTAAACTACTTTTAAATTAATTCAATGAATCTAATTTTTGAATCTTGATGTTCATTTTAATGTGAGTGAATATGTAGTGGTGTCTAATTATAATATATAATAACTGTATTATATGCACATTTACATAGGCTATATGAGTAGGTGTTTTGATATAATACAGGTCAAATGAAATCATATGCATCAATGAAAAACATTTGAAAGAGCATTAATCACTAGGAAAATATTGCATCATAAACATGTGACTTGTGTATTTACATACAATTTACAAGACATTTTTTCATACTGCTCAAATTTAACATTCATTATTATTATTTTTATACAAACATTTTATATACAAATCATATTTCAAAGATATTTAGCAAGCTAACAGATGGTTTCATTATGTTCGGAGAAAGGAAGATCATCCTCAATATCCAGCGTCACATGTGAGAATTCCTCAAATGACTGTACTTTGTGAGCAGAACTTGCTGTAAATAAACAAGAATTGTCATTTTACCTAAATATCCACACAAATACGCAAATGTATTCTTCTATAAGAGTGCAAAATAATAAAGTATATATCACTTTGTCATCAAATTGCCATGTTTTTCTGCTGTTGTCTAAGTGTCATAGCTCAGTGATAACTTCAGTTTAATAAACCATAAAATCACATCAATCATTGAACACTTTATCATATTTCAGATAACCTAAACTAGGTCTAAACTGCCTGCTTATCTGTTTCCCTGAAGCTCTATTCTCATGTGAAAAGTGAATGGGGTGAAGGGAATAAACAGGGAAACTATACTCACAATCTTCTGGGTCAAGACACATTCGCAGAGGAGGGATCTCGCTAAAGATGGTCATCATAACCTGAATCAAGCCGTGTAAGTCACACTGCGGCTGTAAATAAACCCCCAAACAAACAAAAAATTGTAAATCATTTGTATAGTGGCAGGCGAAAATCATTGTACCATCTTCAAGCTGTAGTCTTACATGTCTCCACTCGTCCAGGTAAGGCATCAGGATCTCTCCATTGCTGTTGACGTGTTTGCTGGTCACAATAACCATTTCACGGGTGGGTTTCAGATAGCAGATGGGGGCAGTGCATGGATAACTTTCCTTTAGCCACAAACTCACTGGAATATTGTACAGTTTCCCTAAAGCACAAAGTGTAGAAGTGTTTTGCTTGCTGCATAACATGTTTCTTGACTGTAAAACAACAGGGAAGGAAGTCCACTTATCTTCATGGTCTAACTTACCATTAAAAAACACCTTAATAGTTCCAGTCAAACTGATCAAGATCTTTGCTGTGCCATCATTAAAGACTGTGAGGAAATTACAAGAAAATGAAAAGCTTAAAAAAGTTAAGGAAATTCATGTAGTTGGAAACAAACATACTTAAACATATCTTAAGTTCACTCTTAGGTTCACACTGTAAACTTGTCTCTGTTTTATATGGTAAATAACTGTAAAATAACTGGCCATTAAAATGATTGTAATATAACCAAACAGTACTAAACTGTGATATAGATGCAATATTTCTAAGATGTTTCTGTGATGTCCATTATTAATTACAGTAAATTCAAGTTAAGTCAAATATCTATTTATAGATATTTTAGAGCCTTTTATAACATCAGCCTGTAAAAACATTTTGCTTCAAAAAAGTAGAATTTTTAGCATATTATGTGATGTATAGTGAAGTTAAACACTATGTAAATGTGTAAAGTTTCCAGAACAGTACAGATATTCTGTGAAAATCCTATACAAATAAACTGAATAATTTTGCTCACCAAATCTCGCCAGAACTGGCTCAAGATACTGATGTTGAGACAAAACCGTAGAGATCTCTGACAGCACCTTTCTCCTGTGATCATATGTCTGAAAACACGTCCACATACATGGCTTTATTATACGTATGCTCTTACCTGCTACATACACCTAAAACTTTTCATAATGCCATGTCGTATTTGTAAGTAACACTTAAAGCCATAGAGTAATTCACCCAAAAATGACAATCCTGTCATCATTTACTCACCCTCAAGAAGAAAGAAAATCATACCGGTTTAGAACAACTTGAGGGTGAGAAAATTAGGATATGATTTTCATTTTTGGGTGAACTATCCCTTTAAGGAAGACAAATTGTGAGACATTTACATAAAAAATTCTTAAAGTTTTACCTTAGGTAATCTCCGCTTTAGATCACGAACTTGTGTAACAGTCATGATTTCAAATTAAACACAAACTGAGACAAGTGCTGTTTAGCTCCTGAAGATCTTACGGTGTTTTTCACAACAGGAAGTTTATGAAGCTCATAAGAGTGCTCCCTTCAGCTCAATAAAACAAGTTATTGCCATAAACAGCCAATAGCAGAGCAGTTTTAGGGAGATTTATGCAAACTGGGATGAACTGTGATCTACCAACTAAAGGTCATTAAACATTCATGTATATGTGTGTGACAACCAAAGCTTTTAATGTGCTTCTTCAAAAGACATAACAAGGAAGGAAACATTAATTCATGTCAATGATTGATGTAAGCCACACTAACACACACTGATAAACCAAGCATGTTGTCAATGTTCTATTATACAGTAGTTCTATATACAATTATTAATAGCCATGTGTTAAACCAACACAATATCAAAGTAATTCACAAGTATTTTATTAGGTGGATAATTCATACGACCTCACACCACATTTGTTTAGACCCCAGGTGAGTTTAGGGGTGGTCCTTCCTAGTGAATCTTTTGAAAATTTTACAAATTCATATGATTCACTCAAATCAATATGAATTACTGTGAGATCAGGTTGGTTAAACCAAGCATTTTTCTGACCCGATAATATGGAAACCTTTTATGATGCAAAATATTATATTATACATTGTTATGTTATGATATATGTTATGCTATATTTTATGTTATATGTTATGTTTTATGTTTTATGTTATATGTTATAGTCTTTCTGCTTATTCCGAGGGTTACTGTAGTCAGCCGGATCCGGGCCGTATGCAGACGAGATGGTAGACCTGCGCCTGGACACGACCACAGCACATCCCTGAAGTGTCAGCAGAGATTGTGTCAACTAGACTCTCCCCTGTGAAGGCCTCATCGACACGACAGCCATCGGCACTGATCCTAAACAAACCCGTCCCCATACGCGCTTGATGACTCCGGTCTTCAAACAGATGAACTGCATAATATAATGTTCCGATCCAATCTGACTTCTGATATTACATGCTGCCTGAATCATAATCATACACTGTGATGGCCAGAGGAGAACTGCCCCCCCGACTGAGCCTGGGTTTTACCAAGGTTTTTTTCACCATTCTGTCACTGATGGAGTTTTGGTTCCTTGCCACTGTCGCCCTTTTCCACCTTTGTTACCATTGGCTTGGCTTGCTTAGTTGGGGACATTAAATTTAACATTTAATTTAATATTCAACAATAATATTGATCTGCCAGCATTGACACTATTATACAAGAACTGAACTGAGCTGGACGATGACATCACGGTTTACTCCAGAGTGGCTATACTAAATATATATATATATATATATATATATATATATATATAAACAAAAAACAAACTTTTTTGCATTCTTTTCCTGTTATCTCTGTAAAGCTGCTTTGAAACTATCTGTATTGTAAAAAGCGCTATATAAATAAATAAATGTGACTTGACTTGATGTTATAGGCTATGCTATGCTATGTTATGACTAACTTTTATATTTTTCCATTTTTGGTTATTGTTATATGAGTGTTACAATTAAGGTGTTTAAACATATCAAAAATACAGTAAAACAGTAACATTGGGAAATATTACTACAAATTAAAATGAAAAGTATTCTCTCTTTTAAATTAATTCTTAAAAAAGAAAGTAAGAAAGAAAGGTTGCATTAACTTGGTCTAAAGTAACAGTAAAGACTGTTTACTGTCTTTTTTTAATAATAAATGCTGTTCTTTTGAAGTTTCTATTGTATTACTGTCACACACCTCAATGCATTTCCCTGCATTCCTAATGATTACCACCTGCACTCAATCAGCCGTCACCTGATCACCTGCACATCATCATCACTGTGTATTTAAGTTCCTCCTTGTGTTCACTTCTTGGACCGGTATTGTTTGTGCGTAGCACTCTGTCTCGCGTTGTTGGCTCTTTTGTTAGCACTTGTTTAATAAACCTTGGATTTATCTTCATCTTTGTCTTCTGTGGATATCAGTGTTACAATTACATTTTCCACAAAAAAGATTAAGCATATAATATTCAATATATAATAATAGTAATAATATACAGCAATACAATATGTCATAAATATCACAGGAAAAAATAACAACTCAAAATATATAGCCTACTGTATAAAAATGTAAAATGGCTATAAATAGTAATAATATTTCATAATATTACAGTTTTCACAATCGGATTGAGATCTGGGGAATTTGGAGGCCAGGGCAACACCTTGAATCTTCATCATGTTCCTCAAACCATTCCTGAACAATGTGTGCAGTGTGTCATAGTGCATTATCCTGCAGAAAGAGGCACTTCCACCAGGAAACACTGTTGTCATGTCCAGAGCCTCACACTCCCTCCAACAGCTTGATGTTTTCCCACAGTGAATCCTGGTGCATCACTTCCCCAGGGAAACGGCACACATGTACACATCTGCCCATGTGACGTAAAGAAAACGGGACTCATTGGACCAGATGACCTTCTTCCACTGCTCCAAGGTCCAGTTCTGACGCTTGCGTGTCCATTGTAGGTGCTTTCGACCATGGACGGGGTCATCACAGGCACTCTGATCCTGATCGCTCTGTGGCTACACAACCCTCGCCGTTTCAGAGATACTCTTGAGCCAGTTGCCTTGCCATAATTTGGCCCTTGTTAAAGTCACTCAGATTTATTCCTGCATCAAACATGAAATGATCGTTTGCTAACCATCTAATCTTCCCAAAGACCTTAATATGTGCCTCGTTAGGGGATGATCAATGATATTCACTTAACCTGTGACAGGTCATAATGCTTTGGCTCACCAGTGTGGCCCACGAGTTCTGTGGGAGAAAATGGTTTGTTGATGCCCAGAGGTCAGAGGAGAATAACCAGACTGGTTCAGCTGATAGAAAGGCAACAGTAACTCAAATAACCAGTCGTTACAACCGAGGTCTGCAGAAGAGCATCTCTGAACAAGTCGAACCTTGAAGCAGATGAACACACCAGCGACACTCCTGTCAGAACTGCAGAAAACTGAGGCTACAATTCATACGGGCTCACCACTGGACAATAGAAGATTGGAAAAACGTTGCCTATTCTGATGAGTCTGGATTTCTGCTGCGACATTCAGATGGTCGGGTCAAAAGGGGGTCCAACCTGGTAGCAAGGTTTACCTAATAAAGTGGCCAGTGAGTGTGTATATACACAAACACACACACACACACACATTATATATAACGGTCACACTGGGGTGCTGTTTTCTATGGAAGCTTGTTTCCACCACAGAATAAAACATTTTAAAGATAATTGTGACATTTTATCTCACAATTGCGATTTAAAGTCACGCAATTCTGACTTTATATCTTGCAAATCTGGCTTTCTTTAATCTTCCAACTGCATGTTATAAAGTCAGAATTGCACACAAAAATTTATAACACAATTTCGACTTTATATCACGCAATTCTGACTTTATAACACGACTTCGACTTTATATCACGCAATTCTGGCTTTATAACACGCAATTCTGACTTTATATCTCGCAAATCTGACTTTCTTTAATCTCCCAACTACATGTTATAAAGTCAGAATTGCGAGATATAAACATGCATGTCTACGAAAAAAAAGTCAGAATTGCAAGTTTATTTCCCGCAATTGCGAGTTTATATCACACAAGTCTGACTTTATAACACGCAACTCTGACTTTATATCACGCAATTCTGACTTTATAACACAACTTCGACTTTATAACACACAATTCTGACTTTATAACACACAATTTCAGCTTTATATCACGCAATTCTGACTTTATAACACAACTTCGACTTTAAAACACGCAATTCTGACTTTATAACACACAATTTCAGCTTTATATCATGCAATTCTGAGAAAAAAAGTCAGTATTGTGAGATAAAAAGTCGCAATTACCCTTTTTATTTTTTATTATGTGGTGGAAACAAGCTTCCATAGTCATCTTCTTTTTTTTTTTTTACCAGTACATTGATTAGAAATGAACATTTTGCAACAATAACCTCACAGACAGAATTCCAAAACAAACAAAAGCTTCTTCAAACAACTCAACAGTATTTATTTTTTAAAATTCAGTCAGCCTTTTTAATGTTTTAATGGTAACGTTCGTTTGTAACATACACATATACCAGCACACATAACTAATGCTTCCGTTTCGATTTCCACAAAGCCCTATTCACAAACGTTATGTTAAAACAACCTGCACGTTAAGCAAAAACGACTCCATACAGATTATTTTGTACATAGTTTCCGACATCCATTCTCTCCAACCGATATATGCTTTCTATGAGGTGCAACTGAGGGGGGGCGGGGGTCAAGGGATGAGGTCACTAGTGTCCAGTCTTTTCCATCGGAGCTGAGGAAGGTTTTTGTGTGACGTTGAGGTCATGAGATGTGCCAAGTCCTTTTAAGACCAGTGTTGAGACTTCAAGAACAATAATTTAGCAGAGATCCACAGAGTCGCCCAGCACGAGTACACTGGAGTTACAAATAAAGAACCTAAACGAGTAAGTCATTAGTGGTGTTTATCAGGCAGACATGGACAGCCAGAGAGGTCACCCGGGTGGTCAACGCAAGACTCCTTCCGGTTTCAATTGTTCGTTACGCAGGAGGCCTTGCTCGCTTTTCCTTAACAGTCGGGTTCAGATGAGACGGCACGTCTTTCCTCTCGGGTCCAGTCTGCCGCACGGGACCATGGGTAAACTTCTCCCAACACACGCCAGTCAGCTGGGTACCAGAAAACAGGAGGTGTAGATATGGGTGAATCAAATTAAAAACATGTCTTTGTCATATTTCACCCCAAAATCAAAAGAAAAATTATGTTTTTGGTTACGCTTAATTTTAAGGTGTCATTGTTACTGTGTAATTATATATTTAAGTACTGAGTAATATTAATTAACTACATGTACTTACTATGGGGTTAGGGTAGGATAAGGTTGAGGGTTGGTTGCATGTAATTATGCATGATTTACTGTTATTACTATGGTAAGTATATGTTACATATGTAACAAGGACAGTGTAAAATAAAATGTTTTATATTAGGAAACTGAAGCATTTTTGGACCATTAAAATTTTGTATGACATTTGGTTCTCATGAAATTTCACTTCCAATTTAAATTTAAATTTAAAATGCCAAAAATAACATGATGTGTCTTGACTGTTTTCCTTTGTAGTTTTTTTCTAGTACTGCAATACATTTTTACTAAATTATTTATATATATTTTTTAAATCCACAATTAGGGCTGGGGAATGATTAATTGCGATTAATAGCATCCAAAGTAAAAGTTTGTGTTTACATAATATATGTGTGTGTAACGTGTATAATTATTTTGTATATATGAATAAACACAAATGCATATATTTAAGAAAAATGTATTATTAATATATTAAATATTTATTTATAATATAAATTATGTATAAATATATATACAGTATATACATACAAATATTTCCTAAATATATATATTTATATATATATACAAGTCAGTGATGTTATCATGTGACACTGAAAAACTGGAGTCATGATGCTGAAAATTCACATTGATCACAGGTAAAAATGAGAAAACTCAGTTGTTTTAACTCAGCATGAGTTAAACAAAAAACAAAAAAGTAAAACAAAAAACAAAAAAGTAAAACAAAAATATTTTACTTTTGAACGGTGGGGAAAATCCCATTATGTGCCTAACAGATATTTATAAAACTTTATTGAAAAAAAATGTTTTTCATACAAAACTCAGTGAGCATGAATGAGATACATATAGTGATAGTGATGCTTGCCTAAGCAAATACGACTAATAAATATGTAAATATAATATTTCTCTCTCTCGCCAGTGCTGGCATGCATGTCTAAGGTTGCCAACTCTTGATCGATGACATTTCTCAGCAATTCTCTGATTGTCAGTGATGATTTGCAGCTTATTTTGCGTGATCAGAGAGTAGTGAGTAATTTGAAGACCGAAACCAATGTGTTATGCAGTTGCTTCACTATCTTTTACATTGTCTGCTTACTGTGTCTTAACATTAGGCATGTCATTATGTGTATTTAAGCACCTTAATCACGACACGACGCAGCGGCAGTTCATGCAGTCCTGTCCACTCTCATCTGGTGGGTTCAGCTTCCTCATTTTGTGTTGACGGATCTCTCGTACGAGCGTGTAAAACGCGTCCTCCACACCCTGCAGAGATGTACACTTACGATGAGAAAAGACAACCCTCAATGCTGATGCTATCAAGAGATTTCAAGAGCAGTGAGTGATTGGTCAGAAACTTACACACATCTCAAAAATGAGTAACAAATGTGACAACCAAAAAAATGACTAGATCTAAATAACTACATGGAAACCCACAACTAGTAATGAAACTGTGACAGCCTAGAGTAAAAGATGATAAAAGTGTGGTCTTGGTCTTTACCTCGCAGTTCTCGTCAGATTGGCGTAACACAAAGCAGCTGTGAGTCATTCCCTGCAGTGTTATACAACACATCCTGTGTGTGTGTGTGTGTGTGTGTAGGTGGCCATGAGGAGAATTACAGCATTAAATACTGCAAATCCAAAGAAATCTCGCAGAACCATTAAACCCTGGAGACTAATTCTAGACACAGAAACCAAAATATAGATCCATCGAAAATTGTGTCCTATTAAAATTGTCCTATTTTAAAGCTATAAATTGGAAAAACTTCAAAAAGATACAATCAGCAGTGGGGTGTTTTCTATTTTGAGGCAAGGTTATTATATTTAACTAAAACTAAAATTATATTAAAATTTACTTGAAATAAAATAAACGTTAACTGAAATAAAATAAAGTACATCGAAAACCTTAAATTTGTTTTATTTCAGTTAGTTGCTAAAGCAACATTTCTCATTTTCATTTAGTTTAACTTGATGTACTAAAATACCAAAAAAATTATACAAATTTATATAAACTCTATATGAAAACACACAAGAAAATTACTACAACTTGAATTACTATCTTTTTATTCTTATTTTAAAATATTTATTAATTTTATTCTACAGACATGTAATGTGATCATCTAAGGACCAAAAATGAAGGTGTGTGTGTGTGTGTGTCCCTGATTTTATTAATTATATACAGTGTTGGGTAAGTTACTCTAAAAAAGTCATTAATTACTAGCTACTAATTACATCTTCAGCAGTGTAATTTCATTACTGTACTATTTACTCTCTCTAAAAAGTATCAGATAATTTTAATTTTTACTTGACCAGTTGAATAATACAAGGACAGACACAAAACTGACCTTTTGATTCTTTCACATAAACAATATACAATTCCATAAATTATTCTCGAACTGTGTAAATGGGGAATGTTACATTAAAAACAAACATTTAATTAATTTGATGTTAAGTTCACTATTGTATTTAATGCAATTACATCAGAAGTAACTAATTAAATTACAGAAAAATGAAGAGTAATCCCTTACTTTACTTTTGTAAGGGAAAATTAATGAAATTACTAATTAATTACACCAATCACTGATTATATAATATATTAAATTACTATTACATGATATTATTATTGATATATTATACTTTTATTTATTAATTATTCAATAATTAAGGTATTCATTATACCTTAATTAAACTGTCAGGGTGTGGTGCAGGCAGAAGGAGATGAGGAGTCCAAAGTTACAAAGCAAACTTTTACTTACAATATAAATCATAAAGGTACATAGCAGACGGGCAGACAGGCAGAAGACTGACTCACACACACACAGACACACAGACACAGACACACACAGACACAGACACAGACACAGACACAGACACAGACACAGACACAGACACAGACACACAGACACAGACACACAGACACAGACAGAGACAGACACAGAGACACAGACACAGACACAGACACGCACACAGACGCACTACAACAGAGAATGGACAAAGTCTGACTGAACAGAAGGGAACTAAATACAAACACAGATGAACATTGATTGACAGAACACAGGTGAAACAGATGATGATGATGATTATTAACTAAACACAGGTGATACAGATGAACTGATAATGATGATGACACGTGACATGAAGATAGGCAGACAAACCAAACTAAACAGAACACAACTGTGACATAAACATGTTTTTTTTTTTAACAAATGTGAAACCTTTGTCTCAGGCCTCGCTGCAGTTAATTTTGATGTGAATGGGCCTTTAAAACATTCACACAAATGAAAATTCCCCCTCTGTAGTAGCACTCAAATCTCAATCTTACTTCTGCACAATCACAATCAAACCTAATCTTTGTGCACCACATCTGCATATGACATTTGTTGGAGGTGAAGATTTTCACTGAATAAGAACTTAAGTTTAGCTGTCTTCATTACACAAAGCTGTCGCATAACTTCAGAAGACTTGAAAATAAACAAAAAATTATAGAAATTGGAAATTGGACACAGTTTGACTAGTTTTTGCTGCAAAAAACAATGAATATGATTTTCTTTCAATCCTTTAGAAATGACTGAGAAAATCCTTTCATCCCTCCATCCGACTCACCTGTCTGGTTTTGGCCGAGGTCTCGACGAAAGGGATCCCGTAGCTGCGGGCGAGCTCCTGCGCTTGCCGCGTGTCCACTGTCCGAGTCGGGAGGTCGCATTTGTTCCCCACCAGCACCATGGGCACGTCATCGGAGTCCTTCACCCGTTTGATTTGTTCCCTGTGCACAAAGACAAAATGTCAGTCAAATATAATCTGCAGACTGTGGGCAGACATTTGATCATGAACAAAATGTGGAGGAACTCGACTTGATTTCAACAATTAGCTAAGACACCTAGTGCATTCCCAAGATGGTTGACGACTAAATTGACTTACCTTTAACCCTTTAACTTGTCACCCCCTTTTTGGGCATAAATGTGAAAATGCACCATCCAAATTTAAATGGTTGCAATTCATGAATGCTTTGGAATACACTCTGCAGATAATTGCTGAAGTGAAAAGCACTTAAAAAAATAATTAAAGTGTAAAATCTTATTTTACACTTATCACCCGGCTCTTATCATCTGATCGTGGTTTTATCTCTCTATTAGTGCTACTCGATCTTAGTGCTGCATTTGACTCTATTGACCACAACATTCTTTTAAATAGACTCGAAAATTATGTTGGCATTAGTGGAATTGCACTAGCATGTTTTAAATCATACTTATCTGACCGTTATCAGTTTGTAGCAGTAAATGAAGAGATGTCTTATCGATCACAAGTTCAGTATGGAGTACCACAAGGCTCAGTACTAGGACCGTTGCTGTTCACCCTGTACATGCTACCCTTAGGAGATATTATTAGGAAGCATGGCATTAGTTTTCACTGTTATGCTGATGATACTCAGCTCGATATTTCTTCACGACCCTGAAGAAACTTACCAATTCACAAAATTAACAGAATGCATGACTAGTAATTTCCTACTACTTAATTCTGAAAAAAACTGAGATTCTAATTATAGGACAAAAAACTTCCTCACGTAATAACCTAGAACACTGTCTAACACTTGATAGCTGCTCTGTCAAGTCTTCGTAGTCGGTTAGGAACCTGGGTGTGCTCTTTGATACCAATCTTTTATTTGAAAGTCACGATTCTAGTATTTGTAAAACCACATTCTCCCATCTTAAAAATATATCTAAATTACATCAAGGCTAGATTATTGTAATGCTCTTATGGGTGGTTGCCCTGCATGCATAATAAACAAACTACAGCTGATCCAAAACGCAGCTGCAAGAGTTCTTACCAGAACCAGGAAGTATGACCATATTAGCCCGGTTCTGTCAACACTGCATTGGGTCCCTATTAAACATCATATCAATTTTAAAATATTGCTGATTACTTACAAAGCACTAAATGGTTTAGCTTTCCAGTACTTGAACGAGCTCTTAACGCATTATAGTCCTTCACGTCTATTGCGATCTCAAATTCCCCGCCAGTTGATAATACCTAGAATATCAAAATCGACTGCTGGCGGTAGATCCTTTTCCTATTTAGCACCAAAACTCTGGAACAGTCTTCCTAACATCGTCCGGGAAGCAAAAACACTCTGTCAGTTTAAATCTAGACTAAAAACAGATCTCTTTGACCTAGCATACATAACACATCAACTTCTATAATTCAGTGTTAGGCTGCATACATTATACATTTCTATTATTCAAATCAGTTAAATGATTGTTAGGCTGCATAAATTAGGTCAGCCGGAACCAGAAACACTTCCCATAAATCCTGATGTACTCGTTGCATCATAAGAAGAATAGCGTCTACGCTAGTATTTGTCTCTCTGTTTATCCCGAGGTTTATATTTATAATTTATAGAATAACGCTGACAGTTAAGGGCCTTTGGTATTGTGTTGTTAGCATAGCAACATGCTAACATCAAACTCGCTTCAAATCAACTCTGAGTCGAGTCTTCCATGCATTATGTAGTTTCATGATGGTTAGTTTGCTGTCTTTCTGTAGAGTTTGGCGCTAGCAACACCAAAGTCATAGGTTCGAATGCCAAGAAATTCATAATCTGGTCAAACATAAGTCACTTATTGTCTGATAACTGCATTAATGTAATGTGAAATGTAAATCTAGGCAACAGACAGCAATATAATATGCCATACATATATATTAAGACTAACCTGCATAGAATAACTTACAAGTTTTCAAGCCAAATGTGAATAAAGTATAATGCAAATTGAATATTGTATGTACACAACTGCCATCTGAGGCTGATATTAAACAGTGCATTACTATTACCCATGTTGTACTGTACTTCTTACATTAAAAACCCATTATCTAGACCCCATTATCCACAAACAACAATCTGATTGATATAATCCAGTTATCCTCCTTTTCCCTTCTCCTTTCATGCCCTTGAAAGCTCTCTCTCTCTCTCCTTTAGTCTAATTGAGTTGGGATTGATTTCACTGGCACTGCACTATAATACTCCATCTCACTTTCTGCTGTCCTTTCAAGCACAACTACTGAATATTTCGAAACGAATCCTCAGTCAAAGATCCAATTTAAGGATCCGACGGTGTAATCCATGTTGAGTTTCTGTTGTGACGTCAAACAAGCTATTAAATAACAATAAGAGGTGATACTAGTGTGAATCAGAAGCAATGCCAACGTGATTACGGAGGTCGCAGGGTGGATGGTCTCACATAAGGGAGCAATATGCTACTTTCATCAGCTTTTTTGTACACGCCGGGTCACATTTCACCCCCAACCGGGAACCCACCAAAAAAGATAATAAATAATAAATTATATTAAAAATAATTTATATTATATACAAACATAAAAGTAACAGATAAATTATACAATTGCATAAATTAAATATATAATTAAATATAACATTTTGAACACCCGTATACGTAGAAAATATATACATCAATAATTAATCAAACTTACAGGTTATAAATTTGAGGAGCAAGTTTGTCCAAATAAAATACTGTCCCATCTTTAATGGATAAGCATTTTATAAATCCCATTTAGACCTCACAGAGAATTGAAAAGCAATTGTCAAAAGGTTTACTGGTGTTGTATCACTGTGGTAATTTTAGCCACTTGCCGCGTTTCCAATACAGATATGCACCAAACTTTTGCGACATTTTCTAAATGTCAATAAAAAACTATTGCGAAATGACGACGTTTCCATTAACCGATGTTATGTGACTGAAACGTAATTTTTTCCTCTCGCAATAAATCCTTTCAAAATGGATGTTGGTAGGTTTATGTAGGCTATATCGCAGCCACTGCACTAGCCATTATTTTTTACCGAAGGAGTAGTAGGCGTGTCATCCAAACATTAATAGCAAGGAAAGCCCCTTTTACTTGTGAGCAACACATATGAGGTGTTTCTGGGTGTTTCTCTCTCATATCTGCTTCGAGGTCTTGATTGTGCCATTTCTTAGTGGTTTAGAATCCAGTATTCCCGTGAATCTTTTGTCTTTTACGAGTTTAATAAAGAACTCTGTCTCGTCTTCTGTCCAAACCCTCTGTTTCCATTGCAGTTTTGCCAAATATTCCTTTTTTGAACTGCCTGAAAAACCACCTTATGAGATGCGTAAACACTTTTTGCGATATACAGTATGGGAGTTTTTGCAAAATTGACGTTTTTCTTGGGCGTATTTTTTATTCACAATTTCAATTTGCTCAATTTGAAGGGTAATGGAAACGCGGCTACTGACTCTTTCCATCATCATCCTTTGGAAGTGTTTACAAAGAGATTTTGCTTTTGCAGAGCAGAAAACAGTGTCTTCTTGACATGTACACAACGCGAACCAGCTACAGCGTTTAAGGACGGGTCAAAGTAGATGTTGTTCATGTGCAGCCAATGAAGATCATAGCACGAGCATTATGCAAATTTGTTACTGCGTGACGTATGCAGGTCACGGAAATGAGACTGGAATTCCTGACGATTTTCTTTTGGGAGACAATAACGTTATTTATCGCACACTTTCGACAACTTTGCAGACTTGTTTACATTCACAGACAGCTCTATTACACACTGCATGATAGGAAATATTCGAAAAAACATAATAGTGGCACTTCAGACGGATTATGATATTCACCCACTTCAGGGGTCATATAATGGGTAATGTGAGTCAAATAAATAAATAAACAAAATAATTTGAATGTACAATGTAGACAAACAGACTATTTGTTAAGGTGCAGTCACATTTACTATTGTTCAGAGAATTTGTGTGGACGAAATACAGTCATTTCAATAGGAAGAATAATAAGATACACAATATATATATATATAAAGGCTAAAGTTTTATGTATTTGAAGAGAAAACTGTCTCAGTCCAGCATTTGCCGTCGAGTCATAGCAATCCTGTCTTAAATAGCCGGTGTATAGCACACAAGTGGTTATAAAGGTTATAAACCCTGCTATCTCCATGTAATCAAATAGGACGTGAGCCAAACTAAAAAATCCGATAACACTTCAAATATTTTTTTTTTTGTCAAAGATGTTTTTTGTCATTTTAGGTAGTTCTTATCATGCAGACATATGTTCAAGTGTTAGTTTTTCCAATAAGTTTGGTTTTAGTTAGTTATTTCATGATATGAAAACAGAGTGTAGCCTCATGATTGACAGCTGTGCTTGCGAATGAGTCTGCGGGAACGGGAGTGTGGGCAGGACCCTGATAAATATAGCAACAGTAAACCTTATAACCTATAAACTTAAGTCATTCACTGGTCAAAAACTTGTAACTCAATTTGAGCTTGCTTTTGTTCAAATGTTAATAATATAATGACACATGCAAGTGCCATATATAAAGCCACAATATCAACTTTGGCAACACAGTGTTTAATTATTTAAAAAAAATACAGTGTTTTTTCCATTTCCTGAAAAGTAGCGCTTTTGGGCATACAAGGTTTCCACCCGACAGCAACGACACAGGAGTCTTAAAGGTAATGCACCACAGCCTAATCCAATTTTATCATTGTTTTCACCCAAGATTTCTTCTGATATATATTTTTTTGCTTCAAAATAAAATGGAAGAAATATGATTTTGAGGACATATTCCCAAGGGTAAAAAACTGAAGATCAAACTGTCAGGCCAAAACAAACAAAGAAACACACACACACACACACACACACACACACACATTTCATTAATGTAACATTCTAAAAAAATTTATTGAGTTTTGAATTTGCTTGTTTTATTTATAAGGTCCTGCATGGCCTTGCCCCACCTCCGTTAAATGAATTTATAAAACAGAGGACAGATTGTGGTATTGGTACCAGGTCTATCATTAGAGGGGATTGCGAGGTGCCATATAGAAGAACATCTTTTGGTCAGAAAGTGTTATCTATAATAGGAAGCAAATACTGGAATAGTCTACCACAGTCAATAAGACAATGTTCTTCTTATCACACTTTTAAATATCATCTGAAAAAGTGGCTTATGACGAATTAGTTGTGTAAACATTTTATTTAGAAATTTTAATAAAATGTGTTTTGGCTATTTGTCTCTTTGTAGTGTTGTGTGTATAGTTGAGTATTTGTTCTTGTGTGTACCTGCCTAGGGACTCCGGGAGTAAATTAGCAATGTTGCTATAATCCGGCTTGTTTACATTTTGTATTTTATACTGAATGTTCACAAACATGCTTTGTCCCTATCAAATAAATAAACAAAACAAACACACACCTGTATTGATGAATGTCCTCAAAGGACTTGGTGTTATTGATGGCAAAGACACAAAGGAATCCCTCTCCTGTCCTCATGTACTGGTCCCTCATGGCACTGTACTCCTCCTGACCTGCAGTGTCCAAGATGTCCAGAAGACACGTCTCCCCGTCAATCACCACCTGCTTCCTGTAGGAGTCCTGCACAGAGACGCCCAGACACATCAACACAACACAACTCATGCTTGCTTTCATCAATAAAACAGATAACAATGAGTTTTTTCTTACTCAACAGCCAAAAATATTTAGTTATTTCACAGTCATGAACTTGATTTGAAGTCTTTAAATTACATTTCTAAAAATGTGCCCAATAAAGAACTTTGGGACGAAGCTATAAGGATTGAAACACCAAACGGACTGTAGAGATGTGTCCAGTCAGACACATAAGCTTGCGTCTCTGTGCTCACGTGTGTTAGCAATTTCAGCCATAAAAAGGACATTGTTTGTCCAGAGACGGGTGTGGCGGGAAAACAGAGCAGAGAGAGAGAGAAAGAGGGACATGTAGAAGCACGTACACACACACACACACACACACACACACATCCCTCACGCTGGAAGCAAATGCAGGCCTAGGGGAAACTCCTGGGGTTTATTTGACACTGAGTGTGCAGAGGAAAAGAGAGAGTGAGTGAATGGAAGGGCCAGATTGTAGTGGTCGCTCAACGCTGATGCGATATCTAGCGAACAGTCGGACAGTATAATAAAGCATGACATACAGTACAAGAGATTTATTTGTTATTGTTAACTGAAAGTATTAAAAAATGTTGGCATTTGAAATAAACCTAAATTAAATAAATATGTAAATATTAGATAAACAAAAAGTAGAATGTTGCCTTATAAAATAATAAATAATAAAATTACGAAAACTGAAAAGAAATACTAAAGCTATAAATATAAAATAATTATTAAAAATGACAAAACAAACAATAAGAACATAACAAAATTACTAAACTTAAACTAAAATTAAAATGAAATTAGTATATGTACTATAATAGGACACTGCCCGGCCAAAAAAAGGTCACTGTTTGAATTTAAATAGGAAAATGCTTAAGAGTCTATTATTGGATGTTAATAGCACTTGCGTCAATAATTTCAGGTCGTAATGCAATATGCAGTGATTATTCTGTTTCTAGCATTTTATATGTTTAGAAACAGTACTTCTAACACTAACTGATGGAGTGTGTAGCTTTTCATTTCATGGTTTCACAACCATGTAGGAAGACACATCATGGCCATATTCCAGGATGACAAAGTCAAGATTTATCAGGATCAGATTGTGAAAGAATGGTTGGGAGGAGCATTAATAATCATTTTCACACATGAATTGGCTCCTCTGAGTCCAGACCTTAATTTCATTGAAAGTCTTTGGGATGAGCCATCTCCGGGGCACTTTTAAATACTTACAAATGTTGGTGTCAAGCCAAGCAAATGTTGATTCAGGTTTTATTGCAGACAGGTTTTTTTATTTGTTTGGTTTTACAACTAGTAATTCCACGGAGGTTTGCTGTTTTGCATGGTCAATATTTCGCTTGTTTTAACAACTAACTTTCATCTTAACACTACATCATACTGTGATGTGAAATGCACAGGCAAATGATTATGTATGCAATTTCCCATGAAATCCAGCCCGACCGCTCTAAAATATAAATCATTACGGTTTTTCAAAGTGTATCTGAGTAAAGTAAAGACATGCTTACCTATTCTAAGGATCTAAGCACATGGTCTAAAGCAAACGGCACAAGTGCACTTATGGTGTGTCCAAATCCACTTTTGCTACTTTAACGATGGGAAAAATGGTCGGTGCGCCCGACTAAAAGGGTTGGTCTAAAAGGGTTAAAATGGTCTAAAAGGGTTGTCCCTGTTATCTTAATGAGTAATGGGTGTGTTTTAAGCGTAACGTGCAAAAAAACAATCAGAGTCTCATCTCCCATACCCTTTAAAAGCCAGCTGTACTCGCACCATGGCGGATTCGCTATTTACGCTATGAACGCTTCTCCAGAGAGGAAACAGATCTGCTCAAGCGGCCAAGCAGACCATCTACGGGACAAGCCGGATTCCACCATATCTTTATGTACACAATAATAATCTTTTACATTGTAATCCTTTATTTTTATTTTTTATTTGGCATGTTTGTGTGCTGCTGACTGTCCCTGTGTGTGAGGTAAGCAGAGTGTACGCGCGTTGTGTAAATAACAACAAAAATATTGTGCCATTGACTTTAGACCAGGTTTTTGTTGGTCAATGTCTCAGTCTATTTCAGTTGCCTCAAAATAGCAACGCGTCAACAATGCGCCTGAACACACCTCATTTTCAGACCAGCAGCGGCGCACAGATGGGCACAAATGCATTTGCTATTTAAACAACGTGGTGCAGGACATGAAAATTATAACTGCGTCGGGCTGAAACTAGCAAAAAACACTTGCGTCACGCTTGGCGCTGCATTTCGCCGGGTGTACGATAGGGTCTATGGTTTGGAAGATGGATTCTTTTTGCACTCTCTCATTAATAAAAAAGTTACATAGTGTAGCATTAATGAATTAACATAATTATCTTAACAGCTTCAGCTGATTGGGTTAAAACAAATAGATATATAATTGATAATGTACTAATATGAGTCACAACGACCTGACGATTTTAGATTATGTGTATCAGCATCCTTAGCATATTTATTATTTATATAGATGATATATATCACTAGCTGAGATCACTGAATGTGCGCACACACAGACACACACACACACACACACACACACACACACACACACACCTTACCTCTATAGTAGGGTCGTATTCATCCACAAAGTGGTTCTGGATGAGTTGGATGGTGAGAGCGCTCTTGCCCACGCCTCCAGCACCCACCACCACCAGTTTATATTCAGTCATTCCTTCACGCCTCTTCAACCACTCACCACACCTGAGGAGAAACCAGCAAAACGATCAATACAAACAAACCTCCCACTGCTTCCATGTTCAGTGATGTTTCAAATCTTATATAGACACAACAAAGATCCTTTTCAGGCCTAAAGGTATGGTTAGTATAAGATTCATGGATGCAATATTATGGATGCTACCAATATACAACCTGATTTCTGACGCAGCCCGAATCATAATGACACCGTGTTCCTCCGTTGCCCAGAGGAGAACAGCCCTGAGTCAGCTGAACAATGACACTATTTTCTTTTCAGAGCTGCTTTAGTTGAAATGAACTTTGTTTGCATCATTGAATCATTTGACTTTTATCACTGTAATGCTGCTTTGAAACAATCTGTATTGTATAAAGTGCTATATAAATAAATGTGACTTGGCTTGACTAAATATTTGTTGGCGAAGCAGAGCTTTTTTGAAATTAGCATAAAAGAAGTACAAAGTCTTATTGTCCGACTTCCAGGACTATTTAAGTCTGCAAATTATTACAAGATGTAGCACCTTGCCTTTTTCTTTAGCTATTCATCTATGTAAAGTTCCAGGCACACCAAACCGACATCAAAGAACTTGTGACGGTGAAAGCCGACTGTGCTGTTGTCTCATGTTACCTGAGTCTGGTCCTAAAAGTTGCATTTGAACACACCACAAACACTACAGTCAACCGCCAACTAGCATGTACCTTCTACACCTGAATGAGAGGAAGTAAATCTCCATTCCAGCAGGTGAAAGTAGTCTACATGAGTCATTTAAAAAAGGAAAACCGGAAGAGCTTGCAGATATACAAACCGTAAAAAAGCAGCATTTCATCATTCACTTGCTTTCGTTCACTTTCATTTTTTATCTTGTACACTGGTTCGCTAAGATGAACAGCCAATCTGTGGTGCGTTTTCCAAAAGCATCTTTAGCCAACTATGGACACAAGTTTTGTTGTTACCAGAGTCCTCCCTACAGTATATGCAAAGTACGCAAGTTGCATAGTGTCAGGGTTCTGTCACTTCTGTCTAGTCTATTTGTTGGTTTTGTGACAGAGCCATGACACTCCTTTTTTTGTCTTGTACTGTTTAACGCTGTTTAACACTAGCTGTGTGCTTTCATGTTGTCATGTTTTGTGTTAACACGTGGCTTATGAGTGTTCTCATTGGCTGCGTGTTCATGTCTCATTTTGTGTTAGCACATGGCTCGTGATTTGTTTTACTGGCCATGTGCTTGTGTTTTAGTCATGTTTGGTGTGAGCACATGGCTTGTCATGTAGGTTTCCTTGTGCCATGTGCTCTCCTGTCATTGTCTAACCCCACCCATCTTGTTACCTAATTGATTAATTTGCCCCACCTGTCCTCCCTCGTTACCCTTTTTTGTTTGCTTCCTTATTTATTCTCCTTGTGTTTTCAGTCCTGTGCTGGTTCGTCATCATATCCACACCGTGTGTTTCCTTGCTGTCAAGTCCAAGTCTGTCTTGTTTTCCCCCTTGGGGTAGTTTTTGTTTGTTTGTGTTTTTTTTACTTAATAAATACATATTGTCCTCCACTTGAGTCCAGTCTCCTTTCACCTATTCAAACCCTGACACATAGGGCCCCTGAACCACCAGGGGGCCCCCTTGCTCTCAAAGATGATTTGATGACTAGGGATGCAATAGTTTCAGTTTTGATTTTGTCTTCCAATGATTATTGTGGCAAGCAGGGTGGGCGGTGGAGTGAGTGATGAGCGTCACCTGCGTGCCACACCATCCTTGTATCTCTCATGGAGAAGATAGTGACGACAGTGAAGGTGGAGAGAGGACCAGGCCTGGACATTTATGTTATTATTTTTTTATGTGTGTGGCAGTCGCTGTGAGGGGCTGTCGCTTTTACTTTAATTTTGTGTTTGTTTATTTTATTGGATTAAAGTTGTGAAGCATTTGCCGGTTCCCTCCTCCTTCCTGGCATAACAAACTTGTTACAATTATGAAAACATGATGCCGCATTTTGTTCCTTTCCTTAAAAGCCGTGCATTGTCGCCCTTCCTACAGTATGTAACATCCAAATCAGTCAAGTGTAACATGATCATGTAACATGATTAATATACAGTCTTCCTTTATTGAGCTGTGAAAGAGACGCTGTTCCCCAGACGGCTTTCTGTGCACGCAATCCGAGATGGAGTGAAACACGGACAACAGGCTACTTTGTACTTCGGGTATGCGCTTAAATGGACAAATACACAAAAAAAAGTGTCAAAATGCCAGTCTTGGCAAGTTTTCACTTAAACTTGGTCTGTTGTCTTAAGTGAACACAAACAGTTGGGAAAGTATCCTTGTTAGTATGTCCATTAGTGGTATATTTTAAACTACATTGTTGATTTGAATAGTAAACAACTCTAACTGCACGCACCGCAACAGACTTTTAAAAAATGGTGGTTGAAATAAAATACTGCGTGAGTCAACCAATCAAAATGCTGCGTGAACTCAACCAATCAGCATGTTCAGCGTCCCCCCCCCCCCTCTCTGATTTATCAAAAGGATTCCATTTACACCTGGTCACATAAATGTGTTTTCGCTCTTCAATTCCCGCGCTATATGCAGATTTAATGGAGTTTACGTCACCGAAAGCAACAGATATGAGCTGCATTTTATTGATTAGCAGTTAAAATCAAAATCAAACACCGCAATAAGAGTGAGCGGCAACAGCACTGGTAAGATCATTTCGTTTCTTTACTTTTAATAAGGATGATTGTGCGTTAAGCGTCTGCGACTTACTTTCACTTTGATTTGCGATAGTTTGCTCGTTGGCTTGATGAATAGATGCTCAGTTGCAGTAATGCGTGTTGCAGTAGTGCCGTCATATCTGGCTATAACATTACATATAGCCTATAACACGCTCTCACATGTTTATTTTTTAGCATTTTTGGGAGGAGTAAAATTTACATATGTGGTTTCAACAACCAGATGCATTTACACTTTTCCAGTTTGCTCTGGAATGAGTCTCAGATCTCCTCCTGAAGTGGTTTGAGCGATCGGATTCAAATCCGTCTCGAATGCGCTTCGAAGGGCATTTACACCTGGTCTTTTCACGATCAGATAGCTATCCGATCTGAGAAAACAATGCTACTGTGTAAAAAGCTTTGTTTTCTAACTTCGGGACAGTCACACTAGATCTATTTTGTCTCGAGCATCAGGTTGCGCAATCAGTTCGCTCGCAACATAAGTGATGGATTAAAATAGCGCTACCGCAGAAATAGGTTAAATTAAAACGGTGTTTACAAAGTGAAGCACTAAATATAAAGGCAGTTAATAACAGCAGCAGTAAAAGATTGTTTTTTAGTCACTGTAGTCAGTGGTTTTCAGCGAATGCTTGTGCACTAATGCATAATTTTTCCTGTCCTTTTAATCAAGCCTGTTAGCTTGCTGCGTACCCCCATTCCATTCTCTTTTTATAGCATTTGTCTACTATTAAGTTTTAATTGTTTTTCAAACGCGATCTACTGCGGCTCTACTACGTTCACACGCATGTTTTCAGTCTTTCTATATTTAATTTATCAATATTTTAAGGTTTAAAATGTCAAAAATAAAGATTATTAGTAAAACTCAATGTGTGGCTTTTGCACTTTTTAAAGTACAACTTTACACATAAATACCCTGATTTAGGGTTTTATTTAATTATAATAAACAAAAAAACTAATTTAATTTTAACTTTTTATCCGATTAATCGGAAAAATAATCGTCAGATTAACCGATTATCAAAATAATCGTTAGTTGCAGCCGTAGTCGAAACACACAGAGTACCAGCCCAAAGTCCCTAGTTCCTGGGGAAAGTTCCTCCGGTGGAAACATGGCTTTAGTGAGTTTAATTCATACATTGATAATTTGTGCTGTCAATTATATGATGCATGATGTTGATTATTTAGGGACAAGAAAATTGATGATTTGTCAAATTCGAATGAGGTTTTAGTCATTTTGAACAGTATGAGTATGTTTAATTCATTGATTGATCTGGTTAATGATTTAATGCACTGACCACTGCTGTAGTTTATATCACAACACTCTCCAACAGCAGAATGCTACTTTTAATTCTTTTAAGTCTAATTCCTAGTCAAATTAGAATGGTATCTTAGTTTTTATATAATTTTATATCATTTGTGATTGCATTTTCTTAAGATATGGCCAGATATGCAGTCTACCAATAACATTAGAGCGACAGCACTGGGAACGGCCACAAGCGTCTTTACAGCACAGAGACTACCGACTCCGCGGTGTAAATGGGGTTTAATACAACGTGTCACCAACGCCGTCGCTGATGTTCAGAATGTATTACTCCTGTTGTGGATGTGCTCTTCCTGGAACAACACAGCAACTAAACCCAATGAATTGATTATTTACAACGTTTTATTACAATATTGTTCTTTTTATAATGTTACGTAAGACAGTCTCAATCATAGTTATTAGTCGTGCATTGCTATTTGAGCAGCATGCACTGAAGCTGAAGATGATCACCAGAGCTTTATCCCACGTTAATGCATATTATCCCAAATGCATCCTATACGAGATAAATCAAATAAACTCTCCGCCAGTGATTAAATATTTTCAATCGGCCACCGAACAAAAAGCCGCAGAACATACTACAAAAACTGGACGACAGACCTGACATTGGCCAACTGTCGGCTTGGTGGCCTTTAGGATTGCGGTAATCCAAGACCAGGAGACTTGGAGAATTTATCCTAAGGAAATATGGAATAATCTCCCATCTTCCACTGTTTGGCATTCAGTGAACAAACTCTTATAGAGATGCAAAGGAGATAAACTATGAAATATGAAAAGCATTCTGGCACTTGAAATAAGACCCGAGCTTGCAGCACATTGCAGCTTTTATCTGATAACTGATAATTGTGTGGGTTTCATTTCAAGTTTCAACATGGTCTAAAACAACATTTCTAACTCTGAATGTGATCCAGCTACCATCCATCGCTCACCCTCATTGGTTATTCTGTCATAGGTTGGTTAGTGCAGGTTTTGGGTGGTTGATGTTGTTTTCCTGTGAGGTCATATGGTTTCATTCCCATTGGATTACTATATATCTTCTTTTGTGTTCCACGGAAGAAAGAAAGTCATACAGGTTTGTAATTACACACGGGTGAGTAAATCATGACAGAATTTTTATTTTGGGGGGAACTATATTTACATGCATGATGCTATACTGACAACGTGACAATGTTTCATAACACCATATACACGTAAACAATTTCAACAATGTTCTTGAAAGAGTTATGTTCTGTTAGTTTCATTTTCATGGACTTTTAGTTTATTCATTAGTTCCTGTTTCCCATTGTTTGGTTTTCCCGCCTCTTATTAGCGGCTATGGAGATTCATTTATCATCACAGGTGTTTGTTATTAATTTCCTTTGTATAAAGTTGATGGGGTTCAGTTCTCTCGGTTGGTTATGATCTGCTCTGCTCCGCACCGGATTAGCGAGGTATTACCAGTGTTGTCACATATCGATTAATTGGTGGGAAAATTTCCTTACAGTCACATCCCTAATTACTACATGTACTTACTATAGTAATAATAGTAAATTATGCATAATAACAAGTAACTAACCCTAAACCAACCATTACCCTAACCGTAACTCTATAGTAAGTACAAGTAGCTAATTTAAATTTAAGTACAATGTAACTACGTCACCTTAAAATAAAGTGTATAAATAAACCTTAATTTCCAACTCAATAAAAAGTATTAATTTTCAGAAATGTTTTAAAATATATTTCCAAGATAAAAAAAAGTATTTTTGCAAAAACACTAATACTAATTTATAAATAGCATCATGCTTATTATGTGGATTGTGCTACATGCCATTTTACAACCTGAAACAACCTAAATAATTAAATGGTCAACTTATTTGTAAATCTATTTTTCAAGGCAAAAAGTATTTATTCTTTTAATAAGAATTATTACAATTATTATCTTTCAAAAATAATTATTCTTATTACAAATATCTATATTATGTTTTTGGAGAGGTACACCACATTTTACCATTTTACAATGTGAACTAACCTCACCTTGCAATAAAAAGTTGTACCACCCTTACATTTTTGACTTCATGCCCATTTTTAATTCATAGTACATAGAAAAGTTTTTTCGAGTTATATATATATATATATATGATTTTTTATATATCTGAATTCAAACTTTTCTAGCAAATGGTATGAACATTTTTTAAATCATATAAAACTTAACATGAATACAAAGAGTATATTTAAGAACTTTGCAAATGTGTTTTGAACAAAAACATTCTTTTAACTTTGCATTTCTTTATTGTGGTCTACTTACTTTTCATTGCCCCTGCTACATATCCCACAACACAGTAAAAGACTCACTTTAAGACACAACTGTAGTCACAGCCATCCATGACAGCACATCACCAGACAGACTATATTAGTCCCAGGGTGTGGAGTTTTATTATTAGTCGTCATTGGGGCTGTAGGTGCAACTCAAGATCACCAGAAGTGAATCTGCAGCATTAATGATTAATGAAAAGACAAAGGGTCTTGGTACTATGGTGACTGCAACTTATGAGAGTCCAGCACAGTGTATTTGTCAGTAACACTAAAGTGCTGGACGATTAATAAGTAACTGCACACACGCAAGCACTCGCACACTCACAATTGAGCAATTGAAGGGCAGGGAGTTCATACATGATGCCACTATGCATTACTCCCTTAACCCCTTGAAAGCAAACAAAACATTGAGTAAATGTAATAGAAGAATAAAAATATAGCAACAACCAAGTATACATTTTTACATTGATAGGAGGTTCCTCAATGGCAAAATTTAAAGAGCACACCCTCAAGGCTTTATGATAGTCTATGCTCTATATATGGAGGTCAGCAAATCTATGAGATTTTTTTGGCTATTTTATCATCCACCATGAGAAAATCGTACAGCAAGTCTAATCATTTAGAAAGGTAATAGCAAGGTACATAAGCTCGAAAAATGCAAATACAATTCCAAAGAAGAAAGTTTGTTGGGTTTAGAATGACATGAGAGTGTGTAAATTATGACCGCATTTTTCAGATTTGCCTGAAGTACTATACATTTGTTATGATAAAATAATGTGCACTGGTGAAGTGCATGCAGTAAAATGCAGGATATAAGAAGTAAATATATTCAAATTTACATTTTAAAAGCCTGTTGATATAAGCGAGTCATTAGAAAGTGTGCTTTATCAACTAGTTAAACATGAATACGATGAAAGTCAATTTGTCATTCTAAGGGACATGTGTTACGCGTTGCTGATGTTCATTCATATTTAGTTGCGCAAAACCAGAGATGAGTGACACTGCCACTTTCAGTTTCAATTTAACACGGTTGAGCAACGTATGCCCAAATTTAGGCCATCTTTTGAATAACCCCTTTAACTAAACTAGGGCACAACGAGGGAAGAACTGAATGAATTATACACACATTCAGAGGGCAATGAAAGTTTGATTAGGGCCTTCTGTCAGAGCAACCTGTTGTTTGGGATGGAGATCAGTAGAGACACATCCCATCGGGTTCTTTCCAGTGTGATCTCTATATCACTCTTTCTAAGGTTCATAATTAGCGGCAAAGTGCCAAGGGGCTTCAAATGGGTCCTAATGAGCTCCAGTAGTCCTGTACTGTTGGGGATAAACAAAGCCACATGAAGGCAAGCCTGCAACCTTAGCCGAAAAAAAGTGTAATGCCTGCTAACGCTGCGATATGCAGGGAAGGAGAACAGAGAACTTTTTTTTTAATAAATGTCAATGGGGGAGAGGCTTCATTACTCTAAATACAAAATGCTTTTGTGAGGAAATAGCTTATCATTTAACGTATCGACAGCCTGTCTGCAAATCTGAAACATGTTTGCTCTTAAACATTAGTTTTGGATGGATCTATTTTTCAAGTTTACAGCAAAAAAAGTCAATTGCGCAAAAGTTATGATTTCTATGGTAAGTAACCGCAAACCGTGACTGACTGTCGCACAACTCTGAACGAAATTCAATGACGTCAAGGCTCTAATGTGATTGGTTATCAAGGCACACGTGATCCAAGTTAGCCGCAACACTTTCTCCAATGGTAGAGCCACGGACCCTCGTATCTCCCAATAATAAGACTATCTCTGGAATAAACCATCTAAACCTGCCACAACACTTACACAGTGGGTGCCCAGTTTTGAAATAACATCTTTAGTTAGTTTCCAATACAATTTTTGCACATTGCTATGAGGTTTCAAGAGTTTTCTTTGTGGTTTGTTTCTAGGTGGTTACTTTCCAACCCTATTCAAAAGTTAGTTTTGGGCTTCATATTTTTTTGCACACAACAAGTATAAACTACAACAGGTAAACATAGACACACTTCACCGTGATACATTTTTGTTTGACATTTTTGGCATTTAGTAAATTTGAACCTTCCTAATTGAAAGAAAACAAGTTTGCAAAAAGATTGAATCCAATATTTGGTGATAATATAGCATATTTATTTCAACAGTTTTTTGCTCAGATTTATAAAGATTAAAAAGCACGGCCAAAGGCATTCAAGCATAAGAATATTATAGTTACTTTATGACCTTTGAAGTGTGAACACAACCTTTGATATCGCAAGTCTGATTGTTTAGGAAAACAACAACATGGCTCTCTTAAACAAGCAATGTGATTTATCATTCAAAAACTACAGGAAAGTGTGAAAGCAAGTAAACATTGGCACTAGGATCTGCAGTATACATACAATCTGTCACCATGAGCGGTAAATATGAACAGGTCACTTTGAAACCCTATAGTAAGCTCAGGATAAACTTACTGACATTATCAGGTCTGCATTTTATGGACATGAAACATATCTAATACCAAAGATTTGGAATGAATATTATTTGCCTAATCATTGAGAACATTTATGTCCTGACAATTACAGTCATTTTAAATCTTATATTGCTAAACATTATGCTAGAGCACAAGTAAATGGTCCCAATAGAATCTCAAGTATCAATTTTCCCTGAGCCACAACCCTACAAAAGAAGAAGGCCTAAGTGATATCCAGTCAGGATCAGACAGTAAAAGGAATCTCACATGGGAAATGGAATCGAAGGAATCGAATACCGAGGAACCATAACAGATCCAGGCTGAGTGAGCTACTGACATCATCCCCCAAAATAACCATCACTAGCCAGATCATTACATCTGTCTAGCCTAAATCTGCTGCCCTTCACTGCAGACACTTCAAGATATTGGTTGTATGTTGCAGATAAATGCAATAGAAGTATTTGGGATGAGACATCATGTGCACATTGAAAATGAAATAAAATAACAACCAAAATATGAATGCTTCCAAATATCTGAAACTCAATTAGAATTAAATGATTTTGGGGGGCTGAAAATGCAAACTTTTGAAAACTTGTTTCAAAGTGCAAGATTTTTGAAAACGATACTGTTATTGTCTCCTTGTAAACTACAAAAACGTACAATGACGTGATGCGTATGTGTATAACTACATGTTCAGTCTATAGGCGCATAGTTTTTCTTTACAAAATGACAACGCTACTTTTTTTTGTTATTATTATTTAAGATGATTTTGTCTTTGGTTTTTCTTTGGTGTAATATTGTCTTAAAACTCATAAAGTATAAAAAACTAAATGACACCGCCAACTACTGGTCTGGCATGAACAATACAGCGTTCTTAGTCGTTTTCACAGATTCGTGTGAACGGGGATTGTTTTGAAAACGTTGTCGTCTGTACGCGAAAAAAAAAGGAAAAACGTTTCTGTTTCTAGTACATCATTGTTGTGTAAAGATACCCTGAGTTTTTATAAGTTCAGGTTTTTTTTTATATTTAGATTAGATTTTATTTCAGTTTTATTTCAATTAACTGAATATATTAATAATAGTTTTAGCTTTTCTGGAGCTCAAACAGAAGAGCGTTGGCGCTTGCAAAGCCAAGGTCATGGGTTCGATTACCAGGGAAAGCAAGAACCGATAAGAATGTAAATGTGTACCTTGAAATGCAATGTAAGTTGCTTTGGATAAAAGCGTCTGCCAAATGCATAAATGTAGTAAATAAGAACAACACTAGTCTTTACTGGTTTGAGATGGTCATAACTGGATTAACCTGGCTGGTCTTCGGCTAGGCCACCTGAAAGTAGCAGCCTTTGCTGTGTTTCACCCTTTTCACTTGGAACGGGCCTCTCAACAGAAGAGGCCTCCACTTGCACTCGCCCTCATCAAGGAAATGTATAGGGGCTATGAGCAAAAATGCCCCCAAAATTCAAGGTATGGGTCAAAAATGTCCTTGTATGAGCTCTTGTTTTTAATATTTATAACAGGCCATAGAGTGCTGTTTTCCCGAATAGCACAATTGCAAATGTGATAGCCTATTGATTTCATACAACAGTTCAATAAACAATAAGTTAATGTTAGGCGACTTTCATTTTAGTCTTAGAACATTGTCTGTTTTTGCACTATTTCAAACAAATCCACAAATCCATTGGGCATCCCAGAGTAAAACAGTGATGTATCATATACTAAATGAATTTCGTAACGTGTTTTTAATGAATCGTTTGACTGAATGTTGGGGGGCCTCAAACTGTTTCTTTGAAAATACATGAATGCAGACCTGACAAGCCCAAAACCAGCCAAAAGACCTGTCTGGGACACCAACTGAGACCAAAAAACATCTCAGACTGGCTTGCGCCTGTTTTTCAGCAGATTTTCGTTCAAATTTATACAAGTATAATCAGGCTAATATGTCCTTCACAATTAAAGAGCCTGTAAATAAGGATTAGTTGATAAAATTGAGTCGCATTATATGATAGCACCTTCTCACATTATCTGAAATAACAGTCAACAGTATAGAAGTCTTCAGAAAAACACATTTGGTTACTTTCATTTTGTAACTAAAGAGAAAATCTACGAATCACACTGTGCAGTAACCTATAAAATATTATAGAGGTGCAATACAACTTCTGTAGAACAACTTAAGTACTTAAGCGACCTAAACTTGCTTGTTCTGCGATAAAACATACTATTAAACTTCCGCACTGCTCTTCATGGTCCAGAAATTACGAATCCTACTATGCTGAGGTATCTTAATATTCATGATCGAGCCATTGCCATTGGTGGGCTACTAAGCAACGTCAGCAGAAACTAATTAATATTCAGCAAGCGGTCCTTCGCCATTGGAATGCTACGACGCAAACTACTTAATATGCATGAGCTAGTCTTCGTCATAGTAGAATTTAAATTGTTCGTCGGGTGCTATGGGGCGTCACCCGAGTTTACAGAGAGGCTCGTAACTGTCACATGGATGCCACCAAAACTTAACAAATCAGATAATTAGACAACATGTTTACATTCAGTGTTAGACTTGAAATCTTTTCCAATAAATGCAAGTTGTCGGGAAGAGAAGCCATGGTCAGTTTGATCGATTACTAGAGTCTGATTCAATATAAACTGACCAGATTCTGTTTTTTTAGATGCTTGAACAGGTTTTCTTGTGAAGGGTGAATTATATATAAAGTAATTAAATAAACACTATACGAGTTTTCTATTTAATTATTCTCAACAAACAATTTTGAATAAAACACAGATTACAGAAAATACAGAACAGTACTGGAATCTACAGATCTATCGATGACTGATTGTTCATATGTAAACATTCTCCATGCAATTACAATAACGCACTAATAATTACAATAAATATACGGCAATTGTGGCCGATAATAGCAATATGTTTAAGGTAAACAATATTTACCACTTTGAGTCACGTTACAATACATTGCATACAAACGATTTATGGTTTAATAGCAAAAAATGTACACTTCACCTCTGATTCCCCGGATTCAGTCACTCTTCAGGAAACTTCTTTTATTTCGAGATTTTCCTGGATTTTATTAGATGTAGCAGACAGTACACTGTGAACAATGTGCTCCGCTGTGTGTGTGTGTGTGTGTGTGTGAGCAGTGCAGCCTACGCCCAGCCCCACACGACACGTAGGACCGCCCCGGCAGCAGATTCACCAATCTTACTATGGCAAAGGCTGAGCTTATGAATATTAAGTAGATCCTGGTGACGTTAATCGGTGGCTCGTTCAGTGCCTGAGAGCTGATCAACCAAAAACACAGCCAATCACAAGGCTGTGTCCCACCGTCAATAAAACAACAACCAATGGGATTAGTAGGCCTAGCCTATCATTTTTTTATTGCATAACTAAATAAAATATTTTTTTTTTGGTTTCAAAGCTGCTGTCCTAGCATTCTCTCCTCATGTGTAGCTATATCATGTAATGTAGTTCTAATTTAGAAACTATAAAGTTATTTTTGAAGTGTGATTATGCAAAAGATTTATGGACAAGTGTATTAAAGTAAAATAATGGCAAATGTTTATGAAACAAAAAAAGCTTGTTAAATTGCACTAACTGAAAAGAAATATGCATTACATTAACCAAGTGACCCTTATTATTTTTATTCAGGCAAAAGTAATTCAACTATACATTGTTGAAGTTTATAGCTCTAAACCAGGTCACAATCAAAAATGAGTTTTTTTGTTTTGTTTTTTGTTTTTTGTAGTGATATTTTGTAGAAAGAAAGAGATCAAATAAAAGCGAAAGTGGGAAAAATGTTGACTTATTTACAGGGTACAATTTTTCAAGGATATATTTTTTAATTAATTAATTAATTACTATTATTCCTGTCTGGTAAATTTTATGTTTCTTTTTAAACATATAAGCTCGCGTCCAAGTAAAAGTGACCCGAAGCCCTACAATTATACTTATTTATTTTTTTGGTCCAGAAAGCTTATTTTATTTCATTTTGTTAATATTTTTTCTATTTTATAATGCACATTTTTTGGAGATTTTTTGTTATTTGTTTATTTTATTTACCTTTAAATTACTAGATTTGATCAATAAATAATAAATAAATAGTAATTTAGTAATTTAAGCACATTCCTCACATTCTTTCAACTTAAATTCAAAATTCACAATTTCATGGATAAACCTTTTAATTCAGCTCAAATTAATCTTACATTGTTTGTCTTTGCCGACCTCTTGTGGGAAAAAATAATATAACATGATTTTTCATAATTCTTGCCACTAGATGGCCTTATAACTCTATTTGGAGAAAATGAGCTGTTCCGCTGGGTCCTAAAGTCTTTTCCCTCCAGTGTGCATTCAGATACACATGTAGACATTATAAAATCATTTTTTGGTAAAGACCGTAATGGAAATAACCATTTTTAGGAAATAACATGTTATGGAAATAATATTTTTAGTTTTTCTTTGTGTAAGCTACTTAAGCATTCCTCGGATTCCATTCATTCCCTAAGAGTATCAAATTGACCTGCGAGGGAAGGATTTGTTACTTCTTTTTTTATTATTTCAACCACAAAACTCCTCGAATCCATAAATATTTTTTGTGTATTCCTGGTTTAAGTGCGACTAAAAAAAACGAAAAAATGACCCGAGGGAAGAATGAATTAGGCTGGCCCCTTGCAATATAAATACAATTATTTTAAATGTATACTTTTTTATATATATTTCATACATTCAAAAAAATATATATAATTGTTATATTTTATTTTAGTACAAATATCTTATTTTGGTGTTAAAAAAAATTAATAGCCTAATTTTTACATTTTTTAGAAGAGACTGTTACATTGTGTTTCCCCAGCGGATGTTCAGGGTACCAGGACAACTGAACACACAATGAACACTAAAACCATATAAAGCATCCTAATAGCTAACACAAACAAACAAACAAATGCATAAATAAATAAATGCATAAATAAATAAATAAATAAATAAGTAAATAAGTAAATAAATAAATAAATAAATAAATAAATAAAATCTGTTACTGAGTCAAGAAATAATAGCTTGTCTAAAGTTAACATTAAAAATAATACAAAACTTTTTGGGCAAAACAGTCAGTGTAACGTTATAACATTTTGAACCTTCTAGTTATTTACGTCCTAATGTAAGTGTGAATGTAATCGTAGTAGAATGTAATATTCATCATTGTAGAATTCGTTATTTCGTGCGCGTTCATGGAAATGACCACTTATAATATGACTATTAATTATTAAGCTACAGCACAGACTTGCTGTCTTAAATGGACTTTGGCTACAGTCACGAAGAACGGACTACAAGTCCTACGTGCCCCGTATCCAGGAAGTAGTTCCCGTTGCTATCCAAACTTGCTGTCGAGTGAGGCTGAAGACGAATGCTCACACACCGAATAATCACGTTGTTTAGGCTCAATAGGTAAGAAAATAATTAATATGTATGAAGATAGAACGCACATAGTTTGAACAGTTTACTTAATTCATTAAGTTTGGCGTTTTCTCTAAAACTGATAACATTGATTTCAGGGCAGGAAAGCAAAGGGTTCAGATGTCGAGTGAAGCATCGCAGAAGAAGAGAGCTGACACTGGGAATGAGTTTATATCAAACCCTAAACCTCCTGCTGACCCCGATCTCTCTGACCTGATGATGGATCAACTGTGTCTCTCACCAGAAAAGTTGGTAGGCTCTCATTGTTGAGGCTAAGCATTAAACTTTTCCTATGAATTGGGCGATAAATGTAAAAACGTTATATATAGCCTAATGTATAATAGCGTAAAACCACCTGATGTTTATAGGTTAAATGTCTTTTTCCCCTCTCAGAAAATCCTGACTGGATCAGAAAATCTACAAGAAGTGAAATCACTGGAGATGTGTGTTGACACCAGACAGGACACTTTAGACAACTTTGGTGAGATTTTTATTAGTTAAAATTTGATTTATTCATTTAGAAAATATAGCCTATTTATATTTTTTAGATAATATATCAATTTTTACATTATGCTGGTATTAATTTGGGAGAGCCACAGGCACATGTTACTTGTCATAAAAATCATGTCACATTGTAAAAAAAAAAAATGTTTTGGCCCAAATGTGATTGATTGGGGTGTAGTTTGGACCGAAATGGGTGAATAGACAATGAAGACATTACCTTTTATGAAATCTGATGAACGTTTGTGTTTTTGTCCACTTGTCTCACAGGAATATACTTGCCTAAACTAACACAGCTGAAAATGAACAACAGTTTGATCTCATCTGTGCGGTAAGACCTCCATTTCCCTACATAAGTTACCCAAAAATGTAAAATCTGTCATCAGTTACTTTCCCTGGTTCTAAACCCTGAATGACTTTATTCCGTGGAACACAACAGATGATATTTTGCAGAATATTTAATACTGCTCATTGCTATTAAAGGGATAGTTCACCCAAAAATTTGAATTGTGTCATCACTTGCTCACCCTCAAGTTGTTCCAAATCTGTATGAGTTTCTTTCTTCTACTGAGCAAAAAAGAAGATATTTTGAAGAATGTTGGTAACCGGAACATTCTTCAAAATATCTTTTCTATATTCTATCTATCTTCTTTTTAACAGAAGAAAGAAACTCATACAGGTTTGGAACAACACAAGG
Source organism: Gila orcuttii (assembly GCA_026230005.1). Taxonomy (NCBI): domain Eukaryota; kingdom Metazoa; phylum Chordata; class Actinopteri; order Cypriniformes; family Leuciscidae; genus Gila; species Gila orcuttii. The sequence continues at coordinate 23,167,999 of JAPDVR010000025.1, forward strand.
GTAAGTCATTTTAATTTTGGGGTGAATTATCCCTTTTACATGTACTTTTCACATGGGAAGACAATGAAAATTTGGGTACTTGGATGTCAAGCTTCAAAATGATATGTGCCAACAACATGGAGAGGTTGTGTTACATGTCCTCACCCTCAAAAAACATCTACAAACATAAGAATAAACTAATATTTTAAAGAATGCACAACAGACTACATTCAATTTCATAGAAGATAAACACGCAATTAATTCTTGAAATATAATACTATAGAGACGGAGTGAATCAGGGAATGCAATGATGTCTTATTTTTCTCCTTATTTCCTCAGGGATCTCGGAACCAGCCTGTCCCACCTGCAGGTCTTATGGCTGTCTCGATGCGGCCTGACCGACCTGGAGGGAGTTCTTGCTCTCGCCAGCTTAAAGGTATCAAACAACACTTAGAAGCAAAGGGTTACAGAGATTAAACTTTTTGGAAGGCACAGTAAAAGGTATTTGTTTTTCTAATGTGAACGTATTTAATAGGAGAACGTTTTTTATGACAAAATTAAGCCATCGTATTATGAAGTATTACATATTTAAAACCTTTGAATAAAAGTAACATAGTCACCTGATAAATCAATCTTGTACTGTATTGTGTTTTCCTCAGGAGCTGTATGTGGCGTATAACAGTATCTCAGACCTGACTCCAGTCAGTATGCTGGAATACCTGGAGCTTTTGGACCTGGAGGGGAATGATGTCGATGATCTGGCTCAGTTGATGTATTTAGGCTGTTGTGGGAAGCTCAGAACGCTTTCACTGGAAGGAAACCCTGTGTGCACCTGTCCCAGTCCAGGCATGTCAGAGGTACGTGAGTTCATACAGCAGATTATGGGCGGGATGTCTAATAGAGAATGAGAGAGATGAGGCTCAGTCTCTCTCTGTGGTGGACCAGACTAATGGTCCCGACAGATCATGATGTCTCCATAAAGTCCATTAAATCAGAATTTATTACCTTTTACTGCTTCATGTAATGCTGCCCCTCCCCATCCATATAGAAATGACACAATAATATGTTTGATATTAGAGACCCGAAATGGACAAGGGAAATTATTGATGTAAATATTGGTTCTGGACCATTGCTACTTTTTGGCCGAGCAGAACAAAATAAGTCAGTAAAAATATTTGGTAACACTTTACAATAGGGTTCCATTTGTTAAACAATAGTTGCCATAAACTAATTATGAAAAATGCTTTTACAGTATTTATTTATCTTAAAGTTAATTTCAACATTTACTTATAGATTAAAATCAAATGTCGTGTCTGTTAAGTTAACATTATTTAATGGACCTGAGCTAGCATAAACAACAATGAATACATTTGTATTAATTAACATTAAAAAAGATTAATAAATATTGTCACAATTGCATTACTCATTGTTAGTTAATGTTAGTTAATACATTACATAAAGTCAACTAATAGGACCTAATTGTAAAGTGTTACCAATTATTTGCTATTAGTATTGACCTGTTCATTCATTTAATTAAATATTATATTGGTATTTATTATCTCTTTCTTATTTATTACATTTATATATTTTTGCAAGCATTTACTAAAAAATGAAATGTATGTAGAGATGTAGACAAATATAGTTTTTTTTTAATATATATTTACATACAATTATAAATATTTTGAATTAGCTTTTCATTTTATATTTTCACTTTTCATTATAATTTTAGTTTTTTTTAATTCTTCTGTTTAGCTTTAATATTTTAAAAGAAAAAATATTTTAGTTTTAGTAATTTTAGTACTTCAGTTTAAACATATTTTATTTCATTTAGCTGCCAAGGTAAAAAAAATAATCTAATATTTATATTTTACTTTTTATTTTTATTTTATGTATATATATATATATATATATATATATATATATATATATATATATATATATATATATTACACATATCAACACTTTTATTTAGACTGAGTTCCCCTTACTTCTTACTTCTGCAATTTTCTTACTGTTTTCAGTCAGTTTCAGGAATTACAAAACTGGGGCAAGTGTTCAGTGAGTGAACAAACTGCTTTGAATATTCATGAAGTGGTAAATGAAGTTCATTGAACGGTGCCCTCATTTGCTTTCTCTCTGTCTTTCACTCACTTCCTTTACTGCGAATGAAAACAGCCCTTTGCATTTCCTTTCACAGAAACAAGTGATTGATAACGATGTGCCCGTACTGTTCAAAAGTTTGGGGTCTTTTGGGGAAAGACATTAATACTTTTATTCAGCAAGGACATATTAAAGTCTTGTACTGTCACTTTTGATCAATTTAATATGTCATTGCTGAATTAGTGTTCAAAAAAAAATTCTATTTAAAATAAATTCTGTTCTTTTGAACACTATCTATCAATAAATCCTGAAAAAAAACTGGTCAACCGATATTGTTTTTTGATGGCCGATGCCGATATCTCAGATAGTCATAGTCTCTGTTGGGCTGATCGATTGCTCCTGTCTGCCTTGCTGCTGAGTGGTTTGCGTCTGTAAGCTCCTTATTGCTTTCTGTTTTGAATCTTTATTTACTATCATTCCGTGTTGTTTATATTGCTAATTATATCTTACTCATCACCACACATTAATCTGACATCGCTAGCTTCTATCTAAATTGTTATTACTAGCACAACACGCTAGTAATTTCGCTAGCCTGCACAACATGCTAGTAACTTGTTAGCCTGTTAACGCGCCATCCGTGCCTGTCGTCTTTTTTTTTTTTTTTTCGCTCACACTCGCGTCATCCGTGCCTGCCGTCTTTATTTATTTATTTTTTCTCGCGCACGCTCGCGTCATCCGTGCCTGTCGTCTCTATTTATTTATTTATTTTTACTCTTGCGCCTTTTACGAATCCATCAAATAACTGTGGTAACTCTGTACATTGTTCGGTTCCGGCTGTAGAGCCCGTGCTGCAGGGCAATTGGGTGACCGTGAGACGTTGTAGTCGCGGGACAAAACACCGCTCTTCTGTTCCGATTACAACATTAAACAGGTTCTCCCCACTCAGTGAAACACCTACTGAGAATCCTGTTGAATGTGCCCTAGTTGTTGGTGATTCTATTACACAGAACGTGAAAATAGAGACACCAGCCACCATAGTCACATGTTTGCCGGGAGCCACAAATTTAAAAGTGCTGGCTAATGCTAATCGTAAATTCTCTAAGATTATTATTCACGTCGGCACTAATGATGTTTGACTTCGCCAGTCGGAGATCACCAAAATGAACGTTAAAGAGGTGAACTCGCAAGTACGATGTCAGGCTCTGTAATTTGCTCTGGCCCCCTGCCTGTTTGCAGGAGTGATGAGATACTTCGTAGACTGTGCTCACTCAATGGCTGGCTGTCTAAGTGGTGTCTGCAAAATAATATAGAATTCATAGACAATTGAAAAGTTTTTGGGGCAGACCTGACCTGTTGAAAAGAGATGGTATTCATCCCTCCTGGGATGGTACAGACGATTACATTACTTTAAATGAGTCCACCCCGCAAGATTACTGTTATAAACATGAGCCTCGTCTGAAAGGCAAAGGGGGAGGTGTTGCTGTAATCTATAGTAATATCTTCAGAATAAGCCTAGTTTTAAATATAATTATTTTGAAGTGTTGGTGCTTAATGTAACGCTATCTAGTGTAAATGATAAATCATGTTTGAGATCTTGCTACTGTATACAGGCCAACAGGGTACCATACAGACTTTATCAAAGAATTAGCTGATTTTCTATCAGAGAAAGTACTGGCTGCAGATAAAGTCCTAACTGTTGGTGATTTTAATATGATAATGAAAAAGATGCATTGGAATTGGCATTTAAAGACATTCTGAACTTTATTGGCGTTAAACAACACGTGTCAGGACCTACTCATTGTCGTAATCATACTCTAGATCTAATATTATCACATGGAATCTATGTTGATGCCGTTGAAATTCTACTGATGACATCTCAGATCATTATCTAGTCTCGTGTATACTTCATTTAGCTAAGGCTGCAAAGTCGACTCCGTGTTACAAATATGTTAGACCTATCACTTCTGCTGGCCATGTTCCATCAACACTGAAAACCGCTGTCATCAGGCCATTTCTCAAAAAACCCACCCTATACCCAGAAGTATTCGCCAACTACAGGCCCATCTTCAACCTTCCATTCCTTTCCAAGGTGCTGGAAAAAGTAGTTGCCGCACAGTTTCAGGACTATCTAAAAGAAAACAACCTGTTCGAAAAATTTCAGTCTGGTTTCCGCCCTGGCCACAGCACAGAAACAGCCCTGGTCAGGGTCACAAATGACCTGCTGATGACTGCAGATGCTGGCTCCCCATCTCTTCTCATCCTCCTGGACTTGACTGCAGCATTTAACACTGTGGACCACAACATCCTCCTCCACCGTCTAAATTCCACTATCAGTGTTTCTGACTCTGTCCATGAGTGGTTCTCATCCTACCTTACCGGGAGAACTGAGAATGTCGCCTTGGGAGAGGCCAAATCCCTGACACACAACGTCACCTGTGGTGTCCCTCAAGGCTCAGTGCTCGGCCCCATCCTGTTTATTCTCTACATGCTCCCCCTTGGCCACGTCATCAGCCGGAATGGAATTTCATTACACTGCTATGCTGATGACACTCAACTCTACCTCAGGACAAACCCAACCCCCTCTGTTGCCCTGCCATCATCCACTCTGACCACCTGCCTGGAGGAGGTAAAGGCGTGGATGAAGCAAAACTTTCTGCAGCTAAACAGCTCCAAGACTGAAGCCATCTTAGTCGGCACTCCACACCAGGTTCGGTCATCTGACATCACCAGCATCACCTTCTCTGACAAAAATATTCCACCTTCAACATCAGCCACCAACCTGGGTGTTAAAATTGACTCTCATCTGACCTTTGAGGCTCACATCAAACATCTCTGCAAGACCTCCTTCTTCCACCTCAGGAACATCGCCAAACTCCATCCCACGCTCACCCCTGCAGATGCGGAAAAGCTTGTCCACACTTTTGTCTCCTCCAGGCTGGACTACTGCAATGCGCTCCTCACCGGGATCCCTGAGAAAAGCCTTCAGAACCTGCAGTACATCCAGAACAGTGCTGCTAGGATCCTGTTGAGGGTGCGCAAACATGACCACATCACCCCATCCTCAAATCACTCCACTGGCTTCCTGTCTCACTCAGGATTGAGTACAAGGTCTCCCTCCTTACCAACCAGTGCATTCATGGTGAAGCCCCCCCTACCTCAAGGAACTCCTCACCCCACAGACCTCAACACGTGCCCTCCGATCTGCCTCAGCGTATCTCCTGAGACCTCACAGGAACCTCCCTCCTCCCAGTCTGTGGAATGCTCTCCCTGACCACCTGAGGACACCATAGACTGTGGATGCTTTTAAACGTGGCCTTAAAGGTGCCATATGTTAAAATTGAGGTAAAAATATCCAAAAAATGAGCTACACGTATCAGAAGAATGAGAAGAAATAAGTGCAATGATGTCATTAAAAAAATGACAAGTTATAGTGCTGCCGAGATATAAACCTGAATTAGCATGCTAAATTACTAGCCCCGGCCCGGCCGGTGTCTAATACCAGTTTCGGCCATGGGAGGCGGTATGCGGGCAACATACATAACCACCAGCCAAACTGCAACACACGAATAACTCGCACGGCTTGTATCTCTTTAATCTCTAAAAATCTCCAAATGCTCGACGTGAAACTGCGGTCTTACTATAGTGTCAATTGATTTGATTAATATGCGCGAGGGAGAGAGAGCAGGACCGCGCTCGTGTTGTTTGTAGACGTGAGAGTGCGCGCGCGCGGGCGAGCTCTCTCTCTCTCTTTCTCTCTCTCTCTCTGCTCGTAATGCGCCCTGTCAAACGCAGCGGCAGCAGTCATTCTATTCTACATCCCTCACCGATCAAATTAGGCTTTGGCAGGACAAAGCGGACTATTTGACGGTTTTAGAAGATTAACAACCTGAAACTAAAAAACAGACTAGAGTAGGCCAACTTTCTGGAGGAATACTGCCCCCATTTGGTATGGAATATGTGGAGTATGAATTGATTTTTTGACATAAGGCACCTTTAAAACCCACCTTTTTAGGAGAGCTTTTGATTGAACTCTTGCCCTTTACCTTATTGTTGTTGTTTTTTTCTTTCTTATTTTCATGCTCTCCATGTGTTTTTATTTTTAGCACTGACCTGTTTTATCATGTAGCACTTTGGTATTTGCTTAAATATAAAGTGCATTACAAATGAAATGTATTATTATTATTATTATTAAAGATCGCTTTATTAATTATATTCCTCATCAGTTTCATCTCCTCAGCATCCCAGATAGCTTAGAAGAACTTGATATTGCAACAAAAACTTTTGACTGTCTCTTTTCCAGCACTTTAGACACAGTTGCTCCTTTGCGCTTAAAGAAGATTAAAGAAAATAGTTCAACGCCGTGGTACAACGAGCACACTCAAGCCTTTAAGAGAGCAGCCAGAAAAATGGAGCACAACTGGAAGAAAACAAAACTAGAGTTTTTTTCGCATTTCATGGAAAGAGAGCACAATTGCATACAGAGAGACTTTAAAAGCTGCTAAATCTGCTTATGTTTCAACCTTATTAGAAGAAAATAAACAAAACCCTAGGTATTTATTTTAAACAGTGGCTAAATTAACTAAAAATAAAGCTTCAAAAATAAAGCCCAGACGTTTCCAAGCAGCACAGCAGTAATGACTTTATGAACTTCTTTACTTACAAGATTGATAATATCAGGGAGAAAATTATAACTATGCAATCATCTATTACAGTATTGCATCAGGCAGTACATTGTAGTCTCCTTGAGGAAAAATTTGATTCATTCATTTCTATAGGAGAGGAAGAATTTTCCAAATTCGTTAAATCATCTAAATCGACGACAACATGCATGCTACCCTATACCGACTAAGTTATTGAAAGAGATGCTTCTGGAGGTCATAGATCCTCTTCTTAATATCATTAATTCATCTTTGTCATTAGGATACGTACCAAAAACTTTTAAGCTGGCTATGATTAAACCTCTTGTTAAAAAAACGCAACTTGATCCTGCAGAATTAGTCAATTACAGGCCGAATCTACCTTTCTAATATCGAATCTACCTTTTCTGTCAAAGATACTAGAAAAAGCAGTATCTTCACAACTATGTTCCTTTCTAGAAAGAAATGGTATCTGCGAGGATTTTCAGTCAAGATTTAGACCGTACCATAGTACTGAGACTGCTCTCATTAGAGTCACAAATTATTTGCTCTTATCATCCGATCATGGTTGTATCTCTCTATTAGTGCTACTCAATCTTAGTGCTGCATTTGATACTATTGACCACAACATTCTTTTAAATAGACTCGAAAATGATGTTGGCATTAGTGGAATTGCATTAGCATGGTTTAAATCAGGGGTGTCAAACTCAGTTCCTGGAGGGCCACAGCCCTACACAGTTTAGCTTCAACCCTAATTAAACACACCTGATCAGTTAATTAAGTCCTTCAGGCTTATTTGAAAACGGCAGGTGTGTGTGTGTTGCAGCAGGGTTGGAACAAAACTGTGTAGGGCTGTGGCCCTCCAGGAACTGAGTTTGACACCTGTGGTTTAAATCATACTTATCTGACCGTTATCAGTTTGTAGCAGTAAATGAAGAAATGTCTTATCGATCACAAGTTCAGTATGGAGTACCACAAGGCTCAATACTAGGACCTCTGCTGTTCACTCTGTACATGCTACCCTTAGGAGATATCATTAGGAAGCATGGCATTAGTTTTCACTGTTATGCTGACAATACTCAGCTCGATATTTTTTCACGCCTTGACGAAACTTACCAATTCACAAAATTAACGGAATGCATAGCTGATATAAAAAACTGGATGACTAGTAATTTCCTACTACTTAATTCTGAAAAAACAGAGATTCTAATTATTGGACAAAAAATGTCCTCACGTAATAACCTAGAATACTGTCTAACACTTGATGGCTGCTCTGTCAAGTCTTCGTCGTCAGTTAGGAACCTGGGTGTGTCACAAAAGCTCTGAGACTAGGTGAGATCCAAGCGCAGCTTTATTGGAAAAATCCAGAATCATAGTCATGCCAGGCAAAGGGTCAAAAACACTTGCAAACAATCCACAAAATAACAAAAACACAAGGAAGAGTGCTCAGGAATGCCATGTGACAATTACAAAACCTTGATGAGAAATGGCAGAGAGAACATGGTATAAATAGGGTGAGACAAACAATGTAACACAGGTGAATGCAATAATAATGACGCACAGGTGAATGCAATAATTAGTGATTAGTCCAGGCAAAGGATTATGGGAACTGAAGTTCATGGCTAAGTGGCAACGGTCAGAGAAGGAGTGCCCACTGGTGGTCAACCTGGGCACACCAGCTGGTAACTGTGACATTACCCCCAAACTAAGGAGCGGATTCCAGACGCTCAAAATGTAAAAAAAAACAGTCTAGGAGGGAGGTGGAATGGAGGGGGGATGGTTGGGGGGCCAGGTCCATGAAGGGGAAGGGGAACTGGAGCCAAAGGCAGAGCAGGCAGCCAGGGCAGAGCTAGAGCAACGGACCAGGCAGGCTCCGTCACATCTGGAGTCCCAGCAGAAAACCATGGAGGTGCCGGAGGGACTGACCAAGCAGGCGTCCAGGGCGGAGCAGGCCGAGCAGGCGACCAGGGCGGAACAGGCCGAGCAGGCCGTGCAGGCGACCAGGGCTTAGCAGGGTGTGCTCTTTGATACCAATCTTTCATTTGAAAGTCTCGTGTCTAGTATCTGTAAAAACTTCCATCTTAAAAATATATCTAAATTACATGAAATGCTCTCAATGACAAATGCAGAACAATTAGTTCATGCATTCATGACATCAAGGCTAGATTATTGTAATGCTATTTTGGGTGGTTGCCCTGCACGCTTAATAAACAAACTACAGCTGGTCCAAAACGCAGCAGATAGAGTTCTTACTAGAACCAGGAAGTATGACCATATTAGCCCAGTTCTGTCAAAACTGCATTGGCTCCCTATTAAACATCTTATACATTTTAAAATATTGCTGATTACTTACAAAGCACTAAATGGTTTAGCTCCCCAGTAATTGAGCGAGCTCTTAACGCATTATAGTCCTTCACGTCTTTTGCGATCTCAAAATTCCGGCCAGTTGATAATATCTAGAATATCAAAATCGACTGCTGGGCGGTAAATCCTTTTCTTATTTAGCACCTAAACTTTGGAACAGTCTTCCTAACATTGTCCGGGAAGCAGACACACTCTGTCAGTTTAAATCTAGATTAAAAACACATCTCTTCAACCTGGCGTACACATAGAACATTATACATTCTTATTATTCAAATCAGTTAAATTATTTTTAGGCTGCATAAATTAGGTCAGCCGGAACTGGGAACACTTCCTATAACACCTGATGTACTCGCTACATCATAAAAAGAATGCCATCTACGGTAATTTTAGCATTTCTGTTTATTCCGAGGTTAACTGTAATCAGCCGGACCCGAGCCATATCCAGATCAGATGGTGGACTTGCACCTTTCTTCGCCTTTGGCTTTTGGCTTGCTTAGTTGGGGACATTTAATTTTATATTTAACAATATTATTACAACATTATTTTCCTGTAATCTCTGTAAAGCTGTGTACCAAGGCTGAGCCGAGGTGGAGACGTGGGCTTGGCAGTTTCATCATTGTCCTCAGTCGATGTGACAGCGGTTCGAGGTGGAGCTGAAGGATGGAGGGGGTGGAGGGAGGTTGAGTGGGACCATCTGTGACAAAAGACACTTAGAGCTATGCAGAGCCAATGGCAACAACGGCGACTTAGAGCTGGGCAGAGCCAATAGCGACGAAGCCGACTTGGAGCTGGTCTGATGCAATGATCACGAAGACGACTTGGAGCTGGTCTGATGCAATGACCACGAAGACGACTTGGGAATTGGCTGAACCAGCAGAGACAAAGATAACTTGGGACTGGGCTGAACCAGAAGAGACGAAGGTGCTTGGGACTGGACAGGACCAGTGGAGACTAGACCATGAAACATTACATCAACCAACTCATCAAATAATACCTCAGAGGGGACTCTGCTCTTTAAACGGGCCTCAGCGACGAGAGTGTGGGCGGAGCTCCAATTCATCCCATTGAACTCCACTAATATTCCCTCAATGACCTTATCAGACTCCGCAATGGGCTCGGGCTCCGGGATGAAATTAGCCTCTGGAAAATGCTGTGGCTCTTGTGTCATAGCAGGGTCAGGCTCAGAGTCTGCAGTGGGCTCTGGCTTGTGATCTGCAGGCATGGCTGAAGGGAAGCTGGGATCTGGTGTGGACTGTGGAAGTCGGGTCTGGCGATGTCCTCATCAATGGGGCAGACGGTGAGGTGCACTGAGCCAGCACCCACTCCACATAGGCAGCAAAGCTCTTTTCCATTGGCAGGTGTGCCTTGAACCAGGTGCATGTAGCAAATCCAATAAAGAGAGGCAGAATGATGATGAAAAACAAGATTTAATTAACAAAGAAAGCAAGAACACTACCATAAACTCAACTCAATGTTTATGTTTAGCACTTTTAAAAAAAACTGAGGGTTTACCAATGTGCTGTACAAGCATAATCAAAATAAAACAATAACATAAAACAAAAAGCAAAAACATTAAACACAACAAGATAATTAGAAACTGAATTAAATGCCAAATTATATAAAAAGTTTTAAGACTGGATTTTAAAAGCTGAAAGTGATTGGGCCAAGTAATTCCATAGCTTTGGGGCCGCAACCGCAAAAGCATGGTCACCCCTACTTTTCAGCCGTGCTCATACAGCTGTATTAAATCGGAGAGATATTTTGGTGCTAAACCATTTAATGATTTAAAAACTAAAACTAGAATCTTAAAATCTATTCTAAAACGTACAGGAAGCCAGTGAAGAGAGGCCAGTATGGGTATAATATATTCTCGCTTTCTCGTCCCTGTTAACAAGCGAGCAGCAGCATTCTGTACCATATGTAAGCGTGATAGGGCAGTCTGACTAATACCCATATAGAGGCCATTACAGTAGTCAAGGCATGTTGAAATAAAACATGTATAACCCTTTCAAAATCATTTAAAAGACAAAAAAGACTTGACTTTTTAATTGGCTCAACTGGAAAAAAATGGATTTGATTACTAAATTAATCTGTTTATCCAGTTTAGACTCGCTGTCTATTATAACACCCAGGTTTTTTACAGTAGGCTTCACGTATGGTTTTATAGCACCCAAATCCAAATCAGGAAACTCACAGGCACCCCCTGGTTCAAATATTATGACTTCTGCTTTTCCTTCATTACAGTTTAAAAAATGTAAGGCAATCCAGGCTTTAATATCCTTTAGACCGCGCAACAATTTGAGTTAGCATCTTTCCATTTCAGAGGCAGATAGAGCTGTGTATCATCTGTGTAGCAGTGAAATGAGATGCCATACTTCTTAAAAATAGACCCTAGAGGAAGTATATATGAGGAAAATAGGATAGGCCCAAGAATGGAGCCTTGGGGAACACATGAAAAAGATGCCGAGGAGGACACAAAATCCCCAAGGCGAACAGAAAAGCTTATTTCCCTTAATACCAACAAAATGCTCAAAACAAGAGATCAAAATGTTGTGGTCTACAGTGTCAAATGCAGCCGTAAGATCTAGGAGCATGAGAACAGTGTATCACCTGAGTCAGTGGCAAGTATCAGGTCATTAAAAACTTTCAATTGGGCCGTTTCTGTGCTGTGAAGGGATTTAAAGCCAGACTGGAAAACTTCTTGAAGACCATGTTTACTTAAAAAGGACTGTAGTATAAATACAACTTTCTCTAATATTTTGGAAAGAAATAGAACTTTAGAGATAGGTCTAAAATTATCTAACACCGAAGTATCTAAATTTGATAAACTTCAAAGACTAACACAGAACTGAGGAAACTTAGGGCTTAAATACACGGAGGATGGCAATCAAAGAAATATGGAACAGGTATGCAACTAATCCTAAACCATGGTAGCAAACTATGAACTAGAACTCAGTCAAAACAGTGACGGAAAACCATGACAAAGAAACTAAACAGAAACTATTAAACTAAACAAGACATTATAAAGAAACTGAACATGAAATGACTGTGATAGTCATAGATCCTTTTCAGGTGTTGCAACAATGTAACGTGAAAAATATATACATATATTTTTTTTTTGGAACATTTAAGCATGAAAACCCATTCTAGTAGACCCCAAAAACCAAATCAAGACTGTAAAAGGGCATAATATGGCTTCTTCAAGCACCACAACTGTTTTCAACATTTATAATAATAAGAAATAAGTTGCCACCATAATGTGGCTGTTAGCATGTTGCAATGCAGTTCCTAGGGTTTTCTGGGTGTGTTGCTACAGTGTTTCAGCTAGAACAACACAAAATATACTTGTATTCCAGATAGATTCATCACATTTGGTTTGTGTGTTTGATGAACAGGTATTAGACTACAGCTACAGGTCTGCGGTCCGTGAGATGATCCCTCAGCTGAGCTTCCTCGATGACGTACCTGCTGAAGAGGACAAACCTCAATGCTGTAGAACTTCACAGCAGGATTGGACTCTTCTCAAAGAATCGATCAAAGACGGTTCAGTTTATGACGGCCTGGAGAACACAAATACAGATAGAGGTAAAGACAAGCAGTTGCAGCCAAGACTGTCTGAAGACTGTTTCAGCAGCACTTGATATCCTTAAGAATGTTTCACTCCATTAGAAGAGAGATGTGTCAGTGTGTGCGGCGTCAGACCTGCTTCAGCCCAGCCTCTCGATCTGAGAATCTCCTCCAGTGCCAGACCTGTTACTTCCTGCAGCGGGTCAAGACCTGGATCGCCTGGCTTTGACATCGCCATCTTGAACCACGAGGCCAGTGATCTAACTAAAGGTAAAACTCCTGCATACGTCGCGTGTTTCAGCAATGTGTTCGTTTACACACAAGCAGTTCATGATCCAATGTTTTCAGTGTCTCAGAGCGGCTCGGTTTGCAGTAAATGCTGCTCCACACAGAATCATCTCTGCATGTTCTCTGAATTTGTGTCACTTGTGACATGCATTTGGAAACTTGCGGCAACAATTTTTCCAATAAGAATAATATTAATAATAATAAAAACATTTATTATTATTATTATTATTATTATTATTATGGTCAAACTGACATAGAATCATTGTGCAAACAATTTTCCCAGATTTAGTGAGAAGCGTTTTTTGTGAAACTTTAAGTTGTCAAGAAGCTTTAAGGGCTCCCTGCGGTTTTCCTATAAAATAAAACATTGATGGTTTAACATTGAAAATGATTGAATTAAGAGGCACAAATATTAGAATTGTGATATAAAAATAAGTAAATAAATAAATTATTATTATTATATTAATATATTTATTAGGGCTGGGCAATTTAACGTGTTATTATCGCGTTAACGCATTTATTAATTAATGCCGACAATTTTTTTATCGCACGTTAACGCAGTTTTTTTTTTATTATTATTTTGAAAGTCCGTTGCTCACTGGCTCTGAATAAACATAGGCCTACAGTCAAACCATGATCACAGGAGGGGTGGGATGTTGGTCAGCCAGCAAATAACCCACCCAAACAAGCAGTGGAGAGAGGCAGGTTCTCTCTGGTGAACAGTTAAAGGGTTGCGCTCCGCGAGTGAATGACAGGCGCTCTATGGATAGTACCTATAAAACATATAGCCTAGATAATAACCATTTAGATTCTGGAAACTCACTAACAGCGAGCCGAGGATCAGTCTCTCTTCTAATGATTTGTGCTGCGCGTCCTTTATAAAAAGTTTTAGACAATTCAACTTCGGCAACGAGCGGGCGCGTGCGTGAGGCGAGCATGACCGCAACAGTTTCACAGGAACGCACCCGCTTGTCGCTGCACCTTGTGCTCGACCACTTCACCTCACTCTTGGCTGATTTATACTTCTGCGTCGGACTTACGCCGAAGACTATACGCTATAGACTACGCGTTGGTTTTCATTTATATCTCTGCGTCGTTGTCCGCGTTGACGCGCAATTACACATGCAGAGGGAGCATGTGAAACCCGGGGAGCGGTTGTAGCAATCTCAGCGCTTGCGGTACGCGTAGAATTGACGTTACATTTTTGGAGAGGTGCACGTCAGGGTACGCCGAAGTGTACGCGCGCTACACAGCCACGGCGTGAGTATAAAGTATACATTGTTTTTTTACTCTGTTTAATGTAATCTTACGTGGGAAACCATGGCATGACCAAACCTAAGCTACTATAAGTAACGTTGGTCGACTTATATCTGTAGTAGTGATCATGACCTCTGACTCATGATCACTACTACATGAGTCAGAGGTCATGACATAGACTGTTTCTGCTGCTCCCTGATAAAAGATACCTGTTGATACCTGTTCAGAAAAAAAAAACAAGAAAACTGGACTCGTTTTAACAAACTAGATAAAAGGTAATGCCCTGGCAGTGGCAAATAGCTTTGTTTAAATATTTGATTTGATTACATTAATGTTTAAGTTGAGATTTGAGATTACTGTGTAAAGGGAATACTGCTGGTATAAAAGCACCTTATTTGTTTAAAGTTATTGCACTTTTGTGTTTATAGCAGTACATTTAAATCAAAAGTGCGCAATACACTACTTTAGAAGTCATTATTCAATTTTGCGCATAACAATGCGATTAATCGCGATTAAAAATTTTAATCGTTGCCCAGCACTAATATTTATTCATTATATTTTTTCATAAATACTCACTTTTTTACAGTGAAATATTAAAACAGTAATATTTCTTATTTTGTTTAATAGAAATAATAATAATTGTAGCAAATTAGGGAAATTTGGGAAAAAGGGAAATAGGAAAGGTTAATTTTAACGTGTTATAATTAATTATAAATATTTGGATTAGTTAATAGTATTAACTTGATGTAGCACAGTGGTTCCCAGCTGACAGAGGGGGTCTTTTAATGTTATTTTAAAATAACATTAAAACCGAACATGTATTTCTAACTGGCAAAATGCAGTAAATACATGATATCCAATCAAATTACCTCAACTTTTGCGGTCAAAACTGACTGCATCCACACAAGTTGATTGCGTATGATAGGCTACGTGCAGACTGTGCTGCCTTAGCAAATCATGCTACATTACTGCCATTCTCGACAATGTACCTTTTGTAAAAGTGGGCATTTAGCACTTACTAACATAAAAAAGAACAAATATAGACAGAGTGTGGAATGAGATTGATTTAAAACTCAAACTCTCTTCGATACAAAAACATACCCTGTGTAAGTTCTTGTTTTTCATGTTGATGATATAATTTGGAAGCAAGAATGCAATTGTTCCCAAAAATCCACACAATTGCAAATGTGACTTTGATTATTATACAGCAGGCCAACAAACAAAAGGGTAATATTAAGTAACGTATATTGTCAGTATAACACAATATTGTCAGTATTTGCACTATTTTGTAATGAAATAATAGTTCCAACGAAAGCAACAGCAGTACTGCAACACACAGCAGCTTTGTGTGCGATTCTGCGGCTTTGAACAAGTAGTGAGAGTCAATGATTCATTCATAAATACAGCTACTTGCTTCGTTACTGAATGAATGACTCGAAGGGCCCTATCATACATCATGCGCAATGCGGCTCCAGGCGCGACGCAAGTGTTTTTTGCTAGTTTCAGCCTGACGCAGTTATCATTTTCACGTCCTGCGCCACGTTGTTTAAATAGCAAATGCATTTGCGCCCATCTGTGCGCCGCTGCTGGTCTAAAAACGAGGTGTGTTCAGGCGTATTGTTGGCGCGTTGCTATTTTGAGGCAACTGAAATAGACTGCCAATTGAGCAATATTTTTTTTTGTTATTTAAAGAGCGCCTATAGGCGGGTTCACAACGCGTGTACACTCTGCTTATTACACACACAGCAGGAGCAGCACACAAACATGCCAAATATTAAAAAATAAAGGGATTAAATGTAAAAGATTATTATTGTGTACATAAAGATATGGTGGGGTCCGGCTTGTCCCGTCGATGGTCTGCTTGGCCGCTTTAACCTCGCGCACGAGCAGATCCGTTTCCTCTCTGGAGAAGCATTCAGTCTTTCCACTTGCAAATTCCGCCATGTAAATAGTGAATCCGCCATGGCTGAGCACAACTGGCTTTTAAAGGGAATGGGAGATGAGACTCTGATTGGTTTATTGCACGTTACACCCAAAACACACCCATTACTCATTAAGAGAATAGGGACAACTCTATTCTCCGGGTGCGCCGACCATTTTTCCCGTCATTAACCCTCTGAGGTCTAAGGGGTTTTTGGGGTCCTTGAGGTGTTCTGACATACTCTGACATTTGTGCTTTTTTCAGTTATTTATAAACATGTTAATGGCAAAGGTGTAAATTCACTCTATATAGCACAAACGGGGCTACCGTAATATGTGAGCAACATGTATGTACATGTTTGTATTTTTGAGAGAATATTGCTTATGCATGGTTATTGAAAAAACTAAAACTTAAAGTGTCTGAAATAAGGCCACAAAACACATACTAAATATGTGTCCACAAGACTTTTGACTAATGAGTGTTGTTGCCTAGAATTTTTGCTTCAAAATGATCTGAAAATCATCCTGCCTAATCATTTACACAAAACAATACATTGATTTAAATTTTATAAGACACCTTTTGTTTGGAAAAGCAATATGCGTGGAGGCGTGTTCACACCTGAGAAGACAAAGGCCGGATAATGTGCCGCATAATGAGCTGCATATTAATTAGCCCTTTCACACAGGTGTGTCACAGGATCCCAAAGAATGCAAGGACAAAATAAATTATCTATATATACATATTTTACAATTAGAAATTGTAACCAATTACAAATAGGTTACAATTACAACAACAATTACAATTTTAACAATATTTCAAGTGTATTTCTTTGTAAAAAGTATACATTTTATCATACGTATTAAAAAAGGTAAGGATTCATTAGTTTGAATATTGGAACAAACACAATAATAACATCTTAGTTGATAATTCAATATACCTACTTTATTTTTGACAAAACATCATACTATAGTATATTTAACTATGAGCAGAAATTGGTGAACAAAAGCGTACCTATTTAATGTGACAGTAGTCTTTTTTTAGAGTCAAAACTTTATAATCTATCCAAAACTAATCACAAAATCTTGTCTAAACATTCATATTTAGTCTGTAACATATTGTGTATGATATATTAGTATATACATGTGAATTTGCAGCTTGTTGCTTATACAGACATTTTATTTCACCATATTTCAGTCTAGTTTTACTCATCTTAGTAGGCTATAGCAATATAGTTTGGATGTGTTCATGTAAACATAACGTTTACTAATGTAGGTGCGAGAGTGAATGAACGGCACAGACACGCGCTGTATAACTGTAGTAAACGAACCTTGCGCGCCTGCATGCCGTTCATTCATCATTTAGCCTACACACAGACATGCAATTCATATTTAAACAGTCTTTTTGCGGTTTACAGTCAGACACTATTCAATATCGTGATTAGAACAAAGCACTTAAGAATAAATGACTTACTACATCAGCTGGATCCGTTGCTCCTCGAAATGAAACTACCAGCACTTCTATTCCAGGGTTATTAGATAGTATTATTCCTCACAGCGAAAGGATACGCTGTGTACACAGCTGTACAAGAAACTTACTAAACACGATGTGTTTTATAATCCAGCTGGTGGGCGTTGGCATGTTTGAATGGCTTGCCTTAGATCATTTGCGTTTGAATACCGCGCGCTGTCCGTGGCACATTAACGCGTAATGAGGTATAATGAGCTGGAAAGAAAAATACTGACATCTCTCTCTTTTCATACAGATTACATAAACTGAGAATATTTGTTTTTTTATATAAATTAATTCATTTAAAAGAAGAGAGTTCAAGCTTCATTATGGAAAAACACTCGTGCCTGTATGACAAGTATTCGCGGATTTACAGTTAATTTTCGGACGCGTTTCAGAATGGACTTAACTGACAGAGAGAAGGCAAAACACGCATCATGTTTGTTTTTCTTTATTTGGCGAAAAGCATAACACTTTGTTTTTATTGTGAGTATCCACAAAAGAAATAGACACTTATCAGGATCTAATGATGTACAACACTTAATATGTAAGATCAAAATCAACAGAGTATTTTGAGTTTCTTTTGCACTAAGAAAAAAAGCGTGACTATCGCGACCTCAGAGGGTTAAACTAGCAAAAGTGGATTCTGACACACCATAAATATGCTTGTGCCCTGCGCTTTAGATCATGCGCTTAGATCGTAAAAATAGGGCCCGAAGACTCACTCATTAAGACAGTGACTTATCGCCACCTGCTGGCTTTTTTTTCTACCATCATTGCATATTTCTCTATTGAACATTTTTTTAAAACATAATTTTTTATGAAGTTATTTATAAAGGTAAAAAAAAATGCACTGGAAAATGAATTTAGAGGGCACATATTGTTCCTTAATGAAAAAGGTGAAGAAGAGGGGGTATACAGAATGATGGTAAATGCCTCAGGGGTTACTCCACTCTAAAAAGTTTGGAAACCTTTGTAGCAGAATTAATATTACAATTAATTAACCTGTTCGTCTAGCAAACACTCAGTATTAATCGTCTATCAACTCTCAGAACTCTCACTTTCGTGGGCACAGAAAAATAACCTTTCTCAGTGGGTACAGTGCTACTCAGAGCATTGTTAAAGAGACTTTGTTTTGCAAGCAGTGACCTCAGAATCAATACTCATGTAAATGTGCACAAAAGTTTAAAGGTGCAGTGTGTGATTTTTAGCGGCATCTAGTTGTGAGGTTACGAATTGCAACCAACAAAAGTTACGGTGGCTGACAGGAAAATATGTCATCGTCTGAGACAGCAGAGAGTAGCCAGTTCAGCAATGAGGTTTCTTAACAAGGATAAATTAAGAAATTATGTGTACTTAATTATTAATTAAAACTTTGTTATTGCGAATATTATTGCTACTTGTTCATCATTGTGTCAGTGTTTTATTCGCTCAACTAAGCTTGCTTCCTTTGCACGAAAAGCAACATAGTAACGAAACGTGTTTGTCCGTTTAGGGCCACTATATATACACTCACCTAAAGGATTATTAGGAACACCATACTAATACTGTGTTTGACCCCCTTTCGCCTTCAGAACTGCCTTAATTCTACGTGGCATTGATTCAACAAGGTGCTGAAAGCATTCTTTAGAAATGTTGGCCCATATTGATAGGATAGCATCTTGCAGTTGATGGAGATTTGTGGGATGCACATCCAGGGCACGAAGCTCCCGTTCCACCACATCCCAAAGATGCTCTATTGGGTTGAAATCTGGTGACTGTGGGGGTCATTTTAGTACAGTGAACTCATTGTCATGTTCAAGAAACCAATTTAAAATGATTCGAGCTTTGTGACATGGTGCATTATCCTGCTGGAAGTAGCCATCAGAGGATGGGTACATGGTGGTCATAAAGGGATGAACATGGTCAGAAACAATGCTCAGGTAGGCCGTGGCATTTAAACGATGCCCAATTGGCACTAAGGGGCCTAAAGTGTGCCAAGAAAACATCCCCCACACCATTACACCACCACCAGCAGCCTGCACAGTGGTAACAAGGCATGATGGATCCATGTTCTCATTCTGTTTACGCCAAATTCTGACTCTACCATCTGAATGTCTCAACAGAAATCGAGACTCATCAGACCAGGCAACATTTTTCCAGTCTTCAACTGTCCAATTTTGGTGAGCTCTTGCAAAATGTAGCCTCTTTTTCCTATTTGTAGTGGAGATGAGTGGTACCCGGTGGGGTCTTCTGCTGTTGTTGCCCATCCGCCTCAAGGTTGTGCGTGATGTGGCTTCACAAATGCTTTGCTGCATACCTCGGTTGTAACGAGTGGTTATTTTAGTCAAAGTTGCTCTTCTATCAGCTTGAATCAGTCGGCCCATTCTCCTCTGACCTCTAGCATCAACAAGGCATTTTCGCCCACAGGACTGCCGCATACTGGATGTTTTTCCCAATTCACACCATTCTTTGTAACCCTAGAAATGGTTGTGCGTGAAAATCCCAGTAACTGAGCAGATTGTGAAATACTCAGACCGGCCCGTCTGGCACCAACAACCATGCCACGCTCAAAATTGCTTAAATCACCTTTCTTTACCATTCTGACATTCAGTTTGGAGTTCAGGAGATTGTCTTGACCAGGACCACACCCCTAAATGCATTGAAGCAACTGCCATGTGATTGGTTGATTAGATAATTGCATTAATGAGAAATTGAAGGGGTATATAGAAAGGGGTGCCCGCGGTTATGGAGATATAAATGTCTCATTCTAAGGTAATAAAAACATAACAGTTCATTATGCAAGGTCTTTATACACCACTGAAAACATAGTTATGGATCTTATATTGCATTTCTGTCAATAGATCCTCAGAAATATTACACAATGCACCTTTAACTAAATCACGAACATATAACTAGTCTAAACATAGACATGTGCACTCACACATGTATGGGTAAAATGGAAAGTGAATGAATGAAACTGAAACGGAAACAGGGAAATTAAGCTATGGAAATGAAATGTCAGTTAACCACCTGAACAGAACAATCAGTCCTCTTAATTTTAGAGCACCTTGCTAACAAGGGGTCTACAGCTTATATTAAAACTCTGTTTAGTTAGTTGAATCTACAATACTTGCACAATGCAGTCTCACAAGAAAGTCTTGATGCTTCGGTAGTTCGATCATGGTGGTGAAGTTATGGAAGTAAAATAATGCCAAATGTGTTTAAAACAAAAAAGCTTGTTGAATTGGACTAATTGAAAAAAAAAATGCATTGCACTAACCGTGCTTGGATTTGAATGCGTTTTATTTTTAGGGCTTGCATTTTTATGGGCTAAAATTCAAACTGGTTGTAGCTATATTTAAGCTGCAAGTCGAAATTTCAAACGCATTTTCATTATTAAAAATTCAATAATCTATATTCACCTTTCAGATTTCCCTTAATACATATTTATTTAAATATTTGTTTAAAAGTACAACCTATAATATTCGACAGGCAATTTTCGCTTATATAAAACTGCAGGAATATCAGTAGAGTGTCGATGTATAATCTCCATCTGCTGTTAGTCTCTCTCACCAGCAGGGGGTGCAAGTGTGTTGATGAAGACCAGAGCAACAGGCAGAGAGACTCATTCATTCACAACAACTGATCTAAAGAAATGGGGCAAGTAGTAAGATTATGTAATGATTATCAGGGCCAGTATATATACAGTGAAGACATTGAATTGAACATAAACAGCTTTTGTGTCTTAATCAGCTTTTTTCAGCAAATCAAATGTCTTCACTGTTACTTTCACTTTCTCTCTACTGATTTTCCTGCAGTTCCTGAATATGAAACGTGTAATTTTCTGCCGAATTTAAACTACTGAATTTGTGGAAGCAAAATAAAATGGACAGAAAATTGCCTGTCGAATATTATAGGTTGTAATGTATTATTAAACAGACCGAATATTTTGGAAGTGAAATTTGGAAGGTGAATATAGATTATTCAAATTTTAATAATGAAAATGTGTTTGAAATATTTTAAATTTAAATATTCACAGCTTAAATATACAACCAGGTTGAATTTCACTCCATTAAAATGCTAGCCCTAAAAATACAATGCATTAAAATCCAAACACGGATAATGCAATGCATTTTTTTCAATTAGTGAAATTCAACAAGCTTTTTTGTTTCAAACACATTTGGCATTATTTTTCTTCCTTATGAAGTTGCAATCAGGTTCTTCCGGTTTGAAAGAAGAATAACGAATTTAAGTGAGGGGGAGTCTTACAACTTCCAAGTGGATTATTTATTAAATATAACAAAAAATTATGTCTGATCTGTCCAGCCGCTACATAATACATGAATAATATTACAATAGTAATATTTATTATAAGTGTATATTATCACATATTTCCTGTTTACTGGTACATGTTAGACAGTGATATGTGAAAGGTGACGTTTCCACAGGTGCTGGCAGTGTTCTCTGTGGGAATCCACTACAGGTTGTTAGAGCACGAAGACAGAAAACAAAGGTGAATCTGTTCATATTGATCCACATACTGTACATGAAGCATGAAAGGCAATATAATTAGGTATTAAAGACCCCATGAAAACAGTTTTTTTCCCCATCTGCTCAGCTCAGCTCACCACTGCTCAGCAGTTACGTTCCTGAACACACATATGACTATGAAAAGTCGAGCAGTGAGGACCGTAATGATGTTTTTGCTGAGCTCAGAAGCTGGAGGATCGAGCACAACAAGTACTGAAACTCCTCTAACACACACACACACACACACACACACACACACACACACACACACACACACACTTTGCTTCCTATTACAATGTGGTACAATGGACACTGCGTTGACTTCCGACAGACATCTGTTGGCTATTGAGGGCCGGCAGCCACAGGTAATGAGAATCCACCACAGTGATGATGAGTATGATGATGAAGGTAGCCACAGTCATAGTTTCAGCAGTGATGACATCACTAAAGACAGAACGGTCTGCAGAGACACAAGCTCTCCTGATTCGTCCTTTCAATCTCCCTCACCAGGTAAGTAACGTTATTCCTCTCATATATAAATATTATAAATGATCCTCATGTGTTTCTTCACGTTTATTTTATTTATTTATTTTAAATCTTGTGCTTCTTTCTTACAGAATCTCCCGAGATGTCGAGACTAACCTCTTCATCAGGCTGTTCCATGTCTCCCTCACCTCCACTCTCTGCAGCAGCTCCCCCTGCTGCCCGGAGGATAACACAGATCCGCACCAGGAGACTCAGACCTCATTATGCTGACATCAGTAAACCCAGACCATCAGAGGAGACTCCTGGGCCTGATCTCAGAAACCTGTGTTCCCAGAGTATTATGACTGTATCATCTCAGACTGTGTCTCCTCAAATATTCCACAAACCTCATAGACCCTCTGCTAGTCCTGCGGTCTCCCCTTTTAGAGCGCAACGGTATATTCCCGTCATTCCTTTAAACTTCATATTTTTGTGAACTATTACTTTAGAAAAGGCATTTCTGATTACACTATATTCTCCCAATTTAGGTCAGAGGATACTAGGAATCATCAATACTCTGACATCCAGCACAAACCAATAACACTCTCTAACACATTTAAGAAACTGACGCCCAGACGTCCACAAACAGCCAACGCTGCACTGCAGAGGCTTCCAGAACGAAACCTTCTGCCTGCTCGAAGAAACACACTCTTGGAATGATGGATTGTGGGTCAGGTTAGGTCATACATCTTTTCACTGCAGGTTTTAAAGGTTTCAGAACCACTGTAAAATCTGCTGAAGTTGTCACATACATTGCTCAATCATTAGGGGGCGCCATTTCCATTATGAAAAATGCTTGTTTTTCTCTGCTTTATTTTAGATAAATTCCATGTTAGATTGACAGGAGAAAGTCTTGGTCCATATTCATCCACTGATATTATGTAAACACTAATACAGAGAAATAATACTGTAAGTGTCCCATTGTTGATGTTAATGTCAGAGGACTCATGCTTCTCATGAAAACTATGTTTTCCTGTCGTGGATCAGCACAGCACAGCATCCCCATCTGTCAGATTCTTAACATGTGTGGTCTTGCAGGTACAGTGTGTGCAGAGCAGACGCAGGTGCAAGAATGTTATTCCATATGTCTTTGAAATATTTTCCACTGATGATAAGTCAGATAACAGTGTGTTGTTCTGAGAAGCAACATATAATTAACCTGTCAATAATTTCCACATGGTCTAAGTATTTTAAGCATTTTGGACAGTATTTAGGTTTTCTATTAATTTTTTAAACAAGGTTTTTCAGTGTACATCCAGATATATCTATCTTAATGATAAAATAACTAAATAAAATAAACATAAAATGGCTGAAATACAGTAAGAAATTTGTTGGAGGGTTAGAGCTAAACATCAAAAGCTGATTGTTAATAAAGGCAAATGGAGAATGAAATTGGTCATTTTTTTCAGTTTCTCTACTCATCTCATTTTGAGTCCAGCATAGTGTGACAAAATGCATATATATGGATCTATGACAAAACGAGGCAGTTTTTCATTTCAGTGAATATACACCTAAAATAAACAACAAATATTACAATACAATTTGTTGCATTTACAACTATTTCGACAAAATAAACAATTGTAGGGTTGGGGGAAAACAATTAGTGGCATTTTCTTTTTTTCTTTTTAATATTTTTATAAATGCTTTATTTGAACATTCAGTTTACAGTGTGGAACAACACAATTAGAACACAACAATAAGTATTAAGAAAAGTAAAAGAAAACACTTCACCAACGCCATAGCACAAAACAAAAACCGAACTAGACAGTAAAATAAACGAGAATGGAAAAAAAGAAAGAGCCCATTACTTAAATTTAAAACAAAAATTGAACATAGTGCAAATTGTACATGTTCGGAGTGTTTTTGGGTTAAGAGAAGATTAAATTGTAATCAAGTAATGTTTTATCTTGTGTAATACCAAAAGGAGAAGGTAAAGAACCTAATGAGATAGTTTTATTTTTGAAAAGGATGAGTAGCCTATGCCAGATGCAATAGCATCCATAACTGTGGCAAACTCTTTGGGAGTTACTGGTATATTATATTCTGAAAGAAATTCTGCATACCTAAAAAGCAGTCCTTCGTTATTAAAGAGCTGTTTAACATGAAATATAGCTGCTTATTTTTTCTATGCACCGATATCGACGCGACGCACGCACAAACCTTTTTGATTGGTCGACTGGCGTCGACGTCTGATTCTATCAAGCGAGCGTTGCGTTCACTCACTCACAGCATAGACTGGTGGGAGAGTTGTGAGTTTGTGTGGCGTCGTGTTGCTTGATAAGTGTACACACTGTCCTTCAGCAGTATTGGACGAAAAAGTACGTGAAAATGCATTGCGTCAGTGGTAAGTATATGTATATGCACATTCTTAATTTTGGTATAATCTATGAATGGAGTTTGTACGTTGGAAGCAAGATGTCTTTACAAAACAAACCTCCTACAGTTAAACTCTCCAGACGCTTCTGGTTGTCATACGTCACATGTCCATATTGTTAAAATGATGAATTCCACCTGCTAGGAAACTGAACATCCTCTACATCCACTTCATACATCCACTAAATTGTAACCAGTGCTGAGGTAAGCAAGAGAGGAATATTACTATAACTGAATTGAATTCACATGTCTGCTTTATGTGCATGCAGAAAACCCATCACTGTCATGGAGCTTATTTGTGTTAATGATAGCAGTGCCTTGTTGTAGTTGTGATGTGATGCTTTGTGTCATGTCAGTTGTGCAGTAATTACTTATATGTGACAGGTGAGTCATGAGGAAATTATATCTTTGATATGATGTACACACACAAGATGAAGTCTCTCCAGTCATCATTTTGAAGGCGCATAACCAGACTGATAGGCTACTACTAAGCTTATCTCTGTAATACCCCTTTTATTAGATGCATATGGTTGCAGAATAAATTAATGATGGATGACATATTTAACAAAATATGGTATTTTGACCATGCTAATTATAATTGAATACTTTTCGTTTTGCATGACGCTTCACCCACATCAATAGATGTCAGTAGAGAGTTCAAGATAACTGTGATATAATATTACTCAAGGTAATGGTTCCAAATGATCTACTTTGAGTTGTCAATTTAGAAAGTAAAATGGGTATTACATTTTATTTTTTAATACAATTTGGTGTACAAAAATTATTAAAGTTTTGGCAGTCTGATCAAATTATGAGCAAAAGCCAGAGATGTAAAAAATCATGGTTGTAATTCATGGTTATAATTATAATTCGCCGTGAGTTTGATTGACAGGTCTGACCGAACATAATGCTGAATCTGCGTTTTGTCTGACAAACAAACCATACAGGAGAGTTAGTAGATTAATGTTTGTGGACTTAAAAATAGTGTGTATTGACATATTTTCGCGGTTGAAACGTGCTCGGTTACATACGTAACCTCGGTTCTCTCTAGAAGAGGGAACGAGTATTGCTTAAGTTGCTTACGCTACGGGTAAAGTCATCTTTTCTCGAGATATTGAAGCCAAAAATTATCCTTAATTTTCCATTTATTGTCAACGCATTGCAGCAGCCAGCAGACCTAGAGCAGACTATCTTGCGTGCTCATTGGCTGTCCTACAGCAACTGCTGCAGCCTACCACTGCGTGTGCGTGTGACGTCACGCCCAATGAGGGCGCTTTGCGCCCTCTACGCGTCTCAGCCCGCCAAAATGGGGGTGGCTTAGCGTATAAAAGTCAGGCTCAGAGGCTGCGTCCCTGGTTTCATCAGCTGAAGCGAAAATCGCTCGTGGCGCCTGCACGGTCGGGTTACGCAATACTCGTTCCCTCTTCTAGAGAGAACCGAGGTTACGTATGTAACCGAGTACATTCTCTTACGAGAGGTTCTCTCGTATTGCGTAAGTTGCTAACGGTACGGGAACCCATTGTCAACGCCGTGAGAGCCCAGCATCCACTTCATGAGTCCCAGGGATTCCCGGGGAACATAGATAAGTGGGAAACAGGTGGCCAGCAATGCGGGCCAGCACATGTTATAAGCACATATAGGGTATACAGAGCGGCGTTGCCGGTCTATATAAAGGTCTATATAAATATTCACCATACAGTGCAGCTCAACCAGGAGAGCTAAGGTCGCGTGAGAGTAGTCTGCGCATGATAAATCTGGGCAGGACATACACACCGCTCATACTGACAGAAGTCTAGCCTGCAGGGCGGGAACTTCCAGGTTATAAAACCTAACAAATGTGGATGGGGAGGCCCAGCCTGCCACCTCACAAATGTCCTGAACGGAAATCCCGCTGGACCAAGCCTACGACGAGGCCACGCCTCTGGTGGAATGAGCCCTGACGCCCAACGGGCATTGCAGACCTTTAGACACATAAGCGGATGCAATAGCATCCACTATCCATCTGGACAGGCTCTTTTTCGAGGCAGCGAGACCTTTGGTACGCCCACCAAACGAAACAAAGAGCTGCTCCGAGCACCTGAAAGGGGCGGAGCGCATAATGTAAGCCCTCAAAGCCCTGACAGGGCAGAGGAGATTAACATCGCTCTCACTATCGGATGCTGGCAGAGCCGATAGAGAAATGACCTGCGCTCTGAAGGGAGTGCCTATCACCTCAGGGACGTAGCCATGCCTTGGTTTAAGGATGACTTTAGAGTCATTTGGTCCAAACTCAAGACAAGCAGCGCTAACAGACAGCGCGTGTAAATCACGCGTTTAACTGATGACAGAGCTGTCAGAAAAACGGTTTTGAGCGAGAGGTACTTTAGGTCCACGGAGTCTATTGGTTCAAAGGGGAAAGCTTTCAGGGCCTCTAGGACCAAGGAAAGATCCCACATGGGAACTGACGGGGGTCGCGGGGGATTCATCCTCCTGGCTCCCCTAAGGAAGCGGATGACCAGCTCGTTCCTTCCTATTGACTGGCCGTGCATTGATTCAGCAAATGCTGCAACGGCTGCCACATAAACTTTAAGCGTGGAGGGGGACCTGCCCCTGTCCACCCCACGTCTGTGGGTCCAGATTTCTATCGGCACACCATTTGGAGAACACAGACCATTTAGATGCGTAGAGCCGCCTCGTAGAGGGAGCTCTGGATTGCGAAATCGTGTTCATCACTCCTTCTGGCAAGACAACGGGTATCCGTTGATTAACCATACATGCCGAGACCAGCACTCTGGATGGGGATGCCAGACTGAGCCGCGGGCTTGAGAGAGGAGATCTCTCCTCACCGGAATCGGCCAAGGGGCTGTGTGTGACAGCCGCGTCAGCTCCGGGAACCAGATTTGGTTTTCCCAGGAGTATATAAGGCTTATTGGCTATAAGGAGTACCGAGTGGCGCGTTTCCCTGATCCTCTTGATTACCTGTGGTAACGGAGAGACCGGAGGGAAAGAATGGAGTGGGAGGCTGGGCCAGATTTGGGCCAGCGCATCCTCGTTCTTTGAAAAGAACATCTGGCAATGAGCATTGTCTTTGCCGAAAAGGCGCCACAGTAACTGGACTCTTTGGGGGTGCAGGGACCATTCCCCTGGGGGAACGCTGTTCCTGGACAGTTTGTCTGGGCCGTCGTTCAGATGGCCTGGCACATGCGCGGCTCTCAGCGAGCGCAGAATGTGCTGGGACCATATGAGGAGGCGTTCCGTCAGACTGCAGAGATTCCTGGATCTGACACAGCCCTGACGGTTCACTGATGACACCACAGACATGTTGTCCGATCGGACTAGAACGTGGTGGTCTCGTATGAGCGGGAGAAAGTGCTTCAACGCGTTCTCAACCGCTATCATCTCTAGACAGTTTATGTGAAGGCATTTCTCTCGGTCTGACCACAGGCCAAAGACCGTCTGCCCTCGAAGAGAGCGCCCCAACCTAGGTTGGAGGCGTCCGTCGAGATGACTTTTCGATATGAGACGGCTCCCATCGTCACCCCTCACTGGTACCAGTCGGCCGCTAACCAGGGCTGCAGAGCTGAAACGCAGCTCTGAGTCACTCTGATTCGTCTGCAGCCGAGAACCCAAGCTCGGTGAGGCACTCAAGCATTCAACCAGCATTGTAGCGGGCGCATGCGCAGTAGAGGCCATACAGCCCAGCATTCTTGAAACGTTTTCAGAGAAGCGACGCTGCCCTTCTGGAAAGACGCGGCCAGGTGTAGCACACGGCGCGCGCGCTGTGTTGAAAAACGGGCCGTCATAGCCACAGAGTCCAGTTCTATCCCCAGAAAGGAAACTGACTAACTGGGCAGTAATGAGCTCTTGGTCCAGTTGACCGTGAGACCCAGGCTTTCCAGATGACTGAGGAGCACTGTTCTGTGAGATAACAGTTCTATCTCTGACTGTGCCAGAATCAGCCAATCGTCCAAATAGTTCAGAATCCACATGCCTGATTTCTGCCTGAGCGAGAGCCGCGTCCATGCACTTCGTAATGTACAGGGTGCTAAAGACGGGCTGAACGGGAGGACGGTGTATTGATATACCTGTCCGTCAAAGGCGAATCTCAAGAATGGCCTGTGACGGGGTATTATCTGAATCTGAAAGTAAGCATCTTTCAGATCGAGAGATATAAACCAGTCTCTCGCGCGAATTTGCGTGAGGATTTGTCTGGTCGTGAGCATTTTGAACAGCCTTTTCATGAGAGCTTTGTTCAAATATCTCAGATCTAAGATAGGTCTTAGAGCTCCGTCCTTCTTGGGTACGAGAAAATAGCGGCTGTAAAAGCCTTACTCGCTCAAAGAAGGAGGTACTGGTTCTATAGCCCCTTTGCACAGCAGTTTGGCCATTTCTGCGCGGAGTAGATGCGCTACTTCTGCTTTCACTTTCGTCTCGGTCCGTGCTCGAAAGTGAGGGGGACGGTGAGCGAACTGTAGTGAATAGCCCTTTCTTATTGTGCTTAGCACCCACTCTGATATCCCTGGAATCGCTTCCCATGTTTTTACATGTATAGCTAGGGGCAGAATGGCCTCTGAGTTCTGATCGCTGCACTTCGTGGGCTCGGGAAACTGAACCGGAGGTCTGGGCGCGGCGTGCGCGCCCTCGGCACTCGAATACGGCGGCTCGCTGACAGCGGTAGCTGGCTGATTCATATGTGACGTCCCGATTGCTTTGAATGGGGAACGTTTTATGATACGCGAGCGGCGCCCGGGGCAAAAAAGTTTGTTAGTAAGCATGAGCGCTCGTGAGCGGACACGTAACTTACATTCATATGTGACGTCCCGATTGCTTTGAATGGGGAACGTTTTGTGATCACTTTGTGATGCGCGAGCGGCGCCTGGGGCGAGGTGTTCGTTAGTAAGCGTGAGCGCTCGTGAGCGGGCACATAACTTACATTCATAACCCAAAGGCTGCTTTGGTCGTGCAACAGAGTGGGCAGATAGTAGGCGTGGGCACGTAGTTGTGGGCACGTTTCCTACATCTAACACTCGAGCGGCATTCGCCAGCTTTAGGAGAGTGGGCTCTGTGAGAGCGGGAGACACGGGTATAGTGCTTGTGTGTAGGGGTGAACACTGAGATGTGGGCACCTTTTCTACACTTATGACACCATCGGCCTGAGCCGGATAACCGGACATTATACCCTTCTTTGTGATGCGCGAGCAGCGCCGGGCGTTTATTAGTAAGCGTGAACGCTCGTAAGCGGGCACATAACTTACATTCATAGCCACGGGCAGAATAGCCTCCGGGTTCCGATTGCCACACTTCGTGGGCTCGGAAAACTGAACCGGAGGTATGGGCGCGGCACGCGCGCCCTCGGTGCTTGAATATGGCGGCTCGCTGACAGCTATGGCTGGCTGTTTCACATGTGATGTCCCGATTGTTTCGAACGGGGAACGTTTGAGATAACTTTGTGATGCGCGAGCAGCGCCGGGCGTTTACTAGTAAGCATGAGTGCTCGTAAGCGGGCACGTAACTTACATTCGTAACCTGACCGATATGAGGCTGTTTTGGCCGTGTGACAGAGCGGGCAGAGAGTAGGCGTGAGCACAGAGTTGTGGGCACATTTCCTACATCTAGCACTCGAGCGGCATTTGCCAGCTTTATGAGAGTGGGCTCTGTGAGTGTGAGAGACACGGGGGTATCGTGCTTGCGTGTAGGGGTTAACACTGAGATGTGGGTACATTATCTACACTTAGAGCACCACGGCATAAGCCGGATAGCCAGACGTTATACTCTTGAGATTTTGCAGGCGAGCGGGTTGCAGCCGGCAGCTGCGCGTCCGGGAGGAGCGGAGAAGGAAAGAGAGAAGCTGGCGGGATGTAATCCGGCGAGCTCTTCAGAGTGACCTCACTTCTGTGAACGGCGCTTCTTCTTGCGCGGTCCAGAGGGCGGAGTGACAGTATCCACAGTGAAGGCCTCGAGTCGAGCCCGCAGGGTCGACAGCGGAAGCTCTTCACAGTGCACGCAGCCTCCCGAATCCAGGGTGAGGGCTGCGTGTTCCGGGCCCAGGCAGAGAGCGCAGATCACATGGCAGTCTCCGGCGCTGGGCGGGGCTCTGCACGAGCCACAGGAAATGCGAGGCATTTTTAGAAAAACGCCTGCGCTCTTTTAGAAAGTGAGTGTCGCAGTGGCGAACACAGAAAACAATAGCACTAAAAGGATACTGGTCGCCGGATGGCGTAGCAGGCACAATGTTCATAACTTGTAGGAAGTGATGATCAGTTAACGTGCCGCTTGAACTGAGGCGCTATAACGATCTGTCACGACTCAAAACAGTATTGTTTGAATTTCTTAAAAAATTACAAAATTTGAAAGCTGAGACTTGTTTCATATCAAAAGTAACCTGTTCTGTTTTGTCTGTCGGCACATTGTTACTGACCTCTTTGCTCTGCGATGTAGTCTATTTTTCACTGTGTGAGAGCAATATCGCGTGTCGGACGCAGCAACAGTAACTAAGGGGGCAGGTCTTTGCGAAGGGTCTATTACTTGTGTTTTTTGTTGTCAGGCTAAAAATGGCCGCTAAAAAAGGCTATAAATGGCCGCATTTATTCTGGCGGGTTTTAATGAAGACCTTTGTGTTTCTGTGTGTTGTAATAAAATTTCTTATTATTATTAATTGAAGAAGTACACTACGGTGCAATAGTAATGCATTTCTTTTTTTTTTTAAGTTAAACCGAACTTTGAATTTCTGTGTGTATATGATATGCAATAGTTTTATCAAGTAAAATGCTGGTGAGTAACTCTCAGATCAGCTCTGCAGATTAAGTTCACGTGTTCATGTCCTCATGTAGTGAGAAGGCAGACGCTGAAAACACGAGCGTCACTCGTCCTTCAGTATGTGGCTGCATCCAAAACTGCATACTCTCTTGAGTAGGTACTGTTGTATATAGTATGAATGTGTGTAGTATAAATGTAGTTTGGACGTACTACATTCGCCATGTTGTCATTATCATGTGACTTACCAGCTTCAGTTGCGTTGCTTCACTGCCATTCATTAATCCTCTCCTGTGGCCTCATGGGATAGTAAAGTGTCCATCGTATGCACACTTCAGAATCTCACCGGAAATAGTGGGTCATCCGGGTACTTTTTGCCTACTTTTTTATGAGTACTGTGAATTTGGACATGCTTCTTTTGTCACATACTGTTTTTCACCTACCATATCATAGTGAAGAGAGGCCCTTTCCCAAATTTCACAATTCATGTGCACTTGCGTTTTTGTGGACTTAAAATGGCTGCTGCGTGTGTGTGTCCGTTAAAGGCCCCTTGAAATCAAAATGTAAGTTTTTTGAGCTTTTATATGAATATGTTAGCCTTAAGGTTATGAATAAGCTGGTTTGTTCCAAAACAAAGACAAAATTCGCATAATTCGCACCGCGGACTTCTCATCACATCTTCTGTCCAATCAAATGCTCTCTAGAATCTAAAGCACCGCCCCCTACGCTATAAACACCACCTGGCCAAAGCGACCGTTGACACGTCAGGATCTATATGGGTCAAGATGTGTGTTCGTATGCTCAAACGCTCGAGTTTTATTACGCATGTTGGTTAAGATTGAAATGTCTATAACTTATTCACACCTCTACTATTGAATCAAGCGTATCATCAGCGCTCGAATTCGCTTCCATGGTGCTGTCAAGTACGACTTGCAGTCTGTAAGGTAAACTAAATGCTATTGGCTGTCTGAAAAGGGGGAGGAGCCATTCTATATGTCCCGCCTTAGTTTCCTGTTTCAGTGGAAATTACATCAACGCACCAAACAAAGCTGCAAGTTCCAAGGCAATTCAGTGGGACTTGAAGTTTACAAGACCGTAGGGTGTCCCATTTGTCATTTTAGTTTTCTGATGGGTGTTCGTGAGTGCCACCTTGGCGCCCTCGATGCACACTTGTGCGAGACCGCACTGAAACGAGCTCAGACTTCTGCCCGACAGTCACAGCAGCATTGCATCACAAAAGTGTAGACTCGGGGGAAGATCCTTGCAGAAGAGCCTTTGGTTCCATTTGGGACAGTGTTGCAAATAAGCGATCTGGTCTGAAAAAACAACCCCAAAATACACAACCCCTGGTTTTGGGGGGTGGGGTCTGCAGAGGGCACTGTAACTTTAACTGACGGATGCACAGAACAACACATAAATGTGTAGATCTAGCTAAAGCCTACCCGAGTGTACCTCATCAGCTGATCCAAAGGACCTTGAAACACTACCAAGTACCAACAGAGGTGGTTAAGCTGGTGATGTCACACATGGATTCACTGAAAATGAGGTTCACTGTGGGAAACTTCACCACCAAATGGCAAAGGCTGGAGATGGGCATCATGGCAGGATGCACTATTTCAGTGGTCCTGTTCATGGCTGCCATGAATCTTCTTCTGAAAGCAGGAGAGATGCAGAGTAGAGGTCCTAAAGCAGACGACGGAACAATACATCCTGCTTGCCTGGCTTTCATGGACAATGTGACTGTGATGACCCCAGCAAATCAAGCAACACAGTGGATCCTAAGTGCACTAGAAAAGATGGCGACATGGGCATGGATGCAATTTAAACCGGAGAAATCCAGGGGCCTCAGTATCCACAAAGGAAAGTTGATGAGGAACACCTTCAGCATCCAAGGCTCAGAGATCCCAATAATCCAAGACCAACGGATCTGATGTCTTGGAAAAAACTATGACCACTCCCTAAAGGACATCGGCAGTCTCAAAGACACCAAAGTCCAACTGAACATCTGGCTTAAGGCAATTGACACCAGCCAGTTGCTTGGGAGGTTCAAGGTATAGTGCTTTCAGTATGGCATTATACCCAGACTGCAATGGCCCTTCCTGCTGTACAACTTTCCTATGACACAAGTGGAAGCAATGGAGAAGATGTGCAGTAAGTTTGTGCGGAAATGGCTGGGTGTTCCCTGTACACCTATACAGCAAGACCTCCAAGCTCCGCTTGACTGTTTCATCAGTAGCTGAAGAATACAAGGCCACCAAGGCAAGAGCACTCAGCACGCTGCTCCTGTCAAAGAATGGGAAAGTCCAGCATGCTAGCAAGTCAGGTGCGGCAGGAAGTGGAAGCCCCAAGAAGCGGTGTCGGAAGCTGAAACACACTGGAAACATCAAGAGATTGTCGGAGTGGTCTGCCAAGGCCGCATGGGACTTGGACATTACAACACCAAGAGAAGGAGCAAGGCCAACACCAAAGGCAAGAGAGAGCTTGTGGTGCAGAGGGTCTGAGAGGCAGAAGAAGAAATCCGCCATGTGAAAGCGGTAGGGCTGGCCTCTCAGGGGCAGTGGATGCAGTGGGAACAGGCACTCGAGCGATCACTGTCCTGGAAGAAACTATGACTAGCTCAAGATGGTTGTGGCTGAGGAAAGCCCACAGTTGGAACCCCTCTGCAGGCAAAGGCTAAATGCTCTTTGCTTCCCCACTCAGGTGAAGCGTACAGGTTAAGGGGCGAAACACTAGTGAGCCTGAGACACCTGCTGGCGATGCAGAGGGGTCTTCAACAATGTGGACGCTCCGCCCACATTCTCACCGTGGAATACCATCACAAAGACACCATATCCAAGTAGCTCTTGCAATTCCTGCTTGAAGTAAAGCATCTTTGATGTTTATCTCAACTATATGTAATGTTTTACAGGGAACAAAAATATATTTTGGCTTCTTTAATATCATGACCAATTGCCATTGTCACAAATTATCAGATTATCAAAATAAAGATTTCACTCTGGAACAATTGAAAGGGGTTTTGTATCAGTTTTCTGTTATGTTCTGCCACAAAAAAAAAAAAAAATCATTTTCGTTCCTTGAACTGTTTCTAGTCCCTGTCAACTTTTGCATGTTATTAAAGGACCAAATGACCGTCCCATCACAGCATAAGTTCACTTAATTAAAAATGGAGATTTAACTGTCCTGAGTTTCCTTTAAAACTTATAAGACACGTAAACTCTAGCCGCTTTAATTGCCCTGAAAATCTTATTTGCAAATATAATGTGTGCATTGATGGCTATGAATTTTATTATTTAAGTGATTTCTTCCTGTTGCATCAAGCCACTTGTAATGGCATACAAACCTTTATTTATATAGCACTTTATACTATACAGATTGTTTCAAAGCAGCTTTACCGTGATAACAGGAAAATTATTCAATGATACAAACAGAATTCATCTCGGCTGTGTTTTTTAGTGTCATTGTTCAGCTGAAGTCAGTTCAGTATTGATTCAGTTCCACTGTAAAGATCATCAATTATTAAATTAGTTAATTTCATCTATAAAGCAGTTCTGCAGAAAACAGTGATGTCATTGTCCAGTCAAAATATCTTTTTGAAAGACTGGTAAAAAAAAGTCATAAAGCCCAAAAAACATTGCATTGTTTTTTCAAGGAAAAAAAGTTTAAATGTCATTTTGGGGATCAAAGATGAGTTTTAAGGGATACAATTATTGACTACAGGGGGACTTTAAGACTTCTTAGACACTATAGTCCATATTGTGATTTGATTCATTGTACAGCCCTACTTTTGATTTATTCATCTAAAAATGGGCAAAATCCATGACATTTCGCTTTATACAGCAAGTTCCATTTGTGACTGGATTCCGTCCACGTTTTCTGCATTCCGGAAATCATAGGGTTCACATGGTATTTTCTGTATGGCGGTATTTAAAACGCATATTGTACTTGAAATTGAAACTGGCATACTATGTTGCTAAACTATTGGCAATGGAAATTGGACATTTCTCGCCCACAAAATTTTGTTGAAATTTTTCTAATTTTATTGCATGTGCTTTATGTAATTTGTAGTATTTCTGCAGTCATAATATATCTGTTTGGAATAGCATTCCTCGCACGCCCTCCTCCCCAAATGTGATTTACCACGTTCTTTGCGGATGAGTGGGCCAGTTTTTGGCAGACATGGGAATCAAATAGTGTCTGTCTCTCCTCCTGCAAAACCTCTTCAGTTCACAGTGACTCATCTGTCCAGCTGCTAGATGCATCGAGAACAAAAAGAGCTTATGTGCCATCTGGAGATAGCGCATACTTCTTCACATCTCACACACGTAGGCTTAACTATTCCTCATGAGTTATGCCTCCACTTTACGTTCCCATGAGAGAAATATGTTGGGAATTACCACTTAAAGTTTCTGAAACACACATCTTTAATTACTGCATTTATGTGTTTCATTATGTTACATATTCTAATTATCGAAAGTTAATTAGAAGAAATTAATGAGCATTGCAAAATAATTTGAAGTGATATCCTGATATATATATATATATATATATATATATATATATATATATTGGGGGTATAAAATAAAAAGTGTGAAGATGATGCAGTCCTGATATCATAATTAAGAAAAAAAAAAGCCTCATTAAAAGGATGAAATTATTGCGGGAAAAACTATTAAGGGACCATTCACACGCACGCATAAATTTGCATTTCACTGTACTGCTTTTATGTTGTTTTTAAATGTTCTAACATTGTGTTTGCTTCTTTTGCTGTGCCGTGCTCATGACACGGATTTCTAAAAACGTGGCATTTAAGTTAAAAGAAGTTTGAAAAAATACATTTCCACACGTTTCTTCATTCCACTGCTAAAAATAGTTTTGTTTTTAAACATAAAAATGTTTTCTGTGTGAATAGCCTTTAAGTAGTTTGGATTAATATTATTACTGTGTGTCAAGGTCAATAAGTCTCTTAAAAGTCTCTTTTATGATGAGTTAAGGTCAGTTGTAAACTGTCATATGGTACAACCCCTTAAAAACCAAATTATATTTATGAATTAATAATTCATATTTGTGGAAATACCTTTTACTTTGAAAAATATATATTTTTAAAACTTGTAATGGCTTTGTGTGATGAAGAGGCCAAAATACAAGTTGTTGACATACGGTTTAAAAAAGTATTTACTTTCTTTTTTTTAATGGCCATTGTCTACTTTCATATCATGAAACTGAGCAGTGTGAACATTTTTCATAATATCTCCTTTTGTTTTCAATGTAAGAAAAAAGGTCATACAGGTTTGGAACGATGTGAGTAAATAATCACTGAATATTTATTTTTTGGTGAACTATCACTTTATGAACAGGTTTGATAGTAATTGAGCTTTGCCCTCTATGTAAATCTTGGTATAAATCAGTATTATCAGTCTCAATCTGTGTGTCCTGTTCTGCTTGAAATCTTCAAGGTTGCACGTTTTGTGTCTGCATTATTTGTATTCTTGTCACAGTAAGATCAATTAAAGAAAAAATGTATCCTTTTTTGCAAACTGACAATTTACCCAAGAGATGTTCACTGGAGTTTTATGGACCGTAATATTGCTCTATGATTAAATCAGAGTCACCGCAATGTTTGTAGGGCACTTAACATGATGAACCTCATGACATAACATCATGAACTCATTCGAAACACAATTGAACATAAATTGTTTTATAGTTTGAGGGAGTGTTGTTATACCTTCATGATTCTGAAGTGCGTTTTTAACCTCTTTATCAAAGTTTGGTTTAACAGTTATTGCGTCAATGGAAAAAGAATGTGTTTTGACAGATTCTCAGTGATTGTTAAAGGTCACTGGTTTTGCTTGGCTGAAGGAATGGCCCCTAAACAAGCATGAAGTTGGTGCCTCACCATGGTGGGATCGCTCGCCGTTTGATTTCTTTTGTGACTCTTCCAAGCGTCCAGTCCTCCCCCAAATGCCCCGACAACTCCTGGCCACCCCAACCCCACTCATGTTTTGTGTGCTGCTAAAACACTGATCATGTGACTTTTGTCCCAACACAATCGCAGTGCCTCGCCATTGGCCGGTGGCTTTGAAAGAGCATCAGTCTCCATGGTGACGGAATGGCGGCACCACTTCAGATTGTCTCCGGACCCCTCCTAACGTTTCACACGGACTCTCACGTACCACATCAGGTGGCTTCAACTGTCTCGCAGTCTCAGGCGAGTCTTGCACTTTCTAAAGATAGCATTATAGGTGAGTAACCCGTTTTTATGGGCATGTAGGCATATAGGGCTTCATTTTTCAATGTCTTTAAGTTTCATGCAAACTTGTGGGCTGTAAACATATGTTAGATTTGCAAGAGTTCGAAAAAATAAGAT
Organism: Gila orcuttii; assembly: GCA_026230005.1. Classification (NCBI taxonomy): domain Eukaryota; kingdom Metazoa; phylum Chordata; class Actinopteri; order Cypriniformes; family Leuciscidae; genus Gila; species Gila orcuttii. The sequence goes on from JAPDVR010000025.1 coordinate 23,206,124, forward strand.
TGATTTTAGCTGCGCTGTTCTGTTTAAGAGATGTTTTATCACACTAAAGTGCTGGCTTTTCTAATTACGCAGATCTTTTGTTCTTGGTCATGGTAATGTTTTGTGTTACCATGGTAATGTAATTTATTTAAATGTTCTTCAGGGAGAGGAGGGGAATTCAGGAAACAGTTGCCAAAAAATGCTTCTTGATGGTGTTTCTCTGTAAAGTTTTCGTGTTGTATAGCCTTGAATGAGATATTACGGTAGTTTAGTATTTTTATGTTTTTTTCTTTCCTTTTTTTTTATTGGAGGTCCTGTTGATGCCTCCAAAATGTATGAATGTCATTGCATTAGATAAAACAAGCAAGTGGCGTCTGAAAACAAATGCGGCAAGAACAGCCTTTTTTACTATTTTGATTTACCCAATTCCATATGATCTGACTTGTACGGTTTGGTATGATCTGCTCTTTTCGGCGTGGATTTAGGAGATTCATACATTTTATGTTCATACAGTTCATGGTCCCAAGGTCATTGGTAAAGGATATGATTTTAAAAATGTATATTAGGCTATGCAGAGGCACTTATGAATCCAATGGTGTTTGTGTCACCCTGGCTAGATGTGTCCGTCATATATATATATGTGTCCGTCACAGTATATCTGTGGTATATTTTAAAATGAACAAAATTCTTATTGTGAAGTGTTTTGTTTTAAAAGTGCTCGTAATATATTTCTTTAAAATAATTGCCACTTGAATTTTTATTTTAAGATATGACTCAAGTGTCAACACTTTTGGGCACACAGTTTATGTGCAATGAATTATAATCATTCTTTTGTATATTGATGATTGAGGATGTAAGTACTTGTTGAATGACATGGCATCATTTCTAATTTCAATCCTGAAATTCCTGTTGACCTGTTGCCCTCAGGAATGATTCCTTGTCTGGAATCCACCCAATATACTGTCATTTACACAAACCGGCCTTTATTATCATCTCTCTACCACCTAGAGCGTTCCAGAAGCCTAACAAAGCTTCATTCATACTGAAGATGTGCTGGCTATAATTCAGTAACATCTGTTGGATATGTTTTGAAATTTGTATGACATTTGGGCTTTTGGATCTACAAATGAATTAACAAGACTAATTTCTAAGAACTGGAACAAAAACATCTTTATGTGTGTCTGTATCTCGTTGGTAGTGATGAAGGATGAAAGTGAAATGTTTTGAAAGCATCATTGTTCTCTGTGTTTGGATATCTGTCAGACAGAGCTGGGGGGCTTTGAAAGATGAGTGCTTTTGTTTCTTGTGCCCCATGACCCCTCAGGCACATGACAGGTGATTTTGTTCATAGCCCTCTTCCTGAGCTTTTGAAAGCCTTTCTGACAGAAAAAAAAACAACCGGCCCACCCAAAACCGCAACTCCAAATTTTGACGTGATCTTGAAGTACTTAAAGCTGTTTTACTGTCTTACAGACCCAAAGAACTCCAGATGCTCAGATAGTTAGTTGTCTTTAACAAGACAAGCATTACTGTTGTCATTGCTCATACTTGTGTTCAGGGATTTGCTGGTCTTAGCTGGTTTAGTTGGTCTCCAGCATGGCCAAGCTGGTGTTTATCTGGTTGGCCAGCTGGTCTCCAAACCTTACAAATACCCAAAACCCCTCTAAAACCAGCAAACAGACTAGCTTGGCCCAGGCTTGGACACCAGCGAACTATTTGCTGCTTGTGTTTTTATGGAAACCTAGATATATTTTTATTTTTAGCATTCTTTGATAAGTAGAATGCTAAAAATGAATAGAGATGAAATAAAAAAAAATTTGTAGAAATCTTTTGTTACATTATAAATGTTTTAATGTCACGTTTGATCAATTTAATGCACCCTTACTTTATAAAATTATTCATTTTTTTCTAAAAACAACAAACTAAAAATGTACTGACCTATATGAATGGTAGTGTATATGGACACTAAGTGTAGAAAAATGATGAGATGAGATCTAACTGATACACTGTAAAAAAAAAAAAAAATAAAAAATATATATATATATATATATATATATATATATATATATATAATAAATAAATGACGTTTTCAACTCTTAAGTCCAGTAGCCCTTTTCTGCTGAATTAGCCATGTTTTGACATATACTAACATCACCATAATAACTGATGGTAAAGAGAAATCCACATGATGAATCAAAGTTCATCACAAGTTGCTTTTAAAGCTGATGGAAATACTATGTAGAAAGTGCATGCAGTGTAATGCACACAAACACAAAACAAATAACGCAATAAACAATAATTTAACAAAAGATGTAACATAAAATCCTAATGCACACAACCGATAACAAAAAAGTAAGTAGAAACATATTTATTAAAATTAAAAAACACATAATGTGAAGTGTCAAACAGGGATAATTCTGGTTGATAATGTAAATATTCCCTTTATGGCAGATTAACAGTAAATTGTCTATATAAATTTACAAAAAAAAAACTAAATGAACTAATTTTTAAGTCTACAAGTAAATTCATGCATCACAACATTGTAATGTGCAGAATGAAAATGAATATTCATCTTGAGAAATGCCAAGGGTAGCAGAGTACTTTTTAAATATTATATATAAGTAGAAGCAAAAGTAATTTAAATGTAAAAAAAATAAGCATTCACAATTGTAAGTATCAGCCGAACCAATAACTGGAAAAAAATCTCCCATTTTGACCGATATTGTACAGATATATTGTTCATCCCTAAAACTATCAAAGACCGGTTAGAAGTCTGTTTAGATTCTGGTTTACCTTTCAGATGCAACTTTGGTCAAATGTAAAATATCTGCCAAGATACAGTAAGTCAGGAGAAAAAGTTAAGGCAGAAAAATCATCAGCAATTAAATGAGCAGCAGGTGGACATAATCACGTTTATTCTTTTCCAGAGAAAATGACTCGACATTCTTTCAATCTCACTGTGAATCTGACAAAATAATCAGCAAATCATTAGGGTTATTAATGTGTAACTACAGTTTGTTTTTCAACTTTGGTTTGAGGAAATAAACTAAATAGTGGCATGAAAGTTCAGATTGAATTTGTATTATCTGGGTATGATAGACGTTTGTGGTTCTGAGTGTTTTAGTGCAAGCTTAACTTCTATTGAAAGATGAATATTTCTTCAAACTCTTAGATGTTGTCGAATATAATTTGCTTTGAGTGTGCGTTTAAAATAGACCTGAAACTCAAGTCGTTTTGAATTGTCTTCAGCCTAAGGAGAAAGGAGAACACTTTTATTGTTGACAATGTGATTTGGGGCTTTTCTTTACTGAGTTATTGGAGTTTAACTGCAAAATGAGAAGTGTAAGTTGCAATCCCAGCAAATGACAAAGAACTCTGTCATCATGTGGTGACCGTAATGACAGAGTTGGGCTATATTTAACCGCGCTGCCTATAAACAGTCAAACAGTGCTACCTTGGTTTGTTTCTGCTTTCACTTCATCCTGCACTTGATCCCAAAGCTAAGCATTGCATCTTGTGGAGAAGCTTTATGCATGTGTATAAATCACTGTTACTAAACAAGATTGCATTTTTAAAGCATCATATGTTGCCTCCTGACTGAAAGCTTGTTCCAAATCATTTTGGATTTTGCTTTTCTGTATATTTTTCTTTGCTTCAAAGGAAAATTGATTCCAGTACTGATGTTAAAGCTAAAGATGAGATGCTATAATATGCACACAAATAAACTCTGGGTCAAGAGTGTGCGTATTAAAACACATGTGCCAAGATATTATAAATGTATTCTTTGTATTCACCTTGATTTTGAAAAACTTCTATTGCCATTTTAAAGACACATTTAAATTCAATGACTCTATAAATGTCAAGTAAAAAGTTTAATAACAAAGTTAATTTTAAAAAAAAATTTTTTTTTTTTTACTTTTCCAAAGTATTTTTGTGCATGTGATGGACTTGATGGTGAGATCAGATCTCTGTGTGGAGCACCGGCTGTTGTCAGACTCCTTTTTTATACAAAAATCTTACTATAATTACAACTAATGGCAAAAAGAATGTTTGAAAATGTAAACCGATATTTCCTACTGACACACTACAGCAAAAGATATAAATAACTGGCTTAAAACTATTTTAATGTGCCTTTTGCACGGTATTGTGTGTGTGTGTGTGTGTGTGTGTGTGTGTGTGTGTGTGTGTGTGTATGTATAGATATGGGTGAATTCAGGTTGATTGGGACGCATTTTCCAAGTGTTATTTTTCTTTTCTTTTTTTCATCTCAATGGCAAATATTTTCCCAATCATATGTGTAATATATATATATATATATATATATATATATATATATATGTATGTATGTGTGTGTGTGTATATATATATATATATATATATATATATATATATATATATATATATATATATGTTTTTCTTCGTTCCTTCTTCTTTCTTCATTGTGAAAGAAAAAGACAGAAGACCGTACACCACAAGACTGCACATACCATTTAAACCCACAACCTGTTCACACAATGTTGGCATGCCTGTTCCAATTATGGGCTGCTTTTTTTTCTTTTCTTTTTGTGTAGCCTTCTGTCAAGGTCAGATTGTTTTGTTAAGCAAAAATGTTTCACTTCTCTCTTGAAGAAGAGCTTTGTCAGTTATTTGTAATAAGTAAGAAGGTTCATAGCCTTACCAAAAATGGTTATCCAAAGCCATTGTATGTGCAGTTATTAAGGGAATAGTTCACGCAAACAAGAAAATCTCACCATTATGTTGTTCCAAACCTGTATGACTTTCTTTCTTCCGTGAAACATAAAAACGGTTTGGGTGTACCAAGGCCATGTTCATCCAGATGGTCTTGACAGCAAAAATTCACATATGGAAGTAGTTCAAAATGCGATTCCAATCAGATTTTTACAGATGTGACTCAATCTGGACACTCTGGCTGTCTTTTGCAGCAATCTTAACGCAACACACAACGATAACGTCAAAACTGGTGATAGAAATGGCAGAAGTATTCATACGGTGTTCAAATGGTATGTCCAAATATTTGGGCATTTCCCTGTGGATAGAGGAGTTCTGCACCGCGACTCTGTAGGGCGCTTACTAAAGCAACCTATAGTTTGGTTATGTCTGGATACACACATCTTTTTTGATCACTTGCAATTAATAGTGTGGACAGTCTGCCTGAAAAGATCTGATTTGAGTAAAAACAAATGTAGCCTAATTCCCTTAATCATAGTGTTCAGTCACTGTTATGGGTTGTTAATGTAGTATGCAATGGTCTGTTTTGAGCACAGCACACCTGTCCATGTTTTGTCCACTGATCTAAAGAGACTTTATAGTGTCTCTGTCATTGGATTCTTCAAAGTGCACCTGTGCTTTGAAAACATCTCCTGGAAGAATGATGAAATCTGTTTGAGGGAAACTACTGGGTCACATCTGTTCATGTTTTATGTTGAAACAAGCTTAACCGCTGAGTGCGCTTTTCTTTATGATGGAATATTTATTCTTTTACAATGCAACAAATGGCTTTGTTTGCGAATGGAAATGCAATGACAAGATGGATGAGGTGAGGAAGTAGTCGCGTTCCTATTCAGGCCAATCCTTTTGCAGTTGAGTAGTTTCCTCATAAAGTAGGTCATGTGGTTATCTCAGGCATGCTTTCAGATGTCCATAATATCAAATGATAAACAAACAAACAAACTGTACTCTTGAGAAATCGGTTTAAAATGATAAACTCACATTAGATGCCAGTTTTATTCTACAGTTGGACCACCTCATATAGTCCGGCATTTTGTGATCACATGACCAGACAAATACTGCTCGCTGTAGCTCTATAACATTCTCGTTATTGGACATTTATGTTTGCCAAATTATTTAAAAACCCATGCATTGGCAATGATATTCAGAGTGACTCTACATCCACACCAATAGGTGGCAATACCGAGTCCAAGACTACTGTTGTATGGCTAGCAAAATATACAAAAAATTATTTGGTGCACATTAAATTTGCGCATTTTGAAATGGGATTGTAACCTGAAACTGTGGGGATGTTAGTAACCCTGACAGGACGGCTCCAGAAAGCGTGGGGGGTCTGAGACGCCGCGGGGGATGGGCCGAGATTACAGGTTTAAGAAGTTGCCCTCAGGAATGCTTCAAAAGTGTCAGTGGAACATAAAACAGATAAAACCAAGAGTTATAATCACCCTTAATCCCTTAATGTTGGCCACTCTGAGGCCAAACCTGCCTCGTTCACACTTCACTAAATTAGAAGAGTAAAAACTAAAACTAATTTAGAAAACTAAAGTAGTTTTATTTATCGTACAGTGCCAATGAACTCCACGTGTTGAGCATAGACTGCTGTTATGTGATAAAGCATTGTATTATTGTTATCACGGTGCAGAAGGTAATTGTATTGCTCTTGATGGCACAGAGTGAGAGGACGCATTACTAATTGACTGCTGGTTTTGTTGTGTGTCGTTGTGTGGACAAATAAGGCCAAAGGCTCAGTTGGTACTCATTACATTGTCATTGTGAAATTACTAGGGCAATAGATACCAGATGTTTACATCTACTGTATTTAACTGCTCAATGTATCTGTGGTTGAGTTTCGTGCAGGTCACGTTTCCCAACTTCAGAAGAAATAAAACTATATTATATTTTGGCTGAATAAAATGAAGCTGATTTATAGCCATATCGTTTTGCATTTTGACATAATTTCCCTAACAATAAATCACATTAACCAAATTCTCAACACCACAATACATAAACATTGTATGTTATGTGGAAGCTTTTATTCATCATGCTAGTATTTGTACTGCCTTAAATTTGATGGATAACCATATATTAAATAAATATATAAATAAATAAATGTATTGAAATAATAAGTAAATGTGTCTCTTACAAAATTTATAATGCATAAATAAATAATCCAATAGGGCAAATGTCTTTATTGTTCACACATTTTAGCCCTTAATTTCTTTATTTTTATTCATTTATAAATGTATTAATGCCTTTATCATTTGTTTATGTATTTATTTAATTTATTTATTTATCCGTTTATTTGATTAATTCATTTAAAGATAGAAAAAAATCTGGATGTGTCTAGGATAATTTTCATTACTGTATTATAATAATGAGAATCCAACAACATCATTATGAATAGTGAGAATCATAAACTCGAAAGTAAAACCGGACATATCACAGTAATGAAAAATTATCAGGAAAATGAGCTGAATTGTCACGAACGTCTTAATGGTCTTATACATTGGCTTAATTTTCTTAATACAAAACTATTTATTTATTTTATTTGTTTTTGGGTTGTAATATGACACAGATATATTTTCAATAGATTCACCCACATAAGCATAATGATTTGTGATTGAGCTGTTTACTTGGGTTTTTGTTGTATGCTTTCAGTGGGAAGCTGATGGTCCGGTTTCAGTTTACCGTGTGTGTTTAAGCTCTCATCTACAACAGTGCGTATTATCTATTGAAAAGAAACATCACAAATGAGATCTCTTGTCTCCATTGATTCTCTAGACAGCAGTGAGATTAAATTCAGTCTTTTTTTAGAAATAAAAGAAAATGGAGACCGCCATGAAGTCTTCTGAACTGTGAGCAATACAGCTTTCCTCTGGGTACCAAAAGTGACAGAAATCTGTTTGAATAGCTGAACATGTGACTTCCGTCGCAAGCATCTGGTTACGCTCACACACAGATACAAGCTGTGTGAAAAAACACCTCCAAATGCTCACTCATGCAAACACATCAAGATAAGAAAAATCTAAATCTAAGTTTTGCTCATTACACATTGTTGGTTCATGCGATTTAATGCTTAATGTTAAAAATTTAAACCTAATTAAACCTTATTGTAAAGTGTTACCAACATTTTATACAAATAGTGTATTGTTAATAATGAATAACTTTTTTTTCTGTTTGGGTTATGTTTGTGTTAGCAATTATTATTAGCTCTGGAAAACTGAGGTCTAAGTCAAGTATGTCCTCATTAAGTGAACTAAATGGATGGGCGTGTGTGTGAAAGACGTAAATAGTGAGGGGACAGAAACTCAAGACAAGACACTCCTCCTACCTGGAGACGGGGGCGGAGCTTAGAGAGAGAGCGAGAGAGAGAGAGAGCTGCAGATGTGAGTGGGAAGTGCTGTCAGACTCTTGAGGAGTGTTAAAGACCCGAACACACTCACACACACACACACCTCCTGCACGTCTCTCTCAAAGGAGGACATTTCTGCATTCATGTGGAAGTAGCCGGCAAAGCCAGGAGGAATTCTGTATTTATGAGGTAAGAAAACTGTCCTCCGCTTGCTGGTTTGCAGTTGTAAATCAACCTGTTGTTCCTGAGCCGCTGCTGTGACCTCTGTGAGATCTCTGGGGCTCAGATTATTTTACATCAAGCCTTGTTCAGAGGGAAACTTTATTGCTCAGAGGTTTCTCTTTAATAGCTCGGGAGACTAAATGGAGGTCTTTGTTTAATTTCAAGCGTTGACTCTTTTTCAGATGTTTTTCCTAAAATATACACTAAATGAGAACAATAAAATGAATGTGAATGTAGCCTAGCTCATATAATTTGATTTTAGATGAATCGTGGCAAATCTGGGCACTGTTTGAGATATTGTTGAGATCTTTTCTGAGACACATCTGAGATTATTGAGTCTTTCTTAAAAGAAAAATCTGAGCAGTGCACTCAAGTCTCACATTGTTCTCCATTTAATCTTATTTCTTTATTCTCATTTCATAGAGTTGGGTTTTTAAAAAAATCTCCTTAGTGTTTTTTTAAACATAATTTTGGAGAAATAAAAAATTATACTACATTAAGTGTATAAAGGAACTATAAAAGGAATATGGAAAACATAGAACAAGATCTTTGAGTTTATAATCCAATTTTTAATGTTTAATAGCAAACTTTGTTATTTTAGAAAGTCTTAGAGAGGGTTGAGATCTCTTCTGACACTCCAGAGGAGACACAAGTGAGACTATTGGAGTCTTTTTCTGAAGAAAAATATGAGCAGTTCATTTAAGCAAACGCGTGGATAAAAGAAAATGTGATTTGAGAAGGATCAATTGAGATGTTTATAATGAGATGTTTGATGTTAAATTGCAAACTTTGCTATCTTGGAAAATCTGACCACAGTTTGAGATTTCTTCTGAAACTCCAGAATGGAGACCTTTTAAATATTTTTACTATTTTTTTCCAAACATCTCTCAATGAAAAATGAGACATGAACCCTAATATGACGAATAACTGATGATAGCGTGGGTCCTGGATTTAATTATGTTCCCGAGTGTTCAGAGCTACATTAATCATGCTTCTTAACAATGCGCTTTTCACTAAGTCCTTTATGAACTTGCTGTTTGCTTTTAATCTAACCAGATTTCCCTGTCGATCTGTGTTTAACTGCATTCGCTCTGCTAATGACCAGACTGCATGCTTTAAAGTCCAGCACAGACACAAAATCTGGTTATTATCCTATTCACTCAACAAAACCTTCTCAATCATTTTTCATTGTATACATGACTTGACCACTCAGAACACCCTAGCAACTGCATAGCAACGCATCCAGTCAGATATTGCAGATGCAGCACCTGTGGAATATGTGGTCACGTGAAACATTTCATGACTAATCAACTTCTTGTGACGTAGAGTCAAAGGCAGCAGGTCATGTTTTGAAATGCTGCAGCTCAGCTCTTTGTTAAAGTGGCAGTTCAGCACTTGGTGATTTAGCAAGCCGTTTAGGTGATGCTGATGTGATCTGCGCCATGTTACTGATGAGGAACAGCAGGTCCCAGTGCACAGCTGTACATTAGAGATGTGTGGGACATGGGAAGCGTTGCACAGGAGAGTGAGTTTCAGTAATGGTTGTAAGTCGAGGCACCTTTATAGTGCTTTATACTATTGTTTTAAAGCAGCTTTACAGTGATAAACGGATCGGGGACACAAACAGAATTCAATTCTGCTGTAAACAGCTTGAAAAAAACAATTGTAAACAGTCATTATTCAGCTGAGGTCAGTTCAGTGTTGATTCAGTTCTGCTCAGTGTAAAGATCATCAATAATTAAATCACTTCAGTTTAGCTGTAAAGCCAGCTCAGTCCAGCTCGGTAGTGTCAGTGCAGTCAAATCAGTAATATTGTTGAATATTAAATGTGTTTGTAGTTAATTAAAGTGGTAATCTAGAATGTAATAAGCTTCAACCACTAAAGACAAAATGTTGAGGTTTGATAAATAAATAAATAAATGTTACTATAATAAGTGTCAGAAATGTGCAAGTGTTCAATATTTGTATTTAAGAGGTCATGTCTTTGTGTACCTACTTTTTTGGGGACAAATTTGTACCCAGAAGGGACCAAAAACCTCCCTTTAGGGACGTCCTCATTTGTAAATCTGGAAGAATATTAAAGTAATTAACGGCTTTTTTAAATTGTAAAAATGCAGAAAGTTTTGTGTGAGTAGTATAGGGGTAGGGTTAGTGTAAGGGGAGAGAATATACAGTTTGTACAGTATAAAAACCATTACGTCTATGGATGTCTACATTTAGATAGCCAAGTAAACGTGTGTGTGTGTCACTGTACTACAGTGATAATTAACACGTCCTTATTATTGCTGCGTAAATAATCGAACGTTTAAGGTTCATGGTCTGTTGTAGTAATTTGTTAATGCTTTTACACTTTTAAATTGATGGGTGAGTAGAATAATGTCAACTCATTGTTCCCAGTCTTTGAAAATGCTTATTACGTTCATAGAGTAAACCTTACGCTCATTGTTTACAGTAAATGGAAGTTACTCTCATAATTTGCGCAGGGCATCATGTGGTGTAGGAAAAATGTGGAAAATACTAATGGTATATTTCAGAAAAACATGTCTAAGTCACATTAAAAAAAAAAATGTTTTGCATCATGAATGAAAGCGGGGAAAATTAAGATTGTTTTGCATTGTGACATTTTTATCCATAAGTCAAGAATTTGAATCCTTTGTTATTTTTCAAAAAACTTCCTTTGGAGAAATTAGATAAAATATGCATGTAAAGAAAATGAAAAAGAAAATGTGGAGAACATAGAAAAGTATATTTTAGAAGAATTTTATGAGAAATATTTAAGTTTATGATGAGATGTTTGACGTATAGTTACAAACTGGTATTTTGAAAAATCTGAGCAGTTTCAGACACTGATCTCGTCTGAAACTGTAGAGAGAAGGAAGTATAGACTTAAGCAAAAGTCTCATTTTGCTCATCATTTAACCTAATTTCTATCTAGAGAAACATAAAGGACGTATAAAAGGAAAGAAAATGAGAAGAATTTGATTGGTTCAAAATTAGATGTTTGACATTTATTTTTATATATATGTATATATGTATATATGTATATATATATATATATATATATATATATATATATATATATATATATATTAGTGCTTTACAGTAATAAGGATTTGGGGGAAATGCGCTTATCTTGATCTTAAATAGGTTTAATTTTCTGTATCATGCAATTTTTTCAGGTAAACTGTGACCTGGGCAAGCTCTTTTTCAGTTTTTCACTCATATCCCCATTGTAGTAGGAAACACATCATGGTCTTTTACTGGAACGAGATGACCAGTGTGAGTTTCATTGACCCCTGTGGTGACCACGAAGCATCATTGCTTTCTCTGGATCAATGTTGAGTAACACATGTGAGCTTTCTTTAAGGTTTGTGAAAGCTTTTGTATTTTAAGATCAACAGTTTCACCTTACATGCAAATCATTCACTTGGTTTGTATTCAGTGAAAACCTTCTCCCAGTTTCTCTCTATCGTTATCTGGATCTTTCTAGTTCTCTGCAACTTACTCTCTCATGACGTGTAAGCTTTCACACTTTATTGACAATCTCAGAAAGGTGTAAAAATATGTTCAAAAGTGTGAAGATTCCCAGATAACTCCACAAAAAGCCTTTGATCGCTCTCAAGGTCAGGTTAGCTTCTAGCCAAATCAAACCCATGCACTTAAATGTACTGTGTAAAGACCCAGATGATAAATGTTATAGAAACATTTTCCCAATATTCCATTTTAGAAATGGTATCAGAAACTTTAAAACGGACAGTTTTCTTAATGCAAGTAGAACATTAGCATAACATTTATAAAAATATTCTCCATTTCAATTAACATTTTAGTGTTTAACATTTACATTCAAATGCAATGTTTAATGGTGAATTGTGTTGCTGAATATGTACAAAATAATGCTTTGTCTAGGCAATACAATCCACAGTTATTTTGGGAAGCGGAAACTAGCAAAAGTTGTTTCAGCATGAAAAAGGTTTGCAAAGTTCCAAAGCACAAATCAGTCCGACACTGTTTCTGAACTCTCTGAAACACTTTGATTCTAGTCTTGAGTTTTCTTCCGGCAACGAACACGTTACAATATTACTCATTTAAATAAATCCCACCCAAGGCTTACGCAAAAAAAAGGGGGTCTGGTTGAGTTGAGTTAGTAGTGTGTTGAACCTCACGGTTATGGTAAGAAGCAGGTAATTTCCCAAACATGCGCGAAGCTCTTGACCAATCACAACACACTGGTCCAGTCGACCAATCAGAACACATTGTGCTTTTCATAAGGAGGAGCTTCATCGAGCAGGAACTAAACAGAGCATTACTGACAGACTGGGAAGAGGGGAAATGTAACAATGTCAAATATGCATTTATATTGCAGGGCTCCTATTGTACTTTTTTACTTTTTCAACTTTAGTTAGTGTGTAAGATCAAAGTCCACTCCAAAGGGAGATATTTTATTTAACAGAATCCACTTTCCAAGAACAACAACGAAAGGCTCATTTGGACTACCAACACGATATTTCCAGGCTTTATGAAGTCATAATGTTCCTCATTTAAATAATCCCTCAACTCATTTGTATGACCTTTTGTTAACATTGACAGGGTCTGAATCAGGTTTGAAATTGCCGCCATCCTTTATATTTGCACTAGAGCAGAACTCACAGTTATTGAGGCGCGGGACATTTCCCGAACACACGCTAAGCGCTGCCAATCACAACACACTGGGCCAGCTAACCAATCACAGCACATATCGTATTTCGGAAGGAGGGGCTTCATCGAAACCGGAACTAAACGGGACAGATTGGGGAGAGAGGAGCTGTAATAATGTAAAATATGTGAAAAATAATGTATTTTTTGAACAATCGAGCATGAAAGCATATTCTACTACACCCCAAAAACTAAATCAAGACTTCATAAAAGTGCTTAATAGGACCCCTTTGAAACTTATTCTAGGAGACCAATAACAAGACTTGGTAAAAAGGAATGTATTTATCATATTTAGGTTGTTGTTTCTGAAATAATTACTTAACACCATTTGTTGTAGCGTTCCAAAAGTGCAATTTATGAAACACTAATCTACTAGATTGTATTCTTATTATTTAAACGTTAGAGACAATTATTGTAAGAAAAGGGGGGGGGGGGGGGGGTTGTGTTTTTTTTTTACATACTTAGGTTGGTGTAATGTTTCTAAAATCCTTTCACTCAACCTCGATTGAGTTAATTCTTGGAGTGTTTATTTTTATTGCTTCAAAAATATTCTAAATGTGTATAAAATACTACTTCATCTAGGTCATTCACATTATTTGAACACTAGGAACCATTATTCTGGGAACCTTCTTATCTAGTCAAGTAAATAATCTTCTAGTAAAATTTTGTTGTACTGTACGTTTCCACAGGCCAGTTTTTTGTTATAGTTTGACAGAACATTCCAGAAAAATGTTTTAACACCTTAATTGTATTAACATTTTAAGCATTCTAGCTACAATGCTTTGTAATGTTCCAGATGTGTGTTGAATATATCCTTCCTTACCTACAAGAGCAGGTGCAGTTATTCTCCTGCTTTTCTTGTGGTTATTGAACAATATGAAAGAAAGATGAACCAACTGCAACTCCAATGTAAACAAATTATGGAAGAGACTGTAGATGTAGACCTTCCGTTCACATTGTGGTATAAGCATTCCTAGAAAGAATTAACATGACATAATCATAATCATCATAAACATAATCATTAAATGCTTTTATGCTCCACCTCCGAGAGTGGACCGCTTTACTCGGTGGAGAAAGTGATAGGTGTTTGGTTTTAGCATTTACTCATATGTCAGCTCCTGTCTGATTCAAGCAAGATGGAAAAGCAAAACAACCACAAACACTGAGTGCTTACTCAACACACAAGGACAACAAACAACATCCTCAAAGCATATAACTATCATCTGAAAATCTGCAAGGACTAGAAATTTTTGTCATTTGAGTTCAATTCAAAGTTAAAGACATGGTGCACATTTTCTGCGTGGTTATATGAATTTATTTCTTAATATAAAAAAAACACACCGTTTTGAATACATATCTTCTATGATGAATACGTTTTTTCATGAAATTTCTGAAGGAAAATGTTTTGTGAGATTTTTGGGCGTTCCATAAAAAATGTCAGGGTGGTACAACTGTTCTGATATCATAATAAAGAAAAAAAGCCCCTTTTGGGAGGAGGAGGGTGGGGGGGGTGAATTAAAGCGTTTTGTTAAATTTTGTAAAAACTTGAAAAACATTTGTCTGCCAAATTAAAGTCACGTGGTGCAACCATTATAAGAATATATTTGTATCTTTAAAATATATTTAAATGTTTGCTTTTAATCATGATAAATGTGAACAGTCACATCGTGTATTTAAGGTGAATTGAAAATATGTTCTTATGTTTTGCTTATGGATTACACCACATCACATATTTAGACTAAATAAATTTAAACTTCAAAACGAAATGAAAGTCAATATATAACACAAAGATTCAAACTTGGCACATTTAGGCTATTTTAAACTAGAATTTGAAAATAATTTTATTCATCTTGGACACTGTTTTTGTAAATGCTGAATATCAGATATCCTCAGATTTTGTTGTCTGGAACTTCTCTCCAATTTTAAACTTTTTTTGAATCTTCTCTCAAAGTGGTGAGTTTGTGAGACAAATTAAGTTATTTTTAAGGTGCCTTAATTTTTTTGAAGGCAGGTGATGCTTCTATTTTATTCCTCGCCTTAGCAGCTGCTGTTATTTTTATTCTACAAAATCACAGTTCAAGAAAAGGTTTAGTCTGTCTCTCATTTTCTCATGTCTCATCCTGACACCCTTTTCAGCTTTTCTCACAAAGCTCAGTTGTTTGATAATCTTTGATAATCTGAAAGAGCTTAGATCCCAATCCTCTGAGTTGTAACTTTGTTTCATCCTTGGTTCCCATGTCTTGACTGAAAAATCAATCTCCTATGGTACTTGGATTCACACGCATACTAATTGAAACACTTGTCTGGCCCAGGACACTGGCACAGACATTGTCTTTCTGCCTGATGTATTTAGGAGACTTTGCAGAATGTTGATGTTTTTCATGTCCCAAGGCTGTTTAGGTAATTATTTCGCAAAGCTCACATAATGAGAGAGTGAGTACGCTATGCTTAAGCGGGATTCACCCATATAAATATCCTCCCTTGGAAACCACAAGCTGTTGGCCTCTGTTGCTTAGTGCCGATACCCCAAAGTTCCCAAATGCACCACTGCTTGACTGGAGAAGTAACAGGACAAAATGTTGATTGGCAGTTTAATGTGTTACCAAATACGCCAAATGAGCAACCTGGCCGATTTGTTATGGAATATGTGTACTGAAAGTTTTATACTAAAATTCTTTGATGGCAAACATGAATGAGATTTTAACTTCCGGATCCTGACTGTTGTGTTCTTTTGGGTGCTCATCCACTCTCTTGGCGGGAGGTAACTCTTTATTATTATTTTTTTCAGTTTAATTGGAATAAAGCAGGCAGGGGGATGTCAAGAATGCATGCACTTCGCAATGCTCCCACACCAGGAATGTGTTGTTTCGCAACACACACATTCCACTAATGGTTTAGTCAGTGAATCAACTGTGAGGTTTCCCGCCACAGGGACTGGATGTGTCACCTAAAACTGCACATTCCAGACCTTTTGCAAACATTCCCTGAAACTTGAAAGGTCCAAATACAGACCCTTGACCTTGGGCAAAGAGGGAATGTGGATAGGTGATGAATGCTTATGAACTATCTTGGGTAGGAGTTGAATTTAACATGGTTTTTGAACAAACCATGCTCTACAGAGTAAAGATAGCATGGACATGGACAAGAGCATGGACACTTCAAATGTTTGGCTGTTTAACAACTGGAACTGTAAGCACGCTAAATCAAAGCACAATGTCAGTATGCTAGAAACCTCACTGAGAAATTCATGTCACTAATTTCTTCCTCTTCAAAGCAGCACAATTTGTCGGTTAGTTAAGATGGTTTGAGGAATCAAGTATAAACAGTTGTACAATATGTGTGAAGTTTTTTAAAAAACGGTTAAGGATAAAATACTGTATATATGTAAAAATCATTATTGCAAAATATTAAAATTGCAGATCTAAGTTTGAAAATGAGATAATCTTCCCTGTCAACCTCGCTAACTGACAAGTTGGTTAAGTGTGAAATACTTTATATGAAGATTATTGCAAACTATTGAAATTGCATGTCAACACCAAATTGATTTACTTTAAAACACCACCTCTAAATTGAAGAGCGAAAACAATCTAGATAAACTTGCTAGGTAACCTCACTGAATAGACTACCCCTTGGTCAAATATTAAATAAGTTTATTTAAAAAATATTGAAATTTCATCTGTCAGTTCATCTTTAGAGCACCACCAATTTTTTTTAAGATAAATAAAACTACAAAAAAGATCAGCGCTCCACTCAACCTCTCTAACTGACGAGTTGGTTGTTAAATCACTAGTAACCATCCAGACCCATCTCTAGTAAACGTTTATTATTTAAAGATTACAAAGACAAAGTTTTTTATTAAGAATAAAATACGTTATTGGATCATGCACAATGAATCCCTGAATGTATATATTAAAGGAAATTGGATTAACTTTGATTTCATGTGGACTTTAAATAAAGTTTCGCTTCAGAAGGAATTTGATGGTAGATGTACAGTTCGTGCACCTGTTCAAAAATGTCCAGGTCTTTACCGTCTGACCACAAGGGAGTTTGGTCTTGTTTTATTATAGCCTCTCATAGTAGGTGCACCTCTTCTGTCTTGCACTGAAAATAGGCCAATGCCCCAGGACTTCCTATGTTGGCAATCTGTCTTTTACACCTCAGGCTTTGATATTCACCGTTTAGATAAATCTGGAATGGAAAGCAAGTTTATATAAAGTGTGGAACACCGTTTTGAATTATTTAGCGGAGCAGGCATGTAAAAGAGTATTAAATAACTTATGAACCAGAAGACTCACGCTGTATGAAGCAAATTTAAGGAATAGAGATGGTAAAGTGGACACATACACTGGCTTTTGGAAAATTGGAAAAGCTGTTTAGTGATGTCGGTAAACAAGTTCTTCTGATTTCATTTCCTCTATGGAAAAACACATTTAATTGGGTATGACAAACTGCAAAGCTCCACACAAGAGAATATAATGTTTCAAAGCTGGTTTCTTATAGGGCTTGTTCTACAAGGCTCATACTATTTTCTCTGCAGATTCCCTTATGCTCTGCTTACACCTGGTTGGTTCCTCTCATGTGAAGTGAAAACCACCCACCTGTCTTTGTGACTGGAATTACAACCCATGCATTATGCTTATGTCTAACAGATTTTTTTCTTGTGGTCGCACACATAATTATTTTTCCAGATGGTTTCAAACCCAAGATTGACATTAATTTACGATCTTTTTGCAAAGTTGATTCGAAAGACCAAAATGCAACTTCCCATTGACGGCCTGACAAAAATGCGTGCCCACACACTTGCAGTCTTGTCTCTCTCTCTCTCTCTGTTTTTGAAGCCAAGATAGGGATTTCTGGGCAGTGAGCAGAGACAGCCTTGTTTGTTTTCCCAGGCTGCCTTTGTTTAGGTTAGAGGTGAAGCCTGGTCACTTTTGGTGCCCTCAACATTCCTCTGTCAAGAGGCGCTCATACCATTCATGCGGTCGGAGACATCTAGATATCTTTATCCTTAATTTATTATACAGTAAATCGTAAATGACTGGAAAAGTCATGGGCCCTCATTATATTGCTGTGGACTTGGAGGGACTTGTCAAAAAGTTTGAGACTATATTCTAAACTTATTTGCTAAAATGAAACGTCTCAGGTTACTATTGTAACCATAGTTCCCTGAGAACAGGGAACGAGACGATGCGTCGATCGACGCCATGGGAACGCCCCCAGCGTGACTGCGTCTGAAGCATCTATGTCAACTAGTCCAATGGAAAGAATGAGTGTCACGGGCGGGTGACGTCATGACCAGGAAATGATAAAAGCACATCCGGTGCAAACCGGCATTAGCTTCGAAAATTGCCGAAGCAAGCCGATCACAGGGATGCAGGAAGTATGGCAGGGTGACGCATCGTCTCGTTCCCTGTTCTCAGGGAACTATGGTTACAATAGTAACCTGAGACGTTCCCTTACGAAGGGAACTCAACGATGCGTCGATCGACGCCATGGGAACGAGAATACCCAAAGCGCCAGAATTCCAAGTACCTGAGTGTTAGTCTGTTGTAACTAAGCACTAAGCACCTGAGAACCTGGGGCAGCATCCAGGTCCAGGCAGTAAAACCTAATGAATGTGAGCGGTGAGGACCAGCCTGCCGCATCACACACGTCTTGAAGAGAAACTCCAAGTAATAAGGCTTTAGAGGCCGCCATACCCCTCGTAGAGTGAGCTCTGACCGCCAAAGGACACGGCTGGTCAGAGTACTCGTATGCAAGTGAAATAGCCTCAACTATCCACTTACTAACCGTCTGTTTAGAAGCAGGAAGACCCTTCTCAGGTGATCCAAGCAAATAAATAACTGGTCGGACTTCCTCATTGAAGATGTCCGATAAACATAAGTATCCAGTGATCGCACTGGACACAAGAGGTTCAGCCTTTCCTGGTCCGCAGGGTGCCACGAAGGAAACGTGAAATCAGGGGGTCTCGACCCAACGATGTACCCCCCACAGGGCGTGGTAAGCCGCAATGGCCGCCACGTAGACCTAAAGCGTGGAAGGGCATAGACCTGACGTAAAGCGCTCCTGCAGGAACTCGAGTACTGTGTTCACAGAACAGTTAACCGGATCCCACTGATGTCGGTGACACCATACAGAAAAAACTTTCCATTTAAGCGCATATAGTTTCCTAGTAGCTGGAGCTCTGGAGCTTAGAATGGTCTCAACAACCTTAGTTGAGAGACCACTCTCTATGAGTTGGGCCCCCTCAGAGGCCAAACCCACAGGTTCCAAATCTCCGGTCGGGGGTTTTGAAATATTGTGCCCCCGGCCTGAGACAGAAGGTCTCTCCTGATCGGGATTTCTCCAAGGGAGGACCGTCTAAGAGATGGATCAGCTCCGCAAACCAGATCCGACTCGGCCAGCGTGGTGCTACTAGCAGTAGGCTTATTCCGTACTGGCGAACTTGCTCCAGAACTCCTGGGTGCAGAGCAACAGGGGGAAATGCGTACAGACGTAGCCTCGGCCACGTCTGCACCATAGCATCCAGCCCAGGGGGCTGGGTGAGTAAGGGAGAACCAAAGTGGACAGTGCGTCGTATGCTGAGACGCAAACAGATCCACCTCTGCTTGGCCGTAAAACTCCCAAATAATCCCCTGGCCTCAGCTCCTGCCTCGACAGGATGTCTGCTCCAATATTTTGGTCCCCAAGAATATACACTGCCCTCAGGGAGAGTACCTTCCCCAGAGACCACAGGAGGATCCTCAGACCCCCCTGACGGTTCAGATAAGAGACCACCGATGTGTTGTCTGTACGGACGAGCACATGATGACCCCTCAGGTCTGGGAGGAATTGCTTCAACGCATTGAAGACAGCCATCATCTCCAGGCAATTTATGTGCCACGAGAGATGATGACTCTTCCACAGACCCTGAACCGAGCGGCCTTCCATTACCGCTCCCCAGCCGGTGAGGGAAGCATCTGTCGAGATAGTAACTCGATGGCAAAGAGCTCCAAACACCGGACCCTGGGTTAAGAACCAGTGCTTCCTCCATATAACTAAGGCACGAAAGCAACGCCGCGTGACCTTGATCATACGAAGTGGGTTTCCCCTCGGGGAGAACCCTCTGGTCCTGAGCCACCACTGTAAAGGCCTCATGTACAGCAGGCCAAAAGGTATCCCGTTGGACGCTGCTGCCAAAAGACCCAACAGTCTCCCGAACTGTTTTACAGTGTGTGACTGGCCTAGCTTCAGCTCTTTTGTGGCTGACAGGATAGCAGCTACACGAACGGGCGATAGGGTGGCCCGCATCGTCACTGAATCCCATACCACACCAAGGAAAGTGGTTCTCTGTACTGGAGAAAGCACACTCTTCTTGGTATTGAGCCTCAACCCCAACATCTGCATATGAGCGAGAACGACACCTCGGTGCCGAACCGCCAACTGCTCTGATTCCGCTAGAATCAGCCAGTCGTCGATGTAGTTCAGAATACGTATGCCCTGCAGCCTGAGCGGGGCTAGAGCTGCATCTACGCATTTCGTGAACGTGCGGGGTGATAGAGCTAGACCGAAAGGAAGTACCCAATACTGGTATTCTTTGCCCCCGAAAGAAAACCTTAGGAACCTCCTGTGCTGAGGGAAGATGGAGACATGGAAGTAAGCGTCCTTCAGATCTATCGTGACAAACCAGTCCTCGGATCTGATTTGAGTCACGATCTGTTTGAGTGTCAGCATCTAGAACTTGAGTTCCTGTACTGAACGATTTAACAGACGAAGATCTAAAATGGGACGCAACTCTCCATCCTTTTTTGGAACAATGAAATAACGGCTGTAAAAACCCGACCTCGGTCGGGTGAGTACACCTGTTCTATAGCTTCTTTCGCTAACAGGGCCTTTACCTCTTGCTCCATTACCAGAGCCTGCTCGGGATGCACCACTGTGGGCAACACCCCGCTGTAACGAGGAGGACGTGAACCAAACAGGATTCTGTATCCTTTCTCTACAATCTGCAGGACCCAACGAGAAATATTCGGCAGAAGCTTCCACGCTGCCAGAAAATTTACTAAGGGAACCAGCCTCTCGAGGCTGGTCTCTGGTGTTAACGAGACAGCCAGTCCCGGAGCCTGAAACATAATGGCAGGAACTACCTGAACTGGCTGCTCTAAAACCCCCCTCAGAGGGCGCGAAACCGATGCAGTGCCGCAGCATAGCATCAGCGACTCGCTGGAGACCGCTGCGCCCCGAAGCACCAAGGGTGACGGGGTTGGCAGAACGGTCCCGTGAGGACCCCGAAGTGGAACGGGCACCGTATTCTGAGGTGTACACCGCTCCACTTCGGTCGGGGCTGTCCTCACAGGTCTGACGCCAGTGACGTCAGGACCTCTTTTTTTTTTTTTTTTTTTGAGCCGAAGTCTTCTTCGCCTGAAGAACGGTCCTCAGATCCGGCTTCGACTTAGAAGACTTCGACTGAGAGTGTTGCGCCTGTTTCCATTGTTTATGTGGAGGTGCACGAGACGAAACACTCTCTTTCTGTTGCACATGATATGATGAGCTCGACGGCTGGGTCTGCTCACGCCCAGCAGCCCCAGGGGGCTGGACACGGCGAGGGATAAACTTTTTAAAAGCGTCAGCTTGCTTCTTAGACTCCTGAAATCGTTCGACGACCGCGTGGACTGCGTCGCCAAAGAGACCAGAAGGTTCAAGCGGAGCATCTAATAAAAAAGCTCGATCTTTTTCTTTAATCTCTGACCGATTTAACCATAAGTGTCTCTCAGTAGCTACCAAGGCTGCCATAGACCGCCCAATTGCTCTGGCGGTCTCCTTAGTAGCCCTGAGAGAAAGATCGGTAGCACGACGAAGTTCTCGAATATCGTCATGAGTAATTCCCTCACTACTATCCAGATCCCCCAGCAGGTCAGCTTGATACGCCTGTAGCACTTTTTTGCCATTGTATGCAGACATGCTCCAGCTTGACCTGCTGCCGTATAAGCTTTGCCCACTAAAACCGAGGTGGCTTTAAGCGGTCTAGTGGGCAAAGCCGAGGCTTTCAGGGACGATGCGGGACCAGGCGAAAGATACCTGTTTTTTATGCTAAATTCTGTTCCGCCTGGGGCATCGCCTCATAACCATACTCTTTTAGCCCTCTTATTCTCGAATAAGTGTTAACTTGAGGGCTAAAAAGTCGTGAAGAGTAATGTTTATTCCACGATTTCGATATTTCATTGTGAAGATCAGGAAAAAAGGGAAGCTCTCGTGGTGGAGATAATGTAGTGGATGATAAAAAGCGCTCATCTAATTTACTTTTAGGACGAGCGCCTTTATTCTCAGATGGCCATACAATATTTATTTATTTTTTTTACAGCCCGTGACATAACATCCACCAGCTCATCATATGCTGGGGAAATAAATTGTGAATCTTTTTCCCCCCTGTGTGTGCTTTCACTCTCCATACTCATAACATCGACCTCCTCGGAGGAAGAGCATTGAAGTAATGGAGGGCTCTCTCCCCGGGCGGAAGAAACCGCAGAGCGTGCTTCCGACACCGGGGGGAGAGCGCTGGATCTTCCGGGTAAGGAAGGAGAAAAGGCCAAGAGACCCGTCTCCAACCCCTCCGAAAGATCCTTCCGCGATCCCCAGGAATGCATTCTCCGCGCCGCATCGGCAGACGCGGGTCCTGATCCCTGAGGATCGCGAGCCTGCCCACTCTTTACATCAAAGAGTGACAGGCGAGAGCGGAGCATGCGGAGCGGTATTCGCATTTCACAGTGTTGACACTCAGCCTCCTCGAAGGCTGAGACCGCATGCTCCACTCCCAAACAAATGACACAAAGCTCGTGTGTGTCCCCACCCGTTAAATAACGCGGGCAGGGAGGAACACACTGCTTGTACACTTGTTTCGCCATAACGTTTCCGAATAAATTGCAACAGACAACAATAAATAGACAGAGACAGTATAACACAGATCGCTTGCTGAGGCAACAGAAGCTAATGCCGGTTTGCACCGGATGTGCTTTTATCATTTCCTGGTCATGACGTCACCCGCCCGTGACGCTCATTCTTTCCATTGGACTAGTTGACATAGATGCTTCAGACGCAGTCACGCTGGGGGCGTTCCCATGGCGTCGATCGACGCATCGTTGAGTTCCCTTCGTAAGGGAACTACATTTGTGAGGGAGAACATTTTACACATTTTTGTTACAATACAGTATAATGTAAAACTCCGTTTAGTACCACTAGTAGAGCAGAAATTATGCACTTCAGTTCAATTTATAGTAATGCTGCTTTTAATATAGCTACTCCTCAACACATGGTCCAAGAGCTGTAGGCTACAGGACTGTGGTGGATCATATATTATAAAATAAAGTCTTGTTTTTTGTCTGTGATGTTGTTCTTGTTAGCTTTGTGTGTCCTCATTAGCTGTGTCCTTTATGGTTTGTATTGTTGGGAAATGTGTTTAGAATTTGTCTCAAAAACATATCTGCCAAAGTAATGTACTGTAATGTATAATTCAGCAACGGAACTGAATAGTGGTGTTTTGTCCTGTGACTATGCCGTCTCAGTCACCCAGTTGCCCTGCTGTGGGGCTCTGCAACCGGAACCGAACAATGAACAGGGCTCGCTAGGCTAGTCACATCCTCTAGAGCACTTGCGTTCTTACTATCCTCAATTAAAGTTTGGATGCATGTCTCAAATGCAGAGAAATAGTCAGGTTGACAGAAGAATTAAGCATGTGTGAAACCCTCAGGGTTGACAGAGGAGGCTACACTAAACATGTAGGCAGTGATAGGGATAATAACAGGAGATGACATGACTCACCGTGTTTGTTGACTGATTTCGACTTACCAAAGTAGTTTGAACTCATAAAAATGAGTGTAAGAGAAAAAAAATACTGTAAATAGATGAAAAGTTAACGGCTAGTGAAATGCTAACGCGTTGTGCTAGCGATACCGATTTAGATTAATAGAATCAGAATCAGAAAGAGCTTTATTGCCAAGTGTGCTTGCACACACAAGGAATTTGTTTTGGTGCTGAGGCTTCCAGTGGACATATACAAATACAAATACAACAAGAAACATAATACTACAAATTATAAGAATAAAGAATAAAAATATAAAAATATAAATATATGGGAATAAAAGTATCACAGTTGGGTTTAGTCAGAATAGACATTTCCAGATTTACAGATTATGAACATATTTACAGTGTTTTGAATATTATAAATAAATAAATCTACATATAATTATCACCTGAGTTGTTGGATATTGCACTAAACAGTGGGAGTATTGCACTTAAGGCATATGCC
The DNA here is from genome assembly GCA_026230005.1 of Gila orcuttii. NCBI lineage: Eukaryota > Metazoa > Chordata > Actinopteri > Cypriniformes > Leuciscidae > Gila > Gila orcuttii. The sequence goes on from JAPDVR010000025.1 coordinate 23,230,399, forward strand.
TTGGGAGGTGTGTTAACTGTTCAGGAGGGAAATGGCCTGTGGGAAGAAACTGTTCCTGTGCCGAGATGTTCTTGTGGCCAGTGATCTGAGTCGCCGTCTTGACGGTAACAGTTCAAACAGGAGGTGTCCAGGGTGAGTGGAGTCTGTGATGATTTTACCTGCTCTCTTCCTCACTCTGGAAGAGTACAGGTCCTGGAGGGTTGGCAGGGGGGCACCAATGATCCTCTCCGCAGTCCGGACTGTCCGTTGTAGTCTCCTGATGTCTGATTTGGTAGCTGAACCAAACCAGACAGTGATGGATGTGCATAAGACAGACTCAGTGACGGCTGAGTAGAACTAAATCAGCAGCTCCTGTGGCAAGTTGAACTTCTTCAGCTGGCGAAGGAAGTACAGTCTCTGCTGGGCCTTTTTCACAGTGGAGTCAATGTGATTGTCCCACTTCAGGTCCTGAGAGATGGAAGTGCCCAGGAACCTGAATGACTCCACTGCTTCCACAGTGCTGTTCATGATGGTGAGTGGGGGAGTGCTGGGCTGTTCCTCCTGAAGTCCACGATCATCTCCACTGTTTTGAGCGTGTTCAGCTCAAGGTTGTTATAACTGCACCAGACAGACAGCTGTTCAACCTCCAGTCTGTAAGCAGACTCGTCACCGTTCCGGATGAGACCGATGACAGTGGTGTCATCTGCAAATTTCAGGAGCTTGACAGAGGGGTCTTTAGAAATGCAGTCATTAGTGTACAGGGAGAAGAGCAGTGGGGAGAGAACGCACCCTTGAGGGGCGCCAGTGCTGGTGGTGAGAGTCCTGGATGTGTGTTTCCCCAGTCTCACTCGCTGCTGCCGGTCCGTCAGGAAGCTGGAGATCCACTGACAGATCGAGGATGGTATGGAGAGCTGGGTCAGTTTGGCTGTGAGAAGGTCAGGCATGAGTGTATTGAAGGCCGAACTGAAGTCCACAAAGAGGATCCTTGCATAAGTCCCAGGTCTGTCGAGATGTTGCAGGATATAATGCAGTCCCATGTTGACTGCATCATCCACAGACCTATTTGCTCTGTAAGCAAACTGAAAGGGATCCAGCAGGGGTCCAGTGATGTCCTTCAGGTGGGCCAACACCAGTCTTTCAAACGGCTTCATGACCACAGACGTGAGAGCGACAGGTCTGTAGTCATTAAGTCCAGTGATTTTGGGTTTTTTGGGGACAGGAATGATAGTGGAGCGTTTGAAGCAGCAGGGAACTTCACAATGCTCCAATGATCTATTGAATATCTGCGTGAAGACCGGGGCCAGTTGGTCAGCGCAGGCTTTTAAACAAGCAGATGAGATGCCGTCTGGGCCTGAGGCTTTCCTAGTCTTCTGTTTTTTGAAGACTCTTCTCACGTCCTCCACACAGACCTTAAGCTCAGGTTGGATGGCAGGAAGGGGGAGTAATGGGAGTGCAGGAGGTGATGGTGAATGTGTGAAGTGCAGATCAGACCGGGTGTGTGGTGTGAATGAGGGCTTTTCAAACCTGCAGTAAAATGAATTTTAATTGTCAGCCAGGTGTTGATTGTCCACAGATCGGGGGGATGGTGACTTGTAGTTGGTGATGTTCCTCAGGCCATTCCAGACTGATGATGGGTCGTTGGATGAAAACTGTTTTTTCAGTTTTTCAGAGTAGTTCCTTTTAGCAACTCTGATCTCCTTTGTCAATCTGTTTCTGGCCTGGTTATACAAGATTTTATCCCCACTTCTGTAAGCATCCTCTTTGGCATGATGAAGGTGTTTGAGTTTCCCAGTAAACCATGGTTTATCATTAGTAAATGATAAGAATGTCCTGGTAGGAATGCATGTATCCTCACAGAAACTTATATATGATGTTACAGTATCTGTGAGCTCATCCAGATCGTTGGTAGCAGCTTCAAAAACAGTCCAATCAGTGCAATCAAAGCAGGCCTGTAGATTCTGCTCTGCTTCATTAGTCCATCTTTTTACAGTCCTTATTACAGGTTTAGCTGATTTCAGTTTCTGCCTGTAGGTCGGTATTAGATGAACCAAACAGTGATCAGAGAGCCCCAAAGCTGCTCGTGAAACGGAGTGATACGCATCTTTTATTGTGGTGTAACAGTGGTCGAGTATATTACTGTCTCTGGTGGGACATGTAACATGTGGTCTGTATTTTGGTAGTTCACGGGAAAGATTTGCTTTGTTAAAATCCCCAAGAATGATTAAAAGAGAGTCTGGGTACCTTTGTTCCGTTTCCGCTATTTGTTCAGCCAGCTGTTGTAGCGTCGCGCTCACGCACGCGTCTGGAGGGATGTAAACATTCTCGAGAATGAAAGAGGAAAATTCCCGAGGCGAGTAGAAGGGTTTACAGTTTATGAAATGTGCCTCTATATTAGGAGAGCACATCTTCTTCAGTGTTGTTACATCTGAACACCAACTTTCGTTAATGTAGAAACACAATCCACCACCTCTTGTTTTCCCCGTTAGCTCCGCGATGCGATCCGCTCGGAACAGCTGGAAGCCCGGCAGATGTATTGCGTTGTCCGGTATGGCTTCACTCAGCCAGGTTTCAGTGAAGCACAGAGCAGCAGAGTTTAAAAAATCCTTGTTAGTGCGGGTGAGGAGAAGTTCATCCGTTTTGTTAGGAAGGGATCGGAGATTCGCGAGATGAATACTGGGTAGTGCAGTGCGCAGGCCACGCTCGCGGAGTTTAACCAGCGCGCCGGCTCGCTTCCCGCGTTTGCGTCTGACCGCGCGTTTGAACAACACCGCTGCCCCTCTGACGAGAATGTCCAGCAAAACGTCAGAATAATCAAAAACTGTAGAAAAGGTTTCTGGTGTGTGTTTCCTAATGTCCAGTAGTTCGTCTTTGGTGAAACTGATAGGAAAAGAATGACTAAACGCAGAACATACGAACAAAAACAACACAATAGCTGGAGAGCTCCACACCGAGGCAGCCGTCTGCGGTGCCATCTTGAAGGCAACCTTCAATAGCTAGCGATGTCAGATTAATGTGATGTATTTGGCAATATAAACAACAAGGAATGATAGAGATTCAAAAGAAAGCTATACAGAGCTACAAACACAAACCACTCAGCAGCGAGGCACACAGGAACCGGTCTTACATGTCTAAAAATGTCTGGGTAAAATATGAGCAAATCTATGGTTGAATTTATGAAAACAAACTGTTTTTGGATGAACATTTACCAATGAATTGTTAACTATAAGACCAGTAAATAAAAAAAAGTTAAATTTTTACTTCATGTTCCCTTTAACATATCTGTCTGGATCAGGAAATTAGACAAATTGCAGAGTTATGGACTATGTTCAGTTTCTGATTGTGTTTGTGCTGGCAACAAGGCAATTATGAAAGAATGTCTGTTCAGGTTATGGATGGAGACTCTCAATGCACGCTGATCCGGCTGTAACTCATGTGTGAAAGCAATGACATATTTATAGGTGCATGTTTGTTCAAAGAAGACTAATCAGTTATTCAAAGAGGAAATGAGTACAAAAATTTTAACCACCAACTGACTCATCTGTAATGTTGTTGAAGGGGGGGCATGTTCAGAACTTGCCTGGAGTTGTTTGATGGTTATTTTGATGCAGAAGTGTGAGTGGGATTTCCATGAATGGATGGGACAGTATGGTTGTTACAGAATTATGCAGCCAGCCATGCATTTTTTGTGCTAATTAGTTTGTCCACAAGCTGGCCACACTGGCCCTGTCGCAATTTTCCTTCCATTGCTGACATATTTCCCATTGAAAAAGGAAGATGAAGAATAACCATTAGTCTTTAGTTTACATCACAGCTATGGACAATGATTAGCTACTTATTGCTAGTCAGTTACAGATGGTGTTTGGGGGTGGAACACTGTGATTCTAGAGTGTATTTTATTGGTCAAATATTGGGACATGCCTACAAATGTAAGGTGATGTCATCAATATTTTTGGACTGAGCAGAACACGGACGAGCAAAGTCAAGTCACCTTCATTTATATAGCGCTTTTAACAATATAGATTGTTTCAAAGCAGCTTTACAGTGATAATAGGAAATGAAAGTAACAGAGATTGTTTTGGCTTTATAGCAGCTCTAGAATAAAGTTATTGTCTAGCTAAAGTTAGTTTTGATTGATTCACTTCCGTCGCAACGATCATTAATTATTAACTTAGGGGCAGCTAACACGACACCGTTCTAACCCCGGGCGCTCAATTGCACAGAAGGACGTGAAGGACTATAATGCGTTAAGAGCTCGCTCAAGTACTGGGGAGCTAAACCATTTAGTACTTTGTAAGTAATCAGCAATATTTTAAAATGTATACGATGTTCAATGCAGTGTTGACAGAACCGGCTAATATGGTCATACTTCCTGGTTCTGGTAAGAACTCGAGCTGCTGCGTTTTGGACCAGCTGTAGTTTGTTTATTAAGCGTGCAGGGCAACCACCCAGTAGAGCATTACAATAATCTAGCCTTGATGTCATGAACACATGAACACAAAGTATACCTGGGGTTTCAGGTGTGCACCTAAATGGCCAAATATACACAAAAATATTTCATAAATATTATTTACATAAAGACAGTCAGTTATGTTTTAAGTGAATAAACAGTATGGAAAGAAATCGGATGCGTGTCATTATATAAGATCCATGCATTCAGTCTTAAAGTCCCCCTGGTGAAAATCAAGCTTTTAATGTTTTTGTCTCTGTGGTGTTTTTAACACACCATGTGCAGACAAACCATGTGCAAATTCATAAGTAAACACCATTGCTGAGTATTTTCTCCTTAAAACTGCAGTGAACCAAAGACAGTCTCAAAAACGCGGTTTGAAATTGCTGGTGTTTTTGACGTCACAAACTACCTTGTAACCAATCAGGTCAACGTGTGATCGTCAACGAGTGGATCTCTGAGCTGGTGTGAGTGAGTGGAGGCGGGGCTCATTTGTATATTCATAGAAATACCTGCTACTGTCTGTGTCATTAATGTTAGACAAAAGACAAAGACGAAACCACTTACTGCTCTTGATTGAATAACTTCAGTAGTTTTAATAAGAATCAATGTATATTTAATGCATACAGTGAAGGCTATGCAGTGTTTAACTCAGGCTTTAATGATTGTTTAATGCAATACTGTGTTTTAAATTGTGCAAATTGATAAGTCCATAGTCTAGATATTTAGTACATAGTACATCTCAAAATTTGGAAGATTGCGATTCAGATCGTGAATTGTGATTGTTTGTTATAAGATTGTGATAGGGAATTTTGGGAAGATCTCCCACCCCTAGTCTGTTTATTTGTTTTATTTTCTATTTTAAAAATACCATTTTCTAGAGATGTTGCTGATGCATCACTGCTGCTGATTGGAGATGCCATCCTAATAAATCACTGATTGATCCATAATGAGTCGAGACAGTAATAATTCTCCACACACACCCATGACACATTCCCTGCTTCCTCAGCACCTCATTCATTCAGTGATCGACTGTTGAGGAAACATTCAATCAAAGCCACACAACAGCTGACAGTGAGAACCGTACCACCCTGCCCTTGTATTTTACAACTGTTTTGTTTAAAGCTCCAGAAAAATTAGAAATGTTTTTTGTGGTAGGGTAAAAACAGATGTTTTCTCACTCAGGTATTTTGTAAGAAAGAGCAGTTGTTGTGCATAAATGGGGGCTGAAGATGAAGTGCATCATGGGATATATGTACATTAACAACTGCAGCAGAAAACGCTGGCCTTATTGCATGTGATACAAATGGCCTTCTGTGTCGGTTCATATGAATAAAGGTATGAAATTAACACCCATGAGCCAAATAGTTGCTTAGCGTGTTGCTAGGGTGTAAAATATATATATATATTTTCTGTTAGAACGGTGTCGTGTTAGCGGCCCCTAAGTTAATAACTAATGCGACGGAAGTGAATCAATCAAAACTAACTTTAGCTGGACAATAACTTTATTCTAGAGCTGCTGTAAAGCCAAAACAATCTCTGTTACTTTCATTTCCTATTATCACTGTAAAGCTGCTTTGAAACCATCTATATTGTTAAAAGCGCTATATAAATGAAGGTGACTGGACTTGATTTTACTTGTTTTGGGTTGTTGTTAACACGTTTCTATGTAGTTGATGGGGTGTCTTGGTAATTGCTTGGTGGTTGCTAGGAAGTTTTGGGTTGTTAACACGTTTCTATGTGGTTGATAGTGTGTTCTGGGCAGTTGCTAGGTGGTTGCTATGGTGTTTGGTTGGTTGTTAACAAATTGCTAGGTGGTTGCTTGGGCGTTTTGGGCTGTTAACATGTAGCTATGCAGTTGATATGGTGTTCTGGGTTACTAGAGTGTAGCTATGGTGATTGGTTGTTAATACGTTAATTGTTAATAAGTTGTTCTGGATAATTGCCATTGTGTAGCTATGTGGTTGATAGGATGTTCTGGGTAGTTGCCTATCCTTTCAAGTTATGGCTCTGGTTCCTCGTTTAATGTCTTTTGAAGTTTTTCATCAGCCAGGCCTGAGCTGTTTGGAAAATATCTGCGCATTTGCACAGTTTAAAGGGGTCATATAATGCCATTTTTGTACAAGTTAATATGAATCTTTAGGGTCTAAATGAAAACTTTGTACACATACACTCACTTCTGTCACTAATTGTAATAAAACATACACTCACTTCTTCTGGAGGTGCAGCAGGAAAACGAATAGTTGGTACCGATTTCAAGACCAGCTTCTTAGCAAAACCAGATTTACACTGACCCTCGTTTATAAAGCAGTCTGATGAGAAATGATTAGCACAAACATAAAAGCAATTACGTTGTGAATATTCCCTTCAACAATAAAACTCAGCCACTGCATCTTCAGCGGTTCGAATTTAGGAACATTAAAATGACTGCTGTGTTCCTTATTACAGCCAAGAACAGAACACCACAATCGCTTAGACGCCATTCTGCTCCAGTATATCAACAATGGTGGACTACGATGACAGCTTGCTCAGGGCGAGTCTGTGTTGAAACGCTGCTGTCAATTAACAATCGTGGGAGGGGCGTCCAATCTAGTGATGTTACAAGATCGAACAGCTCAATTTGAGGCAGGGGAAAACATATAAGGAGATTAAAACAAAAACACTGGATGGATTTTTATCATTATATGATGGTGGTGTACAGGCACTGCCACCACATTTCAGTACAATCAACTTGTAAAAGTGCATATACCATTATATGACCCCTTTAAGGTATCATTCATGTCTGTAGCACAAGAAGTTTAATTCTTAAATAAAATAAGCAATATACATAGTCTTCGTGTGTAACGTCAATTTTGCCTCATGAATTATTTGCACTTTTTCGCTTTCACATTTTGTGTAGTAAACAGCTGAATTGCTAAAAGAGAGCACAGCTCTCCTCCCTTGTGGGGCAAGATGGTGTTTACGTGCTTCATTCTGCAGATGTGCTTGTGTGAATCTACTCAATCTCCCCCGAGAGCTTCACTCTTCTAACTGTCTAATACATTTACACTGATTTATTAATAGCAACTTCACACAGTAGTGTTTAGATAAGAACAGCTGGCTAAAAAACTCTGCATCAAGAGAAAGCACCACGCCTGCACAATAACAGCGCGCTTGTTCCTCAGGACATATTCCCAACAGCCCGCAAAACATAAAGAGGATGATGAGAGAGAGGAACGGGATCATTCCAGTAATCATAGCTTTTGGAGGCGGCGCTCAGAAGGGAGGAGACGGGGATGTTTTAGATGTGTCTGGGGTGGGTCTGCATTTCTGAAGCAGTGGGTCTGGACATGTGCGAGTGATTGTGTTTTAAGATGGAAGTTGTCGACGCAGATCCACCCAAATCTCAAATGCAAGCCTGTTGTGAGTCAAATCACAATGCTAAAATATATCTTTTTCTGTTGTAACACTAATACAGTGAACATAAGACGAACTGTCCGAGTTTGGCACCTGTTGATTCTCCTGCGCTTCATCTTTCACATTCCAGTACTTTATTGGCATGGTCACTTCAGTGGGCTGCGTTGAGGAGTTTACCCTGAGGCCACGGACCTGATTTAGTATGAGCCTGTTAGAGGTACAGGAGACAAAAGGAGATTTGTTTTCCTCTTCGCTCCGCTCACGTGGCCAAACAAGGTGGCATTCCTCTGCTTCAGTGTGGATGAAAATGCTTCAGTGCATTCAGAAACATTTCAGAGTTTTTGAAGAACAGAAAATCAGACGATTAAGAGATTTACAAGAGCAGGTGGAAAGAAAACCGATATCAAGTTTAGGACTTGAGTTTAGGAGTAACTTTTTTACCTGCACTACTAATAATCTGGCTCTGTTTACACCTGGTATTAAAGTGCGTTTTGGTCAATTGGATTACAAGTGGACGACACAAAATACAGGTGTAAACAGGGTCTAAAACATTTTGAGCTTGTCTACTTTCGTTTCGACCACTTCCTGAGGTAGTCGAAAACACATTAGACCAGATTTCTTATAGTGTAAACACTCATGTGGTCGAATGTGTTCGAACAGCCACAAAAGACCGTCTTCTCTCGGCCTACTGACCTAGTGTAAGCATTATGGGAAGCGCTAGCCAGACGGGATTTAAACTTTGTCGCCTGAAGACCTAAGTTTGGATTAAAGACGAAAAATGTACCAAGCATGATGTTCTCTCACCATTCCTGATTTCTAACACACTCACAGCGTTCGGCTGGTATTGCGGCTGTCAGAGCAGAAACTAAAGCTGCTGCTCTCCGTACGTTTTCTCTGTTTCTCTGGTTTCGCTGTTTTCTCCGGTCGTGTTCATATGTAAATTGTGTGAGCTTATTTCATCCATTAGATCGAAAGATCTGAAAAAACCTGTACATTTCCCCGCCCATAGACCCTGCCCTCGAAGAAATCAGGACAGAAGTGGACAAAAGAGACGGATTAAAACACCAGGTGTAAACGGGATTGTGTCTCCCTCGTCTACTTGTGATCTGATCGACCAAAACGCATCTTAATACCAGGTGTAAACAGAGCCTGTGTTGTTGTAAAAACTCAGTCATTACACCGTTTGTGGCCTAAATGTCAAATGACTCGTACAAGTTGGTGTGCTTTGGCTGGTTTCTAATTATTTATTTAGATGGCTCAAATGCCAAGTGGCTGCTTTCAGAAACACTTTGTCACACTTGATTGTGTTTCTGAATGTAAAAAATAGTTGGGTGAATGTCATTAAAGCATGTCCATTTCAGCCCACAATCAAAATGAGAAAAGTATTAGAAAAATTGGGGAAGGTTTTGAAGGATTGTGTGTGTGTGTGTGTGTGTGTGTGTGTGTGTGTGTGTGTGTGTGTGTGTGTGTGTGTGTGTGTGTGTGTGTGTGTGTGTGTGTGTGTGTGTGTGTGTGTGTGTGTGTGTGTGTGTGTGTGTGTGTGTGTGTGAAAAATATACCACACACAATATGGGTACCACACACAATTCATAAGAAAAACATATTTATATGCATTATATATTTAGATTTGGGAACCAAAATTTGACCCAGACATGTTCTGTGAGTTGCTCCTCTCACCTTCATTCTCTTTATTCTCTATTAAACCTGACTTACAGGCCTGGAGATAGAGCATCCATCATCTGGTACTTACCAGCTGCTAAATGGTCTGCTTTGTATCTTAGCACTGTTTGTTTTCATTAGTTAATGCAGTAGACTTTACCGTAGAATTTACCTCACAAAGGGTGTAATACGTAATAGTCAAAGTTCACAGAGACAACATTCATTTTGTCTCACTCTTATTAATCTCACAATCTGGGATTCACTCAATAACAGCTAAAACATTCAGATGCTACACCTTACCTTAGCAGTGCCATCTGTTCCTGCTGTGGGCCTTCAAACTGGAGTCAGAAACACATGCAAGCACATGCAGTCTCTGAACAACTACGTTCTGCCTGTCTGTTCCCTTAAGCATTCATCTGCCAAAATGCCTTTGAAGAGAACCAGCAGTGCAGTTAATTGGAGCAGAGCTATGAGTCCATCAACCTCCTGCTAATAATAACTCTGGAAATTTGCTTACCCACTGGACCTGATGTTCAATCATGATTTCATGTCTCATGGCTGGAAATCCTGCAGAGTTTGAGCAATCAGGTAGAAACAACTGAAGTAGAAAATAGCTTGATTTTTCTTTATGGATGTTTTTGGACCTTATTTAACAAGTTTAGACTAGAGAGTGGCACTTTGGTTGTTTTGTATTCTCAAACTCCACAGATGAGGACGTAGTTTTGGTCTGAACATTGAAGAGTGAACCTTTTTAGCGGGGTCCCAGGGCTTTCAGAGGGAGCTTCGTGAGATTTGTTTGTTTGTTTATTGATTTATTTATGCAAAATGGTCTTTTGTGGTTTTTACCTATCCACACATGCAAAGTTGGTTAATAACATAACTCCAATAAAGTAATAGCCTAGTTAACAATTACTTGTTTACATAGGATATATGGTGTAGCTATTTTATATTATTTAAGCATTTGGGACCTTATCAATTTGACAGAATGTTCCACTTCAAAGCACCATGGAAAGTCAAACTAACTTTACTTTGAAATTGTTTATTTCCTACTCCTTAACAGTTCATCAGACTTTTAATGATTTCGGCCATGTTGGAATATCTGAAGGTCAGGTTTTCTTGTCAGTCATCCTAAGGACAGAACACATTTTTACACATGGGGAAAACTAATTGTTTGGTTAATAATTCAGGAATTCATGAAACTGTACTATAGTTATTTTAATTGTTTAGCTGTAGCATTTGTTTTAATAAGGCTATAATTATAGGTGAGACCATTGATGTCTCCTTAGTAGGCCAATGTTGACTTCAGTCTTTTTTTATTGATCTATAGCTTTTGTTATGAAAAATGGCAACCGCCACATTTAGAAACTATAACTACAACATGCCACAGTTGTAATATAGTAGAAAAATACAGTATATTTCATTAACAGATTATTTATTATAAATTCTACAAGTTAGTCAGAATTTACCACAATAAATACAATTTAAAAAGTGATAAATTCTAGTATAGGTGGTCATGAATGGATTAAAAAGTTTTCTAATTTATGTTGGTGCAAGATTAGTTTCTTTCCTCTTTTCATCTGTCTTTTTAATTTATGTGGCTGATTTAGATCATATTTTGTATGCCAGGAATGCACAATTAAACAAACCAGGCTTCAGTCATACTGTGCTGATAATTGGTCCATTCAGTTCGGAGGGAAACTTAGCATTTATAAAAGCTCTGAACGTGTGATGTATATAATTAATTAATACCCTAATTCTTTACCTATACCCCCCCCCCCCCCCCCCGCAAACTATGCCCCTGTCCACAGATGACTTTACCTAAGGGCTCCAGTACTTAGGGTTTGGGCCGTGGATTCTTGTGCACTGTTTTGTTAGTTGTTCTATGCATATGGATGTCTTCGGCCATTGTATTGCATCTTGTACCATGGGTGTCGCTTTTTTTAGGATGGCGTCAACTTAAAAATAATACTTTTTAAAAACTGTTGAATCAGACCTGCAAGGTATCGCTGAAAATGACAATGGATTTTTGAAGTTTGTAATGTAATCTTTTTCAGACCATGAAAACAAACCTGTTGCAATAACTTATCACTGTCGCTGTTTTGTTATTTCAGAATCCAGACATTGTCATGCATTGCTGATGTAAGCTGATCTGTGTCCTGTGTCTCTGATGGAGCTGAAAGTTTGGGTGGATGGAGTTGTACGAGTGGTTTGCGGCCTGTCGGAAGAGACGTCATGCCAGGATGTAGTCATTGCACTCGCCCAAGCCATTGGTAAGTACCTCTGAGAATGAACTTAAGGTGGTGAGTTTAGACGTTCAATGATCTGGGCTGGTAACCCAGCCTGATCTCATGAAATGCATCTCTATAGCAAGCATTGTATTTATCATGCAATCTATAAGTGAAAATGAGTTTTTACGTGTATATGATACACACTTTATGGCGTGTAAAGCCCACATACCCCACACCACTAATCCTACCCAAGGGGTTTACAGTGCATATTATATTTAATTTTAAATAACTAATTTTTGCGTATAAATTGCACGATAAACCCAATGCGTGCTATAGAGACGCATTTCATTAGATCCGGGTTGGGTAACCAGTAGATTGTAGGTTAGAAGCCAACAAAGTGGTGGTCAATGAGCCCTTGCCATAGTGCCCTTGAGCAAGACACTTAAAGTAACCCTAGGACAGTTCCCCCAGATCCAAGGGGGTTGTCCACATAAAAAGGGTGCAGAAAAGTAAGTAGGTGTGATGCATTTTTTGGACTCTAACTATCCCTGTGCTCTCCACAGGCCAGACGGGTCGTTACGTTCTCATTCAGAGATTGAGGGACACTGAGCGCCAACTTCTGGCCAATGAGCGCCCACTGGAGTCCCTGGCCAAACTGGGCCAACATAGCAGTGAGGTGCAGTTCTTCCTGCGGCGGACTGGTCCCAGCAGCAGTGAAGAGCAAAGTCTGCACAGCCGCACCCTCCCTCACTCCAAGCCTTCCACGTCAGAGCCCAAACGGGGACTACCGAAGAAATCCTTAACCTTCAACTTGGGCCCTTCCTGTTCTCCTCGTACAAAAACTAAAGACTCTCGTAAAACACCCTCTCCTGAACAGAGGGCATCCCCAGTTCCTCACACGGCGTACCTTCCGGCACCATCTAAAGAGGAGGTGTTTCGGCATGTTCTCCAGCAGCAGGAGCAGCTCCGTGCCCTTGAGTCCCAGCTGGTGGATGTGGACAGGGAATGCGAGACTCTGGACCAGACGTCTACAGAGGAGTCGTCCCTGCGGGCAGAGATGGAAGTCTTGGAAAATACCTTGTGGAAGAACCAGCAAGAGTTGGTGGACGAGGAGTTCTGGGAGGAGAAACTAAAGCTAGAGATCGAGAGGGAGCGTGGGATGAAGCGGCGGTTGGGAGAGCTGCATGCTAAACTGGATGACTGTGGGCAAAAGTTGCATGAATTCAACACTCGTGCAATGCAACTTGGAAAGGACGTTCAGAGGGAAATGCTACAGGTGGACACCTTGCCCAATCAGCCCGATTCAAAAGACTCTTTGGGGGTAGTCAAGGCAGATGTTCAAAGTCGACAAAAGCAGGGGGAGGACTTGGAGGCAGAGCTTGTAGAGCTTGAGAAGGCTTTAGGGAGGGCGGAGACTCTGCTGAAGGTAAGCAGAGAGGGCGTGGCTCAAGAAAGAGGTTTATAGCTGTTGGCTGCAATATGCTGGCAGGTATTACTGTCCCTTTAGGCAAAGGGCGTACGAGCAATGAACTGAAAATCTGAAAGTGAACAAAGGAACTCACCTTATTCAGATGTTCACACTCAGAATGTATGCATTCAGTCTTTTAACCTACTTTTCTGTGCACAAAAACTAATGTTTTTATTTGGACACGCATACATTTATTTTATTTCCTGTGTATTTTATGCCTTGAAAGGACAAAATAAAGGTATACACCTATTAAATGAGTTTCCTTTCCTGCTAGGCATGTATGAATTTCACACTGTAGGTAATTATGCACCAGACATTTCAATATTTCACTATTCCAGTGACTTAAATCAAAGACTTCCAGGTCTGTGAAGATGATCTGACTACTTCATAGTTCAGTGCCACTCAAAAATCTTCCTTTATGTCTTCTTCCAAAAAGAAAGAAAACTAACCAGATCTTACATAATCAAAATCTAGTCTTACATGTGAAGTAAGCTGCTCTTCCTCCACGACCACACAGTGAATTATCATAGTTTTCGAATAGCAACTCAGGTGATTACTTGAGTTACATACTTTGTGATTACCTTTGACTTGTCTGTATTTTAATATGGCTTGTCTTGTTAAACACATGAAACCTACAGCCGTAATGGTGTCAAACAAACCCATAGAGGACAAATCCTGAGATTACTGTAAACAGAGCCGAAGGGCACAAACTTACTGCTTTGGCTGTTGTTGCTGTTGAAACATGACGTCCCCTTGTGATTGCTGGTGGAATTACAAGAAAGAAGTGAAAGAAAAGAAGCAAAGTTTTGTATTCAGACATTCACAAGATTAAAATGAAATGTTTACATGGATGATTCAAGGTACTACTTAAATAATGAATATTGAAAATGTCAAAACAAAATATTATATTCTAAATATTAAAAAATAATTTAATAAATACATACTACAGTGCAGCAACTGACTGAGTTTAATAATTCATCTTCATAATGATTTAAACTGTACTATATTTTATTTTAGTCAACAGGCTGTTTATGATGGTCTGTTCTCTGTGTGTGTAGGCAAAGCAGGAGGAAGTGGAGGAGTTGAATAAGGAGCTCAGACAGTGTAATTTACAACAGTTTATCCAGCAGGCTGGAGCCCTGCCCACCCACACTCAGTCCCGCACAGACCTTAATGAACACCCAGAAGAACTGGACCTGACTCAAATACAGCAGAACAAACACAATGGTATGGCCTACACACACACACACACACTAAATCTACTGCACGTACACATACAATTTATCAGAGTAAATAAATTAATACTTGCATAATGTTTGCTGCATACTACATATATGGCATACTATTAACTAATTGCATACTAACATAGTACTATAGTGTGTATTCACACATAGTATGCACATTTTCTGTATACTTGGAATACCCAAATGATTTACTGATTTATAATGTTGAGTACAATGAATACTATATCCTACAATGCAATGTGCTATTAATGATTTGGTAACTGGAATCACATGATCTGCAGTTTTCATTGGCTAAATTTGGAATAGCATACTACCATACTAATCTTCGTATTTCTAGTAGTGTGCTACAGTATAGCCTGCAACATTTTAAGATTTTTAATACAAAAATAAAAATATTTCCAACAGGATAACTAGATGATGCTCGCTAAATTAAACCTGTAACATGATGCATACTACCATTTTAAATGTTTATCCTTGCATAATGCATACTGTTTCAAATAGTATATTTTTTAAATAGTATATACTGCACAGTAGAGAAGTATTTCATTCAGAACTAGGGATGCACGATTAGGGATGCACCCAGTAAGAAAATGATATTCGATAAGAAGGCCGATATATTAAAGCCGATAAATAATGGATTTCCGTTGGATAGCCGATAAATTATTTCTTTCAGCTGTTCGCCATGATGGTTTTGAATTGCTTGAAATATGATTGGAATCACTTCAAAAAAGGAAAACACAGTTACGTGCAACACGTTTAGCACAAGTCTGTCATATAAGCTACATACAATTATTATGATGAGTACGTTATTATTGTGTGCTTGGGACAAGGCTTTTTATAGTGAGACTTTTGGTTTTGTAATCAGGCTCACAAAAATTATATAAAGATTTGGATTTAGATTTATCGGCCAATATATCAATTATTGGCTTTCAAATATAAAGAATTATTGGTTATCAATATCAGCCAAAATTTTCATATCGGTGCATCCCTATTCTTAATATGTGAATCAGTATGCAGTATGTAATAGGTAATATGACAACAAATTGAGACAATTTACCAATTATGATTGTTTATGCATATTTAATTCAAAATATAGCATTCGGTCCTCTTCTTGGATTTAAATATTAGAGTAACGTGAAAATTGATCAAGAAAAGTATGTCAAGAAGGAGATTCTAAACATCTCAGCTGGAAATGGAAAGTGCGTTGCATTGTGGGATACAGCATTTCTTATAATGATTTTTGGTTGTACTCTGCATTACTTTTTGTTATTCCATGAATACACATAGCATACTGCACAAATAGTACAGTACTATGGTCATTATATGGCCAGCACAGATATGTGTGTTTATATGACGTCTGATGTTGCTGTTGTATATTTGACCCCATATTTCATTGCCCCAGATTCCCCCCCACGTCCCACTGCTAAGCAGTTCCTTGGTCACCCTCGAAACCTGCAGCACCCGCTGGTGTCCAGCCTGAACCCTGAGGGTGTGTATGTGTGACAGACGCCCGCTGCTGCTTCCCTGCTCCTCAACCCCAGCGGGACAGTCCTGTCTGGGTGAAGTGCCTGCATGGTGCCCCCCCCCCCCCTTAACCACACTCTTTCCATCAACATGCCTGATTATTGTAGCACTTTAGCTGAAAGGCATTGCGTCAACTAATTTACACAACATTACCGATATATCTACAGTCTCTGTATATTAGTATTATTAATATACAGTATATGCTGATTTTGTACTTGTATAGAACTACTTGGGTCTATAAATATGGATGTTACATATTACATTGTCAGTATGTAGTGCCTTTCATAAAGAAGTGTTACTATGACCTGTGTTCTTCAACACTTTAGTTTAAGGGGTTGTGGGCTGGTTCCAAATTACATCTTGACAAGCTGCTAACAGCTTTTGTTGAAGTCTAGTTGAGATATTTTTGCTTATGAAGATGTAATTTGACTTAAAATTCGCAAACTAAAGTGTTTCTGCAGTGTTCCTTTGAGCTCTACACACCTCTCCTTTTTTACGCTCTTCTGTCCCGGTTTGGTGTCCTTACATTGTCTTGTTTTGAGCCCTGTTTCGCTGATTTATAGTGCCTCTCTCTCTCTCTCTCTCTCTCTCTCTCTCTATCTCTCTATCTCTCTGTGTGTGTGTGTGTGTGTGTGTGTGTGTGTGTGTGTGTGTGTGTGTGTGTGTGTGTGTGTGTGTGTGTGTGTGTGTGTGTGTTAAAGGGATACTTCACTTTATATATAATAATTCAGTTTTCATTTACTTTACATGGGGTTCCAAACCTGTATAACTTTCTTTTGTAACTGAATGTTTTCCCAGTGATGAGCTGGACTCAGCTTTACCTGAATGTGTTTGGGGTTCCGATCCAAACCTGGAGTGACGTGAGTCGGTTGAGAAGAATTTTATTTTTAAAGGGATAGTTCACCCCAAACTGAATTTACTTGCACTCATGTCGTTCCAAACTCGTAAGACTTTCGTTCATCTTCGAAACGCAAATTAAGATATTTTTAATGAAATCTGAGAGATTTCTGTCCCTCCATTGAAAGTCTATGCAACTTCCACTTTAACGCTTCAAAAAGTTTGTATTGAGTGGTTTAGTCCAAATTTTCTGGAGACACAATCACTTTATATAATAAAGAGATTTAATTTAGTCTTTTATTCACATATAGACACTCATCAACACACACATCAGTTGTGGTAAACGGAAGCTCAAGCATGTTCGCTTGACGTGCGAGAACCAATGAGGTTTATTCTCTTGTTACGCATCACGTTTGAGCTTCTGTTTATGTTTGCTGATCAATGTTTATGTGTAAATAAAAGCCTAAATTCAATCCTTTCATCATAAATGCAATCGTGTCTCTTCAGAAAATTTGGAGTAAACCGCTCAATTCATATGGATTAGTTTTACGATCTCTTTATGAACTTTTTGAAGCGTCAAAATGGTAGTTGCGTAGCTGTCAATGGAGGGAAATTCTCTCAGATTTCATTTAAAATAACTTAATTTGTGTTCCAAAGATGAACGAAAGTCTCACGTGTTTGGGACGAAATGAGGATAAGTAAATGATGACAGAATTTTAATTTCTGGGTGAACTGTCCCTTTAAGAATATTTTGTGAATCTTGCCCCTGGTTACTATATGGTTTCAAATGGAAAAGTAGCAGCTTGAACATTTCGTGAAATATCTCCTTTTGTTTTCCACGGAATAAAGAAAATCATATAGGTTTGGACATCATGAGAGTGAATAAATCAAGACAAAATCTTCAATTTTGGGTGATCTATCACTTTAACACGCCTAATGATGTGACATGTTAATATCTCTCGTCTCCTTAAACAACAATTTGTTCACAAGATGTGCCGAGTGGACAATAATACAAACATTAATTTTATTCATTCTGAATGTTAATACAAAGATTGTGACCAGTGTACATAAAAGAGTCATTTTGAAAGCATCACGTTTGTACAAGTATTCAAAAATATAAACTATTTCCACTCATATACTTGCAAACAATTACAAAGCTGGGACTTAAAAGTGGAACCAGTGGCTAGCTACTTATTCTGAGGAGAAACTTTCCCATGATGACATTTTCTTTGTGCAAAAAAACGTATAAATGACAAGAATATCATCAGTAGATGTTTTACCAGTGATCAGTTGTTTTTCTGGTCTGTATCTGCTACTATCGGGACACTTTCTGGATAAAACCTGTTGGACTGTTGGAACGTCTCTGTGTGTATTTGCTATTTCCAAAGAACCGATGATGTCGAATTCATCCTTCCCACACATTATCAATGCCTTGTGCTATATTACCTATTCATCCATAAGATGAGTGGGTATGTTTCTGGTTTAGCGACTGCTAACTCAGGGCACATACAGAGTGAAGTGAGACGCTTGGACTTTTCTCCGGGTTTGAAGTTTCCCGCTGTGTTCTCTCGGCTGCTGTGTGCATGGGAATGTGTCTGAAACCTCCACAGATTGAGTATTTTTGTACCTATCATGATTTCTAAACCCAACAGCCTCACTCAGTGTACTTTTCTATGTGTCTTGCAGTCCTGGCTTCCAGGGAATCGTCTTGGCGGTAATAAACCTGAAGCACAGGGCTAAGGATGTAGAATGACTTTCTGCTTAAATTCATCTTAACTGGCATCAGTATAACAGTTCATGTTATATATATCCTGTATAAATGAATATATATATATATTAATTATATATTTACTACTTTTTGGTACATTTCATGGTACATGTATTTACTGTAAAATATTACCAGATTTTATCTCGAGAACTTTTACTTTTGTCTATGTATTTAATAAAGACTGTGCATTGTGTCTTAGATGACTTGCGCTCGATGGTTTGTCGACTCACTTTCCATTACTGATTCACAAGGTTCAGATGTTAAGAGAAAGCAAACACAGGGAATGTTTTCGAACACTTACACTGGGTTAATAATACACATAGGCTAAAATGAGCATTCGTATCACACAACTGCAGTCTACCATGTTATTAGTTTAGAACTAAAACCATGACAACTGGAGATTGAAATAAAATAAACTTAAACTGAAATAAATATAAATAACAGTAACACTTTATAATAAGGTTACATTTGGTTACCATTAGTTAAGATAACATTAGCTAACAATAAACAATACTTCTAAAGCATTTATTAATCTTACTTAATGTTAATTTCAACATTTACTTACACATTATTAAAATCTAAAGTTGTATCTGTTAATATTATCTAATGGACCTGAGCTAACATGAAACAGTTGTATTTTTATTACTAACATGAACAAATACAAATATATTTCTCATGCACTGTTAGTTAATGGATTAACTCAAGTTAACTAATGGACCTTATACTGTAGTAGTGTTACCAAATTCAAATTTTATTTCAGCTAATTATTCAGCTTTTCGTTTTTATTTGGTTTAATTGATGTACTAAAATAACTACTAAAATGGAAAAGAGTAATAAAAACTATAAAGACATTTAAAAAACAAAAACTAATCAAAATAAAAACTATTAAAAAAAGAATAAAACAAACTTAATTTTTCTAAAATGACATTGAGAGTATACAGTGGGGTCCAAATGTTCCACTTATTTATTATTATTATTACAACTTATATCAAGATAATTTGAGTAAAACAATTAACATTAATTTTCTGAATTTCTTGGTATTATGTGTTATTATACTAAGCTGGCCTAAATATCAAATAAATATTTTTATATTTTTTTTATTTAGTTATTTTATCTTTTTTATTGTTATATTTAGGCATTATATGCTTATTTTACTACAATACATTTCACATTTATGCACAATACATTATTTCATTTATTTAAAAATTATAAATATTTTTTTATGTTGATTTTTTTTTATTCTAATAATTTGGAATTGTAATAAACATTTTTTATTTATTCCGTTATTACATTACCTATTCATGTTACACGTATGGTCTGAATCTGATTTGATCAAATATGGTTCTTGGAATTAAGTTTAGGAGACACTAATCTAAACCCAGAACTGTCCTAGTGTATACAAATCTATAAAGACATATTTTTATAAAGGAAGTCACAATTTCGTTATTCCACTAACAGGAATAAACTCTGCACATCTTAACTTATGATATCACAGATCTGTTCTTCCACTTCACCACAAAGGTTTTAAACACCAAGCATGATTCAGTATAAAAAAAACCTGATTTACGCGTTTGTCTGAGTTGTTCTCTTTTAACTTGGCTGTTTTGATATCACGAATAACTATATGAAAGTGGATTATATAAGATCAAGGAACCGTCTGCCATAAGCCTCCAAGCCTCTCATGTCTGTCAGCAGGAACTATGGGATAGATACGGATACACACACGAAAAGGCGTGGCTATACACTGTAAACCCAGATTTTGTTTCTAATTAAACTTACGAGATATCATTACTTATTCTTTTATGTTTTGTAAAAACCTGCTATCATTACTAAACAACATTAGTTGTTTGTACTATTTAGCTGAAAGATTCATTGCACTAATCAAGTTTAGAAGAGATTACTTGGTTTGTTTAGTTTCATAAGGAAGGGGAGGGGTTCAAACACCACATCACAAATCAAAAGGCAGAAACCACTGGTATTCAAAAACCTGGACGAGCACAGGCCTCGGCAACAGAAGGTATTGAGAATTAACAGAGGTTTAGATGTTGATGAATTGTTTAATTTAATTTAAAAATATTCACCATAATGGTGATAAGTGTTGGCTTTAGTTGGGCTCTTGCCCTTGACATATGAAAATTAGTTTTTGACTTGCTGCTTTACCTGTGTGTCTAAAAACACACAATTGATGTCTCTAAAAAGCTATAGTAAAGTGACTCAGTGATGTCTGCACATTTATATTATCTTCAAAAGAGATTAAAGATCATGATCAATGAAAAGCTTCATGTTGCCATGCATGCTGGGTACCTTATAGTACAACTAAACTCAAAAGGTTTTAGAAACGTGAGTTAATGATTTTCAGTAAAGACTACTAATGTAATCGTGTATTATCTACGGCACCTACATAAGATTGTATGTTAATTCAACTCAACATGTTTAGTTTCAGCTTGTGTAAAAAGTTAGGGTTCCATGTTAATACAACTCATACCGCTTTAGTTTTTACACAAGCTGAAACTAAACATGTTAAGGCAACGGGTTTCCACGCGATTTGCGAGTAAAGTCAACTAATTCGGATTAAGAGTGTATGCTCATGAATGTACATTAATGAGAATTATATTTTTTAATTCATAATTTTCACATTAATACACCAAGGGGGTTTAATCACAACAAAAAGGCAGGTTCAAAAGTGATTCAATCAAATCAAATCTCTAATCTGAGATGAATTTCCTTAAGTGGACCAGAGCCATTAACAGCACTAATGCACTCCGAGACACAATAATGATTTTTCAATTACATATTTCCCAATAACGTCTATACATTATAAAGAATTGATTGCAGGAAATTTGATTTAATGTTAGGAGGCAGGATTTACATTTTATGGAACTCAAACTCCAAAATGTATCCATTAATCAACTAAATTTAGTGAGATTTATGTATAGTATAAAGTGCAGTTTGTGCTTTTCAAGACAAAGCCTGAATGTATTTTTGACCATATTTTTTTTTTTAAATTAACTTGTTAACTTAGTTTCGTATGTTCGGGGCGTAATTTACGGGTGGGACATGTCCCTACCACTTTTTGCTAGGGTCGATTGTGTCCCCACCACTTTTGAAACATCTGGCGGCACGGATGTACCAATACAAATAAATAAAATATCTCCAGTTATCTTATAGAGCATGCATTTGGTTCGTTTGTTAAATAAGAGGTGATCTAGCACGCTGAAATTTGTTTTTGAAATCAAGTGATCAAAGTGCTTGTTGCCGCTGCGATCAGTGGTGCAGATACAGTTCTCTCGTGACTCGCGCACACCGCAGTCTTCACACGGACGCGCGCTTTAATCCGTTTCGGAGACTCTCTATTCGTTCCGATTAATCACAAAATAAAATGCACTTAAATGTGTCCCTGCTTGATATACAACCACTGATAAACATAATCGGTTTTAATGAGGAAAAAAACCCAATACGAGTGTGGATAAGAGAACCCAGAACTGACACGCTTGGCAAAAGTTCTGCCACTGGACCATTAATAGGCTATACATGTATTGTAGTCGGATCTATATATTTATTCACTTGAAAATTATCGGTACTAACAACATAGATCTCATTAAACGACAAATTAAACCCAATGTAGGCTACTATTTAAATGTACCCCACCCACCCAAACACACACACACACACACACACACACACACGCGCGCGCACACACCTGTCCCACCCACTTTTTAAAGCAATGTTACGCCACTGCGTATGTTACTCGTTTCTTTAGCACAATCTCACCACAACCTTTAATATTTTGTTGCTAAAAGCATATTTGTATTCTGAAACATTAGGATTTTTATATAATTAAATTATATATATACATAAAACAATGGCTAGATAACAATGGTGCTCACACAAAATATTGACACTTTGGACACAGTTTTGACATGTTCACTATATACTCACTTTTGTTGCCAGCTATTTTGACAATAATGACTGTATGTTGAGTTATTGTCAGAGGACAGTAAATATATACTGCTAAACAAGCCGCACATTGATTACTCTAAAATACATACAAGTTTCATTTCTATAGTATTGTCCCTTGAGAATTCATACTAAAATGTTTGCTGAAATGTGAGGGGTGTACTCAATTTTTTTGAGATACTGTATATGGAAACATTAAGACTTAGTTTGTATTTTCTATATTTAATTTGATAGCCTATATTTCCATAGTATTATTTAGTGTCATATCATGAAAACCTCAACATATTGAAAAGGGAAAACGTCTAAACCACATAGCCTACTGTACAAAACCAAAACTGAAAAGGGTGAACAAAATGAACATTTAATGATAAATGAATGAAAGATAACACTGATTGTCACACTGTATGTTAAACGTGTGAATATGATTTCAATTGACATATAGT